>CM048750.1:74948296-76148296 GCA_026315105.1 Locusta migratoria | reverse complement strand
AGACAATTGCTTGTAAGGACATAAACTATAAAATGCAATACTGAGTGAACACCAACAGAAGTTTTAACATGGTTGAAATTGAGTTTACGTTCTTGAAAATCGCATGTGACAAAGAAATGGAGGGCGATTTTACCAAAAATAATTGACTTGGATTGTGAGACTTTCGTTTCCAAATTTGTTGTTTAACGTATTCTATACTACATTGTTGGAAAATGTTATGTCACGGGATGCAGCGAGACCAGGAGGTGAACCGTGACCACCAAAGATGTGAACATACGTCTGTTAACTAACAGGATTAGTCGACATGTAATTGATTTACAAGATGTAGTGAATACTTAACTTTTCTGTGATTGTGAGGTACAGTTCAGCAATTTATCACTAAAACTCCTGGCCAAACTGTACTGCTCCGGCTTGTGCTAATGTTAGATTGTCGGCGCGCGAAGCAAGCAAAAAGATACCGCAAGCAGCCTGTATAGGGAGGGAGCGGCCATGTGTAATGTCGCTTCTGATTGCCTGAGAGCCCACGACGCCACGTTTTTACCAAACTTGGCGGGCTTTATATACGTCTGAATGGCTACAGCGTGCGTTTCTGTACTGCAGACGGTCTTTAATACTTCTGACAGGGATTGCACTGTACAGTTATTCGATTGTATTGCGGTAGGTACTGCTGAACTTTTGCACGTCTTCTGTCGGTTCTATTTGCTTAAATTGACGTGTTCGTCGGTCATTGATGATTAGTTTAGTACTTGACGGCAATTTTTAAGATTAAATGTTGATCTGAAGTGATTTACCGAGTGTAATTAATAATGTTTATTACATAATCATTAAGGACAGTCAAGAAAAATGACTCCTTGTTCCGCTGGTGGCTGTAAAATCTGAAATGAAGATTGCTATATGATGCTTGTGTTCCCAAGGAAAAAGAAAATACGGATACAGTTAGCACAGAAAGCGGAAACCTTAAAAGCGACTTATGGCTACAAAAGAATTATTCCTGTCTCTGTGAAGTAAATATTTTCTGCTTCCCCGTCCCCCGCCCAATGCAAGAAAGGCAATAATGAAAATCGGAAAATGAATTACTATCTCCCCAGCTCCCGTTTGGTGTAGGGGTTGCGATCTGAATTCATAATGTGACGTTCGCGAGTTCGAATCCGGTAAGTGGTAAATCGTTTTATCTCTATTTTCTAGCTTTTTGTTAGTTCGTGGTTTTGGTTTTTGACATGTCGTACTAAAAGGTCTGTTTTAACGCGACTTCGGCGCCTCCCACTGGGCTCTGTATTATTGGCTATTCACAGTCCTATTATTGGTTATGGGATGTAACATGTAAAAGGGGGAAGGCGAGACTATTAACTCGTTGTAGATATTCAGTCACCTAATTTCAGTATTTTTCTGTTTGTTTCAGTAGAGATAGCATCGGTATTTTTCCGATTTTCTATAGTACCGTTTTCCTAAAAGTATGTACACAATGACCTTTACCAGACTTATTTGCTTACAAATTTATTAGGCCTATTTAAACAGAGATTCGTCTTAACCGCCTACTGATTGATATGCTAGAAGATCTGGTATCATACGTCAAACTGATGCGTCATTTCAATCGTTAAGTGGCTGCATTTTTGCCTGAGTCGCTGTATAAATGCACGTCCCGCTCTCAGTCTGGTAAAAACATGGCGGCCACTGGCCGGTTGACCGCTCTCTCCCTACACACGCTCTCTAACGAGGAGACCACATGAGCATCGGATTTTCGAATTTTTTTTTTTTTCGTATTTATGGTACGGGAAGTTCAGAACTCAAGTAACAGTCATCCAAAGCCATTCGACCCAACTCTCAAAAATTCCCCAGAAAATCGACTTTAAAATTTTGGCAAGTATTTTTAAGTAGCAATTATTAAAGAAACTAAAGCATTTGTCGGTGTACCTCAGGGGGCAGCGTTCTTTCTTTACAGCCATATGGTCGGTGGTTCGAATTCCGCCGTGACTTTTTTTCCGTTGTATTTGAATACGTACACAACTTTATTACCTAATGGTAGTTTTTACTACGAATTCACATATTTCTGTTTATTCGTAATTTTTATATTCTTAAAAGGTTGTTAATAATGGGTTCCATTAAAATAGCATTAGTTACATTTTTTACAGTATTGGGTTCACAATTAGCAGACACGATTGTCTTCGAGTGTTCAGTTTGTCAAGAGCTACGACGCTGTTTTTGGAAAGTCGTATTCGTAGCTACTAATGGCTTTACTAGAAGTTACTTAATCAAGCATCGTTTTAGGTGACAAGGTGTTCAGATCGTCTACATACACATAAACAAACACTGACGAAACCTGGAATTAGAGATTCCAAAATGTTTTATATATCTTAATTTGAAATTGTGCAAGTTTGTTTATATCATCCAAGAAGTTTCTCCTCGCACTCAAGTTCTATTGGTTGGTTGGTTTTTGTTTATTTTTCTTGTTGAATTAATTCATCATTATTGACAACCATTTATAAAATGTAGAAAATCACGAATAAACAAAAATATGTACGCTGTTGATCAAAATTACCATTGCGTATCAAAATGGTGTAAGTAGACGAAACAACGGAAAAAATATTTGCCCCAATGGGTTTCGAACCAGTAACTTTACAGTTGCGAGGCTAGAACGCTACCGCGTGAGCTACACTGACAACTGCTGCAACTCGTTTTATTAGCGGTACTTCCATGTATTTGCAAAACTTCATTGTCGATTTTCTCTAGAATTTTTGAGAGTTGCGTAATTTTTATTTAAGTTCTGAACTTCATGTACCATAAATATAAAAAAAATTCTAAAATCCGATACCCATGTGGGCTCATCGTAAGATAAAAAGACTGCGGGCGCCCCCGGTGGCCGAAATACTACAGAGCGACTTTTCGCCCGTCTCATACTCGTGCGGCGACTTGCTCTGTGGCGAATAGCGACGTCACAACAGAAGTTTCATGAATAACATAACTAAATTTGTGTTAATAAAGTTCCCACAGCTGCTGGGAGTACATCTACAAGATACAGCAGCAGCCTGCATATAGAGAGATCTTCAGTGACGCCTAAAACATGACAGCGGCATGCTCACCAGGTCGGGCAGTGGGCGGACTCTTCCTCCTCTCCCCGCTCTCCCCCTTTCATCCTCCCACGCCCCACCGCACCATCGCCACAAGGGTGCCTCCAACGAGCACAGCTCCGAACAAGCACGAGCACAATGCACTCGAGAGAGATCGGTCGAGCGAAATCCTCGATATGCAGACCTCTAGACCGGACGTTGCACCATCTGAATTACATCTGTTTGGTTCGATGAAGCAATTCCTGGCCGGCCAAAACTTTGCAACAAATGCGCAAATGACTGTACTTCAGTCAATTTGACTGCAGCTAAAAGGGCAGTAATCAGGGAATCAGGATGGGGTAAAATGTGGTGACAGCCTCGGGAAATGTGTAGAGATATAGATGAAACGTTTACGATCACGAATACCTTTTTATTTAGTTAAGTCTTAAAATTTTTGTGACAAAATTAGCACGCGGTTCTTTCTGATCTTCCACTGTATTAGGTAAGTTACAAGCTTCATTCATCTATATCAATAAAAAGCAACGTAAGAAAACACAAGCAATTCGGTTCGATCGATTTGACTAACCCGTCCTTTGTTCGTAACTCTCAGTACAAGGGTAGTATGAAAGCAAATTCTTAAAAAATATACAGGAAAATTGGAAAATGTAAGGAAAACCGAAAGTGAGTTTTACAATGTGATATTGAATGAACTCAACACTATAATTCACTATCCGCACGAGGGAGGGTGTAATTCTCTTTTACTTTAAATCCAAAAAATAAATGTATTTACTAACAGCCGTAAAGTTTGTTGGAAAATATATTTATTACTTGGATTTAAAACAGACCGGCCGCAGTCCCAATTCCTGAATTAGCTGGAAGTACATCGATTTTTTTTATTTTGTTCGTTATGGTTCTTAAAGAATTTTTAGTAAACGAAATTTGGGCCGGTAACAAAGGAACGTCGGAAAATTCGAAAAGAGTGCAAAAAATATTATTTTGAATGTACTCTCTATATAACTTTTAACACTATAATCAATTTGTGATGTTCAGAATTTGCTGTCTTGGTAACTTGATAGTAGTAGTTTAGTGTGTGTGTGTGTGTGTGTGTGTGTGTGTGTGTGTGTGTGCGTATGTGTGTGCGCGCGCGCGCTCGCAATTATGTTTGCATATTTTGTATTTTGCAATGTTTCATGTATTCTTGTGTAATCTTACTGTAATTACAAGGATAAACGTCGTTAGGGAAAAGACAAATAACAACTGTCAGAGATTTGCAGAGCGAGTGAGGGTCGGAGTGCGCCTTGAGAGAGAGAGAGAGAGGGTCGTGGGCTGTCGCATAAAGTGAGAGGAATGATTGCTAAGGCGGGAAAATGTAGTACAACGTTTGGTGTTACCAGGCCTATGTTGGCGGAATACCAAGTTTGTGGCACATTATGGACGAATGTGTTAGGGAAGATGTCACAGTCTGTAAATTCATCAAGATGACAGGTGAATTCTCATTAAGTGAAAAAGTGCTCGCATATATTCTCCACCACACACAAATGGTTTAGGCAGTTTATGAGGCGTTTATGCAGAATTCTTGTGTCTTAGTATTTCTGCCATTAATCTAAATAATAAGTACCTATCTAAACTGATGTTTAGTTGTTCATTATTACCAGTCTAAAATCTTATCCTGTCCAGTGAAGGCCGAGAGTCCTTACAAAAGAAACAAGCTACTTAAATTTACTTCTTAAAAGTTAAACCTCATGACTTTTATTAACATCGTTACGCAATAATAGCAACAGAACTTCAAATAGTCAAAAGATAAAATTAGTTTTCTTGTTACTGAAAGCTACCATTACTGAAAATCTAAATTAATAAATAAATTCTTGATATTAAATTGTAATGTTTGTTGATTGTGAATTGTCTTGTCAATCGGTTACTGTATTAATTCGGCGTTGTTCTTGTGCTGAGATTCCGAAGAAATTGCTTTGAAAAATTGTCTTGTAACTCAAAATTAATTAAGCTGCAAGTTGATCAAAGTCAAGGTTTTTTCTGCAAAAGTAGTTATATCTAAAGGTGACTAAATGTTAATATGAGATTATGTTAATTGCCTCTTATGAGCGATCAATGTAAATTTCCTCACCCAAGAAGTTCATTTTCTGAATTATTTTCAATTTAACTTTTAAGTGAGTTAATTCAGATCTTTACATTCGTAGAAAGTGTTTTACTGTTGCGGCACACACGGTAAAGTGATTAGGTCATTATAATTATTAATTTCATATTTTACATATGCTGCCCAACTGTGATGGCGACAGTATTTAATCATTTCCAAATTAATTTTATTTTCAAAATTTGTGTAATTTCTGTGTTCCCCATTTCCCTACATATTTCAATACTTATGTGTTTGACTATTACTGTTTCAAATTTTAATTGGATAAATGAATAGAGAGCAGAGCTGGTGGTACCGGTTATCTGTTAGGATAATTCGTTGTGACAACTTTCCCTTGCGTTTCGGTCTTTTGCGCACTATACCTCGGAAATATATCCGTGTCAAATTCATTGTATGCAACAAAACTGCTCAATTAAATTAACACATAAATAACCTGGGAAAGGGTCTTACAAGCTGACGATAGGAATGACATATATAGTATGCCAGATCACCAACAAATTTACATTTCTCTATTGTTTTTAGTCGGGAAGGTTTTTATGCTCTGCAACCCGTGGATATGGGTGAAGGAATAGACTTAGACGCCGTTTGACAGACCAATACACTTCAACATCGTTTCAACGATTACCATGAAACTTGGCATATGTATGTATATTTCCATTTGAAGTTTTCCACACAATGCAAACAGCAGTTTGGTGCATCGAAGACGGTATAAGGCAATAGGCTGCGACATAGTTTGATCTTTCAGTAAGGAAGTTGGCAGGTGTGAGTAATTTTTCCATTTTTCATACATAGTGGGGAGAACAAGCTAAAGATGGGGAGGAAAGGGATGTATAGACAAGGACAGGAGGAGATGGGCAGAGAGAGGGGAGCAGGTGAGGTTCGAGAGCAGGATGGAGGGGATAAACTAATCAAAGATTAGAATGAATTCATAATCTATGAAATGTTACTGTGAATTATACGTAGCATTCTTTATATCAGGAGAGGAGCTGTAAGAGAAACAAGTGGGGATGAACGGATGGAGAAGGAGAAAAGGCAGATGTTGACAGTGAGGGATAACAGATTTGCAAGGACTGGGGTGAAGGTGATAGAGAGGAGGAGGAATTGAGGAGATGAACGAAGGGAGGGGGAAAATAAGGAGAAAAAGCAGAGGGGAAAGGAGGAGAGACATCGAGAAAAATGAAGGAAGAAAGATTAGGGTTCAACGTTCTGTCGTCAGCGTGCACATCAGAGACGAAACTCACGCTTGGAATCTTTGGGTAAAGATGGGGAAGAAAATCAGCAGAGCCCTTTCAAAGGAACCAACCCGGCATGTGCCTAATGCACTTTAGGAAAATAATAGAAAACCTAAAACTCGATGGCCGAAGGTGGATTTGAACCACCGTCCTTCCGAATGCAGGTGAGGTGTGGATAGTGAGAGGGTATAAGTGGATTAAGACGTCTATCCAATTGAGGGATGTAGTGAGAAAACATGAATAATTGAACTTTGGTCATTCTCAGTATGCTCGTGTCATCTTGCTTCAACCCTGTGAACTAGAACCATGTGGCTGAGAACCCGCTCTGTCGGGAGCAATTGTTGAAAGTTCTTGAACGGGCACCTGCGATCATTTTGAGTGAGAGGATGAGCTACGCCACTCACCGATGTTGTCTCCTGTTGTAGACGTACCAACACAGATTGATTTATCAGTTATAAGGGAAGAACATATTGTTCAAAAATGTAATTTTTGCTTCTATATCCCTCTTCAAGAAGATGGCAGGTCGTCGCTCCAAAAGCGAGAGAGATCCCGTGGTTGATCATCCTTATATGACTAGACTTATTGGGGAAATACAACTGCTCTGTCCACACAGAAGACCTTATCAGCCCCTGAAGTTAGAAGATCTCTTAACACTAATGCCACCCACGTAAGCCTCCAATTTTTCAGGGTGTTTATCAAAAACTGAAATCCATAGAAGCAATGGACAGTGACGATTCTCCAGAAGAGATGTGGTTTATGGGTGAAACTTTCTGGCATATTAAATTTGTGTGCCAGAACCTGGATTCGAACCTGAGACCTTTGCCTTTCGTGGGCAAGCGCTCTACCTACGTTTTTCTTTTATAAATTTTTGCCGGTGGACGGGATTGAATCGGCGACCTTCAGCACCGCAGTCTGACACGGTTCATGATGCCGCCCCACACTTTTACTTCCGCCAGTACCTCGCCTCCTACTTGTGGGGCGGCATTGTGAGTCGTGTCGGGATAGCTCAGTAGGTAGAGCGCTTGCCCGTGAAAGGCAAAGGTCCCAGGTTCGAGTCCCGGTTCTGGTACATAACTTTAATCTGCCAGGAAGTTTCGTATCAGCGCACACTCCGCTGCAGAGTGAAAGTTTCATTCTGGTTTATGGTTGTTTGTAGTTGGTGTGTAAGCCTGATAAATGATTTACACTTGGGTGAGAAAAGCTAAACCAAGAAAAAAGTTCTTGATATGTGCATAATTTTTTTAAATATTGTTGTATTAAAGCCTACAAAGTCATAATCATTGTTTTTTACATTAAAATTTGTATTTTTCCTGTTCCATTATTCACATAATAAGTCTAGACTAAAAATGGATCCCTTTATTGTACAAGTAATACCTTAATACAAAACTTCAGAAAACTCAATATACCTCCAATTCTCCTCAAAGTGGCACAGCTCACTATCTCAAATCAAATATTCAAATGTTTGTTAAGCTTAAGGGACTTAACTGCGGGGTTATCAGTCCCTAAACTTACAAACTACTTATGTACTACTTACGAACTAGGACGGCACAAATATCCATGCCCGTGGGGGGATTCGAACCCCGACCGTAGTGGCCGCGCAAACCGTGACTGGAGCGCCTCAGTCCCCTCGGCCACCGCGGCCGGCTCACTATCTCAGTAGAAACCCTCAATTCCCATACATATTAGCAATTGCGAAGCACTTCCGGGTTCGGTAGCTTACGAGAATGACTGTGGACGCCCTCATGCTCTCCCTTCCACCCGTGAGAAACGTGCCGGCCGGCAGTATTTCAAATCCTAGCCCCGGCCGCCGGTAAGTAGAGAATCGTGTTTACGCCGCGGGCGCCGGCAGCGGCGGCGTGATACGCAGAGACACGTGCATTTCACGTGGAAATACTGCCGCCTCCCAGGTTCTCAGCTGGCGGCGTGCCCGCCAAATGCTGCGGACCGGGGGCGGTGGGGGCGGCGTCTGGCGCGACTGCGAGCGGGGGCGGGAGGGGGCGGCGAAAAGGACGCGGGCCGCGGAAACGCCGCGCGGACAATCTCTTTATGCAAATACGCGCAGGCCGCCGCCAAAGGTTGCGTTTAAATAATGAAATCCAAAGGAGGATTCCTTCACGCCCCGACTCCGTTATTAAATAGAACGCGCCTGCGGGAGGCGGCCCGACAAAACACCGCTTACTATATACTCCCACAGTTCGCGACAAGGAAAGCGCGTATGCGGCCGACGCTGAGTGCCATCTGCCTGTGGTGGTGACTGACTTCTGCCCGAGAATTCCTCCACGTGTCTCCCGAACTAGCCCTAATTTCGGAAAAAAGAAATCAATTTCAAATGTTTGTAAATATATCGGGCCAAAGTGCGTGATCATCAGTTCATAACTTACAAACTACTTAAACTGAGGTAAACTAACCTAAGGACAACACACACCTATACCCCAGGGAGGACTCGAAGCTCCGACGGCAAGCAACCGCGCGCACCGCAGCGAGGCGCCTTAGACCACTCGGCTACTCCACTGCGGCTCGGAAAAAAGAGTGAAGTTCATCCTCGTTGAGAAAAACTGAAGGTGAAGCTATAAAAAGCGTGAAACAGTAAAGAACAGATGTCTAAAATTTTAAACATGACTGCTTTTTTTTTTTTTCAGCGACCGTTTATGAATTCAGATGATAGTAAAACAGCCCTCAGTCGCAGAGATAAGATGTATTTCACAGTTTTCGGAAACTGCTAGGAGTGACTTAATAAGAATAATAAAGTATGCATGTCACATGATGGAATAACGTATAAGCGATAAAGCTTAAGTCACATTAGTTCAAATATGCAAACTGAAGGGCTAGCCACTAAGGGCTGCTTACATGCGTCCATTTAAGATACCAATAGACAAGTAGTAATATACGAAAGTGTGCTTTAGTGTCAATTCTCCAAAAATATTAACGGTATGAAACCTCATATTTTCACGGAGTTTATCTCGGAGCATAAAAGTCCGGGAATTTAGCCGTAATCACAGATTTGTGTATGAAATTCCTTACCAGCATGGATATTCGTATATCGGACGCACTTTGCGTACGTTGCGCACAGACCCGCCTACTACAACCTGATAAATGTGCTCTAGCTCAACATTGTATTCAGACTGGCCCTAACATGGATTATGAAAATGTTCCGATTTCATCACCTAGTTCATCTCTCTGTGATTCAGTTTTTAAAGAAGCCATTGAAATTCCACTGGCGAATAATTTATTTAAGCGTAATGATGGTTTTAATCTTGACAAAAACAAGAAGAAAAAATTCCCGAGTTATTCCCGGGTAAAAAGTAAAATTTTTCCCAGAAAATACAATTTTTCAGAGTGAAATACAATTTTTCCACTACAATTGATGGAAGGTAAGAGTGGTCATTCATGCGTTATTTGCAAACAGCCATGGAGAAAGAAAAAACTCATTCTTTCTTTACTTCTGTTTCGTAAATGAAGGTTGCGTATATTTGTTTCTTCATGATGACGAAGATGATGTAAATTATCAGAACGTCATTTATCATTTACTGTATTTTGTAAAACGTTTCGCAGTTGTTTTCCGAATATGTTGAAATTTTCATGTTTGTTGGTAGGCTGGATCCCAATAGAACAAGTTCAATTTCTCGTAAAAAATATTTCGCTCTTTTCTTCGAATATGTCACGATTTTCAATTATGTTGTGCATCAACGTAATCAACAACGGAAGTACGACTAAAACGCATAAATGTTTAGAAACTCCTATTTCACTGTCTTTTAAGAAAATTATACTCCTTGCCATGGTTGCTGCATAATTTGTAATCTGTCTGTTGAAGGACTAAAATATCAGATACTAACCTTGAATCTTCCTCTTCTATAGCGTATGTTACTCTTTAACATAAATCAAACATAATTGTTCCGTTAACTATCTTAATAATTACATAAATGGCTAGTCTTCACAGCCGTAAATTTCCATAAATACTGGTCCCCAAAGTATTAAGTTCTGAATATGAGACAAACGATTTGTGATTTAAGAAATGCATACCACATTTTCACTATTAACGTAATGCATATTGCGTAAAACACCATTCACTTTGAAAGTAACGGTTCTCAAACCAATATTCACAATTTTTACCTGTGACTTAACACAAACAAACAAATGAGGCATCAGACTCATCGAAAGCTGTATTTTGTTAAGTAATGCATAATCTTCGTTCCTAACGTCATGACACATTTTGCTATAGACAGACGCTTGTAGGTTAGGCACACGGTGATTAATTGTTGGAAATCGCGCATTTTCGTTTCATCAAAAGTTTCATTTTCGTACTCTTCTCTCAATGATGTTTTATTACTGCAATATTATTGTGCAGTACCAGCTAAAATTACAAAAAATCTTATAAACAATAAAAAATTCACGGAGTTGTAAAAAATTGCAAGGTGTATCCCAAATTTCTCCCAGATGAAAATATTCCCGGGTTTTTCCTGTATGTCCTGGTTATCCCAGTACGTATAGGTTACACATTGCATTCAGTTTCGAAAAGTATTGAAACATATTTTATAGGGCATGCAGAGGTAAAAACACATTGCATAGACTTTTAGAATGGTTGACTTTAGGTCATACATATTCGCGTATAAAATGTAGATAACATAACGAAATTTTGTTTAAGGTTGAGAGCAGAATGAAATCTTATTTGGTCGTGTACGATCACTTATGATAGCAATATATTCGAAAATGCGAGTTTTAACGGTACGTATCTTGTTGAGTAACAAATGACTCAAATGGTATCATTACGTTGTTTAGATGTTCATCCTGAAAAACTGTTTCCCGTTTTCAGAATTCAGTATTCTTTATCACTATAAGCTGGAAAAAATGATAATTTTTTGGTTGAAAAATTACGAATTCTGTTGGTTGGTACATAAGTACTTTTTACCCATGAAAATTCGTCGTAGTTTTTACGATGTGATCCTTAGATGAAGATCCTATGATGCTTTGAAAGGTTTTTTTTTCCATACTACTGTCCTGTACTGAAATTCGTAAGTTCCGAGTTACCGTTCATAAGTACGTAATATTCGGGCTGAGAGTAACTGTACTAACGTAGGGAAATAACTGCAAAGGTTGTTGCTTCGGATGTCACGATACACGTATAGTCGCCATTCACTCACTAAAAATATTTTAAAAAGTTACAAATCATCGTACATTTGGGCAGTGATAGTAAAATTTTAATTTTTTATTGAGATCTGTTACAGATCGCCCTGTGTTGTGCCTGTGACAAAGATTTTACACTTTACACGGTGTAGTAATACATTAATGATTTTTTTTAATAACTTGTGCGATGCTTGTCGCTGACTTCTGCTCTCTCTCTGACAGCGTATCGATAAACATATGACACTTGTCCCGTTCAACTTTTTTGCAACAAGCTGAAGGGAGAGAGCGGAACTGTTCGTCACTTGCTTTCTTCTCCTTGAGGTGTTAGGACGTATTCCAGGACTTTGACTAATTAATGTAAGTGTGAGCTTCTTTTTTATTAATTTCAATAAAACCCCACAGTTAATTTGAAATATCTTACTTACTTACAATCCCTTCCCCATTCTCACTAATTTTAAAGTTATTTATTTTCAGCAGATCTAGTACTTCATAAAGTGATGCTCGGGTATTGTTGCAATTTGTTTCGCGATTGTACTAGAACATTCTCTGTGTAACTTTTATTTATTTCGTGTCTATGAATGGTTTATTACATTTTAATGCCTGCAGAAAAATCTTCGTAATGTTTATGAAGTCCGATAATTTTGCAATTTTTGGCGACTATCATGATTAATTTTCCACACGGTCATATAACAATAATAACCGAAACGCACAATCCCAGCATCAATTTATCGAAGTAATATTCCATTCATCGAAGCTGGAATCACTACAGAACATGACCGAAATATTTGTACCAGCTCTCAATGAGGTAAAATTTAGATTCCGCCGACTTCTTCTGTAATGTTGCTTTCTGGTGTTGCATTTGCCACCGAAATTACGACCGCTACCATTTAATGGCGGAATCCAATAATTTTGTTTAAATTGTCCCTTCCTTGTAAAAAAATTGCGTAGTAATCTCATTTAAAAATATTTCACTAACTGGTAAAATTTCATTTGCGGTCCCCAACCTTAACTTTAATACGCAACACCCATTTTCATACGAAAGCAGCATTACAACGGGTATACCTGTAAATCGCGTCTGTGACGAAATGTTGCAGTTGAAACGGCAAACCCATTGCGATACTAGTTTGCAAACTGCGGTGACGGCAGTGTACATGGACGCTAAATGGAAATATAGAGTCACCAACAACTGTTGTGGGTGCAAGGGAAGTAGAGAGAGAGAGAGAGATAGAGAGAGAGAGAGAGCGAGAGAGAGAGAGAGTCTCGCTCCAAGGTCAGACGGAAGCACTCTGAGGTTACGCAAACGGGCGTAACCTGAGCATCCAGAGAAACTGCGGTTGCGGAGTCTGTGTATTACGCCTCGCTTATTGAGCTTCTGTGGGATGCAGTAAGTTAGAAACTAACTTTGTGGAACCAGACGCTTCAGCGGAATTATGGAAGTGGGGCTGCAAGCTGCAGTATTGTCCACAGCAACCAACGAAAGGCAGTGCGCGAGCGACGTCGGAGAGGAGCGAAAGACGACGCGCAAGAGGAAAGCTTGCTGCGTCGAACGAAAACTGCATGAGAGACAATATAAAACATACCTGGAATATAAGGTATTTCCATAAATTCCGGCACACGAAAACTGAAGTCCATTTTTAATATTTATTATGCAAGGAGGACAACCCGCTCGGTTAGGAGTGCTGTCGAACGCACCGCTTTCTAAGACGGAGAGGTGTATCGGACCCGGTTCGAATCCGAAAGTCGGATTAACGAATGGGGTCTGAGTGCCGGCCAGCCTGGATATGATTTTTAGGCATTTTTCTCACATTCCCCTAGGTAAATACCGGGCTGGTCCCCAACCGCCACAGTTACACGATTCGCTAACATTTCGTAACACTTTACACTTTCACACCTGTCACAGTATACGCAGACATTTGGGGGACACATTTCCTTCTAGAGACGGGGGGGGGGGGGGGGAAGGCATATGGTGGCGGCAGAAAGAGCATCCGGCCTCCCTCTAACTATTAACACACGCTACTAAATCCGAATTTAACTAGGGCGACCCTGCATGTTCAAAGAGAAAGAGAAAAAGACTATGCAAGGAGGAAAATGAAATTTGTATAATTCAAAAGGTAACTTGTCAGAGATATGCACAAAACATAAATCAAATATGTTGAAGTTAAGAGTCGTAAAAATAGCTCTGACGCTACCTTTCCTCCATAAAAGATTCCAATGTTTGTTAAGCTTATGGGACTTGACTGCGGCGTCATCTGTCCCTAAACTTACAAACTAACTTATACTAAAGACATCACAAACGTAGTTAATTCCTTTAGATTTCAAAAAAAAAAAAAAAAAAAAAAAAAAGTTAACATCAACCCTATTCGCAGCAACTTTCTGTTATTACCACTAACTCGGTTGCTCGGTTGCCGTAATGTTATTGTCACCTTTCCACAGAAACGACAGATAGACGTCAAATATTTGTGGTTCTTTCGGCCTATGAAAATACTGCAGAACCTAGATATCTCAAATGATCCCCTAATTGCTTGATCAGTGTATTTAATTTACTTTTACGTTCATTTCGTATCAGTCTGAGCCACAGCGAAGCGTAGCCGGGTTTCGCCGGTTTTGATAAATTTCTGTACAATCCCTGCCTTTAGTCTGTGCGCTATTCGTGGCTAATTGATTCAAACGGTTTGTGGACCAGTACCGTAACAACTGTGCACTAGCGTCGGTTCAGTGACGCGCGCGTGTGGTCCATAGCCAGCCAAACAAGTGCCTCTGGAGCGTTATTCTTGCACGGCGCGGCGTCAGCGGGAGCGGCGAGGACGTCAAAGAGGCGACGACACATGCTGCGTGTGGCCGCCATATGTCACGCCGGCGCTCACGTAAGAGACACTGCCAAAACAGAGCCGCAGACATCTGATACAAAGCCATTCGACGATGTGCTTTCGTTAAGCGACGACAAAGCTTGCGCAAGGCGAAGAAACATATCCTCTACATCTTGCACACACATTCCGCAAGTCATCCTACAGCGCGTGTCGGAGAACACCTCGTACCACTAGTACGCATTACCTTTCCTGTGGCGTTCTCAAATAACGCAAATGAAAATCGGATATTTCTATTTCATTATCAGCATTATATATATACACTAACACGGAACTGATGGTACAGATTTTTAATATTAATCATACAAGAGGGCCAGTGAAACGCACATAATTCGAAACGTGGTTTGTCATAGATGTTGCAAATATATAAATTGCGTGTGCACGTAGCCGTTAAGAGTGGTAAAAAGAAAAAAAAAATTAGGATGATAGTCAATATTCTCCACAGGTTTTACCCCTATATTATAACCCTTTGTACGTGACGTATTGGTACAGGTGAAAGTAGCTCAGTCAGCTAGCCCTTGGAGATCCAGTCTTAAGGACCAGAGTTCAGTTCCCACAGTCCCTCCATATTTTTTATTACTTCGTAATGTTCATTTCCTAACTTTTAAATATAATTAAACAATTCTGTTCATGAACGCAGTATTATTATATTCAGATTCATTACAATAATTTCAGTGTGTTTAAAGAGCAATTCTTTAAATAATGCATTTCAAATGTCTCCGCTGATTTTTCATAAGAATATAGTTTTATTGAAAAATTGTAACCCAACAAGCATTTTCTAATAGTGACGTGAGTGTTGGAAACAGCACAAGTACAAACTTGAATGAAGACTTAATCCTTTGATGATCTGAAATTTTACATTCGTGAACATAGAGAACAAGGACATTCAGCGAATGATGAAAGGATTTTTACGAAAAATGTTTTTACTGAAGTTTTGTAATGCTAAATTGTGAAATAAAGCAATTAATTCCCTCATTTGTGTCTTTCATTCTCTCATGTTCCTCTTTGCCCTTTCTTTCACCAGTTCTCATAGCATTCACAAAAAACCTATAAATTTGTGGTACTCAATAAATTCCATGTAGTTTTTTTTTTTTCATTTTCACGACTTTGGAAACACAAATGGTCGAATTTCGACCACAGGCAACACTAGTTTTAATAACTGCAGCAACCATCCACATTTTTACTACATTTTATTTCGCCAAGACATTGTGATGTTCAAATCACAAGATAAAAGATTGTTAGTGCTCCAACATCAAATAAAATACACAAGACCAACCTACAGACAAGACTGTAAGTAGTACTCTCAAGCACAGAATTTCATAAAATTAAACACGCAAAACTGAAGAGACTTGAATGAAATTTCATTGCTTTGCAGAGGCCATATGCAGCTTTGAAACTGATCTTCACACCTATACATGAAACCAAACTATAATTACGCCAACGGAAGATAAATGAAAACTAGAAAAGCGTCTTTGCTGAATAAAATATAGTAAAAATGTAGGAATGACTTTATGAAAATAATAAAATATAATTTAAAGCCACGAAGATGTACAATACAATGAAAAGGAATAAATTATTGTGCATCCTTGTATGCTTGCATAAGAGGCCTAATTTATCTTAGTGATCTTTACGCGAAATTGATGTTGATGAAAAAAGAATCGTTCTGCAGTCCCCTTCAATGCCGGGCCTCAATAAATATCCCTGGAATGAATGTCGATTTCTTTCTATCTATTCCCATTCCAGCTATCTAAAAAACTTACGAAACGAGACTGTGGATATAGCTGAAGTCTATTCAGAAGTAATCACCAGAGCCTGAGCACAACTACCCGCTATTTAACGAACCGAAGGATTCTCGGTTCCCAGAATTCCCATGGCTCCGACAAAAGCCAGATCTCTACTGTATTCTTCAGTACGTCGTCCAATTTGAAGCTCTTCCTTTAATGATGTCTTTTTAGCAGATCAAACGGATGGAAGTCACAGGGCGACATGTCCTGGCTATAAGGCGGATGCTGAAGCTGCTCCCATTTTAACTTCGCCAATACATTTTGTGTGACACTGGAGACGTGTTGACGTGCGTTATCATGTATCAGAATCACTCCCTCCGTGAGCAGCCCTTTCCGTTTCTTCTTGTGATTCACAGTACACATCACTATTAATCTTTCGTGCTCGAGGAATTCGATGAGTATCGGACCTGGGTCGTCCAAGATGTGGACATCACTTTGCTTTCTAAAGGCACAGCCTGGAGTTAGGTGTTTTTTTTTTTTTTTTTTTTTTTTTTGGGGGGGGGGGAGGGGGAGTGGGGGGAGGTGACACCGCAGTCTCCTTGTCCCTAAAAGTCGCACTACGTTATTCCAAATTGTCGTATTTAAATTTCAACCGATTTAGTTGTTAAGATGTTTCGTACAGTTTCATTTGAACATCCCCGTAAATAGGTGGTACACTTTTACTATTTAACTTGAAAAGGATGACTGGTTTATTTCTGATGTTCTGAATTTTAACCTCCCCAAAGCTAGAACCACTTTGTGGAGTCTTTTGCACTCTCCTTTCGAGGCAAAAAATTTCCCTCCAGCACTCTGATATTTCTTTTATCGTTCTTCTTTAAGACTTTTCAGCTAACGTCACTAAGAAACGGGCAGTTTAATAACTTGAATTTGTCGGTTGTCGGTGTTAGTGGAGCGTAAGCCGGTGCGGCCACATTAAGATTTTTCGCGCTCCTGGAGGCATTTAGCGCCCGCCCCTCAGCCACCCTATGAGTGGGGGGGAGGGGGGGGGGAGGGGGCGGAGTGTTTCGCCGGTGCCAGGCGCCCACTCGCACCTCGACCCAGGGAATCGATAGTCGCATTAGCGGCAGCAGGCGGCGGCTGGCACCGCCACAGGGCCTGCTGGCGGAAAGTCTCCAAAAAGGCACCGCCTGCAGATCGCGTGGAGAGCGCTCCGCCGTGCACAAATCGAGAATTACTGTCCGTCACGTAATGGTTGAACACTCACATTCAGCTCATATTCTAGTTACGTCGCATTACGAACATCGATGTGCTGTACCATGCCACAATCGTTGATGTATGATTATTACATTTTATTATGATACATGACGTCAAATATCAGTAAGCAATTACAGATCAAAGAATAATATTAAAAATAATATAAAATAATTTTAGGATACCGGTAATGCAACTAAGAGGGTGGCTGAGGAGGGACAGGTTAGAGTCCTTAACGAAGGCCTCCCGCCTGGAACTACGACATTTACCAACATTATTCTGTTTTGTAACTGTAAACATATCAAATTAATTTATGACACCATTCATCCACATGAGTAGTATCGGTAAAAAAAAATTAACATTTTTTAGAATTTATTAAACCTGGCTGTTGAAACAGCAACCGTTCGTGAAGGATTAACATTGAAAAGTACAGCTTATAGCTTGCAAATTTACAGGTTAATTACTTAACCATGGTTTCGGATCTAACTAAGAAAGTCTTCATCAGAAGTAAAGTTTTTTGTTCCATGAATTGGAGAAAGGTTCTTGAGCAACAGAGATCAAGTTACAAATCTAAAGTTACAATTGTCAAGATTAAAACGAACACATTTCATGCGAAAAAAAATTAAGTAATAAAAATGCTTCTGATGAAGGCTTCCTTAGTTGAAGCCGAAACCATAGTTAAATAACTAACCTGTAAATTTGCAACCGAAGAGCTGTATTTTTGAATGTTAATATTTTTAGAATAAATACAAGCAGTTCAGGTGGGATAGGCTGGTATGGCTTTTTTTATTATTTATTTTTTTCCCCGAAATCCTCCCACCTGGAACAGCCTGACAAAGAACTAAATTTGTAAACTCTTTGTTTCTCCTTTCATCTTTTTCAAAATGTAGTTTACTAATTATATTTGCATTTTTTCTTTTTTTTCGTTATTTTCGTGTTTCATATTATTGCTCGTTAGACTAAATAATAACGTGAAAGAATGTACGCCATTATATGCTATATTATGTGTGTACGCCATTATATGCTATATTATGTGTGTACGCCATTATATGCTATATTATGTACGACCAACTCTTAGGCAACAGGTTATAAAAATGTGCAATAAATAATTAATAATGATCACCCCCAAAGGACCAGAAATTGCTGATGGTCCGCTACTACAAATATTAATGATTCACATAGTAATTCACAATTTTTTGAAACTTTCGACTTTAGCTGTTCTTTTTTCAGCTGCTCTATAATTTTGTGACGTATGAGAACTTGTGCCTCACTGGGTCTCAAATCCACATCTCCGGATTTTCGCTAATGGTCGCCTTCATTTCTCGGCCAGCCCATTTCATATATCTGTAATAACTGATCATTACATTTTTGTTAGAAAGAAGGTGACATAAAAGATAATACTTGTGAGAGATTGTGTTTTTGTTGACTGTAAACTTTGAATTGACACATAAGGCAATCAATAATTAGGAGAATAATTTCCTTCGAATGCAGAATGAAATTTTCACTCTGCAGCGGAGTGTGCGCTGATGTAAAACTTCCTGGCAGATTAAAATTGCATGCCGGACCGGGATTCGAAACTTGGACCTTTGCCTTTCGCGGGCAAGCGCACTATCGTCTGAGCTATGCCGGCATTACTCATCGTCCGTCCTCCCAACTTTACGCCCTTCTTCCAAGAGTGCTAGTCCTCCAAGGTTTGCAGGAGACATTCCGTGCAGTCTGGAAAGTAGGAGGCGAGGTACTGGGGGAAGTAAAGTTGTGAGGACGAACCGTGAAGCGTACCGGTATAGCTCAGACGGTACAACCCTTGCCCGCGAAAAGCAAAGTTCACCGTTTCGAATCCCGGTTCTGGCACACAATTTCAATCTGCCAGGATGTTTCCTCTGTGTACTTTAAAGGTAAAACCTTTCTTTTTTATATTTCCTGGTCAGACATTGGACCGTTATAACCCTTTCCAACAGGATACGATTGAACATACAGTTGCAGATATTGCAGGAGAGGAGGGACGAGTGTAAAATTTGATGTTTTAATTTTTTTTTCATTTGTCATTAGTAATGAATATTTCCCGTGTATGTCAGTTAATAGTTTTTAAAGCAGCTACGTAAGTAGATGCAATGTATTCGTGGCTGCAATGGAGCGTAACTGTCCTATCAGAGAGCCGCTTCTGTTGTAATGCGCGACAAGTGGTTAATCACAAGCGAAGAAGAGCAACTACTTTGCCGGAAAAAGTGGTACACCTGAAAAGACGACATCCATTTTGATGAAGGTAAATGACACCTGGTAGATAGCAGGGGCAATGGTTTCAACGTCGTCCACCAAGAGGAACCGTAGTAACACCACAGTCTAACAAGTTGAGTCACAACACTCAGACTGATTTTTGTTATACGCCACGACAACAGCTCCAAGCGGATGGCAAGGAGCATTTCTGAATAAGATATTGGATGAGTGTGAATAGTATCGTTTATAGTGATTCTAACATACTTTTTACGACAGGGAAGGTACGTAGTGGTATAAAAAGATGTAATAACTAGAAAATAACTCCACTTTCGTATTTATTTGCTTTCCTAAGAACTCGTGGAAGGGTTGAACCGGTCTTTGCAGGGCAATTTATTTAATATTATCTTGAAATCTACTACTTTTTAATCGAGAATTCAATTTTCTATTACGAACAAAAATGATAATAAACAATAAAATAAACCAACCTTCAGGAGAAAGACGTCCCGTTTTCTATACAGAAATGTCAAGTTTTCTTCAATTCCAGTCAAATCAATGAGTGTTGCGGGTGAGAAAGTTATATGGAATGCAATACCTATATCATTTAATGTGCCCGATCAGCTACTACAACTGTAGCTGAAGGAAAATCCTCACAAAAACAACAGTAAAACATCGACATAAAAAATAAGAAAAAACAGTTTCACAACAAAACAGAAACCATTTGCACGATTATTGCTACATCTGAACAACAAATGGCAAAAAAAACTTGAAAAGATTCGTTATATAAGCAAAAATAATGAAACTCAAAAGTATTTATGTTCATAAGACAGACGAGTGACATGGAAAAATGTTCCAATCATTAGACTCAACATCGAATTTTCACACGTCAAAGATAGTGCCTGTCATATAAGAACAGACCATTACAGAAATTAACGTTTCTCGTGTGTTTGTATCCTCTTACTTTCAGCGGAGTAGGCTGCAAAATACACACATAATCGAAAGTATTTTCTCATGAATCAGTTGAGGTTTATATTACTGAATCAGATAAATTTGTCTGCTTTTACAATTATTTCACTAGTATTTATGTATTTCGATATTTTACTAACGCTTGGAACGCAAAAATTACAGAAACTATGTGGTTAATTACATAGAAAAGTAATTACAGGCAGACATTCTTACGGCGCCTTGCCCACCACTAGGAGCGCTAGTGTCGTTGCAACTGTCAGTTTGTAACAACTTTTACAGCAGCGAGTGTCGTGACTGTGTGTATTAGACTGTGGTAACATCTGTGTGTTTCCTGTAACAGAGAATGTTTACAGTCATAAATCTCAGTGTTTTAAAAACGACTGAGGCAAACAGAAGCTATTCCACGGAGACGCACTCATGCTCCCTATGGCCAAACGAGCGAATCTGAAAGACAAAAAATTATGGTCGTCCGAGTGGCGCCATGGCCCTTTCGGAGGATTGCCGCGCAAGTTGAACGTGTTTAGTCAATTGTGCAACGAGCTGACACTGCAATGTTCAAGGGAAAAACCGCACACTTTAACACTGGTTTGTCGACATCCACGTAGCACAGAGATCCGCCATGATGGTCGCATTGAGGGTAGCAGTGGCAGATCGTATAGCTACCACAACACAGATAAGAGGGTTCGTGAACCCCAAGTGTCAAGACGACCTGTAGTCAATCGGCTACTATCGTGCACACTTCTATCCCGTTTTCAACTCCACTGCATTCTTCACAGAATCGACGTGCAGGTTTCGACTGATACCTTTAGAGGATCACTTGGAAGATGGAATCATGATCTTCAGCGATTTAAGCAGATTCTGCGTGCATACAGATGATGTTTTCGCGTACGACGTAGACTTGGTGAGAGCTTCCCTCATTGAGTGCACGCTATAACAGAACAGTAGGTGGAAGGGCTGGTAGGAGGAGGTGGGTTTAATACATCACTTCTAAACATTATTACAGCTTCTATGCTCAATATGGTTTAAAATGACTTAAAAAAAAGCCTTTTCCTTAAGGTAACGTAAGTGATTATTTAAAAGAATACGTATTAACACTCAAGAAAGTGTTATAACTCATTTATATAACGCAACTGCTCAAAAAGTCCTTTACAACACATATGAGAATAATTGATTTAAATTTCATAAATCATACATGTAAGTTTAGATAACAAAGCGTGGAAATTATTAAAGTGAACTCTATTGGTTGCCAAATAAACCATTTACTTCAAGGTATAGCGACGGATTAGAACTGGATTAGACACGGAATCCTTACACAAAAAGTCAGACACCCGTTACGAAACTGTCGCAAGTAACAGTGCACTTTTTAAAAGAGTGGCCGTTGACACAGTAACCGTACATTCCTTCGTCCCTGCACGACAGGTATCAAAAGACAACAACGGCGTTTGATTCCTGTCAAGCAGGTTACCTCTGTCAACGGCCACTCCTTTTAAAAGCACTGTTACTTGCGACAGTTTCGTAACGGAGGGCTGAAGATGGTGCGATTGTAGCACAGAAACCGATCGTTTAACTAATTAAAAACATTTAAACACAGCTGTTTGTACTTTCTTTAAATCTACACAACAACCAAAGAAGTCGCATAGATTTACAAATACTTGACTTTTGGTTACGAATGGAAGTGATCAGCCGACCGTCATCCCACTGTGTTGCAGTGGCCCTGCTCACGCATGGTTATGTACTGTTGTGGCGTCGGTATTCAACACAACGCCGGCGAACCACGCAAGTCGCCGCGCCAGTATACGAAGAAACGGTAAGTCGCTCCATAGTACTTCGGCCGCCAGGGGTGCCCGCAGTCTCTGTACCTCTTTGCTCACCTCGCGTACCGGCCAATAGGAAGAAGGGAGCTCGTCTATTTATGTCGGCACACCACAGCATTAGAAAGATTATGGA
This sequence comes from Locusta migratoria, assembly GCA_026315105.1. NCBI lineage: Eukaryota > Metazoa > Arthropoda > Insecta > Orthoptera > Acrididae > Locusta > Locusta migratoria. The sequence goes on along the minus strand of CM048750.1, from coordinate 76,125,787 downwards.
GCAGTTCCGGTCAGTACGAAGCAAATCCACGAGTTCGACACAAGGTTACTACCCAGAAGATTGGGCCAATGCGTTCGGCAGCGATTAGTTGCCTCCGCCGTCGACAAGCGTCAGTAGCGAGAGACGTTTTCTCGCGTTCGTTTGAGTTCTATTCCGCTTGAACCTACAATCTTTTCGAAAACAGACAGTATAATGAGTTATTGGTTCGATAGAAGCAAATGTGCACAATGACTAAATATGCCTACTTAAAACGACGCTGAACCCCGTATACTGCGTTTCTAGAAATCACACAAAACATAGATTACGTTTCCTATTGACATATGTATCCAAATTCCAAAAGTTTACTCTAGAAATTTCACCCTTCAGTCCGCTTGAAATAGTATACATTTGTGAATATTACTGGAATCATATCAATCACAAAAGCTCTGTGTTTAAAAATGTATTTTGAACATCACAATCGACAATTTGTGCATAGTTACATCATATTGGTTCTAAATGTTCAAATGTTTGTACAGCTTATGGGACTTAACTACGGGGTCATCAGTCCCTAAACTTACAAACTATTTATGAACTACTTACGAACTAGGACGGCACAAATATCCATGCCCGAGGGGGGATTCGAACCCCCGACCGTAGTGGCCGTGCAGACCGTGACTGAAGCGCCTCAGTCCCCTCGGCCACCGCGGCCGGCATATATTGGTTCTTATGGATATTGCGAAGAAAGGCTTTGCTTGTATCTTCCTGCCGTAAACATGGTACCCTTCTTGGGTTTGACGAATCATTTTGTGTTTTTATAAAGACTTTATACAGAACTTTGTTCTTTAGTCGTCTGTTTAGTCGATTTTGGAATTGTTTCTTATGTCTGTTAACGGATGAGCCTATAATTACTTTCACGTCCTCGGCGTATTGTGTTCACCTGCTTAAAAACAATTTGTTTTTCCTTTTAGTGGTGATAATTATGAAGTCTATTCATTTTATCCTCAATACGACCTTTCCCTGCTTCTGTGCTCCGATAATTTTTTTTTCTTTCCTTGGTGACAGTAAAGCTAATTCGTTAAGTACACCTTTATGTGTTTCACAATCTTCTGGCATTTCTTCATTTGATAGAAGCCCAAGTATCAACAGAAGTTGCTCTAAAAAGGTGCAATGTAGGAAATGCTGTTGGTTTGGATTATTTGTGACTTAAGTCTCAATATACAAACATGGGGATAATTTTAATAGAAAGGAATAAACAATGAAACTTAATGACATATGGATTGTGGCTCTTCAGAGTAGGTAGTTACGCTTTTATCTTTGACCATCGACTATCGAAAGTTATGATTTATCTTTGACAAGGCTTGTCTCTACTGCGCACGTGAACACTTGACCACGCCCCCTTTTAGACAGTATTTATACCGCTCTCCGACGCCCGACTCGTCAGTCGGCAAGACTCACCGCTACCAGTAGCACCTCTGAAGATGTCCAGCGCAACTCTGGACGAAACGTCAGGAGCAGGTATGTTTCTTCGAGCACGGCGATATAACCCGGAAGATTCAACAGCAATTAAGTCTCATCGTTTCTTTAGAGATAGTGCAAAGGTCACGTAAACAATCGTCTTCTTGAAAATCATGTTACTGATAGTAGCATTGTAATATCCAGACTTGCACTTCTTCTACAAAGCTGAATCTATCAAGTACGTGTTTCAGGATCTTTTGGAAACTTATGCAAAGTCTTTTAATCTTATTAATATTTTCACAGACTGCAATAATACAATCCAGTGTTGTTAATATCAATCAGAAGGAACAAACGCGATAGAGCACAAAAATAAACATTTCAAAATACACTTGCTTTAACACGTAGGAGAGCGAGCGAACTGTACGGAGCTTTTCGATGGTGACTTAATGCACAGAGTGGAGAAAAATTTCTTATCTGCGTATCTACTATGGAATCCCTCTGAGTTCGACATTTCCAGGTTCAACAGAAGAGCACCATCTACGATAGCCAGCTGTTAGTTAACACAATCCACAACATTATACTGTTGGATTGTAGAACTGCTTTGTAGCTAGGAAGGAAGTAAACCAACACAAGCACATAAAATTCATTCTGTTAATAAAGTTCTTGTGAAACAATGATTTTAGTTGCAGACCCATGTTCACATTCTTGCTCGTGACTGTTCATCATTTTCAACTGTCGCATTCTGGAGATAAAAAATTTACATTTTTGTGGTGTTTGAGTGATATGTATCAACAATCAGATGAACTGTGTTCGTAATGCAACACACACATTCAACCTAGGAATAAAAGTTTTGCAACACTTTTTGACGTTTGTCTTTTGTAGTTAAATGTTCAAATGTTTGTTAAGCTCATGGGACTTAACTGCGGGATTGCGGGATCATCAGTCCCTAAACTTACAAACTACTTACGAACTAGCTTACTAAAGACGGCACAAACATCCATGCCCGAGGGGGAGGGGGGGGGGGGGAATCGAGCCCCCGACAGGGAACGGGGTCGCGCATCGCAGCATAGCGCCTTAATTCGCTCGGTCGCTCCGCCGCGGCTTTTGTGCTTAGTTAGTACAATTACACTGTAAAGAAGTTCGCTGAAAGCATACAGTACACATGCTTGTGATATCGTTTAATAAACAAATTTCAGTTTTCCTCATTCTTATTAGTAGGCCTACATAAGAGAAAACTGAAAGATAACATTCTATGACAATGGAATGGAAGAGAATAGCAGTTTATTGCGTCACTGCATAGTTTTTCATAACGCAATGTCGTTATATGCACATTACGGCCAGATGGTGGTAATTGGTAGCTGTGGTTGCGCCAACCCACTACCGCCTGCCTGCAAGGAACGGAGGGAGGGCGTCGGCTCCTACGTAGCTGCGACGCTTTCGCCTCGACGCCGACGCTGGCAGGAGACTCAGACGTAATTGTGTAGTTGGCGAGAGACGAGGCAGCGACGGCCGTGCACCACGGGAGCCGGCTTTAATCAAGGCCCCAAAGTGTGTGCGTGCGTGAGGGAGCGAGAAAGAGACAGAGAGAGAGAGAGAGATAGCGGGAAAATGGCTGTCTCGGTAGCGGGAAGCAACGCACATTGTGTCTTTATGAGTCGTAGCTACTCGCGACAACTACACTACTGGCCATTAAAATTGCTACACCAAGAAGACATGCAGATGATAAACAGGTCTTCATTGGACAAATACAGTAGTACTGACATGTGATGACATTTTCACACAATTTGGGTGCATAGATCCTGAGAAATCAGTACCCAAAACAACCACCTCTGGCCGTAATAACGGCCTTGATACGCCTGGGCATTGAGTCAAACAGAGCTTGGATGGCGTGTACAGGAACAGATGCCCATGCAGCTTGAACACGATACCACAGTTCATCAAGAGAAGTGACTGGCGTATTATGACGAGCCAGTTGCTCGGCCGCCATTGACCAGACGTTGTCAATTGATGAGATATCTGAAGAATGTGCTGGCCAGGGCAGCAGTCGAACATTTTCGGTATAGAAAAAAAAAGTACAGGATCAAAAAACATGCGGTCGTGCATTATCCTGCTGAAATGTAGGGTTTCGCAGGGATGGAATTAACACATTTGAAATGTAACGGCCACTGTTCAAAGTGCCGTCGATGCGAACAAGAGGTGACTGAGACGTGTAACCAGTGACACCCCATACCATCACGCCGGGTGATACGCCAGTATGGCGATGACAAATACACGCTTCCAATGGGCGTTCAACGCGATGTCGCCAAACACGGATGCGACCATCATAATGCTGTACACAGAACCTGGATTCATCCTCAAAATGACGTTTTGCCATTCGTGCGCCCAGGTTCGTCGTTGCGTACAGCATCGCAGCCTAGGCCTCCGAGCTGATATTCCATTCTGCTGCAAACGTCGTCGAACTGTTCGTGCAGATGGTTGTCGTCTTACAGACGTCCCCATCTGTTGACTCAGGGGTCGAGACGTGGCTGCACGATCCGTTACAGCCATGCGGATAAGATGCCTGTCATCTCGACTGCTAGCGATACGAGGCCGTTGGGATCCAGCATGGCGTCCCGTATTGCCGTCGTGAACCCACCGATTCCATATTCTTCTAACAGTCATTGGATCGCGACCAACGCGAGCAGCAATGTCGCGATACGATAAACCGCAATCGCGATAGGCTACAATCCGACCTTTATCAAAGTCGGAAACGTGATGGTACGCATTTCTCCTCCTTACACGAGGAATCACAACAACGTTTCACCAGGCAACGCCGGTCAACTGCTGTTTGTGTATGAGAATTCGGTTAAAAACTCTCGTCATGTCAGCATGTTGTAGGTGTCGCCACCGGTGCCAACCTTGTGTGAATGCTCTGAAAAGCTAATCATTTGCAAATCACAGCATTTTCTTCCTGTCGGTTAAATTTCTCGTCTGTAGCACGTCATCTTCGTGGTGTAGTAATTTTAATGGCCAAGAGTTGAAAGGAGGAAAGAACCCGATCGTTTGCGTTCCTTTCCGCATAACTTTTTCCTGAGATGGTTCGTTTAGTATCACTGACGTACGGAGATATCAATACCTACCAAAAATTGTTTCGCTGCTGCACCGCGAATGACGTGACACCATGCTAGTTGCCAAAACACTCTGACGGATTTGGCTAGGTGGAGAGTGAGCACACGATGTTTATTTTTATTTATTTATTTTTATTTATTTATTTATTTATTTTTCGTACGCTGATGACGATCTGTTTGGCTCCACGTTCTCTTCGTCTGGATTACTCCTTTACGCCGGTTAGACACACAGCGGATTTTTCTGTAGATATCAACTGATTGTCGCCTCCACTATAACAGTAGTGCATTGAAGTGAATTATATCTTGGAAATTAAGAGGAAAAGAAATCGGCGATAATTTTGCTGCCGGCTACCACTGGTGCTGCTAGTAGTCCCTCCGTCACCTCCCAAGTAACGACGTAAATGATCTAGTGTACGTCTACAAACGTAGCAGTTTTTCTAACTTCGGGAGTTGTTTACCTCAGTGTTATCAATTCTGCCATTTCATTTCAGTACTTTTTGCTCAATTCTATCTTTCAGCCATCTTTATGATTTGTCAGTAAGTCAGTAACACTCCGGGGTAAATGATTTTCTTGTCATCTAAATCTACATCTACATCCACATCCATATTCCGTAAGCCACGTCACGGTGTATGGAGGAGGGTACGTTGCGTACCATTGCCTCCTATTCTAGACGACCAGGCCATTTGTGGTCAGAGCAACGGAATGTCTTGAGGTACTACAAGTGCAGGGCATTAAGGTCCAACGCCCGGAGTGGAGTAAGAGATCCACCTGGCTACTTAACCCTTTCATTCCCAGTGTTGGACAACAACGTATTAAAATCTGCTATTTGTGTATCAATCCTTAAAGTCGCATTCTCGTCGATGAACAATATTTTTCTAGTACGACATTTTTCCGCTTGGTATAGCGTCTAGCCACTTCTGTGGCATTAATCTATCCGTATTGGATGTTGTGTTATGTTGCCCTCTGAACGTGGATGTGAGTATGAGTTTGAGTGTGGTTCATGTTATTTGATTTCAGCAATGAATTGTCTTATCTTTGGTGCTGTGGCGAAGATTATGCAACCATTATCAATGTGTCAACAAAGTAACGTTCCAAATAATAATATACCTTGACACAAACATCTCTGCTTTTATATGACATAAAAAACAATAGTTAGATCAAAAATTTTAAAACACATATTTTGATGTTTAGTGCACTGTATTAATGTGGAAAACACTGAATCTTAATTTTTCCAAAGCTGTATTCATAATGTGGAACTGAAAGGGTTAGTAGGCCCATATTGTTTTTAGATCTGACTGCTTTTAAAATGAATTTTAACTCCGACAATTTTTATTAAACAAGATTTCTTGAGATTTTAAACCACAATCCAGAGTATATTACCATTTATACAGATGGATCTAAGAATGTTAACCGTATTGCTTGCTCTGTTGTGTTCCCTGAAGCTATGCTTCGGATGGGGCTCCCAGAACTGTTTTCTGTTTATTATGCAGAACTGTTCGCTTTCCTGAGTCAACATCGACTAGAAGAGAAGGCCTTACAACTGACCGTGCTTACGTCACTCCTAGAAGTCCTGGCCGTCAGCTGACTGGCTGGCCGCTGGGGCACGCCCACCGCCTCGTAGAGGCCGGGAGTCAGCTTGCGTTCGCGGCCTGTAGCTGTGACATAGACACGGACAGTTGTGAGTCCTTGTCCCTAGGTGGTGTTGCCTGAGGGCACTGGAGCAGATTAAGCGACAGTTCGACACGAAACTCCTTATCTGCACAGATTCCCAAATTGCTTTTCTTGCCGTCGATAACATAAACCCTTCTGATCGCATTGTGCAAGAAATTCAGGATGCTCTTCTAGCATTGCAGAGGCAAGGGAAAGAAATACCTTTCTGCTGTGTTCCAAGAGACACAAGACTCCACCGAAACGAGCTGACTGATAGGACTGCCAAGAAGGCCTGCTCCCTTTCTCCTGCAGTAGACTGTTCTGTCCCCCTGAGAGCCGTCACGACATGGGTGACACGGGAATCCATGGTTTGGTGGGAGGCTCAGTGTCTGGAAGTGGCAAATAACAAATTACTTCCTTAAAATCTACCGTGCGTCCATGGCATACTTCCTTCCGCCCTCTACGAGCTCATGACGTAGCCCTGAATCGTCTTCGAATAGAACATTGTTTCCTCTTACGCCGTGAGGAACTACCAGAGTGACAGTTGTGGAACACAAATACCGATTGACTGATGATCAACGTAGTTAAGTCCTTTAGATTTACAAAAAATGTTGATTCGGCATATTCTAACGGATTGTATTTTATATGACGGTATGAGGACAAATTTGGATCTCTCACAGGACCTGCACTGTATTTTAACTCACGATGAGGCATCTGTAGAACGTGTCATACGATTTTGTACTATGACTGTACTTCTTCCCAAAATATTGGGTGTGATATTTTAATATGTGGCAGAATGGGTCGGTAACCCTTTATTCTTACGTAGTCACCATCCACTTCCGTCTGCCAACCTTTTAACTATGCCTAAAACCACATTTTACTATGACTTATTTTATCTAATTTTAGAATAACTTTCATCATGAAACTTTCTAGCATATTAAAATTGTTTGCCGGAACCGGGACTCGAACATGGGACCTTTGCCTTTCGCGGGCAAGCGCTCTACCACTGAGCTACCCTAATGTTACTCACGGCCCGTCCTCACAACTTTACTTCCGCCAGTACCTCGCCTCCTACTTTCCAAACTTCACAGAAGTTCTTCTGCGAAACTTGCATGACTAGCACTCCTGGAAGAAAGGATATGGTGGACACATGGCTTAGCCACAGACTAATTTTCGCAGGAGAATTGTGAAGTTTGGAAAGTAGGGGGCGAGGTACTGGCGGAAGTAGGGTTGTGAGGACGGAATATAGCTCAGTGGTAGAGCGCTTTCCCGCGAAAGGTAGAAGTCCCAGGTACGAGTCCCGGTTCCGGCACACAATTTTAATCTGCCAGGAAGTTTCCTATCAGCGCACACTCCACTGCAGAGTGAAAGTTTCGTTCTGAACTTTCATCGCTATTATGACAATAGGTTGTAAATTTCTTTGTTTCCATGTTATAGCCTACTTGACATTCGATCGAGTGTTTAAAGTAAGGGCGCCGATGACCAAGATATTTAGTGCCCTAAATAACCAATCAGCATTATCACCCTATTCAAGTTTCATATGGTTCGCGGGAAAAATGATTGCATGATGCCTTAGTGTAGGCCCTAATCTCTCTAATCTTATCCTTGTGATCGCTTCTGGAGATGTACGTAGCAGAACACACACCTTGGTTGACTCTTCATGAAACGTACACTCTCGGAGCTTTGACAGAAGCCCAAACTGCGAGTCAGACGGTCTCTCTTACAGCGTCTGCTACTGGATTTCCTAATCAGCTCCGTGACTCTTTCGAGCTCATTAAATGAGTCCGTAACGAAGTATGATGCTCTATGTAGGATCTTCTCTATGTCTTCTATTAACCCTACCTGGTACGGATCCTGCACTGATGAGCAACACTATAGGTCATGCTGAACGAGAGTTTTGTGACCTATTTCCTTTCGAGACGGACTATACTTCCTGTCGATTATTTAAACGAATCTTAATCTGGCATCTGCCATCCCAGGACTGATTTCATATGATCGTTCCATTTCAGAACGCCCCTTATGTCCATTTCCAGATATTTTATGGAAAAAAACTGCTTCCTGTTTTTGTCTTACTACTGCGTACTTATATAATAAAGTATCTTTCTACACACACACACACACACACCCACCCACACACACACCCACACCCACACACACACACACACACACACACAGCACTTGACACTAGTTTATTTAGAGGCCAAATTGCCCTTTCCTGCACCACACTTCAATACGCTGCATATTATCCTGTATTTCGCTATTAAACTTATCTTAAACTTATGTTATCTATGAGGTGGAAAGCAAAGATCGTTTGAATCCCCCCTGGAGCACGCCTGGGATCACTTTCATGTCTGATAACTTTTATCTTGCCTTAAATGTTCAAACTACATATAGAACACTAGAGCCGGACTTCTACTTCTATTATTTGGAAAAAACAAAATTCATCGCCGTACTAATAATAAAAATACGATTTCTGTTTATTTTATACCACACTGTGTACGTATAAGCAACACATTAAATGACAAAGTATAATTACGTTAACTGATTTTCCGGGGTAACTGGCCGCGCACTCTAAGGCTCCTTGCTGTGGAGCTCACGATTTCTTCCCGTTGGAGGATCGAGTCATCACTCGACCCTAGGTAAGTGTGTTGCACTTAGGTTAGCTTAAGTTAGTTTAAACAGTACGAAATCCTAGGAACTGTTAACCACAATAGTTCAGTCCCATAGATTTATAAACATTTGAAGTGATTTCACCGACTGGCTCGTACGACGGAGATTTAACCGCCGTGTGTGTTAATTCTGGAGTTCTATGAGTGCCGACGGTAAACAGGTCGCGTCACAAGACATTCGCCATTTGTGCAACTTGCCTTTTGGCTTTACGTTATCTTCCTCTGGGTTCGTCCTTTTGTCCGGTTACACACACGGCGAATTTTTCCGTAGCGGTCAACCAACCGTCGCTCTCTTCTAAAGTACAGCACTGAAGTAAGTTAGAGCTCGCACATTAAGCAAAAGAGAGAAACATGCGGTAAATTTGCCGTCGGCAGCAACTGTGCGACAGTCTCTTGCAAATGCCGCCGACCGCAACTATAACGTCAACGTCCGACTTGCGACGCTTACACACGTAGTGCTTTTCCTACCGTCGAAACTTATTTTGTTCAGTGTGAGTCAAACTTTCTACGTGGATACAGTTGGTAAAGGTTCTTTTTTCTGTTCCAATGCAAACATCAGTGACGTAGATGCACACTGGTCAAAACAATTAGGGGATCAGTTTAGATACCTAAATTCTGATGTAGTGTCATCGGCAGGACAAACTAAAATGGCTCGACAAAGAGCAACGAAAGACAACGAAAAGAAATCCGTTAAATTTTGTTTACATGATAAATCATTCAAATATGAAAACCGTAAACTCCACAAAATACCTCGGAATTACTTATACTTCAGACTTAAATTGGAAAGAACACGTAGATAATGTCGTGGGAAGGCGAACAAGAGACTGCGTTTTATTGTCAGAACCCTTAAAAGATGCAACAGAACTACTAAAGAGGCTGCACACTCTACGGTTGTCCGTCCTATTTTGGAGTATTGCTACCCAGTGTGGGATCCTTATGAGGTGGGTTTGACGGAGGACATCGAAAGAGTCCAAAGAAGGGCAGCTTGTTTCGTATTGTCACGATACAGGGGAGACAGCGCTACGGAAATGATACAGGATCTGGGCGTGGGCTACTTACGAAACTACAATCGCCAACATTCTCCTCCGAATGCGAAAATATATTGTTGACTCTCACTTACATAGGTAGAAAAAATTATCAGAATAAAATACGGGAAATCAGAGCCCGAACGGAGAGATTCAGGTGTTCTTTCTTCCCACGCGCCATTCGAGAATGGAATGGGAGATAAAATAGTATAATGGTGGTTCGCTGAATCCTCTGCCAGGCACTTAAATGTGATTTGCAGAGTATCCCATATAGATGTAGATGTAGATGATGGCCTAACATAAGAATGGAATAAATACACACCAGTCAATGCCAGGCACTAACTCGAGTGTACGAATAAAGCAATACAAGGCTCTGTGCAACGGAAATCTGTTCACCTCCTTAAAAGAATTATGACACTATACTAACTCATAAATACACACAAAATACGTTTTATTAAGAAAAATAAGTGACACCCCTACAACTCCCCAACACGCACATATATAGATGCACATATACTCGATGCGGAATTGAAACACTTGACTAATGATATACTCAAGTATGGCTATTGTCCAAAGAGGTAAGGAGAGCGTTGAGACTGCCACGTAGAATTAAGACTGTTGAAAAGGTTCTTGTGGAATATAAAGTCTTTCTGCCTTTTATTAAGGACATATATCACGAAAGACTTTACAGAGAGGCTATATAAATTGTAAGCCACCCCTATAATTTCAATAGGATGGAGGAGGGCGTGAAACTGAATGAAATCGGGATTCTGGTATTGTATAAGAAATAAAACAGTTCACCATGGGATATACTAACAACGAACAACGGCAATCAGCAACAGTCAACTGCGTGCGCCTCTCCAAAACATCTTACGTCAAACCTCTGCGCGCCGAGGCCTACGAGAAAGACCGGCCCCAGCGCAGTCGTCATGCTTCGTAAGTAAGGTAGTTCCGCCGGCCGCGGTGGCCGAGGTGACTGAGGCGCTCCAGTCACGGTCAGCACGGCCACTACAGTCGGGGGTTCGAATCCCGCCTCGTGCATGGATATTTGTGCCGTCCTAGTTCGTAAGTAGTTCGTAAGTAGTTCATAAGTAGTTTGTAAGTTTAGGGACAGATGACCCCGTAGTTAAGTCCCATAAGCTTAACAAACATTTGAACATTTTTTAAGGTAGTTCCCGGCCGCCACGATCGCTAGCTGACTGGCCGGCCGCTGGGACACTACCCACTGCGTCACAGCAGGCAGCCGGTCAGCTACCGATCACGTTGACGCAGGCCCCTCTTGATCACGTCACGTTATTTGCGCGCCGCTGCCTGTCTTTCTCGTTGGCCTCGTCTGCGCGCGAGAACGCGTAAACGGAATTCGGTTGCAGTCAGTAACGAGCCAGGGTGTGTATCGAACGTTAAAAAGGGCCACGATCCCCTTTGAGAATGTCCTCTGCAGATGAGAATGAAACGTTGGTCTTTATTAACAAATCCGCAAGACCACGGTATAATAGCCTGGAAAAATTTATCAATTCAAAATGTTCAAATGTTTGTAAATCTATCGGACCAAACTGCGTGGTCATCAGTCCGTAACTTACAAACTACTTAAACCTAGGTAAACTAACCTAAGGAAAAACACACACACCCATGCCGCAGGGAGGACTCGAACCTCCGACGGCGAGCAGCCGCGTGCTCCGCAGCGAGACACTTTAGACCGCTCGGCTACTCCACCGCGGCGAAAAGTTTATAAATACTGACATTTCCGGCCGTTAAAGTAAACATTTTACAGACCTCACAAAGAATCAATACTACCAACCAAAACAGTTCAGTGGCATACCTTTCGCTATCTTGTTTTCGTAATTTGTATGTAGACGTAACTCATAAACGCAAGTATCAAGTATTGCATACACCGAGAGATGAACGCACACAAAAGCCTAAGCAACGACTGTCTAACTTCGAAAATTGTTCAAGTAAACCATCGAACGCATTGCGTCCAAAGAGATACCACGTCTTATTTTCGGCCGGAATTTTGTTTCGGTAAGGCTCAATGATATTTTTTAACCTTGATGGAACAATATGTGTTTTCAGTTGCAACGTGTTCAGAATTTTCTGCTACCCTTGCACCACTAAACATAACAACCTGATCGGTTTAAATGTTTGTAAACCTATAGTAACAAACTGCTATGGTCATCAGACCCTAGTCTTACAAATTACTTTAACTTATATCAAGGACAACACACACACACACACACACACACACACACGGCGAGAAACCGCGCGCTCCGCAGCCAATATTTCTCACTTATACAACAACACCAGATCTGTCTATGTTACTAGAAGCCCGAGGATGTTTACAGTCTATAAATAAAAGTCACTCGACACCCATTACAGCTTCGGAACGAAGCTTCCACCACAAGAAATTTAGAATTTCTTATACTGTAGATCCCTGAGGATTCTGACAGTCGTAAAAGTAAAAAACACATTTACCAATCGGGACCGCGGTTGACTGGCGGTTGAGTGGTCTAAGGGGCCTTCTAATTCTTCACATTTATAGTTTGATACAGCGAAGAAATGAGTGTAAGATAGTCAACATAAAGTAACTCTTCGGTCGGCAATGTCAGTTCCTTTAAATTTATTTTAAGCACAATGGAAATGGAAAAGGGCTTATGGCTTTCTTGGACGGGAGATCCCTTGCGGGATTGTTCGGTCGGCTTAGTGTAAGTCTTTTTATTTGACGCCGCGTGGGCGACTTACGTGCCATTGATGATGAGATGATGATGATTAGGACAACACCCAGTGCCCTGCCGGGAATCGAACCCGGGCCTCCTGCGTGGTAGTCAGCGGCGCTACCGCTGAGCTACGGTGGCCGACATTTTAAGCAAAAACTCCATTTCAGATTTTCGTGTTATTTGATTATATTCTTTCCTTAATAGATAAAAACGGCAGACCTCTATAAATTTTTGCTCTGACAGTTTTCGAGTTTGCCTTCTCCTTCAGTAAACAGCAGGCACCGGTAAGAAGTCTGTATTTCCGAAGAACTCGCTCTCATCGTGAGATCTGTTGTCGACATGGAGGCTGTGTGTGAGTTTCTGAAGCGGTAACCGTGTTTCCCGCGTCGACGGCGCGGGCGGAGACAAAGTTACCGGAAAGTTCTCCGCCGCTCCTCTTCCCGCCGACTTCCGCTTCCGGTTGTTCCGATGTCCCCGACTGCAGCCTGTCACCCACAATGCCGTGGACCCTCTCTCTCTTCTAAGTCACACAGGTTTTACGGTGTCTCTTCTCATATCTCGCAGATATCACTTTAACTTCTCCCAATTTAGTTCCTCGCGCACATTCTCACAGAGACGCGACGCAAAGGATACCGTACTCCCGGGTGCCCATCCCCTTCCAAATCGCGAACCGAGAATCGCTCGGCTCTGACACAGTTACTTTCCAACTGACTACACGGAAATAAATTCTCGCAGAATAAATGTTCCGCTATCGTTATGTGCCCTGCTGAATACGTTGCTTTCTACGCTATGAATTCACTCTGTAGCGTCACACATTCCTCCACCGGCAGGCAAAGTTTTCAATTTAAATTTTCTGTCGATACCTATATGAATATCAATGAGTCACCCAATTTCCATAACTCATTTGTGATGCAACTAAATTATTTTATTTTATTTTTTAATCTTGTTTTTATTTATTTATTTATTTATTTATTTTTTTTTTTTTTTTTTTTTGCAATTACAGCCACTATAACTTACATTATGAACGCTATTTAAAAGGTCCAATATTTTGCATCACATTCGAGGCTGTTTGACTATCACAAAGCAGTTACGGAATTAAAATACTCATAAATACAACACAACATCTGACACCTAAACCAAGGAAAGACATTAAGATAGCCGGCCGTGGTGGCCGAGGGGACTAAGGCGCTCCAGTCACAGTCTGCACGGACACTACGGTCGGGGGTTCGAATCCCTACTCGGGTATGGATATTTGTGTCGTCCTAGTTCGTAAGTAGTTCATAAGTAGTTTGTAAGTTTAGGGACTGATGACCCCGTAGTTAAGTCCCATAGACTATACAAACATTTGAAGTTTTGAACATGAAGATAGTGCTAAATGGAAAACATTAGTTAATTTTCAAAACATTAGATACATAGGTTGTAGAATAGAAAGCGACTGATTGTGAGATACATGAATTAAAATCAAGATAATGTCGAATAAAGTGATTTGTATGAACAGAGGAATTTACTACAATTAAGGAACAGGCTGAAAAAGTCATCTGATGCTGAAACCTGCACGATGAGAATAAAATATGAAGGAAGCCAGAACAATTTCAAGATGTTAACATAGCGCAGAACAGAACAAAATAAGTTCGTTGGCGAAAAGTGAGGAAGTAAAGACTGAGAAGTGTGGATAATCAGACATAACTACTGACAGATAGAAAAAGATGGAGAAGTAACTGAACTGAAGGTTTGTGGTTATAGAAATAGTTTTGAAGGGTAAACCTGTAAGTAAAAAGAGAGTAGGGGAGTTTTCGTATTCTGAGTGATGTTTTAGACGACAGCTTGTATGCTTTATTAAGAAGGAAGCGGTGCACCACGAGAAGTGCAGACGGAAAGAGCTCGCAAATATAGCAGAAAGCATAAATAACTGGAGTATCCGTCGGTGCTTGACAGAACAGGACAGAACAAAATTAAAATTGGACGACATTTCCAAATGATCCGCAAGTTGCAAATTACAAATTGCAGAACGTTTGGAAGGGTTTTTATTTATAACACAGTAGCAACACATGACAGTAGAACCGAGCGAGGTGGCGCAGTGGTAACGCAGTGGACTCGCATTCGGGAGGATGGTGGTTCAAATCCACCTCCGGCCATCCTGATTTAGGTTTTCCGTGATTTCCCTAAATCACTCCAGGCAAATGCCGGGATGTTTCCTTCCGCATCTTTATCCAAAACTCCGAGCTTTAGCTGCGTCTCTAATGACCACGCTGTCGACGGGACGTTAAACCCTAAACTTCCATCCTTCCTCCATGTCAGTAGCAGTAATAATAAAATAATAATGATGATGATGCCCCACAGCTCCACAGTTATTTCCAGCAGCTTCAAAGAAGATTCTGCGTCCTTCTACATGGACATGTCTCGCTTCTGGGATATAGAATTAAAGACTTGAGGTTATCAGTAGTAACTGAAATCACCATTGACTCAAGGGCCAATCGCACGTGAGGATACTGACGCGAAGCTATTTCGTAACGAGAGGTACGTTGAACAGCAGAAGGCTAAAGACTCTTAGAAGAGAGATGCAATTACGAGAAAAACAGCAAAATGAATTTATGAAAATTTGTAAGGTTTTTTTTTTTTTTTTTTTTTTTTTTTTTTTTTTTTTTTTTTTTTTTTTTCGGATGATGAAACTTTCATACAGGGCAGCATCGTATTAACAAACCGGCTAAATCCGGAATGGGAGACAATACGATTTTACGAGGCGATAAACCGGCAGACAATTTTGGAAGATATCCCGCTTTATTGAAACAAGAGCAGGGATGAATGGAAACCTGGAGCACTCGTCTCTGGACCTAGAACGGGAGAAATATTTCTTGGCTGGTGCTGTTGGTCATCACACTAGAGAACGTCCAGGATGGGTTGGACAGGATGAAGAGGTTGTTGAGGTGAGAAACAATTGTCTTTTTCTTGTATCTGTGATGTATGTATATATTTGTCTATAAACTTAAATAGTTCATTAAAACCACATGCACTGCCAGCTAATACCTGATATATGGGACACCGATAGGTAGTTCTGTTATTTCTGTTTGAAGGACGATGTTCCACAATGACACTAATGTCACGGTCTGCACGGCCACTACGGTCGGGGGTTCGAATCCCCCCTCGGGCATGGATATTTGTGCCGTCCTAGATCGTAAGTAGTTCATTAGTAGTTTGTAAGTTTAGCGACTGATGACCACGTAGATAAGTCCCATAGACTATACAAACATTTGAACATATGAACATTTGACACTAATGTCTTCTGCTTCATTCACTTCCTGTACTTTTGCATGTTTAGATGAAACATGATTGCTGTGCATTGCAGAAATATCAGGCAGTTTAGTGAAAACTCTGTAGCCGGGCATTCCATGATTAAGAAGTTGTGTACCGTAACCCGAAAGAGCATTATCAGTGATTCCATTATACAGTGTCTCCATGATCGTCATATCGGGATATTGAGCATTTGTAAATACGAGCATAAATATTAAACTATACAGTATCACTGACAAATCATAATCACATATGTTGTTGTTGTGGTCTTTGGCCCGAAGACAGGTCTTTATACAGCTCTCTGCTCTACCTCGCGAAATTCTCTTCATCTACGAATAACCACTGAAACGCAGGTCCATCCGAACCTGCTTTCTCTTTTCGATATGTGTGCTAATTCTGAGATTTTTATCACGCACACTTCATTCTAATAATGAATATACTATTCCTTTATGTGTCAAAACGTGTCTTAACCATCCATAACTTCTTTTAGTTTAGTTATTTCAATTTTCCCCAATTCTTTTCAGTACCTCATTAGTTACGGGATTGTGAATGATTAGCATCAGTCAGTCGCAAACATTTGTTATTGTGTATTGTATTCGGATTATTTAGAATCAATTGCCAGGTTTTACACCATAGTGATACCTTATTCAGATCGTTCTGCAGTTGGTTTTGATCTTCAGATGATTTTACTAGACGGTAAAAGATGCCGTCATCTGCAAAAAACCTAAGAGAGCTAATTAGATTTTCCCCTAAATCGTATTGAGTCGAAGTTGGTAGAATTACGCTGTTTATCCCTGTACTCTTTAACATTCTCCTGCAGCACCGAATATCCAAAGCTTCTATTCTCTTATTTTCCGAGTTCCTGATCGTCCTGTCACACAACAGTGCACCTTTATACTACAGACTAATGATTTACACCACAGCAAATTTCTCTTCTTGAAAATTTGTTTTTCGTTGACATTCTAAAGTTTACATTTTTTCTTTTCTTGCCATCATCTAATGTTGTTATTAACTTGTTTCCTAATGTAATGCCATAAACATCGTATCATTTAATTCGACTAGAAACCGTTACGTTTTCCTCGCTCTTGCTGAAGTTCCACTTACTCCCTCATTTCATACCGGCACTAGCTTCACCCTCAGCCTTCACATCCTTTAAAATCAGTCAATTTAAAACGCGTGCGTTACACTTATTATTTGAAAATCTCTTGATTTTTGGTATCCTTAATCGAGTTCCAAAAATTTGGAATATTTTGCACGATAATCATCATACATCATACATTCCCAAGTATGCAGTTGGAGGCTTTCCTAGCATGTTCTTTGTTGAAATGAGCCGTGAGTTGTTGCACTACTACCCTTACGTCATTAGTGAGGATTAGTCTCAGATGTCTCTGGTCTCGGTCATTGAAAGTGGCTGGTAGTTCGTCTGCTGTACCCCCATACCAATCGTTCGTGGTGTACTCTGGACACCACTAATCCCGAGAAGCCGAATCCCTGCTCCGCCGTCGGCCCTTAGTTACTATACTACATTCAGATAGAGTCAACTAACGACTCAGTTGCATGTTACAAAAAATAACACGCAAATTCACCTGTCAGAAGGTCTCTTAAACAACTTGTGACAACAACAACGCAGTGGGTAACATATTTGTTTTCTTTCCTTTCTTTTACGTTTATTAGTAAATGATTTACTTGAATTACAAATGCAAATTTTATTCTTTGTGATGTTCACCTTTATTCCTGTTTTGTCAAGTTCATTTCGTAATTAATTTATAATGTTTTAAATGCAATTGTTTCTGTTCATGAATTTGTTAAGTACTCGTATTGCATTAAATAAAGTTTCCTACGTTACACGGTCACTGATTTGTCTGGATTGTAGTGAAGAACATTCCCGAATACAAAGGCGACGTCTTTCTGCAAAATTTCAACTCTTTTGACGTTTACTAGATTTTTTTTAATGAAATTTCTCAGTAAATAGCTGCAGGTTAAAAATCAACAGTAAATGAACTGTCGTGTAGTGTACCGTGTCATCTCTCGTCAGGGTCTCTTGGGAAAGACAAATGTGCAGTCATTTTGTAATTATTATCGGTTTTTAAAGCACGTACATACTTTCCGTACCGTAAAAAGTACGTTAAAATCAATGTAAACGATACTATTCACACTCATCGATATTGTCTTCTGAAATGTAGCTTGCCGGCCACTTGGAGCTCTGCTGTCGCATAACAAAATCCAGTGGGAGTGTCGTGACGCTCTCAGTCAAAGAATCTTGCTCCTCACAATACCACATTCTAACACATACAGTTGCAACTGACAGTTGCAACGACACTAGTTCTCCTGGAGGTGGGCAAAGTGCTGTAAGAGAAATGTTTGTTTGTAATTACTTCGTTATTAACAAAATAGTTTATGTAATTTTTGCATTCCAAACATTTGTAATATATCGAGAGACATATAGAATCGTGAACTAAATGGAAAAACAGCCGAATTTTCCTGATTCAGTGATGTAAACAACAACGCATTCGTGAGGAAATACTTACGAATGTTTGTATATTTTGCAGCATTCTCCGCTGAAACTATGAGGATATAAGCAGACGAGAAATATTAATTTCTATTGTCTGTTCTTATATGACAGACAATTAGATATGAAGTCTAATGATTCGAAAAATTTTCCACTTCGCTCTTTCTTATAAACGCATAAACTATTGAGGTTAATTACTTTTACTTATAAAACGATACTCTTGAAGATTCTTGCGGTTTGTGGTTCAGATGTAGTAACAATTGTGGAATTGGTTTCTGCTTTGTTGGCAAACTGTGTTTTTGATTTCGATGTTTTATTGTCACGTTTGTATTTTGCTTCGGCTGCAGCTGTGATGGCTGATCTGCTACATTTAAAAATGTAGGCAATGCATTCTATATTACTTTCTTATGTTCCAAAACGTACTGATTTGGCTTGCATTGTAGTGAAAAACTCCTGATGTTTCTGAGTAGAAAAACCGACGTCTTTCTGTAGAAAGTTGTGTCTTCCGTTGTTAATTAGCAATTTTGGCTGTTGATAGAAACTAAAATTCTTGATTAAAAAGTAGTATATTTGAAGATAATCGTAAATAAACTGTCCTACAAAGTACAGTTTCATACCTTCCAGTGGTTCTTATGAAACCTCATAAAGACAAATGGGGAGTTACTTTCTGGTTATTACCTTCTTTGCTGCACTACATACCTTCCCCGTTGTAAAACAATGTTAAAATCAATTTAAACGACACTATTCAGACTCATCCGATACTTAAGGCCCTGGCTACACCAGCGTGTCTACTACATTTATATAGATATTCATACGTATATGAAAGACTAGTGAAGTGTAATACTGTACGACGAATCGTCAGACGCCAGACCGAATAGTTAAATGAACTGCCCATCATAGTAGAAACAGACCATAACAGAAATTTATATTTCCGGTATATTTATATTCTATTAATTTCAGCAGAGTATGCTGCAAATATAAATATATTCGTAAGCATTCCTCCTCAATGAAATTCTGCTGTTTTTGCATTTATTTAACGACTATTCATATCTCTTCTATTTTGATCATGTTTGAAGCGCCCAAACATTATAGTATTTCGTTCAAACGTAGAAAAGTAATTGTAAAGGAACACGACAATTAAGGTGCTTTGTCCAACGATATGATCGCTAGTGTCGTTTCAACGGTCAATCGGTAACATATTTCACACCAATGAGCGTCGTGACTGTATATGTTAGACTGTGGTGAGAGGTTTATTGCTGGTAGCGCGGAGGCGAGTGGGAGTAGGTTGAAAGTCGTGGCTTTGTCGGCAGTTACTGCAGAAGTTCACGTAGAGCTAGTGTAATGTACAATATTGGCGCAGTGCAAGAGGAAGTTTCTGGTAATCAGGCAAAATTAATTGGTGTTAAAGGGCACAGCACGGTGTAATCAAGTTGATGCACGTAGGAAGGAGTGTGCTTTGGGCCCAACCAAACATGTTAAAATTATTTCGCGGCCAGAAGAGCCTGTTTTGCTAGTAATTGAGTGCTAATAATGTCCGACTACAACGCACGCCGCCACAGCAAAGTGAGACCCAGTTAGTTATTTTTCAATTAGCATATATAGGTAGCCAGTGTATCAGCAAAATTCGTCTCAATTAGGAAACAGTTACAGACTGTGTCAATTAGTTGTTCACCGTAAACATTCGGACAGGTTCCTCGTGCTCTTCGTTATACTCCGAAAACATACCGTGAAAAATGAGAGTGGAATTATTCAATTCAAAATAATTTTACTGGTGACAAATAACTATTGCGTAAGAAGTGACAAATAAGGATTTTGACTACTAAGTTAACTTTAGCTTGCTCATAAAGTTAGTAGTTCCACTTAATAGTAAATATTGAAATTAGAGTGTAGCTGGTTACTTTTGTTGGCGCATACTACTCATAACCTCGTTCATTATTTTATTATTGATTGTTTATTGTGGTGTGTCTGTTTCCATTCTTGGCCTGATACAGTGTAGCGTTATTTTTGGGTCACCGCTGAAATGTTCAATTGTTTGTTAATCTTATGGGTCTTAACTGCGGGTCTTCAGTCCCTAAACTTACAAACTATTTATAAACTAACTTATACTAAAGACAAAACAAACATCCATGCGCGAGGGAGGATACGAACCCCCGACGGGGATCGGCCTCGCGCATCGGAGCATAACGCATCAATGCGCTCGGCCACTCCGCCGCGGCTGCTTCAGCTCTCTTACATAATTATTCAACCTGTAATTACCTTTCACAATTATTCAAATTTTCCAAATTTCATTCGCTCATCCAGTGAGTGTGACTATTGAAAATAATTTCATTCGTCTATTCTTATTGTTTTCTTAACATATTGAAACACTGAATGATTATGAATATTTTTCCGAAACTTTTCCCCTACTAAATTAATTGTCAGTGTTCCAGAAAGAAACTTGCGGCAACGATCAGGTTGTAACAGGCCACTACATTTATCGGATTAATACTTCGGAAAGATCGCCTTATCCCACGAAATCAGGGACTTGGGCACACGGCTAATTTAATTGGTCTATTAAGCCGGTAATTTTAGAGGTGCGAGGATGCAAACTAAAGCTGGTAGAGGAGTACGTTACACAAATGACACGCCTGCGCCATCTTTGCGCCATTGACCTATGACATTTTCTGGGTCACTGTATAGTCTCCTAAAATATTTGCTACTAGCTACACCCGGTCACGACTGGTGCGACATCTTTCATCTTAAATGGAAAAGAAACGAAATAGAAAGCACGCATCTCTAATATCACCCACAAATCGACAATAGTTTTTGAATGACAACAGGGTGCATGTCTTACATACTCTGCTTCGCTTTCTTTCTACCTATTTGTCCATTTCCTCTTCCTCTCCATTCTGTCTGTGCTTCTCCTTCATCGTCTCTTTGTGTTCATCTACTCGTTCCCCTTTTTCGTCACCTCTTCTCCTCCATCTTGTCCGTCTGCTCTTTCAAACTCCTCTTATCCCTCGCAACCCCCTCCCGGCCGATCTCTTTCTCCTTCACCGTTTGTTTCCTTTCCCTTCTCCCTCTTACACCGCTGTCTGACGTACCGCTCTGTTTAGCGATATGTTCAAATTCTTATACCATCTTGAGCTATTACTTTGAAATTTGGATTGCAATAAGCACTTGATTTGTGCACCTAAATTTGAATATATGTCATTTACGATTTTACATAAATTTTATAATGGGGAAAGGTTGTTACTCGAAATCACAAAAAGGTATATCTTATCAAAAATTAAATAGCTGTGCGCTAGCCTTGCTAAACTCAGAAATAACATGAGCTTTTGGCTTGTTTTTGTGTTCTTCGTTTTCATACTAGTGTGGTTTAGAAGAAAAAGAATACGGAAAACACATAACAGTAGAAAAGAAGGAAAAATCTAAAGGCATACTTTTATTATCCTCTGCAGCAGTAGGAAGATAAAAAGCGCACACTGCTACTCCTTTGGTGCATCATAATATTAACGCATGAAACTGAAGTACCAATTTTCAAGCTTATCGTTTCTTATATATGAAGAAGAGTTTCCTTTGGGTCTTCATTTTTTTGCAATTCATGCAGATCTACAGTTTTATTCCGATATTAATGAAATTTTGCACACTTAAACTTCAACAAGAAGTCATTGTCTACGCAAAACTTCGTTTGGCGGCTTGGGGGAGGTATTACTACTTTTTTAAACAAATTGCTGTATTTTTATGATTGAATGTCAAAAATTAAAACAAAAATCTTGATCTCAGTAAAGTGAAAGGGCCTTCAGCGCAAATTAACCTCTGAAAATGAACAGGAAAACTGAGAATTACTTATCTTTCCATTAATCATAGCTGATGTATATTGTAGTGTTTCTTTGGCTGACACCGACTTCTTGTTTATTTTTATTGAATCTGAAGTACACTAACTGATTTTTCTGAAGATGGGTAGACGTACTAAAAGTGCTGCTCATATGGGAGAGCGCCGTTTAAATGATACAAACTAAGTCAGGGAGAAACACCTATGTCAACAGAGGAAATCTACCTCTGGGACAATTTCAAAAGATATTTGCGAAGAGCGCATAAATAGACTTTAAAAATGCGGCTTTACATGAAAAAACTTTTGAACAGGGAATTAATTGACCATAACGACATACGGTAGGGGACTCAAATATCCGGATAGCTAATAAAAGATTCGGCCGAGTATCGTTAACTTCCTTCTAAGAATTGAAGAGTTCCCTTACATTGTCATTGATCGCATAATCGGAACGTAACAAAACTCTCATCAAACTACCCTTAAAGTTCTTCCTTTCCCATAAAAAAAAGAATCATCTAAATCGGATGTCGTGATATTGAGTTATTCGTCCATTTGTTGCGCACAAACTTAATGCAAATTTAAGACTTATATCGTTTTCTTATGGATACCATTGTGAGACCTGGTCCAAACTGAAATCGGACCACACGGAAAGCACCATCTACATCTACAACCATACTCCGCAAGCCAACCGCCGGTGTGTGGCGGAGGGTACCTTGAGTACCACTATCGTTTATTCCCTCCTATTCCAGTCACGTATTGTTCGCGGAAAGAAGGATTGTCGGTATGCATCTGGGCTCTAATCTCTCTGATTTTATCCTCACGATCTCTTCGCGAGATAGACGTAGGAGGGAGCAATATACTGCTAGACTCCTCAGTAAAGGTAAGTTCTCGAAACTTCGACAAAAGCCCGTACCGAGCTACAGAGCGTCTCTTCTGCAGAGTCTTCCACTGGAGTTTAGCGATCATCTCCGTAAGGCTTTCACGATTACCAAATGATCCTGTAACGAAGCGCGCTGCTCTCCGTTGGATCTCCTCCACTTCCTCTGTCAATTCACCTGGTACGGATCCCACACTGGTGAGCAGTATTCAAGCTGTGGGCGAACAAGTGTCCTGTAACCTACTTCCTTTGTTTTCGGACTGCATTTCCTTAGAATTCTCCCAATGAATCTAAGTCTGGCATCTGCTTTACCGACGATTGATTTTATATGGTCGTTCCATTTTAAATCCCTCCTAATGACTACTCCCAGATAATTTATGTAATTAATTGCTTGCAGTTGCTGACCTGCTTTAGTGTAGCTAAATGATAAAGGATCATTCTTTCTGTGTATTCTCAGCACATTACACTTGTCTACATTGAGCTTTAATTGCCATTCCCTGCACCATGCGTCAATTCGATGCAGATCCTCCTACATCTCAATACAATTTTCCATTGTTACAACCTCTCTATATACTACCGCAGCATCCGCAAAAAGCCTCAGTGAACTTCTGATGTTATCCGCAAGGTCATAAATATATATATATATATATATATATATATATATATATATATATATATATATATATCGTGAACAGCAACGGACCCACGACACTCACCTGTGGGACACCTGACATAACTCCTACTTCGGAAGACTTCTCTCCATTGAGAATGACCTGCTGCTTTCTGTTATCTAGGAATTCCACAATCCAATCACACAATTGGTGTGATAGACCATATGCTCTTACTTTGTTCATAAAACGTTTGTGGGGGACGGTATCAAACGCCTTGCGGAAGTCGATTTCAATTTAAAAAAATAATCATCAAAATCGGTTCACACAATCGAAGGTTCTGAGGTAACAAACATAGAAAAAAATTACAGTCGAATTGAAGTCGGTTAAAAGTAAAAGGTTAGAGTTGGTTGAAAGACAACTAGAGCACCCGCCCACAGCGTATTTAGGTTTATCAGCGAAACCTAAATGCCGAGTTGTGTACGTGTGTTGATGGACCTGTATCAGGTTTCGTGTGCCACTCCTAGTTACCCTGTCCACTGTTACAGTGACAGCATACAGCGTTAATAGCCACTGCGGCTGCGCTGGGTGTCAGGTAGCCCACAAGCCCCTGTGTTGTGGTGGGGGTGGCGTCGCAGGAGACAGAGGGGGCGCCCTGACAGGCTCAAGGACGTGAGCGCCAGCTGGTGCTGACGGGGCATCGAACCGCGGACCGCGGGCTGGCCGCAAAGCCGCTCTGACAGTGGCTACTGTCCTCAACTATCAGAACATTCTGTGACGGCCTAATCTGGATTTTCCAACAATTATTACGAAAAAGCAAAAAAACATGGGCATATAGGAATTTAGGTATTAAATAAAATAATTACTAAATTTGCAAAATCCTTATGTTTAGGTAAAAAACTACAGCTCCGTTGTAAAAATGTTACACGAGAAATTTGTGGCGCTTAGAAAGTTCTAGCAATATAGCTACTGTTTGGTTACGTTTCGATATATATATATATATTAATGTTCAAATGTTTGTAAATCTTATGGGACTTAACTGCGGGGTCATCAGTCCCTAAACTTACAAACTACTTATGAACTACTTACGAAATAGGACGGCACAAATATCCATGCCCGAGGGGGGATTCGAACCCCCGGCCGTAGTGGCCGTGCAGACCGTGACTGAAGCGCCTCAGTCCCCTCGGCCACCGCGGCCGGCGGTTACGTTTCGACATCTAAGGTAAGGTAAAGCAGTCAACAATCCGAAGATTGGTTTGAACACCACAGTGCTTTACTAGGCGTGGTCCTGATTGGAGATGGTATGCCGTTGCCTTCCTCCGACCTTCAAACTTACTTACCCCATCCAGTTATAGGGGGACCTACAGCTTAACGTGGGTTCCGAACCACGGTGCTACTCGGTATTTTTCACATGAGAAATACTGTCAGAGGTGAAAGAAGTGGAAAGTGACAGATAAAAATCCTAGGACCTGGCGGGGATCGAACCCGCGACCTTCGGATTTATAGTCTGGCACTCTACCACTGTGCAACCGAGGCGCACCTTTCGACATCCATATCTATGTAAAAACTGAAAAACAGTTCAAATCATGATTCACTAAAGCTTAGTAACAGACAAGTGCAAGGTATCCCAAATAAATTAAATAAATAAAAATTTAATAGAAATTTGCAAGGTATCCCGAAGATTAATGTTCAATGGTGATTGGTCAATAGTGCGTACTACGTATGTGAAAGAAAAATTAAACATTTAAAAACCGGACAATGTGGTCACTACGATCATCGAGGTAAGCCTTAGAAAACAATATGCGCAATGGACACGCTCGGTAAATGGGGAAACTCAAACACTAGATTTTATGGCCCTATCTTAAGTACTCCCAGAGGGTACAAGGAAACTGTTGAACTTGAATAATGAAAGGGGTGAAACAATCTGACTGCAACACAGATAAAATAAAGATTGACTTACCTCGTATCATCTTATTACAAAACTGGAAACAGGAAACAGCAAGCAGCTCGCGTCATGCAGTATTTTAGTATTAGCAATTTTCAAAAATTATATGTGGCTAGTAATTAAGTCCAACAATAATCATAAATGAAGAAAATGAATTAGCTGAATTAACTGACGAAAAAATACCAACTGCGTTCCAATTCCTAGGACCTTTCACCTATAATATAGCCAAATTGTTCAGTAATACCAACGTACAAATTGTCTTTTCTACCACACAACGAGCAACCTATCAGACAGCCACACACAGCCTCAGGCGTTTATAAACTTAAATGTGTAGACTATCCAGCTGAGTATGTGGGGCAGACAGCGAGGGCATTCAAAACACGTTTCAGTGAACATTTGTTAAAAAAAAGGGGGCAAATAAAGAAATATTCTCCTTTTGCCGAGCGTTTAAAGTCTTCTGGTCATCAAGCTCCCACCCTAGATAATTTAGAAATTTTGCATTATGCCAAAAAAGGACTGAAGTTAAACATCCTGGAAGAATTTGAGGTTTCTAAGCGGGTTTATTTTAAACACCCGAGATTTCTTAACGATCAGTTGACCTCCAAAGACCAAACCTTTTTCGACACTTTTATGGAAATTTTTAAATAATATTCTATTATATAACTGGGCATCCTTACAAATTGCATTCATGTGTTATTGGTATTTTATGTAAATGGTGTCTATATTTTAAATTAAGAAATGTTATCCGACCGACCCAACACATACCTTTTGTATTAGTTTTATTGGCGGTTACTCGCAGTACAAATGTGAACGCTGCCTCAGGCAGTACTTGTACCTCTACAGACGCAAGTTGTATTAATATGTTGACAACCTAAGGTGCAGGGACAGCATACAAGGTAAATCTTGGCATATCCATTCAGTTAAAAAATGTATCAATCTGTTTTCAACGGTCAGTAATACCGGATATTAATGGTTTACATATTATTGGCTCTGTAAAACATCCCATGACCGCATTTTAATCTACACACCCTCCACCACAGAGTGTATAAAACATTAGTACCGTACATTATCACAATTTCTTAAAACAGTTTCAGATTGGCTTGTAGCTAAAAACTTCGAAATAATGTCATGTAAATATTGTAATTTCTGTATCAATATTTTCTTCTTTGTCAGATATCTGAAGCTGCCCTAACCGGGAGAAAGGCGTCATTGTAATAAAAATATTTGAATTAGTTTAAGTAGTTTTCAAGCGTAGGGACTTACTAACCACAGTAGTTAAGTCTCTTAGCTTTGCAAACATTTTTTTTTTATTTTTTTTTTTCGAGACATAGGGATATTTTTTTTCTTAAAGAAAAGAGGCGCTCACGATTTGAAGAGCCTAAAAATGTTATATAAATTGCACCGCGAAACACTATATATAAGTCCAATCACCGACAATTAATGCTGGTTTACTTGCCTCAAAAATGGTTTGCGTCCCAGTGCAGAAGGGACTTAGGCGTCCATACGGATCTACGCTCGTATATACATCCGTACGATAGTAAACCTAAGTGAGCCAATATCGTTTTTACGGAATCCGTAAATCACTTATTTAGCCCATAAAATATTATATCGCGTAGATATATCCTGACGCTATAAAAATAAAAATGAAAATAAGAACCTGTAAAAGCTTCTAAAGGGGCTGTTAGGTGCCAACGACGGAGCGTTTTATGGGAGGTGAGTGGCGCATAACGAAATTCTTGATGTGCAGAAGCTGCGCATAAATTTATTTCCATAAAATACCGTTTCAAGGCGCCAAAATAACTGCGTTTTCTCTGTCGACACAACGAACGCAGTGGTGATAATACTTAGCCTCTCGTAACTGTGCTATTCGATCACGATAAACCTTAATAAAAAGAAGAATGTTTTGACATGAGTAAAATTAACAAAGACAGGAAGGCTCTAAATTTACGATTATATAGAACTGAACGAACGAGATACTGCGGCAGTAGGGTATGATGTCGTATTCGCAATAAAATCTGGTTACGAAAACCGACAACGGCCGGGATTGTGAGGACGCTGTATCCCTCTCCATACCGAATCCCTTAACACCTTCGGGCGAAAGATGAGACGGTGGCCGGTCGTTACTCGACGGGTCTCTGGAGGCCTGTAGGGCGGAAATTACAGAGCTTACAGAGGGGAAAGGGGAGAAAACGCACAGAGAGAAGGGAAGGAGGACATTGTGAAGGGGTTGATCTGTAGGTATTTACTTGCTCTTTCATATATTTATCCTGCAAGATCTCTTTGTTGGGAAGAGCATTGCGTAATAAGTGGTGTGAGAAAAACGTGGAGCATGTGTTCCAGTGGTCACCTATCCGTGGGAAAACTCTGCCCATATTGCTAGCTAAACTCTGATTGGCTCCTAAAAGTAGTCTCAATCCGCCAAAACCCTCCAGCATATTAATAAATGTTCAAATGTTTGTATAGTTTATGGGACTTAACTACGGGGTCATCAGTCCCTAAACTTACAAACTACTTATGAACTACTTACTAACTAGGACGGCACAAATATCCATGCCCGAGGGGGGATTCGAACCCCCGACCGTAGTGGCCATGTAGACCTTGACTGGAGCGCCTCAGTCTCCTCGGCCACCGCGGCCGGTAGCATATTAATAAATATTTCGTATACAGTAATTAATTTAAGTGAGTGTACAATGCAATTATCTTGTGCACATCTATTTTTCTATTATATAACCATTATTTAAATATAGGTTTACTAGATGACAGGCGCTACACTGAAGAATGTCCCGTTAGCGCCAAAATGTTTCCACAGACGCGCATTCAGTCAAGCTAAGCGCCCCAGACCGTTAACAACTAAGAGTCGAGTAAGGGCGTCAGATGCATCACATCCTTTTCAATCGTATGTGTTTATCGCGTACATTGTGACATCAAATTGTTGAATACTTATGAATTTCTATTATATATTCTATAAAGGAGCAGTAAATCATAAATAAAATAAGAAAAGCCACTGGCATCCAGAAATTTCGTGTGACATTCGTGACTGTTAAATCATAGACACATTACACCACTATTTCAGCCTCACATCAAGAAATAACAGGTATACGACCCTTCTGCGCAGGGGAAAACAGCAGCGAATGAAGATACCAGGTTAGTGAAAAGAAACTCTTGTCTTCATACCCCGACGAGGTACGAAGCAATACGGCGCGTCACGAGCAGTGCTTCTGTCTATCACATCCGCAGCAGAATAGTGTAAGTAGTTTGTAAGCTCAGGGACTAATGACCACAGCAGTTAAGTCCCTTAGATTAACGAATATTGGAATTTTGTATTGTCACAAGTAGAAACATTGGTACAAAGTGTCTTGGTAACAGGACCGAGGGTAGAAATAGGGGAAAATGATGGATACTTACGTGCTCACTTTCAAATAATTAACTCTCTGGAACCTTAAAGACATTACCGCCCCCCTCTTTTCTCTCTCTTTAATTCCGCCATAACATACAAGAAGTGTATTCGCAGTTGCGAGTATGAAGCAGCAGCATCTGTACAATTGAATGATGACACATTAAGATTTCTGCCGGATCGAGAGTCAAGTCCTGAATTCAAGCTTTTCGCGATCGGTCGCGTTAACTACGAGGCGTGTTTTTCTTTTAGTAAGTTCCGTTTGAACATAAGGACACAACGAAAGGTTATTTCAGAAAAGTAAATTTATTTTCAGAAAGTGCATACATTACTCTATTTTTCGGCCTAGTTTCCAAGTTTGTTCAAACACTTATCGTACCACTCAACCAATTTTACAATACCCTCTTCATAAAATCTTGCCTCCTGCTCCGATAACGAAGAATTCACTGCCGTTTTCACGTCGTCGTCATCATTGTAACGGTTGCCACTGAGGTGGGGTTTGAGGTGGACGTGGAACCCCTGTTCTCACGAATCCTCTCTTTCAACTGAAGCTACCAAATGGTCTGTATTCGAATAAGGGCGACCCGAGCGGTCCTGATCATGGACGTTGTCACGGTCATCTTTGAATTCTCGTAATCGCTGACGCACTTTGCTTTCACTCGTAACAGTATCACAGTATCAATGAATTTCTGCAGCAGACAGGTTCCTTGCTGAAAAAGAAAAGGATCACTGAGCGAACCTCACAAGCGGCGGGCGAGCTGATAGTCTGAAACGTTTTAAAAGCACAGATTAGCTACAGAGCTGGCACTGAGCCGGTACACGACACACGCACTCGTTGCGGCATGCGAGCCAACTACCAGTGTCTACAACAAAACGGAACTTACTTAAAAAACGCGCCTCGTACTACACTATTCCCACAATTCTTCCAGACCGATCCAAACTTCCAGATCACCTCACACTTCTCATACTTTCCACTATGTAAGTCTCAAACAGAGATAGACGTTTATTACGACTGTCGCAAGACATGCTTATATGTCTGAGGACATTCGAATTAATTCCATTGATAAACACGGACAACGCGCATCGTTTGAAGAAGGAGATCGACTGAGAAATGAGGGAGTAATATTCGGACCTAAGTAGGGGAGGGGGGGATGGCACGCATAAATGAGGAAGGCACCTCTGTAGAGAGTCAACAATAACAAACAGAACCTCATAATACGTTTATTCATCATAATTTACAAAATAACCTAGGTTTAAGTGAAGTAGGGAGAGTCATTGCCACATGGTGACCACAACCCTACTAGTTCAGCAACACGAGTGAAGTAAGATTTAAATATATATGAAAGTTCATCTACTGTAGCAATACGCCGGAAAGGCAGTAATAATAAAGAAGTGTTTAACGTCTAATCGACAATGTGGTCAGGCTTGATTCCATGGTGGAACTTGTGCTCAACGACTGTACATTGACTTTGTGGCGCATTTTTTTTTTTTTTTTTTTTTTTTTTTTTTTTTTTTTTTTTTTTTTTTTTTTTTTTTACTGGACATAAATGAACGCCACCTTTTTATATACATCACCTGTTGTAGATGTTCAGTGGTCTCGAAGATCTTGTAGCTCGCCTGCCGTTAACACATTACAAAATTATGTTATGACGTCGGGTTCTTGGCTTTTCAGGAAGCTACATTTGTGACACTTTCATTTAATTTTTAAGTATTTTTATTCATCCATTTCTGATAAAGCAATTTCACAACACACTTCCATACTAATAAAATGTTACTCCACAAAGACTGCCATAATACTCCCGACTACTAGTACATACTCACAACAGAGACTTACTGAGTTCGCGCCAATTCGCGCGTATAAATACACAATCTCATTTCTAGAACCTTCTAGAACACGGAAGTTCAACATTTAAATATTTAACAATTTTCAATAAACATTAATGACTCCTGCTTTATGCAAAGATACATAAAAGTAAGACAGATATAATAATAAGTTTTTTTTGCATCAAAATAAACAGTAGAAAAGATCGTGAGTAAACAACATTTAGTGCAGTGTTAATATATGTTTACATTGTTGTTACGACTTTCAATAGTTAATTAATTTAGTTTGTTAGAAAACCCTAGTAACGCAAATAATAATGAGACTTGACAGATGAGCCATAAGATGCTTATGTAATATAAACATAGAATATTAGGCTACAATACTATGACCAATTATGGTATCGAATACTTCAGTTATTTAAACAAACGGAACCCTCCTGGCTAAATATATTACAACCTGAGGATTTTTTCTTGTAGAAACACGACACTGTGGTCGTTAGAGAAGAAAGATGAGGATTGGGAAGGAAATCGACGGTACCCTTACAAAGGAACCATCCCGGCATTTGCACGGGATGATTCAGGAAAATCAGGGAGTAGGAAAATGTGGGTGGCTAGAGAGAGATTTGAACCGCTGACCTCCCGAAAGCGAGATCAGTATGCTCACCATTTCGCCACCTGTTCGGTGGACAGTAATAGTGTTTGTTGCTGCAGACCGAGTCTATTCTTCACAATAATTCGTTCTACGTAGTAGAGGACTTTTTAAAAATATTTAAGTAGCTCAACACAAACGTGTAATGAATAATCAAAAGGAGTACTAATTTTCAAGAAGTACTTTCAAAGTTTGCTCATTTTACACTAGATACACAAGGTTTTGGACAAAAACGATAAAATGGCATCTAGCACAGTAACTAAAAAAAATAATTGAATATATCAGTCGAAATTTCTTGCTGTCAGTTGTTTCATTCTTCGCTACTATTCATAGGCGGATTCATTGTGATTTCTTTTTAATTGTCGCTATTTTTCTATTAGCATTTGTTCCATTACAGCGAATAGATTTATTTCAAACAGAAAAGCCAAAGAAAATACACTGTAACGAAACGCAGGGCTTTCGATACCGCGTCACGCCACTGGAATCTCGAAAGCTTAATACTAATGCCTTCGATTTTTCCAGCCTCTCCTGGAAACAAAAGTCAAATGGCACTTGTAATAAACGACTGCGCCAGCTTACGGTGCTCTTCAGCAGAACTTTTCATTCTGAGTTTCACATTTCTATTACGCCAACATTGTTTTTGACGTAATTGTAAAGTACTCAGTTAATACTTGAAATCTTACGCCGGCTTTGTGTGTCAAAGACTTCTCCTCGTCTCGCAGTTGTGAAGAAGGAAGTTTGATTTTCCTTCATCCCCGAAAATATTACCTGTAGTAGCTGCCCTGTGGGTACTTTATATTACTAAGACATCGTCACAGCCCGGTACTAGATCCACAGACCCCATTCCTTCATAAGTGAAACTTCCACGTGCAGAAGTTTTAAATTATTTAATGTATACTTTCTACAAAATTGACTGAAAAACATTCTTGGACTAACTCACGAAACGGAAACTAATAATTTTAATTTTTTCTCTAGGGAAGTGAAACTCAGTGGTAAAAAGTAAGTTTATGGAACGATGTCTCCTGGTCTCATATGCCTTCGAATGCTTTTAAAGCATGGAAATCGGAAGAACAGATTTATCCTCTGTCTCAGAAGGAGACCTTAGGTCTCGGAAAGTTAGTCGAGATGAGACTTCACATGTTAGTTGGATACATCAAGGGTTTCCAGTAATAGAAGTTTCAAAGTGCTCTATCCAAAAAATTACGAGAAAAAGAGCTCCAAACTTCAAGCGCAACTGAAACACCATACATCTTAGTAGTCAATGTGAGACGTGATGTGGTGTGTCGAAATACTTCATGCAGTCGCGTGCATGGCTCTCAGTGCTTATTATCAGGATCTGATCTCAAATGGAGGAACTTTTGTTCTGTTAGAAATTTAACAAGTTTTAAATAAAATTCATAATATCAAATATTATTCCATAATAAAATACTCTATTTTATCCATATATATATATATATATATATATATATATATATATATATATATATATATATATATATATATTGTCAAATAACTCCAAATGCAATTTACAGTATTAATTTAGGTAATATAAAGCGTTAAATACTATTGTCATTAAAATTTATTACAAAATTAACCGCTATTGTGAGCTGTGGAAAGATGATAAATAATCGTTGTAAATTCGTGGAACCAGTTCCTTCACGGAAAAGCAGAGTATAGATGTTGCGTTATTGTTTGTATACAAAGAGACAGGAAGAATAAAGAATACATAAATATACAAAGTATACATAAAATCCGGGAACATTTTCAATTATTTATTATACAAAAACCAAACATTGTACGGATGTCATATTTACTGCAGTTTGAAGAGAAACTCTGAAAGTTTATTCTACTACCATTCGATATGCGAACCATGAATGAATGAATCGGCAGACGTCAACCTAATTGTCGCCATACCCGTCTCAGCATGGCATCGTCAACTGTGGCAGTCGTTTCCGGTATTCTCTTCCAGAGCTCTGCTACACACGTGGTAGAAGTGATACATACACCAGATCTTTAATGTGACCACACAGGAAAAAGTCAAAGCAGTGAGACCTGTTGATCTGGGTCATTTCATTAAACAGGTGTCCCCTTCTGTACCACGGTCGATGCATCGATGCGGCAGCTCCGTGTACAGTTACCCACAAACTTAACGATAAAAATTGGGTGGAGCTGCACGCTACTGAAAGATAAACAGTGACTCCGAGCGTATTTGAGTCATCAACCATTGCTGCAACATGTCCAAGTAGCAATATCCAGTGACAGTGCGAAAAAGAATGTCGCTTACAGTTTTAGAAGTTACAAAGCCCATCGGTCCCTAAACTTACAAACTACTTCAATTACCTTACCCTAAGAACAACACAAACACCCATGCCCGAGGGAGGACTCAACCTCCGACGTGGAACGGCCGCGCTCACCGTAGCAAGGTGTCCCAGTGCGCACTAGGGTTGCCAAGTCTTTTTGTGAAAATAAGGGAGACTTCGACTCGACAAAATGAATAGACCTAACACTTTCATTAAACAGGTGTCCCCTTCTGTACCACGGTCGATGCATCGATGCGACAGCTCCGTGTACAGTTACCCACAAACTTAACGATAAAAATTGGGTGGAGCTGCACGCTACTGAAAGATAAACAGTGACTCCGAGCGTATTTGAGTCATCAACCATTGCTGCAACATGTCCAAGTAGCAATATCCAGTGACAGTGCGAAAAAGAATGTCGCTTACAGTTTTAGAAGTTACAAAGCCCATCGGTCCCTAAACTTACAAACTACTTCAATTACCTTACCCTAAGAACAACACAAACACCCATGCCCGAGGGAGGACTCAACCTCCGACGTGGAACGGCCGCGCTCACCGTAGCAAGGTGTCCCAGTGCGCACTAAGGTTGCCAAGTCTTTTTGTGAAAATAAGGGAGACTTCGACTCGACAAAATGAATAGACCTAACACTTGCCAACTTTTTATGTCAATTTAAGGGAGACTTCGACTCGACAAAATGAATAGGCCTAACACAATTTATTTACATCTTAAAACAGGTTTATTGCATGGACCAATCACAAAATTTCTTCATAACAATTATAAACTTAATGTTTACGGAATTTTTCGCTTAAAACTATATTTGTTTACACATTTGGCAGCAGTCTGACGTTTGCGATCGTTCATTACAAATTTGATAAATTGATCACATGTGTAACAAACATTGACACTTATTGGTAATTTAGCTTTCATTAAATCTTGATTGCAACAGTTCCTATCATGAGACCATTTGCTATTCAATACTGAAAACAAACCCAAGAATCTTATTTATCTCCTTGGCTTTAATTCCCTTGGCCTCTACCTCATCTCGAATACCCACTTTACAACTGTGGTACCATTGGTGGCAATTTTTTAATTTATTATATTTTTCAAAGAACAAAATTCATCATACATGTTACCCTCATTTATGTCAACCTGAGTATGAGTAATCATGTTCTGAAAATCATTAAAATCAACCGAATTCTTTAGGGACAATGGGAGGAAGGAGTGAAATGTAGCATTTTCAGAAATGTTTACATTTTTTACAATGTTAAGTGTGAAAGGCATCATAAAATTCAACAACCTTACTTTGAATTCTCTTCTGATTGTCAGGATCTAATCTATTTAAAATTTGTGTGTTTTGCTTCCAAACAATGAGTCATCTTTTCTTTGCAAAATTTTCTTTGACAAAGCAATGGCACTACAGGACTCCATTATAGGCTGAATTTTCGATTCTTCTATTTCACGTAACTCGGATTAGGCAGAACGACAGAGAAACAAGATAATCGTAACGTGACTCGCGGCACCGTGTTTGTGTTTCGTTTTGTGTTCCCTACAAACGCTGTAGTAACTGTATCGATAATACTATGCCGTATCTATTAATCAATGTTGTAACAATAGTCCAGCAACAAGATTTGAAAAATATGCGGCAGGTTTAAATATTAATCGGTGTCATATTCCTCAAATACGGGAGATACAACCTTCCGTTTAAAATAAAAACGGGAGAGGGGAGTTGGCTTAAAAATTAAGAAAAATACGGGAGTTCCCGTATAATAGGGGCGAGTTGGCAACCCTAGTGCGCACGGCCATTCCGCCGCGGCTTTCTTCGTCTTCATTGAGCTTCTGCACTAGCTCCAATTTGAGTGGTTTCATAGACAACTTCTGCCGCAGGACTTTCAAACCACCATTGGAGCCATTTCGATTTTACGGTATGCACCGTGCACCGATTTCTTTGGACTCCTTATGAATGCCTCTACGCGCTCCACATTCACTTCGCTCACACTAGGACGTCCGCTTCTCTTTGCGGGACACAGGCAACCCGTCGTAACAAATTTGTTGTACCAGTGGTAAATGGCCTTCCTTGTTGGTGGCGTCTTAAGGTATTTGGTTCTAAACATTCGCTGAACAGCTGTAGAACTCTTGTCGAGCTCCAACATACAGAAAGCCCGCTCCACACCTGAACTCGCCATGTTTGCGACTAGCGTTGGGTATCGGCCAATTACCAAAATGCGCGATGACGCTATAAATGAGTAAATAAAAGTCTTGTAGGTTTTGTCTTTAAAATGACATATGTATGATACATGTATAAGGTTTGGTTCTTGTGCAATAAATCACTGAAACTCTTCCCTTACACAGTACAATCTTTAGTCCATTATCACTTGTCATCAACAATAGATTCTAACGAAAGAAAAGCTTTCAGGAATGTCAGTTAAGTATGTTTCTCCTCAGATCTTTCGAAAAAAAAGTTTTTGTAAACAATTTTCCTTCATTAATTGTGCAAGAAGCCTAAATATTTCTTGTATTAAATGTTCTTATGATAATTATCATTGTGGTGCTTCGACATAAAATACCAAATAAATTAACATGATATTTCGAACACTGTTGTGACAGGTAATTAATTTAAATATATTAAAATGAATTTTAAATTATTCAACGTAAAAAAAAGAAAACTTGAGTAATTCTCTTTTTAAGTACCTGAGACAGCCATTTCAAAAACGAATTTTGTTGTTGTTTTTGTTGTCTTCAGTCAGGAATCAGGTTTGATGCAGCTCTCCACCCTACTCTATCCTGAGCAAGCCTTTTCATCTCCTCATAAGAAAGGCAATCCACATCCATTTGAATCTGCTTACTACATGCGTCTGTTGGTCTCCCTCTGCGATTTTAACCCCACACAATTCTGTTCAATACCTCTTCGTTAGTTACGCGATCTACTCGCCTAATCTTCATCATCCTTCTGTAGCACCACATTTCAAAAGCCTCTATTCTCTTTCTATCCGCACTGTTTATCGTCCATGTTTCTCTCCCGTACGAGGCAACACTCCACACAAATGCTTTTAGGAAAGACTTCCTTATGCTTAAATTAATATTCGATGTTAATAAATTTCTCATTTTCGAAAACGCTTTTGATCCCATTGCCATTCTGCATTTTATTCCTTCTGTCTGCGACCGTAATGTGTTATTTTACTACCCAAGTAACAAAACTCATTTATCGCTTTATTGATTCGTTACCTAATTTAATTCCTTCAGCATCGCAATTTTCTAAGACTGCATTTCATTACCCTTGCTTTGCTCTTGTTAATGTTCATTTTATTCGCACCTTTCAACACACTGTCCATTCCGTTCAATTGCTCTTCCAGGTCTTTTGCTGTCTCTGACATAATTACAGTGTCATCAGAAAAAAAACAGTTTTTTTTCCACCCTGATCTTTAATCACTACTCCAAATTTTTCCTTACTTTCCTTCACCGCCTGCTCCATGTACAAATTGAATATGATCGTAAAAAGACTACAACCCTGTCTTTCTCCCTTCCCAAATAATGCATCCCATTCATGCCCTTCGAGTCTAATAACTGCGATCTGGCTTTCGTACAAGTTGTAAATAACTCTCATTTCCCTGTATTTTACCCCAGAATTTGTAAGAGTGTATTCCATTCAACACTGTCAAAAGCTTTCTCCAAATCTACAAAAGCTAAAAATGTAGGTTAGCCTTTCCTTAATCTCTGTTCTAAGATAAGTCGTACAGTGTGTATTCCCTCCCGTGTACCTACGTTCCTTCTGAATCCAAACTTATCTTCCGCAAGGTCGGCTTCTACCAGCTTTTCCACCCTTCTGTAAATAATTCGTGTTAATATTTTGCAACTATGACTTACTAAACTGATAGTTCTGGAGTTTTCACACCTGTTTGCACCTGCTTTCTTTGGAATGGGGATTATAACATTTTTCTTAAAGTCTGAGGGTACTTCGCCTGTCTCATACATCTTATACACCAGGTGAAACAGTTTTGTCATTGCTGGTTCTCCCAGGGACTTCAGTAGCTCTGAGGGAATGTCATCTAATCCAGGGGCCTTGTTTCGACTTAAGTCTTTCAGTGTTCTGTCAAATTTATCTGTCAGTATATTATCTCCTATCTCATCCTCATCTTCTCCTCTTAATATTGCCTCTAAGTTCATTTCCTTCGTAGAGCCCCTCTATATACTCTGTCCACCTTTCAGCTTTCCCTTCTTTGCTGAGAACTGGTTTTCTTGATATTCATAGAGCTGTATTTCCTATCTCCAAATATCTCTTATTTTCCTGTAGGTTGTATCTATTTTTCCCATATTTATACAGTCTTCTACATTCTTGCATTTGCCTTCTAGCCACTCCTACCTAGCCATTTTGCATTTCCTGTCGTCATTAAATAAGTATTTCGCGATCTTGGCAGTTTAACTTTTGAAGAACATTTAACACTGACACCTACCGGCCTGTCCCGGAACTAGGTGCCTGTGCCTGTTTGAACGAGCATAGACGCCACGGCAGACGCAGACCTCTAGAGCAGACCGCTGCTCCACAAACCTCGCTAGCACGTCAAAGGACGCGTCTGGTATGCAGAGGCAGCTACGTTGCCGAGCGTTCAGCCGCACTGTGGACTCGGCACGCTGGCGGTACACGTTCAGATCCACGCCCCGTGTTCCCCGGCGGCTGAGGCTTGTAGCCGTCGACAGTGACGGCTGGGCCGGCAGGTAGCGGGCGCAGTAACTGACTCCGGGACTCTGGGGGAAATTTCGGCCGCGCAGAGCCGCAGGCGTGGCGAGGCGAGGCGCGGACAAAGGCACAAAGGCCGGCGCGGCGGTCTAATTAGCGGGCCGCGCCGCGCCGAGCCGCCAATTGCCTCTCGCCGCGCCGAGGTCTCCGCCAGGCGACACCGCGGCCGCCAGCCAGCGCTGGCGTCGCGCTGCCTCATCCCGACCCGTCAGCCAGTGGCTGAACCTCCAACTGCAGCCCAGGTCAACAACGATCGATATCTTGCACTAAGCTGAAAGGTGGAAAAAGTACATAGAGCAGCTCTACAAAGGAAATGAACTTAGAGACGATGTTGTAGGAAGAGAAGATGAAGTAGATCAAGATGAAATAGGAGATACTATACTGAGAGATGAATTTGACAGAGCCCTGAAAGACCTAGGTCGGAACAAGGCCCCAGGAGTAGATGACATACCCTCAGAGCTACTAAAGTCTTTGGGAGAGCCAGCCATGACAAAACTATTTGAACTGGTGTGTAGGATGAATGAGACAGGCGAAATACCCTCAGACTTTAAGAAAAATGTTGTCGTTGTTGCGGCCTTCAGTCCGGAGACTGGTTTGATGCAGCTCTCCACAATACCCTATCCTGAGCAAGCCTCTTCATCTCCCCATAAGAGCGACAACCTACATCTGTCTGAATCTGCTTACTGTATCCATCTCTTGGTCTTCCCCTGCGATTTTTCCCCATACACTTCCCTCGAAAGCTAAATTCACAATTTCTTGATGTCTAAGAATGTGTCCTACCAATATATCCCATCTTTTAGTCAAGGTATGACAGAAATTCCTTTTCTTCACAATTCTGTTCAGTACCTACTCATTAGTTACGCGATCCACCCACCTAATCTTCAACATTTTTCTGTAGCACCATATTTCAAAAGCCTCAATCCTCTTCCTGTCCTCACTGTTTATCGTCCATATCTCACTCCCATACAAGGTAACACTCCATACAAATGCCTTCAGAAAGGACTTCCTTAGGTTTAAATCAATATTCGATGTTAACAAATTTCTCTTTTTCAAGAACGCTTTTCTACCCATTGCCATTCTGCATTTTATATCCTCTGTACTGCGACCGTCATTTGTTATTTTACTGCCCAAGTAACAAAACTCATCTACCTCCTTTATTGCTTCGTTTCCCAATCTAATTCCTTCAGCATCACCTGATTTTCTGACACTGCACTTCATTACCCTAGTTTTGCTCTTGTTAATGTTCATCTTATATGCACCTTTCAGCACACTGTCCATTTCCTTTAATTGCTCTTCCAGGTCCTTTGCTGTGTCTGACAGAATTACTATGTCGTCGGCAAAACGCAATGTTTTTAATTCTTCACCCTGAACTTTAATTCCTTCGCCAAATTTCTCCTTGCTTTCCTTTATAGCTTGCTCAATGTACAAATTGAACAACAATGGAGAAAGACTACAACCCTGTCTTACTCCCTTTCCAACCACTGCATCCCTTTCATGCCCTTCAACTCTGACAACCGCTGTCTGGTTTTTGTACAAGTTTTAAATAACCTTACGTTCCCTATATTTTACTCCTGCTTGCTTCAGAACTTGAAAGAGTTTATTCCAATCAACATTGTCAAAAGCCTTCTCCAAATCTACAAAAGCTACAAAAGCTACCTCTCATCTGTCTAAAATAAGGGGATCTAGAGAAACCGAGGGGGGACCCTGCTCCAACCATATTGTAGAATATTAACCGTTAACTGCCCTGGTGGAGTGTTCAGTGATTTTAATTCTGTGTCAGTGATTGTAAATGTGCAGTGACTTAATGCTTCCTGTGTACCTGAGGTTTTGAAACATTGCGAGCGTGAAGATCGGGGTGAGAGTTTAAAATAGAGAAAGTTTAATTTTATAAACTCACAACCACCAGCTGCGAACCAATTTCCTAAACATGCAAAAACACTGGAACTGTGATTGCGACTGACTCGTTTTCTAGGGGATGATATCACACGTTCGCAGCTTTCCTTCCCTGCATATGATTAAAAAAACAAATTCATAATAAAATCAAGTTCATAAGAGAAAAGGGTGTACTAACTACTATTTTTGAAAACACGTGAAAGTTCACTTTATGTTGTTTATTTCACAAATGTTTGAACCATGTGGCTGTCGTGTCTGTACGTCGGTAAATTTACCAAATGAAGTTATAGCTCGTGAGCCCCCAGACAAAATGAATATTTGTCGCGAATCGTTTTCACACCACGTGGCTGTCTCAAACACCGTTTATGTTCATGCCTATGGGACGACACGTGTTACATTAACAAATCACAGTCACTTTAATTCAATGCGATGCACACCTTGTTCCGCCGGCTAAATATTCACAAAAACACAGTAGCACTCGATTTAACTTGGTGCAGTCTACGACGAGCAACCACACGTGGCGATTGCCACAGACAAATCTCAAGTCACCACCTCGAGATCCACATGCCGACCGAGGCAGAGCGACGCCGCCAGGCCAGCCACACCACCTGCTCTCTGGAGTCCTCACTTCCTGCCCTCGCGCGCGCGCGCGCGCCAA
Organism: Locusta migratoria; assembly: GCA_026315105.1. Lineage (NCBI taxonomy): Eukaryota > Metazoa > Arthropoda > Insecta > Orthoptera > Acrididae > Locusta > Locusta migratoria. The sequence continues at coordinate 76,084,707 of CM048750.1, read as the reverse complement.
AACTCAACTGCCGGGGTTTTTTCCCCTACGTCATCAACATCCCCATGTAAGCTGTTGTAACCGATTTGCCAACGTACAGCGCTCAGCCAATACATTTCTAAAACTTTACTTAAAATCAAAATAATTACACTACACATTAAACAAATATTTTCTTACGTTTTTATATTAATATAAACATCCTTTGTACTGTTTATCATAATTGTGCAATTTCTTATACCACAGATAAGTGATTTAACTGAATACTTCAAGATAAAATACAAAAGATTAATTGAAAATAAAATGAGAAATAGTTAATATATTATTTTTATAAACAAACATTGCCATGCTAGTTGTGTAACTGTCTTGTCTTCGTTGGTAATTTATTACTTTTCATTGTCAATTAAATATATTACGTTAGATGTGACTATATCAGCTAATGTATTGTTTATTTATCAACAGGCTATTTTGTAATGAGGGCCTTAAAGGTTCCTAACTGCATCCTATTACTTCAAATGCCAGTAGTATTACAATATTTGTGCACTGCACTGTGCCTGGCACTCGCCATTGTCCCTCTCTCCCCTCACCGGAAACGAACTGTAAAATCCTAAGTTGGAACAAGCCACCAACATCGGCCTGCTCGCTGGCCTCCCGTCAGCTACAAGCACACAGCAAATCTCAACGTGGAGAATTTCTACCTATGGCCTAACTATAAATGTTGTCACGCAACTGTGTACATACATTGCTACCATAATTAATAAGATTAAAATTGTGTAACATTTAGTGCATTGGCATGGTCAATGTTTGCAGTGAACTTCATACTGTTTAATTATCAAATGCTATTAATTACCAGTATTTCTATTGGGCAGTAATCTCACAACATCAGCAACCGCCGCACAGGCAGAACATAGCGCTGAGGCGGGGCGGCCGAGTGCATTGAGACGCTATGTTTCGATGCGCGAGGCTGGCACACAACCATAGGTGGAAGCACAACCGACCGAAAACACTATTTCTCAGGAATAGATAAAAACCTATGGCAAGCCTTATAGACGCAAACAAAATTATTGTTCATCGAACCCCTGCATCACAGCACAACTGACTGGCAACGCCAGATGAGTTATCACCACCGACAAACCGGCAATCGCAGGGAACATGAACAAGCACAAAACACAAACAAGTCCCACACTAACCCATACACTTAGAGGCCGATCTCAAAATCGACCATTTGCCTGTCAATCGTGATTGTTGCAGCCAGCCGCCGCTGATGATAGCCCAAGAGACATCCCCAGTGCCAACTGCAGAGGGGCGACTCATCAAACCGGATTGTCAAACTTATGACAAACACGCAATGAAAATGGTAACGAGCTTGCACTATACCCAATAACTAACATAACCAAACCCTTGCATGATCTGTCGCAGATAGCAATAATCCGCTACTGCTCTTACTAGCCGCTCCTGACTGTCGCAGATGGTTTCTTTTTTCCCTTGGCACTTGCCTTGGCACTTTTTTCCCTCTGCCCTTAAAACCGCTCTTGTTTCAAAAGCTTTCGACCACTTCTATCATCCTGATGGACCGTATTAATGGGTAATCTTACCCACACGTACGGCACACATCACAGTACCCGCTCCTGTGATTCTTACATTAGAAATATTAACACATGCAGAGGTGACAGTAGAACTATTGAGTTGGTCACGAAGCTAGTGCGAGCGTGGTGGGGCTCCACTCTTTCTCTTTCTTTCTGTTCCCCGTCGGGGGTTCGAATCACCCTCAGGCATGGATGTTTGTGCTGTGTATAGTATAAGTTAGTTCATAAGTAATTTGTAAGTTTAGGGACTGATGACTCCGCAGTTAAGTCCCATAAGCTTTACAAACATTTGAGCAGAACATAGCGTTGCCATGTGCTTTTCAATGTGTATCTTCGTCTCGTCGTCGTTTCCTTAAATCAACATGAAAGTTTTCTCCACCGGTGCTGTTTTAAGATCTGAATATATAAGTTTTGTCATTCTTTGTCATTGTCATTTCACCCATTTATCTCTCCATGTTCATTTGTAAATTATTCATATATTATGACCTGTTTTGTTCTAAAATTTATGTTAACAAATTTGTATACTCTCGGCTGAAGAGCAACATGTTAGCTGAATGAAACTTTCACTGTGCAGAGGAGTGTGCGCTGATATGAAACTTCCTGGCAGATTAAAATTGTGTGCCAGAACCGGGACTCGAGCATTGGACCTTTGCCTTTCGCGGGCCAAGTTTCTGCCAGGAAGTTTCATATCAGCGCACACTCCGCTACAGAGTGAAATGTTTCATTTTGGAAGCATCCCTTAGGCTGTGGCTAAGCAATGTCTTCACCATATCCTGTCTTCCAGGAGTGCTAGTCTTGCAAGTTTCGCAGGAGAGCTTCTGTAAAGTTTGGAAAGTAGGAGGCGAGGTGCTGGCTGAAGTAAAGTTGTGTCGGAATAGCTCAGTCGGTAGAGCGCTTGCCCGAAAGAGGCAAAGGTCCCAGGTTCGAGTCCCGGTTCCGGCACACACTTTTAATCTGCCAGGAAGTATCAACATGTTAGCTGCTGCCAGACTATCCCTTCTCGGGGTTCAAAGACAATTAAAAAAAAAAAAAAAAAAAAAAAAAAAAAAAAAAAAAAAAAAAAAACTGGCGGGGTGATATTTGACCCCAAGAGTTTTCTTTTTAATATTTCTCCGCTGGGTGACATGGCCAGGAGCTACCCGCTCATTTAATCTGAGTTAGCGCCAGACAGTGGTAGTATACGGTTTGGCTGCCCATTTACGTGTGTCGTTTACTGTCCATTGGTCTCTTGGGTCGTATTTGACCCCACCAGGGTAGCAGTGGGGTTCTTTAACTGTGTTGCAGTACTTTACATTTTGAGTTATATACGTTCTTTATTACACTTACTTTGCAAGTAAACAGTCTATATCATTTATATAACGATACAACGATAATCACATGCTTTATAGCCTGAAAAAATAGCGAATATTTTGATAGAAAGTTTTCATGGTAATGATGACTGTTCAGTTGATGATGAGGATGATGATGATGATTTGGAAGGAACCGATCATGATAATGGATCAGAAATATTTGGTGACAATTCCAATGACGATCCTGATTTTGTCCCAAACGAACAATGAGATGAATCTGATGTGCATTATAATTCTGGAGATGATGAACAATCGAAAAAGGGAGATAATGATCAATCTGTAGACAATGTAGATGGTCATGTGGTTAGAGCAGGTGGAAGGTGTGTGTTACGTCGTAGGGATAAATGTATGATAAAGAAAAAAATTCTGCCTGAACCACACACTAACCCGCGATATGCCCTACCGAAGAGGAGTTGCCAACTGTGTCGTAGAAATCGTGCACAAAATACACTGGACTTCATGCTCCAAGTGATACAATGGAGATTGTAAGGTCCACTGCAAACAAGAAATCCTAAGCGAATATATTTTTGTACAAATTTACAAAAATTGAAGAGATTATAAATCAATATTCAACATAAGAATTTCAACAAATGTGGTTCGAAAATACTCTTTTTCGCTTTCAGGTGGCAAGAACCATGCCTTCAGAAGTGTAAAACATGGAAAATAACATCTTTCTAATGAAGACAAATGTTTGTTTGAATTTAAAAAAAAAAAAGTCAGAAAAATTCATACATTTTAAAGTAATTGTTTTGTCCTTACTTATACATAAAAATGAATTTGTTTAGCTTACAATCTAGTGACCCCACTAGGGTATTAGAGTTACCTACATTCACCAGGGCAGTTTAGGGTTAAGAAGGGATTCCCTTGTGCGAATCCTATAAGGCCTCGTTGCTAGCCTACGATTATGAAACAGCCTTTCCATTGGAGGCCAAGCATCAATATGATATGCTACTGTGAAAACTGTTGACAGCGTTTCATATGCCTGGCACACCATGAGTAGCCATCGCCTGATAGATAGTGGTGACTCTGCAGCCTGTAATGAGACAAAAGGATAGCCCATTGCACAGTCTCCTCTGACCGCGAAAAGATCCACAGACCCTAACAAATAAGTGAATAAAATATGTTATTTCTATTTGTTAATTATTATTTTGTATGTTAAAAATGTGTTTATTGTCGAAAAAAATATAACCTTTTTTATGTAAAACCAACTCACGAGGGTCTCGACTACGACGGCAGTCTTCAACCACCCACAGCAGGTGAAAAATCTGGTGACAACCTCTTCCATAACAACATCTGGTCGACAGCTGCGCCAAAGAGAAGATGCCTCGCGCGTCAATTCCCGACTACGATAAACTTTTAATATATAAAAAAGTTATTCCTTGTAAATTTTTCTAGATTTTAAAAAGAGCAGTCCTATGGTTGAACTGGCAGAAGCCATATGAATGTATTTATCTTGATTTACGTGATAAATGTTAACGAATAGAATTTTAATTGTACGTCAAGAGGAAATAAAATGGATGTTTATCGTGTTTGTTATAAATGTGAAGAGTTCTAATTGGAGTTTGAAGATAATTTGAGATTGTTTATGATAATTATTTAAAGATAAAATAACAGTCTAGTTCGCAAAATTTTACAATTTATTACTATAGGTAACTGGTTTCGACCTATGATTAGATCATCTTCAGACCTCTCGCTGTAGATGTTCAAGCGATGAGCGTACGGCGGTGAGCAGTCGCCACACGCTCACCGCCTGAACATCTACAGCGAGAGGTCTGAAGATGATCTAATCATAGGTCGAAAGCAGTTACCTATAGTAATAAATTGTAAAATTTTGCGAACTAGACTGTTATTTTTATCTCTAAATAATTATAAGTTCGCTTTTTTTTTTTTTTTCTTCAAAATAAGGAAACCATGTTTTCCAAACTGATTAATTTTATGATAAATTTCGGTGATTTCGGGATTTCGAGAAGTGAGCTAAGCTGTGTGGGAAGAATCTCAATTTGTAAAAGAGCTAAGTGGACATTTTTGAATATCAGGAAACGTTTACATCTGACATGTTCTACGTAAAACTAATTTTGGCTTGAAACATTGTAATGCAACAGTAGTTGCGGATGGTGCCGTATATGATGGGTTCTTGTTGTCGACTAATTTAAACCACAAGTTGTGAATTGTAATAATAATACGTAAGTAATAACGGAACGATTCAGTATGCTTTTCAAACTGATTGCAACAATTGTACTGGGTCACGCCTAATTGCATTCCTCCAGTAGGAGGGGATGAGAATCATCTGAATTGAAACCGTCGTGGAACGGACATGTGTTCCTATTCAAATGTTATGTACTCACTACCCTCTACAAGTCCTAGAAGGTTGTAACGGAAATTTGCGACCACCATGTATACGTACAGTAAAAAGTGCTGCGTGCGCTACATTCGAGAGTCTTACTCACCGAAACATTTGCAACAATAATAACTTAAATTTAACACTAGACGTAATTCTTATTGCCGTTCAATAACTGTTGTACACACACACACACACCTATACATGGTGGGGGTGGGGGTCGTCGAAATATTCCAGGAAGATTGTGGGTCCCAGCACAAAAGACATTGGGAACCACTGGGTTAGAGAATGAGGCAGAATTAGATGGACATAGGTGGGGGAGGGGGGAGGAAGGAGATCGATACTTTTAAAAAATTGAATAAATGAATATCCGCACAACTTCGCTTACTAAGGCTTAATAAGTATGACACTTCCGAACGAGAAATTTAGTGATCTACGATCTTGAATTTACAAAAAAATCCCTACAGAACATCAACGACTTCTTTTTTAAACGAGTCCAGTTACATTTAGCTGCTTGTGTTAACAGCAGTAGAAGTCTTCCACAGACAACATGTAAAAATCATTTTAAGTGTAGGGATGTGGTGACCTAAAGCAAGCACCGTGTTTTATATTATTATTATTATTTTGTAAATACTTAGTTTCTTGTTTTGGACGTTAAGTTGGAAAGTCAAGACTGTGGCTGACCTCCTTTCACTGGTGACGTATCGACGCATGCCCAGTTCCATACCTGTCGCAACTCCAGGAAAATGTATTCGCTCGCTCAGACTTTTAAAGAAAACGTAATAGGTTATGTCAGCATCTTCTTTCCTACGATCAAACAACTCAGTTTGCTTGAGTCAAATGTTTGAATTCTGTCGTCCTCGACAGACCTTATTTGTGAGCTGCAAGTTATTCCACCAAGACGTTCCCTCCCCCACGCGAACGGAGACGTGTGTCAGCGAAGGGCAAACATGGTTCTCGCGCCCATTGGCCTTCAGAGGAAAACGGCGTAACTTTACTTTGCATTTCCGTTTTGAAGACCACTCGAAGCCTAGGCGATGATATGCAGTGAAATTGTTACACTATAGCAATCTGTAGTATACAAGGCGCACTCAATATAAACGTTTATTGTTTGTAGGTATCTCGAGCGTTGTTGCACTGTACAGAAAGGAGCTTTAGAGCAACAGAGGAAGTAATTTACTGTTTCAGCAAAACCTTTTTTTACTGTAACAGAATCATTTGAATCAATGAAGTCATTGAGTTTTAATACCACATATTGTTGGACTATTTTACTCCATGAACACTCTTATTCACTCGCATGAAGATTTCTAATAAAACTCAAAATATAGTCGCGTGGGAATGGCATTGTTGCCTAAGGCTGCCGCTCCCATCGGAGGTTTAAGTCCTCCTTCGCACATTGAAGTTTGTGTGTGTGTGTGTGTATATGTTGTCCTTGGCGTAAGTTTAAGTTAGTTTACGTGATTTGCAAGTCTACGGACCGATGATTGTAACAGTTTGGTCTCGTAGGTTTACAAAGATTTGAACATATGAACTTAAATTATGTTGACTGTGAGAGTCGTCCCAAATTACAAATGTCTGCCACTTCCGAACAAAACAGCAGTAATTAAGATTGTGAAGTATATTTCGACATCACTTTCAGCTTGATCAGCGATCATCTCTCGGATATTATAAGAGAACTTCCCTTGTTAGTTACGATGTGTCACCAAAGAAAGCTCTGCATACACATGTTGCTGCAAAAACAATCCTAAACAATCTGCGTGTCTGGCTTAACAGAATGTGAGTTCGGTTAGCAAAGAAAAGAATATACGAGAGGAACGAAATGACATTTACTCTCACGTACCAATGGCCAGTTGTAAATGCTGGCCGTGAATTGATACACCATCTTATATATCGACAGAAGAATAATTATTTGGAGAGGATGTGCAAAAGTAAAGAACACAGATATGTGGCTATATTTAGTTGTATGGAAAAAGCCAAGAAAAGGACAGTCAAATGTTATTCATACAGTCTTAAAATAAAGGCCGATGGTCGGATGTTAAAACAAACCGAAATACACGAGGTTTCTCGTAAAGCTGTCAAAGTAACTTACATTGTAAATTAGGTTCTCATAGTCAGTGGGGCAAACAAGCATCCTTCTAAGAACTTACTTCTGGTTCTGATTCATGCTGCATGGAACTACTGTAGTACTCTAATAAACTTAAGTAATCAGTATTTTAGTTTTTAAACGGCAAAATGGACTGACATTTAATAACTTAATTTCACAACAGCTTCAGTGACTACTGCAGCGGTGTACGGAGCTACTGCAAAGGATTCCTTTATTGTCAAAGCTCTATATCTTCCAAGGTGTTTTATATACAAACATGAGTGATGCATTAACAGATCAGTAAACTCGTAATTTCTCCAGTTTCCACCCTATAAATGTTCTTTGAATGCATCTCTGGCCTGACTGTGTCACGACATTCCTTAAGTACACAAATTACTTTAGGATCATCCATAGCTGTACAAACATTGTTGTTCGACACGTTTGCTCAAATTTTGAAATGTTTGTAAAGCTTATGAGACTTAACTGCGGGGTCATGAGTCTCTAAACTTACAAACTACTTATGAACTAGCTTATACTGAAGACGGCACAAACATCCATGCCCGAGGGGAGTGGATTCGAACCCCCGATGGGAACGGCAACTCGCATCGTAGCATAGCGCCTCAATGCGCTCGGCAGCTCTGCCGCGGAACACGCTTGCTTTGGTAGACAGCCGCGTCATGTGGTTTACTGTCTACGACGTTTCGGCCGAGGTCTGTTCGGCCATTGTCAAGTGGTTGACTGTCCAGTGATTGCTGCTGCCGTCCTTACATAGCTGTTCTGCTGGCTGTGACGTCACTGGTGCTCCGTGACATGACCACAAGAGACAATGTTTTGGTCGCGTGCCTGCCGCGCCCGCTTCAACCTTCCGATTGCCGGATACCAAGCTGTGCTCAGCTGCAAGCCGCCGTCTCTGTTAAGACTATTGTGAGTTATTTTAATCTCAATCGCATCTTTATTACATAATTCCAGAAACTGTTCGTTCTTGTAATTTTGGATGTTTCCTCAAACGCAATACGATGTCTGTTTTCAAGTGCATGCTCCACAATCGCTGAATTTTCTGAATAACGTAAACGATGACATCTTTCGTGTTCCACACGGCGCTGTTCAATAGTGCGCACTGTTTGTCCTATGCAACATTCTCCACAACCACAAGGTAAAATCTCTATCCATTGTGAACTTGATCTTGCCATGGATGCTGTTGATGTGGTCCAGGAATTCCGCCAGTTTTTCACGCCCATGAGGCCAGACAACGAACGTGTAGTCAGAGTACCGATAAAAACAGCCTCGCTTTACAGGTGCCGTGTCCAGGGCGATATCTTCAAAGTGCTCCATAAACAGGTTTGCCATAACTGAAGCTAATGGGCTTCCCATCACGACACCGTCCTTTGATTAAAATAAACGAACATTTCTGGAATAGTGTAATAAAAGAGGCGATTGAAATCAAAATAGCTGATAGTACTCTTAATAGACACGGCGGCTTGCAGCTGAGAACAACTTGGTACCCGGCGATCGGTAGGTTGAAGCGGTCGTGCCAAGCGCGCGCCCAAAACATTGCCTTTTATGGTCATGTCGCGGAGCACCAGTGACGTCACAGCCAGCACTGCTGCTACATAAGACGATAGCAGTAATCATTCGACAATCAACCACTTGTCAATGGCCGAGTAGATCTCGACCGAAAATTCGTGGATAGTAAACTACACGACGTGGCTGGAAAGCCGAGAAAATTTTATCAACATAACTCGCCGCGAAACAATGCTTTCATATCTTTCCATAACCGTCTCAACCAGCCGGACATGTTACCCATCAGACTCAGATTCGCAACTTGTCACTCACTGCTGTTAGCGTGCCTCCCGTCCATTCTCCTGCCTGCTCGTAGCTCCACCTGGATCGGCTCACATGAACTCGGCAACATTTACCTAGTAGGGGAGGGGTGAGGATGGATCCTGGATTCTTTTCAATTACTCTTCCAGATCCTTGTCACCGCAAGCCTGAATATCTCTTTGCTCTCCTTCACAGACTGAATAACAATGGGGACACGCCACAATCCTGTCTTATTTCCTACCACTGCGCTCCTTCCATGTACTTCGACTCTTAACTACTTTGTAGTTTTGTAAGTTACAAATTGTATACAGCTTTTTATTCCCTATATTTTACTACTTCTACCTTTATAATTTGAAAGAATGTATTCCACTCAAAACTGTCAAAACCTTTATCCAAATTCACGTAGGTATAAACTTGTACAAAATCCATAAACGCAGCATTGCCTTTCCTTAACCTATCTTCTAGACCATTTTTTTTAAGGTTAGTACTGCCAGACGTGTTCTTACGTTTCTCCTAAATCCAAATTTTTCTTACCGCAGGTTTTTTCACTGACCTGTAAATTAATCGTGTTAGTACTTGGCAATCGTGGCTTATGAAACTGATTGTTCAGTAATATTCAAAACTGACGGTATTTTGTCACTGAATAATGTGCCACTAATGAACCATTATGCGTTTCCATGGGGCAAAACGCTAGCAACTAATGGTATTGTTCAAATGTTTGTAGAGCTTATGTAACTTAACTACGGGGTCCTTTGCAGAAAACAATACGGCAAACACTCGTAAAACGTTTTAAAATTACAGCAAAGGAATACTGCATATCCCGATTAGTAATTGCCTCCCATGGCGCATATTTTTTTTTATTTTTTTTATTTTATTTTTTTTTTTTTTTTACTGGACATAAATTAACGCCACATTTTTCTACATCACCTGTTGCAGATGTTCAGTGGTCTCGAAGATCTTGTAGCTCGCATGCCATTAACGCATTACAAAATAATAAGACGTCGGGTTCTTAGGAGGCTTGTGGAAACTACAAATATGACACGTTTCATTTTAAACGTATATTATTTATTTATCCATTTCAAGACTGACTGACAACAATGCTAACTACTACAGACTCCTACTTCATTCTGACACATACTGAATTAGTCTCTCTCCATACTACTTACTGAGTTCGCGCCAATTCGCGCGTATTAATATCTGATAATATTTCTAGAACCTTCTAGAACACGGAAGTACAACAATTAAATATTTAACAATTTGCTCAATAAACATTAATGACTCTTGGTTTCCGCAAAGATACATAAAAGTGTGACAGATGTAATAAAAATATTTCTATATAAAAATGAAATAATACAAAAGATCGTAAGTAAACAACAATCAGTGCAGTGTTAATATATGTTTCCATTATTACGAATATTAATAATTAATTAATTTAGTTTGTTAGGAGACCATAGTAATGCAGATGATTAAAATGACTTGACAGAAACGCTATAAAATGCTTATGTAATATAAACATAAAAATATTAGGCTACAATACTTCGACCAATTATGGTATCGAATACTTCAGTTATTTAAACAAACGGAACCCTCCTAGCTAAATATATTACACTCCTCTGACAGTCCGCCAAAGCAACCAATTTTTAAGTATCTACACGGGATACTTTGCATATCACATTTAAGTGCCTGGTAGACGATTCATCGAACCACTATCGTTCACTCAATTCTGGAAAAGCGTGCGGGAAGAAAGAATACCTGAATCGCTCCGCTCGAGCTCTGATTACTCGTATTTTATTCTGATTATTTCTACCTATGTAAATGGGAATCAACAATATATTTTAGCATTCGGAGGTGAATGTTGGCGATTGGAGTTTAGTAAGTAGCCCACGCCGTAGCGATGAGCGCCGTTGTAACGATTTCCATCCCAGAACCTATATCATTTCCGTAACGCTGTCCCCCCTGTATCGTGACACTAGCAAGCAAGCTGCAATTCTTTGGGCTCTTTCGATGTATCCACCTGATAAGGATCACACACCGGGCAGCAATACTCCAAAACAGGACGGACAAGCGTAGTGTATGCAGTTTCTTTTGTAGTTCTGTTGCTTTTTTTTTTATGGTTCTGCCAATAAAACGCAGTTTCTGGTCGCCTTTCACACGATATTATTTACGTGTTATTTCTAGTTTAAGTCTGAAGTAATAGCGATTCCTAGGTATTTCGTGGAGTTCACGGCCTTCACTTTTGATTGATTTATCTTGTAAACAAGTTTAATGGATGTGTTTACGTACTAATGTGGACGACTTCACAGTTATTATTTAGAGTCAATTGCCAATTTTTCCACCATACTGATATGTTATTCAGATCGTTCTGCAGTTGATTCTGATATTCAGAAGACTTTACTAGACGGTAAATGACGGCTTCATGTGCAAACAACCTAAGAGAGCTACTTAGATTTTCTCCCAAATCGTTTATGTAAATAAGGAACAGCAGAGGACCAATAACACTACCCTGTGGAACGCCCGATATCACCTCTGTTTTAGTCGATGCTTTACAATCTATTACTACAAACTGTGTCCTCTGTGACAGGAAATCCCCTATCCAGTCGCAAATTGGGGGCGATATACCATAACCAAGCAATTTGATTAAAAGCCGTTTGTGGGGTACGGTGTCAAAAGCCTTCTGGAAATCAAGAAATAAACCGAGTTTACCACTATTTAGGATTGCGTGCACTTTAGGTTCGTTATTTGGTTTGCTAGCGGCGCACCCCGTACACTCAGGAATTGCTTTAGCGGAAAACCTCGTTGGTCTGGGAAAGGCTCCTTTCTGGGGGGCTCAGTCATCGGTGTGCCTGCTAGAAGTTTTAATCGGCTCAGTTGGCTTAGCGAGCTACCCGGTTCTCCACTTTGCCGAACAGAGATCTCGCGCCGCTTCTGCCGGCTGGCCGAAAGCGGTTGTTTAGTAGCAAGTGTCTCAATTCTGTTAGAGCCGCGTGTTGTAAGCAGGACGAGATGAGAACATTACGTGGGACGACGTTGTCATCTAGGTGGCATTTACACGGGCTATGAAAACAACGGCGCCCCGTTCCCGAACCACTGTTTCATATCGTTGCCTCTGCGACTCTAACGTGCGCTTATTTTCCATTGTCTACGGCGTGTTTGACTGCATCCACAGCTCTGTAGTTTCGGCGTGTGCTTCTCATTGTAACGCTACATGAAACGGAAAAAAACCTCTCCATTCACAGATGAAAAATTTGTACATCGGCATGTTACAGGGCGTAACTGTTCTAGAGAACTGCATCGTAGGTCAGATTTCTCGAAACAGCTTGATCCGCGTACCAAGTGCCTTATAATCGCCGGAGATTTTGGTCTTTTTAGTGCGTTCCGAAACATGATTAAATCGTATTTTTGGGTGTTGTTACTTTCCTATTTTTCCGTGTGAGCTGAGAAAAATTGGAGAGATATTTCGACCAACATAAAACGCTGTCTGTTTTACGTTTCCCAGACATGTTTCATTACTTTTTGCTCTATATTTAGACTGATTTATCTAGTTCTTGAGTCTTAATAACAACAAGTTTTTATGCTGACAAATGTATAATAATGCTAGGGAACCAGAAATCGTGATAGGCTTGAAATATGTGTTGCAGCTGTAAAGCTTTAAACAGTACATTCGCTCCGCTCCCTCTGATCGTTGATAATTAATTACTACTCATTTTATGTATTTCACTTCAGCTGCACGTGTTACTTGCTGGATCGCTGTTTTCTGTCTCCTTACTGTTCACACTTATTGGTTCTTATATTATTTAATTTGATAGGGCGCTAAAGACCTAAATGTCGAGCGCCCAAAAAAAACCTATCATCATCATCATTACTAATCATTAATCTGTTTCTGACTAAAGAGGAAGAAAGGATCTTTCTGTTCGTCACTTTCGTTTTTGTTCCTGTAGCGTGATGAAGCAAGACTGCTAATCTCCGGATTTCTTCTGTATAAATGATGTGAGTTGAAAACAAAAGCCGGCCGCGGTGGCCGAGGGGACTGAGAAGCTTCAGTCACGGTCTGCACGGACACTACGATCGGGGATACGAATCCCCCCGCGGGCATGGATATTTGTGCCGTCCTTAGTTGTAGGTAGTTCATAAGTAGTTTGTAAGTTTAGGGACTGATGACCACGTAGTTAAGTCCCTTAAGCTTAACAAACATTTGAACATTTGAATTTGAAAACAAAAGTTCAAATGTTAAGCTTATGGGACTTAAATGAGGGGTCATCAGTCCCTAAACCTACAAACTACTTATGAAATGCCTTATACTAAAGACAGCACAAACATCCATGACCGACGGGGGATTCGAACCCCCGACGGGGAACGGCCTTGGGCATCTGAGCATAGCGCCTCAGTGCGCTCGGTAGCACCGCCGCGTATGAGTTGCCCCATGGCCTCAGTTCTCATTTAATTTCCCTATCCCGCATCAGTAATTCTCTCTTTATTAATGTGTAGACGAGATTTTGAAACCATTTTGTGAGTTTCGTTTCGTGCCGCCATTACCATTGAAATTGATCATTCCCTTTATAATCTGCTTTCATGTGGGACAGTTTCACCGAACGTTCAGTCTTTTATTATTTTCTAATATATCCAAATATTTATGTGTGAACAAGGTTACGCTCCGAGGTCACGATTGTAATTTGTTATATGAACCGTTCAATGACACCATACGAGCTTGTGTTGCAATAGCGATCTTGTTTTATAATCAGCTACTACAGTAGAATTTACCTTTATACAACCTTTATTAGAAGCAGAACCACAATATGCCCACTACTGCAACTACTTGACTTAATAGGTGCAGTTTTGCCATTTTATAATGTAATCTCGCAATATTTCAACAAGTGCCGTTAATTTTAATATCATTTTCAATCAGATCCTATCATCAATTTATGTGTGTCAACTGCAAAATTAGCATTCATATTAAGTTGGAACCGTATTTCAGTATTGTTTGATTACGTGAGAACTTTAATACCGACTATGTCCCATTCTACTCTAGTAATCAGGCAAGTAACGTTATAAGCTACATCAAGATGTAAACGACTTCTTAGCATAATGTAATACTTCAGAATTTAAAAAAATCACACTTAAGAAATCGTTATAAATAAGTATGTGTTAAATAAACGCCAAAATGTTTATTGAAAAAGGCGGAATGAGGACAGACAGCTGCCCTCATCCATTCTCACCCCATCTCACCCCCATCACCCCCATCACCCCATTCTCAGTCAGGTGGTGTTCTTTGATGAAAGTGATTTAAGGATCGGAAATTATTTAATTTTCGTGTGGCTCATTCGCCTGGAGCAAGACTTTCAGTTTGACGTCACTTCGATGACTTGCGTGTCCCTACCCTACCCCAGTTATCCAACCGGAGAAAGGGGAACTAAAGCTTAACGTGGAATCCGAACCACGTGTCGTTTCTGGCGACTCCTCACATCATTGAGAGGTGAAAGATGGGTTAAAGTGCAGACTTAAAAATTCCGAGATCCGACCGGGTTTCGAACAGCGACACTTTTTTTTCCAGGTAGGTCTATCTTTTGCTGTCGTCGGATTAGTTCGTTCTTGGTCGTTATTTGATCATTTGGCTCAGCTTTCTTATTACAGAGGATGTTGAACCCCTTGACCGGGCGCGCTGAGCCACGGCGCCCGGCCCCTTCGGCTTCCAGTCGACCGCTTTACCCCAAGAGCACCGGGCCCGACACAGAAAAGGTCAGAATTTTAAGAATAGGTCTATGTTTTCAACAGCATTAGAACTGAATTACTTTTATGACTAATCGCCTTTCATAACTCTGGAATTAAAGTGAAAAAATGCTTCTATCGCATTACAGCCAGAGAGGAATATGAGTCAAAAGTGTAAAAAGAGGAGAAGAAGCTTCACGACTTTCCTGGGATATTCCGAAACATTTACATAAAATAAAAAAATATTCTTGGCCAATTCGTGTATACGTAAAGAAACATGACTTATGTCGTATAATATATCCCATGTCAAAATGTCACCCGTAATATGGCACTTCTCATGCCTAATAAAATGACAAAGTGGCATTGAAGTCGTTATTACAGACGCACCCTACCTCCCTCAACGATATCGCACTGCTCTTGGAAATGAAGGTTAACTCTTGAGAAAGCGCGAGTATCTCATATGTTTTAGATTTAGGTTTATTTAGAGCTGCCAAATAAGTCGAGATGTCTTTTACATTTCAATCCCCGACCATGATATATTGACGTTTTGTGCTGCTGAGAACGGAGCATTTTTCATTTTGGTTTCCAACAAGCATTCCATCGTCATCGATTAGCTGTCGTAGTCGGCAAAGGTTGTGAAATATATTCAAAATTTCTGCAGAAATTTCACTGCAGAAACCGTTGGTCATGGAAATCGACTGATGGTTCGCCTGAAGATCGTCTGACAAGCAGTCTGAAACCTGTTGTCCAATAAAAATCTCTTTCAATCAAGAAAGTATTTGTAAATATATTATTTCATTAACGATTTCAAATGTTTGTATAGCTTATGGGACTTAACTACTGGGTCATCAGTCCTTAAACTTACAAACTACTTATGAACTAGCTAACACTAAGGACGGCACAAATACCCATGCCCGAGAGGGGATTCGAACCCCCGACCGTAGTGGCCGTGCAGACCGTGACTGCCGCGCCGCAGTCCCCTCGTCCACCGCGGCCGGCTTTCATTAACGATCGCTATTTTCTTCTAAAATGATTTCTAAAATTCAGTTATCCATGTTATCTTGGTGATGGATAATTATTATTTAATTTAAAGAATTAGTTAGCACTTGAACAAATTATCTGCTTTCCTTCAAAGTTTGTACAAATTTACGAACGTCCCATACAATCACAATTTTGTACGTAAAAAATTATGAACTGTGCACAAAACAATGCTGTCATTTGGTCGGTAGTGATTTCAGCTCAACTGACATCTTTTGAAAAAGGAGATCGATTCTCGTAATTTTTATGGGCGCGAGCTTTAGTATGTCGTTCGAATCTTGACAGTACACAGTAACATAGCTACTGCAACACAGATGTTTTAATATAAGTTATACAGGGTGTCCCATTTACCTTCACCGCCCAAAATATCTACATATATTGTAAAACGAAATTCCTCGGTATCAATGTAAGGCAGGAGTTCACGAATTTAAATATTTTGAAACATTCTAAAACGAAAGCATGTGTGTGATTTAACACGAATGTCATTTTAAATGGACACTCTATATTATATATCAGCAATCTACAGCATATATCAGCAATCTACAGCATATATCAGCAATCTATAACATGAAAAAAACAAAAACAAAAATAGCGTTGATTGCATCGCAATATTCAGTTGCATCCAGAGAAATTGCGAAGCGAAGTTGACGCTTGAAATAGGGGAAACGTGCGGCTAGCGCATATTCTGAGAATCAGGCGAGAACTCCATGCTGCTCAGGACGTGTGCTAGCCGCGCGTTTCACCTATTTCAAGCGTCAACTTCGCTTCGCAGTATCTCTGGATGTAGTTGGCGTCACATCACACGAAGTAATGATTGCCATCGACAAGGGCTCTCAAATTGATTCCGTATTTCTAGATTTCCAGATGGCTTTTGACACCTCACAAACGACTTTTAATCAAATTGCGTAGTTCTGGAATATCGCCACAGATTTGTTACTGGATAGGGGATTTTCCTGCCAGAGAGGACACAGTTTGCAGTAATCGATGGTAAGACATCGATTAAAACAGAGGTGATACCCAACGTTTCATAGTGCAGTGCTGTTCCTTACGTAAACGATTTGGGAGAAAAATGTGAGCAGCTCTGTTAGGTTGTTTTGCAGATGACGCCGTCATATATATCGTCTAGTAAAGTAATCTGAAGATCATAACCAATTGGAGAACGATCTAAATAAGACATCACTATGGTGTATAAGCTGGCAATTGAGTCTAAATAATGAAAAGTGTGAAGTCGTCCATGTACAAACGGAAAGACATCCGTTAAACTTTGATTACAAGACAAATCAAATTTGAAGGCCGTAAATTCCACTAAATACCTAAGAATTACTATTACATCAGACTTATACTGGAAAGAACATGTAGATAACGTCGTGGGAAAGGCGAACCGGAGACTTCGTTTTATTGGCAGAACGATTAAACGATGCAGCAGAACTAATAAAGAGACTGCATACACTACGCTTGTCCGTCCTCATTTGGAGTATTGCTGTCCAGTGTGGGATCCTTATCAGGTGGGTTTGACGGAAGCCATCGAAAGAGTCCAAAGAAGGGCAACTCGTTTCGTATTGTCTCGATACAGGGGAGACAGCATTACGGAAATGATACAGGATCGGGGATGGGAATCATTACAACAACGACAGTTATCGCTGTGGCGTGGTCTATTTACGAAACTCCAATCACCAACATTCTCCTCCGAATGCGAAAATATATTGTTGTTCCCACTTACATAGGTAGAAATGATCATCAGAATAAAATACGAGATATCCGAGCTCTAACGGAGAGATTCAGATGTTCTTTCTTCCCGCGCGCTATTCCAGAGTTGAATGATGGATTGATAATATAAAGGTGGTCCGATGATCCCTCTGCAAGGCACTTGAATTTGATTGGCAGAGAATCCCATGTAGATGTAGATGCCATTAACGCCGTGGTATATGTGCTAATGAAATACCTTTTCATTTGAATACCCCTCGTATCTACGAAAAATTAAGGAGTGGTATGAATATTCTAGCAAGAAATTAATATAAGAAAATCGGAGCAGCAATGCAAGCGGGACGTCATGGCTACGGTCGAAGGTCTACAGGGAAGTCGCATTTAACTCTCAACTTGGCAGCGGCGGCTTGCAGCATCTTAATACTGCAGTCCCCACTCTTCCTCCCCGCTAATGGCGGTGGCTCGTCTTCGCAGCCTCTTTAGGCGCCCTTTTTTTTTTTTTTCTTTTTTTCCCTTCTCCTTCTTTTTATTTCCTAATTGGCGCGTCGACAGGTCGCACATTACCGGGGCGGTCAGCGCTGCCACCTAGCGGCGGCGCCCGTAACTCGCGTGATATATAGGCGCGCGCCGGCGAACAAATGAAGAGCAACTGCGCTGGGCGGGCAGAACAGCTGCGTTTAGAGGACGCCCCGCAGGATTCATTTATCCCAGGGGGCGCGGGCTTAATGGAGACCGCGGATTAATAGAATGCGCCGCCAACGCCATTAGGCCAAGGAGCCGGCGGATTAGGGCAGAGGAGAGGACCACTGCCCAGGATTCTCTCGCGCTCGAAATGCGCTATTTACAAGCCAAAAGGTGCCAACCACATTCAGAATGGCATCCCCCACATCAAGTCGTCGTTACTTTCACACATTTTGCACTCTCGCACTTTCGCACTTTCGCAATACCAAAACATTAATTTCACTTTCTAACGACAGTCACCCCATTTGGGAATGACTCAAACTGAGCCCTAATATTTTCCTAAATCACGGAAAGTTTTATTAGTTCACAGTCTCTACAACAAAGTCATTCCACTGTAGGTGAAGTTGAACTTTTATGCTGGCTGAAGTCCATTGCGTTGTGAGCTGTCTTCGGCATTCACTAAAATATTTGACGTTACAGGATCTTTTCGTAAATCATAAACATGTCAGTTGATATGGAAACGATTTTATTTCCATTTAAATAAAGTTTAAATCAATCACATTGTTGCACAATCAAAAATAAAAAAATACAGCGGCAAGCCAACAGAGCTGCTTACAGGTTTGTGACTGCTAAAAGACTCACTAAACATGGTTTCTCTCAAACATCTTTCTACGTAACCGCGTAATAAGATTGATGACAGTTTTGTAATTCACAATTAAACAGTATTCTTTCACATTAAATATGCCAAAATACAGAAATTAAAACATTCCGCTTAAGCTTTGACTATTTATCTCAAATTATGTACATGTTTCATGAAATTTATATTTAATGTGGTACACAAATTTAAAGTCATCCTTTGACTAGTGTTTACAGTGCTCAAATTATTTACATTATTTGTGTTTTCGAAGTGCACACATATTTGTTTTGCCAATATTGTGTAGGCATACTATTATTGTGACATGGAATTTTAATGTATTTCAGTTTGCGGTCTAATTTTTTATTAACACGGATTTGTACATGGTTGTCGTAGTTTTGTTAATTTCGAAGATAGTTTCTTAGTACCAAACGGATTATTAATTTTAGTGCATGAAAAATTATCAGTATTTAATCTAGGATCCAGTGATATGTAAAACATGGTCTGCCCTAATTTATTTAAACAAAAGGTTAATATGAAATCATGTTGTGCAATAGTTATAACATGTAGTATTGTTGTTTTTATACAAATTAGTATCTATATAGGTTCAGTAATTTCCGGAATTAAGTGTAATGCATTTTTAGTGTTTGCAGCTATTATTTACGAAAGTATTAAAATTTGAAAATTACGTAAAAGGACAGCCAAAGTTATGTTTAAATCAACGTACTATTTCTTAAAGGTGTTTTACTAATATTGTTAATAGAATTTCAAACTGAATGAGAAAATGTGATATTTTACATGTCCGGTAGTGAAGTTTTATTTTAGGTGTCAGATATTTCGTGTTTATAATGTTGGCAACTGATTGTTGTATGGAGTGTGCAACATAGCAGAAACGTTACAACTTTTACACGTTAAAAAAGGTGTGTTATGCCAGAGCGCGTGAATTTTGAAATAGGATGTCACTAGTCGGTGGTGCTAGATACCACGGACTGTAAATTAAGTTGGTACGCCACCTTAGGTTGGTAGTAGACACCAACGATACTCAAAACATTGTAAGAATATTATCGTTGCCCGATGAGCGCAGTGTTAGCCCTTTCTACCCGGGAAGTGATTGCTTACGAGATGACCCATGATGCACCGGTCACGCCGTCCGCGTACAGTTTAGACTCGTTCACTTGCACAAGATGCACGCATACGATCGCTAGTACACGGAATAGGATGGATCCTATTCTCACACGTATGGAAGTGCTTCGCTCATGCGCAGAAGACCGAATGGGGAACCCAGATGACAAACGAAGCCAAGTCGCGAATTTGTTTGAGAACGTGTACGTGACTCCTGCTCAGAGGAACGTAGTTTTTCGACTCGGTCGTAAGTATTTTAGGAGGTAATACTGCAGAGGAATTGCATTAAAAATCTAATTTAACCTGTGTACAATTTTTATTGAATACAGAGATATAGCTGTTAATATGAAATCCAAACAAACGTAGAGCAAATGTAAATCAAGAAATTTTCACTGATATATCCGTCGGTTCTTGGTAGCAGAACATCACACTTAAAAGTATTTTATGGATGTTCTACACGTTCATTTCCTCTTAGTTACCCAGTTTTCAGCTTACTAGGACATATTTAGACTTTAAACTACGTCTAAAACCGGTTATTTAAATAAAAGTCAATATGCTGATCTACCAAGAACCGACGAAAGAATCAATCAAAATATCCAAAACCGTTTGTTGAACATAACAAGAGTTGTACCTCTGTATCCAATAAAAAATGTACACTCGTTATATGAAATTTTAACTGCAAATCGTCTTTATTACCATCTTCTAAAATATTTGATATTTTTCTTGAAACATGCTGTAGTTAACAGACAAAATATTTGTTTTTGGTGAGCATTATTTGAAGCTTAATCAAGGTGAAAGGTCTATGTATAGACACTTGAGCTTGTTCATCATACACATAAGCGCCTCAAACCGCCTGTAAGTTGACAAGAAACGAAGTAGACGCATGAAGCAGGCGACTCAGCAAATGCGTACCGTTTGAGCTCTTCTGTGTAGTTCGACGGTCTATCGCAAGGGGCGCTGCAGCTGACAACGACTTCCTTGTGCGTGTTGCACGTCTTGTATAGAAAGGGCTTTAGCGCGGAAATACGATACTCTGGATAGAGCTGTGAGAGTAACGAAAATGTTTGTATCCGTAACAGTGAAGGTGCGTCCTGTGTGTTCACGTGTTCAGTGAACCCCCGAAAAAAAGCTCCTCGTGAAAAAAGTAAATAAAGTAAAACCTCTTTTTAAACTATCATTCTTCGTTTCGTTCTTCTATGATTTTATATGCACATTCAAAGTATTTTTATCGTATGAGAAACGATTTACGTCGGGGAGACAGCTCGTATGCGGCCGCTGAATAAACACTGCAGTGGCCGCAGGGTTGAAATGCGCATGCGCACCTTAGGTTCAAATTCTCGTATGAACCCTGGAGGTAGCATATGGGCGCTCCCGCGACAGGCAAGGGCGAGGAGAACGCCGCTTTAATATTTGCATTGGAGCTGGTAGAGACACCAGCTCCAGGCTACTCGAGCTCTGGCGGTTGCTCACGAATGGTCCCGAGACAATGGTGCTACTGCGCATCTCGCTTTGCGCATGGGCAAATCCTCCACGAAGGCAACATCCGCCCTCATATTTGTCTTTGGTGCATTGAAGATTTATCAAAAACAAGTCTATGTATCCATCTTTATTAGAAGGATGTCGGGACTACGGCGTTGTATTATTGTGACGAGTGAAAACCTTCAGCCGTTATTTTTGGATTTTAATATCCAAAAAATAACGGCTGAAGGGTTTTCATTTGTTACTACAATTATAAAAAACACTTCGTATCTGGTAAGATATCTTGTAACTATAAATTAAAGACGCATCAACTGTAAAAGCCTTCAGTAGATCCGATCATGAATAATAATGATTACCCTTCACCTAGCAAGAATAGCCGTGTGCTTACAGACTTCGCGTTGCGCCGTCGTAGGTAGCGGGTCCGACACCGATTGCAAGAAATTATTTTTAAAACCCAATTTTCTTTTTAACTGATACGGGAACAAAATGACTTCTCTATTATTATTTGCCACTTGGCACTTTGGACGTTTTAGCAAATGTGTGACGCAATCTTGAGGGTTAATCACAAAGTTTAAGATTTATGATCCTGTTGAGAAAGTGAATGGCATCATTTCTTCTCTCTTGTGAGAATTGTAACTGAGAAACGCGTAAGTGCGTATCGAAGTTGCTGAGAGAGTAGAATTTTTTAAGAAGTATAATTAAATAAGGTGTTCTGTTGCGCAGAAAAGATAATTAGAACAGGGTGAAGGTGAACATTTTAGTTTGTCAGCACCATAGTGCTTTGCATAGATTTTCATTTCATGCAGTTTATATAAAAACGTTTTATATAACACATTTTTGTACGTTCATGTTCCTTTGTGAACTAGGAAGATTACTAGTTCAGGAAAGTGAGAAAAGTTCTTTTTGTGGTGTTAAAGAAACAGAGAATAAAATTACAGATTTGACTAGTTAATTTATCAAACTAAATTTGTGTGCAGTTGTCATTGAAATAAGTATTAAAATTACATTGAAAAGAGATTGCCTTTACTGGTCGTCGTTTAAAGAGATTGGCAGTAGGGAAAATAGAAAATATGTATGTAATTGAGGCCAGTGTTCTACTTAACCTTGAGGAATAAAGTAATTACAAAGACGACAGTTTTAAGGTAAAGAAAATCAACCATCAGTAAAATCAACAATTTCTATAGTTCATAAATACATTTTTCGTAATACTATTGTTGAAACTAAGTTGTTTACTTTGTTTAAAAAGAGAGTGAATTCAAAAATACGTAATGCTACATCACTCCACAAGAAGTTATAAGGATTTAAAGTAAAAGTAAATTAGACACACAAAATTTTTGGTAAACACAGATTTCAGCATTTTCAGCATTCTACAAAAGGTGAATCGCATGTGTTCCATTTGCGGCAGTACGACGACGATCATGCAGGAAGATTCTCTATCTATAACTTCATACAAGATTTGGAAAATAATAATTCCAGCGCACAGCGTTTTTTACTAAGAAATTAAATCAGATAGGCGTGTGCAATTATAGGTCAGAATTATTGCTCACAATACCCACGTGGTGTCAAAGTGTTTGCTTACGTCAAATATCGTCATTTAGCTACTCAATAGTTTCGACAGCATCAATAATTTAAAAGTCTATCAATCTAAAACATTGCAATATGAATAATTCGCTTTCTTTTAGAACACCATCACTGTAAAATAATACACATGTTAGTATACGGTACATTAAAAGGAAGAATATATTTTATGTACTTCTAACGTAATTACTTTTTCTGTTTGTATTAGCCAAAAACGCGATTGAGAGAAGTGTTGGGATGCGGTACCACTCGATTCAGCGACTATTAAGAAACGATTCCTGTCATGTGGACAACAAAGCAGTCAAGGATAATGTGTAGATGTTCTTTCATTTTTTTTTTTTCACATTCGAATATATTGTAGTCCAAGGCATTTTACTCTGATATGCGCGCGTCTCTCTCTCTCTCTCTCTCTCTCTCTCTCTCTCTCTCTCTCTCTCTCTCTCTGTGTGTGTGTGTGTGTGTGTGTGTGTGTGTAGATAAATGATTTAACTTCTACGCTGTCGAAAAAAAAAAAATGTTGCATGTGTGACGCAAAAGTCAAACAGATAAAGAAACTCAGTACTTACAGCCACTGCAAATAAGTCGCACTCAATCATCGAGATGAACTCACCTGAAACGAAAAAAATTATTTGTTTGAAAACATAGGCAGAACAAACAGTAGGCTTTAATGTTATTGAAGACTGAAGCTACAGAGACATATTAGGTAAAGAAGTCAACAATCCGAAGATTGGTTTGTAAACCACGGTGCTTTACTAGGCATGGTCCTGTTTGGAGGTGGTATGCCGTTGCCTTCCTCCGACCTTCGAACTGACTTACCCAGCCAGTTATAGGGGGACCTACAGTTTAACGTGGATTCCGAACCGCGATGGTACTCGGTAGTTTTCACATGAGCAATAGTGTCAGAGTTGAAAGAAGTGGAAGCGACATAAAAATCCTAGGACCTGGCGGGAATCGAAACCGCGACTTTTGGATTTGTAGTCTGGCACTCTACTACTGTGAAAACCAAGGCGCACACAGAGACATATATCAATTGTAAATTGTTCAAACTGTACATTGTGCAAGCTGTGAAGGAATGCAAGGAGAAATTTGGAGAGGGAATTAAAGTTCACGGAGAGAAAAAAAAAAAAACTTGCAGTTTGCTGACGACATAGTAATTATTTCTGATAGAGCAAAGAACCTGAAAGAGCAATTTAATGGAATGGACAGTGTGTTGAAAGGAAGATATAAGATGAACATTAACATGAGTAAAACGAGGGTAATGGAACGTGGTGTCAAAAAATCAGGCGATGCTGAAGGAATGATATTAGGTAATGAAACGATAGAAGTAGATTAGTTTTGTTATTTGGATAACAGGATAACTTCTGATTGCCGGAGTAAAGAAGATACAAAACGCAGAATGGCTATAGGGAAAAAATCGTTTCTTAAGAAAGGAAATTTGTTGACATCCAATGTTAGGTTAAATGTTAGGAAGAGGAATGATGAAGATTAGATTGGTAGATCACGTAACTGATGAGTTGCTCCACAGAAACTGGGATAGAAGATGTGTCTGGGATATCCTAAGAGAAGGGATAGGTTGGTGGGACACATTCTGAGACATAGAGGAATCGTCAACTTAGCTTTAGAAGGAAGTGTGTGGGGGAGACTGAGGGACGAATACAGGAAATAGATTCAAAGGGACGCAGGTTGTCGTACTTATTGTCAGGTGAAGAGGCTTTCACAGGACAGGGTAGCGTGGAAAGCTGCATCAAACCAGCCTGCGCACTGAAGATCAGAACAACAGCAGCTTTTAATTTAAAGCTTCAGGGATTAGTGCAGGACATTACACGATACTACATGCCATTATTGTGGTACGTAGCAGGATATCAGATTGTAACACAAATTTTGTTACTCCCGCTTTCTGGTTCGTTGTGCTGTTATCGGTGTTGATACCTAACAATTGCAGTAACTCGGTCAAAAGAGCTTCATGCGGCATCTGTCAACAGTAGTGCTACGCTATTTCATAAATTTCGCTAAGCAACGCTTTACTGATCACCTGAATCTGTTAATGCTTAAAATTTGCAAATGTTTGTAAACATATTGTACTAAACTGCTATGTCATCAGTCCTTAGACTTACAAACTACTTAAACTAACTTACACTAAGGATAACACACACACACACACACACACACACACACACACACACACACATACATACATACATACATACACTCACACCTATGCCAGAGGGAGGACTCCAACCTCCGCCCAATATGTAGCACGACGCCTCAGACAACACGGCAGTTTCGCGCGGCAGTTAATGTTTCACTGTTGAAAGCTTGCAACAGCACTGCAAGTTGTCAGGGTTTAACTTAAACGCACCCAACTCTAGCTTGCGAGACGTTTTTCCTACTCCCCCGACCCTCATTCCTGTCCAGAACTCCCATGAACTCTAAAGGCAATGAAATAGTATATCAAAAAGATCTGCGGGTTACTAAAAGTTATTTTGGTCTGTACTAATGGAATGAAGACAATATCTTTTTTTCTTTTTTTCCTTTCGAGCATAAGTATTAATAAAGCTTTTGAAGAAAATAATACCACATCCTATAGCCCTGTCATAGAGGGAGTGATAAACCTCCGGGGACTGTAAAAAGAAGCGAACACAAAATCGCTACTACCGCTTAATACGATGCAGTCCACCCCCATTTGGCATACGTGATATGAATGTAGATCAGAACAAAGGCATTGTAATATCGTGTTTCATATTCGGGAATGCTACTGCACCTCGTGTACTGTCCCTGAAGAACGGACTATCAGAAGACAATTACAGTTACTGAAAAAAACTACGCAACATATATTTTATGTACCGTGTTACATAATGTAAGTTTTTAAATTTTTAGCTGAAAATTATTCAAACAAAATAAAGTTAATCGTGTACACGAACAGTGTGACGACTTTCACACACGTTTCCCACGTTAAATGAACCTGATCAATGAACTGTACATGTTCAGCACAATTGTTACAACATCGGGTAATGGAAATTTGCGTAAGCAGACAAACAAAGAAAGGGTATCTAAAAATTATTTGCTCGCAACTTCCTTTAAACATTATTTATATTGGTTTCGGAAAGGCTGTTTTGCTTTCTTCAAATCTTTTAATACCTTTATTTTACATGGTAATATTTCGTCACTTTGTAATTACAGGTCTTCGTTTAGATAATAGTATTTCCAAAATAAAACATTTGTATGACTAGGGTATAAAACGCTGAATCTATTTATGAAAAACTGTTTGACTAGACTTCTGCTAGTGAAAACCCCTAATTTCTCTGTTTATGTATTCGTTCAAAAATTCAAATATTTGTATAGCTTATGCGACTTAACTACGGGGTCATCAGTCCCTAAACTTACAAACTACTTATGAACTAACTAAGACTAAGGACGACACAAATATCCATGCCCGAGGGGGGATTCGAACCCCCGACCGTAGTGGCCGTGCAGACCGTGACTGGAGCGCCTCAGTCCCCTCGGCCACCGCGGCCGGCTCTGTATTCGTAAACCACAAATAAAACATATTACCTCACTATATTCGTCCTACTGTTTTCTTCTTGAGCGATGGCCATGATTACAAACCAGCTGCTAGTAATGCTACCGGTTTTCACAAATGACAGTTTCGAATAAACATGTTCATCTTCAGACAGATCTTACTTTGATGTAACATTGTGTTTACATTATTTCTTAAGCAGTAAGTAAACAAAAAAGTAACTTATGTAAACTTAAGTAACTCTTCAATTTAGATTGGAAAGCGTGTGGATTAGTGCTAAGATTCTTTATTTCTTGTGGCAACTTATTGAAAATGGATGCCGCAGAATACTTAACACCTTTCTGTACAAGTGTCAAGGTGGTGTGACGCAAATATAGATTCGACTTCTGTCTAGTATTCACCGAGTGAAAACTTCTAACTCGTGGAAATAAGCTGATATTATTAACAACAAACGACATTAAAGAAAAAACTTATTGTGACGTCAGTGTCAAAATTCCTTTTATACACGATTTTCATGCGCAGTAACTGACGTTTTGCTGTCCAGCGCCATCTGTAGGACATTTTTTGAAATTATTTTTTGTTCAATTAAAGCCCCATGTCATTCCAAGCTTGTGTATCAACTTTCACCTCTGTATCTACATTATTCCGTGATTTATTAAGTTTTCAAATTTCTACTGACTTTCGATCACCCTGTATATATTTGTAAATTTCTAGGACCTAACTGCCGTGGTCATCAGTCCCTAAACGTACTAACTACTTCAAGTGATTTATCCTAAGAACAACATACAAACCCATATCCGAGGGAGGACTCGACCTCCGACGGCGAACGGCAGCGCGCACCGTAGCAAGGCGCCTTAGTGCGCACGACTATTCTGTCGTGGCGACTGAACATCTAAAAACCTTTATATCTGCACTATAATGTCATATTCCCAATACCATTTTTCGTACAATTCATTTTCGCTGTGATTTGGTTAGTAGCTTACGTCCGTGGTACCAGAATAGCTACGTATTTCTTCGGATACAAAACAGTTACGTATGAAAATGGATAAATATATTTTTCATGTTCTCATGATAAATATGACATTTGGCCTTTGAAAACTTTTTTTCTTATCTTCAAATTTGACAGAAGAAATCCACACTCAACTGCAATTGCCATAATCGTGAAAAACTCTTCATCTCAGCAACCATCTAAAAGGGTATATGTGGTTTCAATATGTGCATTGTCAGAAAAAAATTGTACATCCTCAAGGATTATGTTTAGTGCCAAACGAGTGCAATACGTGCATGCTGAAGGATTGTGACGTTACTGCTGCTTCGGTGATGAGATGGCGCTTCGGATTATGTCTGTACACCATCAATTTTTACTTAATAGAAGGTGTACTGCGTTTAGAGCAAAAAGACGTTTGAAAAATTCATTGTGGTGTATTAAAAGATACCACCGACAAGGTCAAACTTATAATGAACTACTTCGTCCAACGGCTACATGAAAATTCGATCGATTGCTGATCACGTTGGGAACAAGGTAACAATGATGTGTCGCTGTTTTCAGTCGTTATCTGTGGAAGATCCCTGCAGCTGTGGAGCAGATCATAGATTTCTAGATACTACAAGTAGACGTCAGACCTGTGAAGATTAGGAAAATATAAAATTTTACTAGTTTAGTCATATCACAACAAACTATAGGTAGGCAGAGTTGAAGACGAAAGCATTCACATGAGTTGCAAGTAACACTGGTCAAAGGCACACTGCGAATCCATACGCAACTGAAAAAGTCAAACTCAGCAAAAGAGATAGCTGCGACGGAACACCGAAGGAAGCGAGACACCGATATTCATTATATCAGCAGACTTTTTTAATTTTTGTGACTGTCACACAAGAACACGTAATGGAAACTGAATTCAGCAGTAGGCAATCTGTCAAACGTATACAGCATAGGTTTGGTCATTATAAATCGTGCCTCACGTCATAGCCATCTCATTTGTTTCCTTAAATGGTGCAGCTCTTGCAGCTTTCGAACACTTGATCGTAGTGATTGATGACAGGCGTATGTACTGAACTTTATGCAGTTATTATGGTACTACGATCCTTTCCTAGAAGATCCAGCACAGACAAGGATGTCTTCTAGATACTTGTCTCTGGTCGAGAGGGCAGATTCCGCTATCTCTTGTTGCTTACACTACGCTTGTCCGTCCATTTTTGGAGTATTGCTGCCCAGTTTGGGATACTTATCAGGTGGGTTTCACGGAGGACATCGAAAGAGTCCAAAGAAGGGCAACTCGTTTCGTATTGTCACGATACAGGGGAGACAACGTTACGGAAATGATACAGGATCTGGGATGGGAATCATTACAACAACGACGCTTATCGCAGCGGCTTGGGCTACTTACGAAACTCCAATCGCCAATATTCTCCTCCGAATGCGAAAATATACTGTTGACTCCCACTTACGTAGGTAGAAATGAACATCAGAATAAAATACGAGAAATCAGAGTTCGAACAGAGAGATTAAGATTTTATTTCTTCCCGCGCGCTATTCCAGAATGGAATGGGAGATAAATAGTATAACGATGGAATCTAGTATTCCTCTTACAATGTGTCGTCTTCCGTAAACATGGCACGACAAATGTTTGCACGTTTGAACGTAAACATAAAATCGAGAACAAGAACTTCGGGTTCCCGTTCCTTTTCAAAACCAGCCATATGAGATTGCTGACTCCAACCATGACAAAGGTTCGCAAATCGATTCCGTATTTCTTGATTTCCAGAAAGCTTTTGACACCGTACCTCACAAACGGATTTTAATCAAATTGCGTGGTTATGGTATATCGCCCCAAATTTGCAATTGGATAGGGGATTTCTTGTCAGAGAGGACACAGTTCGTAGTAATCGATGGTAAGGCATCGACTAAAACAGAGGTGATATCGGGCGTTCCACAAGGTAGTGTTATTGGTCCTCTGCTATTCCTTATTTACAT
The DNA here is from genome assembly GCA_026315105.1 of Locusta migratoria. NCBI lineage: Eukaryota > Metazoa > Arthropoda > Insecta > Orthoptera > Acrididae > Locusta > Locusta migratoria. Next base: position 76,055,124 of record CM048750.1, on the reverse strand, counting down.
AAACGATTTAGGGGAAAATCTAAGTAGCTCTCTTAGGTTGTTTGCAGATGACGCCGTCATTTACCGTCTAGTAAAATCATCTGAAGATCAAAACCAACTGCAGAACGATCTGAATAAGATATCAGTATGGTGTAAAAATTGGCAATTGACTCTAAATAATGAGAAGTGTGAAGTCGTCCACATGAGTACGAAAAGAAATCCATTAAACTTTGTTTACAACATAAATCAATCAAATGTGAACGCCGTAAACTCCACAAAATACCTAGGAATCACTATTACTTCAGACTTAAACTGGAAAGAACACGTAGATAATATCGTGGGAAAGGCGAACCAGAGACTGCGTTTTATTGGCAGAATCGTTTAAAGATGCAACAGAACTACTAAAGAAACTGCATACACTGCGCTTGTCCGTCCATTTCTGGAGTATTGCAGCCCAGTGTGGGATCCTTATCAGGTGGGTTTGACGGAGGACATAGAAAGTGTCCCAAGAATGGCAGCTCGTTTCGTATTGTCACGATACAGGGGAGACAGCGTTACGGAAATGATACAGGATCTGGGATGGGAATCATTACAACAACGGCGCTTATCGCTGAGGCGTGGGTTACTTGCGAAACTCCAATCGCCAACATTCTCCTCCGAATGTGAAAATATATTGTTGACTCCCACTTACATAGGTAGAAATGATCATCAGAATAAAATAAGAGAAATCAGAGCTCGAACAGAGAGATTCAGACGTTCTTTCTTCCCGCGCGCTATTCGAGAATGGAATGGGAGATAAATAGTATAATTGTGGTTCGATGAACCCTCTGCCAGGCACTTAAATGTGATTTGCAGAGTATCCCATGTAGATGTAGATGTAGGGTAGGAAGTAGAAGGTCGACCGACAACACGACTAACAACAGTATCTTCTGATGATCGGTCCTCAGGCCCATAGTACAAGCTGGTTGGATCGAGCTCACCGAGAGAGCTGTTGCGGATTCAAACGAAGCGCGAGCGCACCCAGTAGCAGCGACCAGACTCAATACGTTCCAGATACAAGGCCTCACAGCAAGTCTGCGTCCCGTCACACCTATAGGCTGCCCTCCCAAGCTCACTGGCTGAGGCAACGAGGCAGTGGGCTGTTCCCCAGCGGCCAGCCAGTGAGCTTGCGAGGGCAGCCTATAGGTGTGACGTGGCGCAGACTTGTTGTGAGGCCTTGTATCTAGACGGTGTTACCAGGCCACTCCTGCTTCTTCGACAATGTGCCACCGTCAACTCCGAGCAGCCGGCATCGTCTTGACGTCACGGTTCGCCGACGGAGTCCTACGTCAATGGGAATCCTGAACGCTGCAGCATAGACGACTAGCCAAGGTTGATAAATGTATTTCTGGTTAGTCTTTACTACAGATAACGTTTCTATTCCTGACAAGTAGACTGGAATTCTACAAGCTCGGCGCATCCTGCAGACTGAACCATTAAGTTAGCAATGGTATGTGGTATACCATCGTCCATGGACGATTAAGGGAACAGTTTTCATCTACTGTTTCATTAGGGACCAATGGGAATCGTCTGCCTGAAATAAAGATCGCGCGGGCTTCTGGTAAGGCAAGATCTGACGTCATGGTAGCGCCAGTAATTTTGCTCTGATGCCGCGAAGACGTTGTCTAGAGCAGGGAATAAGGCTCTAAGTTGACAGGTTCTGTCTGCATGTGGAGACAGTACTTATACGTGCTGATTTAGTGTTTCTGTAGGGTGAAGTAAGAGCTTTATCCGTGTGCTATTACCAGTTTTTCAGAATGGTGGTATTTTACGTTTCAAGCAGAACAATGAAGTCACATACAGCAATATACTCTTCGTGCTGTACATCAACTTCCGTGGCCCGCAAGGTCACCAGTTGTCTCGCCGATTAAGCATTTATAAAATCTGATGAATCTCTGACTTACTTCATTCCCCGGAGCATGTAAGTTCCACTACAGAATTTCAAAAATAGACGCAAAGTGCTTGCGAAATTCTATCAAATACTCTCATTCGGCATACACCGCCACTGTGTATATATACGCTAGTGATCTACTTTAATATTTGTTTTCACTGGTCTGGTTTTGTAATCACATACTTCTAAAACGATGACTTCTTTTCATCAGTCTTAACAATCGTTTGACGCTGCCCACCACGAATGCGTCACCTGCCATCCTCTTCAATTCAGGGTTGCACTTGTACAGCACTTTCTTATTTACTGGATTTATTCCAGTCTTGGTCTTTCACTACACACGCTATAGAGCTCCCTCTAGTGGCACGAAGCTTTTCCCCAGAAGTAGTAACACTTGTCATATTATTCTGCCCCTTTCACATTGTTTTCGATGTGTTTCTTTGCCGATCCCGTGGACAACCTCTACAACTCTTTAGTCCACATGATTTTCAACATTGTTCTGTTGAATATCAAATACTTCGGTTTTCTTCTGTTTCGGTTTCCACAGCTCTATGTTTCGCTTGCTTTATTCAAATTGAACATTTTCAGGAATTTCTTCTGCAAATTACGGCCAATGTTTTATACCAGTAGACTTTTTTCTGTTATCATTGAATTCTTCACCTATACCAGTCTGTTTTGAAGTACTTCATCTCTCTTGAATTATTTCCATTCCAAAGTCGCAGAATTTCTTAACTTGATGTATGTTACGATATTTAATTAGAGTGTTGACTTTCTCGTTAGTTTCAATTCTGATACTTTCATTAATTTTATCTTTTAGCGGTTTACTCTCAATCAGGATTCTCTGCTGGAGACTATTCATTCTTCACTTTCACTGAATATAAATATATAATCATCAAATCTTATCGCTGATATCCTTTCACCTCAAATTTTTATTGCAAACACGGACCTTATTTTCTTATTATTTCATTTTTGCTTCTTCGATGTACATATTGAACAACAGTGGCAAGAAACTCCAATCCTAACAAACATAATTTTTAATCAAAGTATTTATTGCCGGACGGGAGTAGCAGAGCGGTCTGGAGCGCCACGTTACCGATCGCAAGGCCTCCCGCATAGAACGTTCGAATCCTCCCTGGGGCATGGACGTGTGTGTCGCCCTTTGGTTAGATTAACTTAGTTTAAGTAGTTTGTAAGGATAGGGACTAACGACAAAAGTAGTTTGGTCCCATAAAATTACATACATTTGAACATTTTCAAAGCATTAGTTTTTCGCTAATGTAACCGATGGATTACTTTTTGTTGAATCACGCCAGTAAAACGAATTTAATCTTGAGGATGTAGCATGTTTGTTTCCAGGCAGCGTATCACATTCAGGTACATACAGGAGTTTACAGTTACCTTACCATTGTGATAAGTTGGACAGACACTGTTCCCTATTGATGGACGTGTTCGCCCTTTGTCTTTCGGCCCTGGTACCGCAGGAAAGTGTTATTCGCCCCTGCCACACGTTGTCAGGCATGGCTGTCCGCCCTTGACACGCAGTATTTGCTATTTGTTATTGCATGTGCGGAGAGTTCCCTTGGGTCGCCCCTCACCTTTCCCCATGACCTTCCACCCTGCCGGAGGTTCTAATGTTCAAATGTTTGTAGAGTCTATGGGACTTAACTACGGGGTCATCAGTCCCTAAACTTACAAACTACTTATGAACTACTTACGAACTAGGACGGCACAAATATCCATGCCCGAGGGGGGATTCGAACCCCCGACCGTAGTGGCCGTGCGGATCGTGACTGGAGCGCCTCAATCCCCTCGGCCACCGCGGCCGGCCGGAGGTTCTAACAGGCCCTTAGCCGGAAACCAACCAGCAGGCTCACAGTATCTGGGTCTAGCTTGCGCGTACGATTACTTTTCTGTCGCTTAAAACACTGACTCAGTTCGATTACGTGGTTTTGATCAAGAAATGCAAAGTATTAACTGAAAAAGTCGCTTATTAAAAGATTCATAACAGCCATAGCAGAAAACATGACTGCATTCTTCAATTCTTCGTATTTTTACACTCAGTGCTACTAACTCTCTTACCAATGGGGTATGGCTATACCAGGTATGAAAATGTTTTTAATGTAAGTTACGAGATAGGATACTTACGTATTTTGTTCACATATTAACAGTTACAATTTTCGACTCATGTCAGCTTTACGAAAGATATATTATCAAATTAGAAGGATAATGCAAACCGTTCCAGGATTGTTCCATGGCCACGCGGGAGTAGCCGAGCGGTCTGGAGCGGCACGTTGCGGATCGCGCGGCCTCACGCGTCGGAGGTTCGTATCCTCCGTCGGCCATGGATGTTAGTGATGTATTTAGTATAAGTTAGTTCATAAGTGATTTATAACTTTAGATACTGATGACCCCACAGTTAAGTCCCTTTAAGCTTTACAAACATTTGATTGTTCGTTGAGAAAGGTAACAAAGTTTGTAATTGAAAATAGAGTTAGTGAGCGAAAAATCTTCAAGGAAATTTGTAAAATTAATTCCTGGTTCGAAAACAGTCAACAGTGTGCATCACTCAATAATTTATTCTAGGAGATTTCGTAAGGTAAGAAAAGAACTGCGTAACGTGTGAAGTTAAAGAGTTAAAAGATGAAACAGTCAACAATCCGAAGATTTGTTTGAACACCACAGTGCTTTACTTGACATGGCCCTGTTTGGCAGTGGTATGCCGTTGGCCTCCGACCTTTGGACTGACTTAGCGAGGCAGTTATAGGACGACTTATGGTTGAATGTAAATTGCGAACTATTAGGTGCTATTCGACATTTTTAATATAAGTATCATTGTCAGAGGTGAAAGAGAAATCCTAGGACTTGGCGGGGATCGAACCCGCCATTGTGCTCAATTTCGCTTCGTTTAGTCATCCACGAATGGCAGTTAAAGGTGTGTGTGTGTGTGTGTGTGTGTGTGAGTATGTGTTTCGCAGTCTTTAGTCTGATGAATGGTTCCATGCTGCTTTTCACGCTATTATTTATTGTGCTAGCTGTTTTTATCTCTGTGTAACTACCACAACATAGACCTATTGGAACCTTACTTCTTACTCGTCTCTTGCTTTCCCTCTTCTGTTTCTTCCCCACATTTCAACATTAAACTGACGATTCCCTTACGTCTCAGCATATCTCATTGTGGTGTCGCACAAGTATGAAGTGCGCGCCACGTACTTCCGCCGCGCGCCGCCACGCACGCACAGCGCGGCGTTCTTACGACGTCAGCCACGAGCGCCCTCTGCTGCAACTCCGCTCGTGGCCAACAACTGCTACATCGGCACTTGGGACTGAGATAGGAACCAGTTAACACTTCGGAGTCAGATAGGCACCAGTGAAGACTCTTGGCTATCAGATAGGCACTAGGAATCATCAGTAGGCAGGCCTCTATCTAATGTATCATCATTCTTCAGTCAAGAACTATGTAAAAGTTAAGTATTCAAAACATCAAATGTTTGTAGAGTCTATGGGACGCAACTACGGGGTCATCAGTCCCTAAACTTACAAACTACTTACGAACTAGCTAATCCTAAAGACGGCACAAATATCCATGCCCGAGGGGGGAATCGAACCCCCGACCGTAGTGGCCGTGCAGACCGTGACTGGACCGCCTCAGTCCCCTCGGCCACCGCGGTCGGCAGTTAAGTATTACCAAGACTCTATGAAATATATATCTCGTTCTAATTTACTCTAGTGTTTCTAGTTCCTGCTGTCCCACTGGCTGGTCACCTCCGTACCTGCAAACGCGTGCATCCTTTATTCCTGTGTCGGTCTCTTTCTACTCGGCCACCGACACCCACGACAACCGGGGAAACGAGACACAAAAGTGGCGACGAGGCTGGGACACAAAAATCTTACCATTCGATCCCTTCCTTTTGTCAAGATACGCCAGAAATTTCTTTTCTTCCCAACCGTTTCGGAACTCACCGTCATTACGCTATCTGCCCACCTAATCTTCAGTATTCTTATGTAGCAGTACGTTTCCAAAGCTGGCTGGTGCCCGAACATTTCGGAAACGTTCTTCATAATTTCCTGCTACTTTAAACGATACTGTTTGAGATAAGTGGCGCAACACTGCTACAGATATTAAAAGCTGTAGCAGGACTGCGGCTGTGTTCCCACTGACGAGACCAATCGCACGTGATTAGTCGCGCGTTGTCGCGTGCTGCTGTCAATTATAACGCGCTGTACGATGCTGAACTCAGTGACGCGGCTGGCAAGTCGCTCACGGACAGTTTTTCGGGCGCGACGCACACGCGACAGACCAGCCACCAGCTGAACGAACTGTCAACAACAATCGGACCTAACTCACTGCCGCGGCTAGCAACGTGCGACGTAAAACAAATCAAACATCAAATAGTTCAAATATGGCGTCATCAGAGAACTTCATCGATATACAGCTATAATGTGGAACAAAAATAAACGAAAAGCTGAAACTTCCTCGCAGATTAAAATTGTGTGCCGGAACCGAGACTCGAACCTGGGTCCTTTGCCTTTCGCGGGAAACCGCTCTACCGACTAAGCTATCCCGACACGACTCACGATCCCGCCTCACAACTTACTTCCGCCAGTACCTCGCCTCCTACTTTTCAAACTTCACACAAGCTCTCCTGCGAACCTTGCAAGACTAGCACTCCTGGAAGAAAGGATATGGTGGAGACATGGCTTAGCCACAGCCTAAGAGAAGCTCAATCGGTAGAGCGCATGCCCGCGAAAGGCAAAGGTCCCAAGTTCGAATCCCGGTTCCTGCACACCATTTTAATCTGCCACGAAGTTTCATATCAGCGCACACTCCGCTGCAGAGTGAAATTGTTTATGTAAATAAGGAACAGCATTCTGGAAACGAAAAGCTTTTGGAATGGAGTAGTGGAAAAATTTGGTGGTCAACTACAGGACGTGGAAGGAAAACACTTTGTGAGTGTAAATAGTTAAGTATTTTCAGACTTGTATGTACATATATTTCTACTAGGTCCATCTGGAAAGTTCTGAACGAAAAACTTGAGTATCCTGCTCCGTAACCATAGACAAAGCACTGTCTTATCTGGTGTAGCCATATCTCACTCCGCGGTCATCCGGCGCATAACTATAATAGAAAATTCCACTTGGTGGTTGTGATTTAACGTATTTATTAAAAAATTAGCATATCGATTCCGTTCATTGAATGAACATCCTCAGTGCAGCGTCAAGTCCAAGGGGCTCATGTAGACCGCACGGAATTTTTAACAGTGAACTTATATAAAGTGACCTGTCAGGTGTGCTTTACATGTTCAACACATAATTGAATATTCTGTACGCTGTACATGAGCCCCCTGGACTTGAAACAATACTATGGATTTTCATTCAATGAACGAAATCGATGGAGAGCGATAGGAAGGTTTTAAGCGGTCAGACAAAGAGGGAGTTGCTGCAACTATTGCCGCGTCCCAACGTGTAATTTCCAGGACCTATAAGCGATTTCAGACAAGAGAAATCGTTAAAAAAAGACAATGCCTAGGTCGTCCACAGATAACATCAGCAAGAGATGACCGTTATCTCCGGCTAACTGCCCGTCGAGACAGGCGGCTGAATGCAACTCAGCTGTAACGTATCCTCCAGGTAGCCACAGTACTTGCAATATCAACGCAAATAGTCCGAAATCGCCTTCGTGTATGTGGCCTCTATGCACGGAGGCCTACTGTGTGGGTCCCATTAGAACCACGACATCGTAGAGCCTACAGAAACTGGTCGGAGGAACATCACGCATCAGTAAAGATTTTGTGTACAGACGGACAGTGGTGGACGGATGGTGTACTGACGAATGTACGGATTTTTTCAGAATGGTGCTTTCACCACTCAGAGGTATAGAGACGAGATTCTTAGACCTTTTGTTGTGTCCTATGCTGATGCCAAAGGAGATGGGTTCTTTCTGGTCGACGATAACGCTCGCCCCAACAAAGGCATGCTAAATTTAAACGAACACAAAATCCCCAGTATTGGCGACCCTACACAGAAGCTCGAAATTTAGCGAGGACTTCAATGCGTGATACCGACAACACTTTTCACGACGAAACTCTTTCTCGAAATTTGGCTGAAAACCCTAAGAGCCGGCCGCCGTGGCCGAGGGGGCTGAGGCACTCTAGTCACGGTCTCCACTGCCACTACGGTCGGAGGTTCGAATCCCCCCTCGGGCATGGATATTTGTGCCGTCCTTAGTTAGTTCATAAGTAGTTTGTAAGTTTAGGGACTGATGACCACGTAGTTAAGTCCCATAAGCTATACAAACATTATTTCTGAAACCGTAAGAGATTTTGGTCATATGTTAAATATACTACGGGCAAAACACACACAGTACATTACTAAGTGATAGTAATGGCGATCCTGCCGATGATAGCGCTACTGAACAAGGTTACTAAATACAGCTTTTAGAAACTCATTCACCAAAGAAGACGAAACAAATATTCCAGATTTCGAATTACAAACAGAGGCCAGAATGAGTAACGCTGAAGTAGATAACCTCGGAGTAGTGAAGCAACTTAAATCACTTAACAAGAACAAGTCTTCTGCTCCGGACTGTATAACCATTACATTTTTATCTGATTATGCTGAAGCGATAGCTCCTTACTTAACAGCCATATGCAACCGTCTCTCTAAGAAGGATCCGTACCAAAAGATTGGAAAGTTGCACAGGTAACACCTAATTCAAGATAGGCAGTAAGAGTAACCCACTAAACTACAGGCCTATTTCATTGACGTCAATTTGCTGCAGGGTTTTGGAACAAATCCTGTATTCAAATATTATGAATTATCTCGAACAGAATGATCTATTGACCCAAGGTCAACACGGATTTAGAAAATATTGTTCATGCGAAACACAAGTAGCTCTATACGCACACGAAGCGATGAGCGCTATCGACAAGGGATCTCAAATTGATTCCGTATTTCTTGATCTCCAGAAGGCTTTTGACACCGTACCTCACAAACCGCTTTTAATCAAATTGCATGGTTATGGTATATCACCCCAAATTTGCGACTGCATAGGGAATTTCCTGTGAGAAAGGACACAGTTTGTAGTAATCGATGGTAAGGCATCGACTGAAAAAGAGGTGATATCCAGCATTCCACATGGTAGTGTTATTGGTCCTCTGCTATTCCTTATTTACATAAACGATTTGGGAGAAAATCTAAGTAGCTCTCGTATGTTGTTTGCAGCTGACACCGTTATTTACCGTCTAGTAAAATCATCTTAAGATCAAATCCTTCTGCAGAAAAAAAAAATGGTTGTATAGTCTATGGGACTTAACTACGTGGTCATCAGTCCCTAAACTTACAAATACTTATGAACTACTTACGAACTAGGACGGCACAAATATCCATGCCCGAGGGGGAATTCGAACCCCCGAGCGTAGTGGCCGTGCAGACCGTGACTGGAGCGCCTCAGTCTCCTCGGCCACCGCGGCCGGCTCCCTCTGCAGAACGATCTGAATAAGATATAACTATAATGTAAAAATTGGCAAATAATGAGTAGTGTGAAGTCGTCTACATGAGTACGGAAAGAAATCTGTTAAACTTTGTTTACAAGATAAATCAATCAAAAGTGAAGGCCATAAACTCTAACGAATACCTAGGGATTATTATTACTTCAGACTTAAACTGGAAAGAACACGCAGATAAAGTCGTTGGAGAGGCGAACCAGAGACTGCGTTTTATTGGCAGAACCCTTAAAAGATGCAACATAACTACTAAATAAACTGCATACACTACGCTTTTCCGTCCATTTTTGGAGTATTGCTGTCCAGTCTGGAATCTTTATCAGGTGGGTTTGACGGAGGACATCGAAAGAGTCCAGAGAAGGGCAACTCGTTTCGCATTGTCACGATACAGGGGAGACAGCGTTACGGAAATGATACAGGATCTGGGATGGGAATCATTACAACAAAGGCCCTTATCGCTGCGGCGCGGGCTACTTTCTCCTCCGAATGCGAAAATATATTGTTTGCTCCCACTTACATAGGTAGAAATGATCATCAGAAATACGAGAAATCAGAGCTCGAACAGAGAGATTCAGGTGTTCTTTCTTCCCGCGCTTTTCGTGATTGGAAGGGGAGATAAATAGTATGAAGGTGTTTCGATGAACCCTCTGCCAGGCACTTAAATGTGATTTTCAGAGTATTCCATTTAGATGTAGGTGCATTGGTCGATATCATGTTTGAAGCATAGGGAATTGAACAAATGGAGTAACCAGCTTTTCCACCGGACTTAAAAACGATTGGGCATGTTTGGGATGCACTTGGCAGACGCATTGCAGCCAGACCAGACCGACACAACGGTTGCAGCGTTGGATTTGCAATCATGAAAGAATGGCGGATTATTTCTCAAGAGCAGATTGATAGCCTCATAATATCAATGCCAAGCAGGTGCGCAAGTGAACTGGCCGTTCGAGGCGATCATCTGTATCTATAAATGTGAATGTCTGTTTGGTGTACGTTTATCACATCTGAATCACAAGACATAAAGAGCTAAAAATTTGTACAGTTACTAATGTCTGCCCGAGGAAGGCTTTAGGCACGGATTTATGGCGATCGGACAGCTATTTAATGTGAATGTCTGTTCCGTGTACGCTTATTACGACCGAACGACAAGACGCAGAGTCTTAAATATTTGTACAGTTACTAATTTATACCTGGGGAAGGTTTTAGGCACGGTTTTATAGCGATCTGATAGACATTTAGTAATTTGAAGAATATAACGCGAAATACGAACAATAATTACTCTTTGAAAATTATATTTACTCTTTGAAAATGGTTTTATTGGTTGCATTGTTGCTTGATGGTTGATAGTGATAAAAGGGTGGAGTATATTGGGATGAAAAGTTATCGGTGTATATAAAATTCTACGTGTGTGTGTGTGAGTTAATATTTCGCTCTGCAGCGAAAACTACAGAATGTAAACGAATGGTCTGTGTGTAATTGTTGTCCGAGGTCTCCCGTTGTACACCGTAGCAGTTCCATGCCGATAGCTGTAAGGGGGTCGAAGATATGGTGGTAGAAAGCCGTCAAATTATAAAAAAAATTCGGACTGAAGGCCAGCGATGACGTTTGGCCTCTATAGCAAGGAGGTTACATACAGCGAAACCTGATGCCAGAGACCATGTCTTTGGTCTACGCGTGCTACAATGTCTTCAGCTCTTTCTCTGTAAGGATAAGTATACGAATAAGGAAATATAAGAATAAAAAAATAAATTTCTCTTAATTCATATCTTTAAAAAAGTCGATTTGACGTTTCGCGCATTACATCAAGTGATCGATGTGTGATATTATTAAAATCATTATTGTTGAATTTCGTGATTGGATTCTTCGAAATGAGTGCACTTTTACGTGTGATTTGATCGACACTACTTACTTTCCTGATAAACGATAAGTGCATAGAGTTTTGCTGGAATCTTTATGATTTTTTGCACACATGACCTTGAAACCAAGAGGAAGATCACTTGGTACATAAATGTTTGTATGGTACATGACAGAGGGTACCTTGCAGAAAACGTTACCGAGAGAGGGAAAGGTGGAAACAAACAGAGAGATGGAAGAGAAAGAGGTATATGCAGGGAGAGGGGGGAAGGGGAGGTGGACTACGGGAGTGTAGGATAAGTAAACTCCCGGTTTACAGCTAGTACACCATATTTGAGCGCCACGAGAATGACTTTTTCGCTGTTATATTAGCCACATGGTGCTTCGTTCTTAGCAAACGCCATGTTAACAGCAAGTAAGGTGTTCAGACAGCAAAATATCGTACTGTATCACACACAAATTTCAGTTGTACCATTATTTGAAGTTACCATGTCTATAGTGTTTATGAATGCTCACCTGAACTCCGAATTGTTTCGAACAATATATTATACAAATGAAACACAGTATGGGGAAAGGTGGAACACCCCAGGAGAGGTGGTACCTGCAATGCAGTGTGCGTTGTGTACCCACCTTGTTCCCTTTGTGCGCACAAAGCGACAAAACGAGGCTGAGGCAGCAGGTGGCGGGCAGTGGCTGCTTAAATATGGAACGCCCCGCTAGGGGCGTTAAGTGTTGCGGTCGCTCCGTCCTGGCTACCCACGCAAACCAGCCCATCACCACCGCGGTGGCTCTCACCACGAAACGGCTGCCCCACAACCACACTTCACTGGCTTACTTTCTTTATTTACGTACTGCCGGGGAAAGAGAATAGGTCTTTTTATTGACAAATAACAGGTGTTTCATCACTCTAGGAGTATATAATGACAATTTCAGAGCAAATTAAAAGTGTATCTCACACCAATACACGCATGTGAACGACCAAAACGATGTGGCTTTAATATGAACTTTCATGATCGACATTAAACAATCCACACAGGGTCACTTTTGTATGCGACATCTGATGGCAGTGATGTTTTCATCTTTCTGTTTTCGTGTTCCCCAAGTGAGGTACTTGCGGGAGAATTAAAAGAGCTACAAGTGTGCTCGAAATCTTGTTTTCTTGTTCAAATATAGCAGCATAAGTTCATCAAATGCTTCAATGAGGATTTAAAGAGGATGCTATGAGTCGTAAACAAGTTTTTCAGTGGCCTGGGCACTCTAAATTTGCTGAAGAATGCCGAAAACGTCGTGCGTCTTTGGCGCTCTTCTACATTTCGACACTATTAAAACGTCGAGAGTATCCGTCAAAAATCAACGACGATAGTCTTTTCACGATCGATGAAACTTCAGTGGAGGCAAAAGTGAGTTGGATCTCGTGGCAGTGAAGTCTGACCCAGGATTTACGAATGAGCCGTGCTACGACTTTCTCACAAGTGATTCACACTCCTCGATCAAACGCATGTGATGACATTTCGTGTTACTCTTCTGAGCTAAAAATAAACAGTCAACCAGTGAAAGATTGTCAGCTACCACAGAGCAAAACAAGCAATACAAGTGAGTACGAACGTGAAGACAGTGAGGAGTTTTTGTTCATTTTATGTTATTGAGGTTTGTAGAACTGTATATCGGGATGTTTTTTCTCCTGGAAAAGTTAACCATCAGTTTTATTCGGGAGCTTCAAGACGTTTGCGAGAGAATGTACAGGGAAAACACCTGTAACCTGTCGATCAAGCGATTAGGCGACTTGTTCCTTCATCATGACAAGTACGTCGCACGCATGGCCCCTTAGTGGTGTGGTCCGTCGTTTCCCACCTTCTGTGTTCACATGATGTAACCCCGTGTGACATTTTTATGTTCCCGAGAATGAAAGCTGTATCCGAGAGGGAAGGCTTTCAATGATGTAAAACGGTGAAGCAGTCAACAGTCCGAAGATTGGTTTGAACACCACAGTGCAAGAAAAGTAGCAAGAAAATTTCTTTATCTTGCCGAAGCTATAATTGTGACCAGACGTTGGCCCTGAAGTCAGACCCGCGATAGCTGAGTGAATAGATTCCGACTCTCGTGGGTGAATTCACTCTGGAGTAGTTACCTAACCAGTTCTGCGTCAGAAACGCCAGTACTTGCCTACAGCTAAATCCTATTCCCTTCACCGGACATACCAGATTGCCATTCCGCTGTCCTTTCAACTTTTTCCGGATACCACAGGAGGTACGGTTAGTTGCATTGTTAGGTGTTCTCTGCCATTTTTCCTCGATTGATTCTTATATTAATATGCAGATATGTGTCTGCATCCGTAGGAGCCCTAATCTCCCTGATATAATTTTTGTGGTCTTTATGCGAAATGTAGGTTAGCGACATTAGTATCGTTCCGCAGGCCGCCTCAAATTCCGGCCTTCTAAATTTCTTCAATGGTATTTCTCGAAAAGAACTCGCCTTCCCTCCAGCGACTTCCATTTGAATTTCCGAAGTATTTCAGTAACATCAGCACTTTGATCGAATTTACTAGTTACAAACCCAGTCTTTCGCCTCTGAACTGCCTCTACGTCCTCCTTTAAACCGATTTGGTGGGGATCCCAAACACTTGATCAATACTCAAGACAGTGTAGAACAAGCGTTTTATATGCGGTCTCCTTTACAGACGAATCACACCATTCCAGAAATCTCCCAATAAACCTAAGTCGACCATTCACCTTCCCCGAGACTCTCCTTACATGCTCGTTCCATTTCACATCGCTGTGCAGCATTTACGCTTGCATATTTAACTAAAGCGACAGTCAAGCAGCGCATTACTAATGCTGTATTCGATCATTACGGGATTGTTTCTCCTACTCATATACATCACCTTACATTTTTCTACATTTAGCGCTAGCTGCCATTCCTCACATAACCTAGAAAATTGGTCCACAGCATCCTGCGTCCTACTTCAGACAATCAATGACGACACCCTCTTGTACATCACAGCATCAGCACTAAACAGCCGCAGATTGCAAGTCACTCTGTCCGTCAGATCGTTTATACAGTAGGAAATTAATAGCAGTCCTATCGCTCTTCCCTGGGGCCCCCTGACGATAGCCTAGTCTATGATCAGCACTCGCCATCGAGGACAATGTACTGGGTTTTATGACGTAAGTAGTCTTCGAGCCACTCACATGTTTTGGTACTTATTCCACAGTCTCGTTCCTTCGCTACCAGTCAGTAGTGCAGTACCGTGCAAACGCCTTTCGAAAGTCGAAAAGCATGCCATCTGCCTTTTGCCCTTCATTCATAGCAGTTAAGATAGTATAAGAGCAAAGGAAAAGCTGGGTTTCGCAAGATCGATGCTTCCCAAGGCCGTTCTGATGCATGGTCAGAAGCTCTTTTGTCTCAGGGAAATATACTATATTAGAACAGAATATATTCAAGAATTGTACAGCAAACTGATGTTAATGATATAGATCTGTAATTTCTTGAATTCGTTATTTTGCCTTTCTTATACATGGTAGTTACCTGGTCTTTTGCATTCGCTAGGAAGTTTGCGCTGGTTCCAAAATTAAGGATAAATTCACGCTTATTAAGGGGCCAATGCCGCCGGGCACTCTTTGTATAACCGCATTAGTACCCCGATGGGACCTGGCGACTTGTTCGTTTTCAATTACTATCGTATCGACGATCTATAGAATATATCGAATGCTAGCCACTTCATTCTAAAGGCAAATTGACTTCAGAAGAATAGGGAATCTCGTACAACAATGTAGCTACTAGCTACTTGTGTAGTTCACGAACGAACTAGTTCGGAAGAGCGCTCCCACGGGAGAACTACGCGAACTAGTTTGCAGATCCCTCGCCACTTAGTTCGTCCGCCCATTTTCCGAAGACTAACGGGTAACAGCGAGAGAACGCGAGAGCGCGTAGAATCGCGTGATTCCCTTCTGCCAGTTGCCGTCATTTCGAGCTGAGATGCAGCTCAGCTGTAGTTTTAGTAGCGGTAGCAAAAGCCAAAACGAGCGGACGAACTAAAAAGAGCGACCTACTTCGCGGACGAGCTGCGAACTAAAAGGAGAGCAAACGGTCGCGAACAAAAATATGTGCAACAGTTCGCGAACTAAAATATGCGCCACAGGTCGCGAACTAAAATATGCGCGACAGGTCTCGAACAGAATTATAAATCACGTGTTTACCTTCTGCTGATGAGAGCCATTTCGAGGTTAGCGTCTGCCTGTTAGATTACAGTAGTTCAGTGCTACAAAATTTCTGCTTTATATTATTGCACTTTGCAATATCTCACAAATAAATTCCAAAATGCCAAGATATAGAGATAACTCTAAACTACTAACTCCAGCATTGTAGGTCAAATTACACAAGTGTGACCCCATATTTCCGCCCCTCGAGACATATATTTAAAAAAAGGGGGCAGCAACATTTTCATTTTTACTTATTTGGGTCAGCACTTCGCTTCCACTGTCAAGTGGCGGTGTCAACGCTACAAAAATGTCGGTGTAAAAATATTTTGCGAATATGTCGACCAAAGTAAGCGATGAGGGAGGAATTCGCCGTTTTATTATTATTTTTTTAAATTTTGAGGTGGAGGGTGGGGGAGATGGGGTAGGTGTACTCACCCCGCCGCCACCATATTTGGAGAGCCCTGTCGAATATCTGACGGCAGAAAAACTGCAATTAAGGGCCTTCCGGCGGGAATGTGCCACCGGCGGGGTGATTAATGTGCCTCGTGGTTTGCTATTCAGCGCCGCGCAATCACAACTTGTGCGGCCCTGCTGCCCCGCCACCGCGCCCAGCGTTCACACAGTGGCGTGTTTTGCTCAAGCACACGCGCGAGCGCCCCAGCACAATAATGTCCGGCCCGCAGCTCGGCCAATGCGTCCGATAAACAACCTATCAGTTGCGAACAAGTGGACGCCGCAGTGCTGCATTCTCAGTAATACACACGCCAGAAACGAGGCAAAAACAAAATGTTCGTTAAGCTTATGGGACTTAACTACGGGGTCATCAGTCCCTAAACTTACAAACTACTTATGAACTACTTACGAACTAGGACGGCACAAATATCCATGCCCGAGGGGGGATTCGAACCCCCGACCGTAGTGGCCGTGCTGACCGTGACTGGAGCGCCTCAGTCACCTCGGCCACCGCGGCCGGCGAGGCAAAAACCGTGACGCTCGAGCTGAACCCGATCACGATTCGCTGTGATTCAATCTGATACGAAGTGAATGGAAGAGTGAATAAGAGCATTACTGCGTCCATTGACTTACCGAGAAAACTTATCTCTCCAAACGACATCCCTTATCGCGTTGCTGTAGCAATGTCGAATGAATGGGGAGAAAGTATTTTTACAGAAACTCAAATTTTATCTTTTAGCTTGTTGAAATGGGCCATTTTTGTTCAAAAATGAATGTGGTGATGCGGCTGGTAGAAGGGAGTGAGCACGTAATATTTTGATAAGGAACCCATATCAGTAAACATCATCCAGTGACGCTATAAGCATTTCTGTACCTCTGGCACTCTGAAACAAATATCTTTTACTACACTCCTTAAAACAATTAGGGGATCACGTGAAATATGACATGCAATTTCAGTACTATATTAATTATATTCTAAGACCTATTTAAAATTATTGTTCACACACACATGTTTGTTAAGGTTATGGGACTTAACTACGGGGTCATCAGTCCCTAAACTTGCAAACTACTTATGAACTACTTACGAACTAGGACGGCACAAATATCCATGCCCTAGGGGGGATTCGAACCCCCGACCGTAGTGGCCGTGCAGACCGTGACTAGAGCGCCTTAGTCCCCTCGGCCACCGCGGCCGGCTTAAAATTATTGGTACGTAGTGTTTAGCAGTAACAGTTTACGAAGTAAATGGACAGCATTGCACCACGCTACCTATCTTAAAAGACGTGCCACGTTATTCCCGTATTCTTTCAATAAACTTTATTTCACTCTCTTGTTCTGCTTTTCGTTGAGGTAGTAATATTCTTGTGTCAGAACATAGACTCCACCACAGAAACACAAAATATGAACCCGGTGACGCGCATTACATTTATATATGTATTTTATTTTATTTAATATTATTGTTAGTATCGTTCGTTTTTTATGTTGAAAACTGCCACTTAAATATTTCATGGCTGACTAAAAATAGTAGACATGCAGCAGATAATTTATATATAAACAAGTATAAGTATTTGTGGACAATAACTGAATACATTTGTATAAAATAAATATTAATTGTGTAACTATATTTCGATGGCGGCAGTATATTTGAACAGTGGAACGCCACGCTTAATGGCTATCTGAGCAAACAGCTTCAGTCTCAACCGTGTTTTAGTATTGTTAAATATATATTTGTTTGTTAAATGTAAACAACATTAGTAGGGAGGAGGTCAAAGTATTTAATTCTATGATATTCAAATGTATAATATGATGGAAGGCAAGTTGTATTTTAAAGTTGAGGCGTTAGGATGCGCGGAAGGATATAAATTTGGGAGCAGGTAGAGCACACTTTCGAACGGTTGGGAAGGGACTCGGAACTTGCTCGTTGTGGTGGAAGGTTGTGACGCTGGGTGGTCTGAAGCGGCGTTACGAACTTGTGATTTGAAGAGCTAAGCTTATGTAGACTTAGAAAATTTACGGTGCTCTGACTGCAGAACTTAGTCTCTGTTTGAAAAATGATAAACTATGTACGGTAGTAGGGCTGTGGAACTGTGATAAATCAGCAATCGTCTACTAGTGTGATAAACTGTGTTTTACAACAAATACTTTTATCGCGGATTAACTTGGAACTGCAAAGTTCGATGGACTACTCTAACTTACGAATGATAATTTGCAACTTTTACTCTCGAGTGCGTGTGATAATGTGCCAGTCATTAACAATAGTTGGGGAAATATTTAGTTATTTACCGATGTATAAAATAGGACCACCTCCGCGTTTCATGTTTAATAAGAGTAATAAACTCCATTTATAAAGAATTACTTCGTGAGTGGATCACCTCTTTTTCCTAGGATCCATTTTGTTGGTAATACAGAGGTTTAATTTATGTTTTTTAAATATATTTTCACGTCATCATATGCAGATTGATAGACTGGCTAAACTACAAATTAATTGTTGATCTTGTGTAAAGAGATTGGGTAGCTGTTTAGGGCACAGAAGTTGACATACATAACTCACTCCTATGAACAGAGACAACGAGCCATAAACTTTTACTACCCTGAATCATGTATTGCGAAGGGAAGGTCGCAATGTGCATCCCAGACACGCTGAATCGTGTCTTGTTGTCCACCAGTACAGCTCTGTAGGGACGAGCGTTATCGTACACCAGAAGAAACTCATCTTCTATGGCATCAGCGTAGGGCACAACAGAAGTTCGAGGGTTCTCGTCCATATACCTAAAAAGCGCCATTCTGAACCATATCTCCGTATGTCCGCCAATACTGACTTAAGCCAATACTGACGACTTCAGCCCACACCATTCGTCCACCGCCAGGATACGGTGATGTTTCCTGCACATAAGCAGGATTGTTCCGAGTTCCACGTTCTCTCCAGCTGAAGGCACGACGATAGTCCGGATGAACACAAAATCGTAACTAATTTGTGAACGAAACTCGGCGCCATTCCTGATGACTCCCATCCTGATGTTCTTCCACCCAGTTTCTACGGGCTAAACGGTACCATGGTTTTAATGGGACACACAATACAGTTGTTGTTGTTTGTGGCTTTCAGGGGCGCTCAACATCGAGCTTATCAGCGCCCATACACACACAATACAGACCTCCGTGGGTAAAGGACACATTCCCAATGACCATTTCGGACTGTTTGTGTTGATATTACACTTTAGGATACTTCAATAGCTGCAGACACCTCCCTCTGTGTATGTCATGCTTCCAACTTTCCTCTGGCTCTCCCTGCCACAGCTTCGGGTAAGTCACATTTTTGTAAAGAATTACTTCGTGAGTGGATCACCTCTTTATCCTAGGATCCATTTTGTTGGTAATACAGAGGTTTAATTTATGTTTTTTAAATATATTTTCACGTCATCATATGCAGATTGATAGACTGTTGATACATTAGTATCCACTATCTGAACCCAACTGCTTGTGTAAAACATTTTGTATAGTAAATAAGTCAATACCAGTCCTGTCAGCTGCAACTATCTTTTATTACGACTATCTCTGTTGTCGTATTCTTGTCTCCACTCCGTAGAGCAAAACGTCGTCGAACCATTTTAGTTCATTCTGCGGGTGACAATACTTCAGAACCTAGATAACAAAATGTTCAAATGTTTGTAGATCTATCGGACCAAACTACGTGGTCATCAGTCCGTAGCTTACGAACTACTTAAACCTAGTAAACTAACCTAAGGACAACACACACACCCATGCCCCAGGGAGGACTCGAACCTCCACGGCGAGCAACCGCGCGCTCCGCAGCGAGACGCTTTAGACCGCTCGGCTACTCCACCACGGCCCCTAGATAACAGATACCATAATTTGTTTGATGAGTGTACGAGTCAATTGCTTTCCATATCTTGAAAGGTAGTATGGACCAAAGTCATATCAACATGCGCAGAAAATACGGCCCCTCAAATGCATACTTTAAGAGCTTTTAAACTTTCAACATATCTCCTCTGCTATTAAGAAAAAAACATAGCTTTTAAGTCAGCATTTTAGAGTCCATGTGAATTACACCTTCTCTTCTTTTTTTTTTTTTTTTTTTTTTTTTTTTTGCTCTTTGGGGCCTGCAGCATAATAAAGGTCATATAATGACATTTTATTAAAGAAATTCCAATTTGCTGCGAAGTTTATATATTTCTATTAAGTCACAACAGACTGTTTCGGCGTATTAATGCCATTTTCAAGTGACCTGCAGATATAGGTAATAATTTTTTACATAGTTTTCGTAGTTGTAATTATAAATCTTATTCATAAAGTAATAACAAAGGTTTTTTACTTACGTCTAGATGGAATGACGTGTATATATCATCGAATCTGACTGTCTTCTGGTGTTATAAAAATTTTTACAATATTTTAAATTACGTTTGACAGTTCGATGATATATGTTTACATAGTATCTTTTGATGGTGACAAAGATGATTTTTTATCGCTATCAGTTGTAGTTGCGATCTCTGGTTGTTCCATTATGTGTAAGTGCACAGATTTCTACTTTCCGTCGATTTTACGACATTTATATACGATATATTAATTGTAAAATCTGTGCACTTACACATAATGGAACAACCAGAGATCGCAACTACAACTGATAGCGATAAAATATCATCTTTGTCACCATCAAAAGATACTATGTAAACATATATCATCGAACTGTCAAACGTAATTTAAAATATTGTAAAAATTTTTATAACACCAGAAGACAGTCAGATTCCATGATATATGCACGTCATTCCATCTAGACGTAAGTAAAAAACCTTTGTTATTACTTTATGAATAAGATTTATAATTACAACTACGAAAACTATGTAAAAAATTATTACCTATATCTGCAGGTCACTTGAAAATGGCATTAATACGCCGAAACAGTCTGTTGTGACTTAATAGAAATATATAAACTTCGCAGCAAATTGGAATTTCTTTAATAAAACCTTCTCTTCTGTTCAAGTTGACAGGTTGTTTGACTATTTCTATGTCGTCTTCTCCAATAAAAACTGTTTACCTCACACATCCTGGCGTTCTGTCACAGCTGACTAGGTGTGTTGCCTCAACCAGATATACTGATGATTTTTGCACAGAGCCACAGACAAAAGTATATGAACGGGAAACCTCCGTAAGGGCCCGGCCACACGCACAGGGGTGCGGGGCGTGGGGTTTAAGCAGTTTCATAAGGTGTCCCATGATGGCGCTGCGGTCAGAAGCAGCCCTTTAAAACTGGCCATGGCAGGCGTCAGGTAGCGGCTGTCCCTACCACCATTATGTGGCCTCGTGACAGGCGGCACGAGCTCTCCCCTCAGCCTGTCCTCCACGCTGGTCGCAGGAATATCGGATTGAGCAGGGTACAAATATATCACGTGACACCTCGAAACCGGAATTTAGCTACATATGTTAAATGCAATCGTCAGCGTTCATACTAAGGAGGGTACAATATAGGAAGAAAACCTGCAGGCGTCTAAATACAGCCGTATATGTTCAGCTCATTTCCGCATAATTGATATTGAATACGAGACGGTATAGTGCCTCGTATTTTCCCGCCATTTCCGGCATACATGCACCCTGTTTGAGTGAACTGTAAATTTGTTTGGCATTTTGTAGAGAATTTTGTTTGCTAGCTACTAATCGACCAAGGATAGGCTACATACAAGAACCTGTCGACCATGGAGCAGTAGTAGCATCAATTATATACTTCAAGGTCAGCACCAAAAAGTATTCCTGTAATTCTATAGGATTCAGCTAATATTATTCTAAACTCGAATCTTATAGAAAGACGGAATACATTTTTGCGCTAAACATCAAGTAAATAATTAACGCTGTTCGTGCTCTATGGTTGATAGGTTCTTGTATGCAACCTTGTCTGACCAGTAAATTAGTTACTCTCCTCTTCCCGCACCTGCAACATGACAACTCGAAGGGTTGATCACAACTCTTAAGTTTCCGCACAAGTCTCTCGCACTGTTCCTCGACAAAGGCTTCGCAATTTGTCACTTCGTCCTTAGGTAGCAAACCGAATTCACTACAAAACGGCAAACAATTTTCCAACGCGCTCAAACTGAGACTAACCTCCTTGGACTTAACTCACACCAAGTAACATTCCCCAGTAGTGCACCAAACGAAACAGTATATAGCCTTAATACGGTTCAACACTTCAGGTACGCTTAACATCAAAATAAATTTTTGGTTTTTGATGCACATTGTACTTGGAAAATTGGTTAATCTTATGTGTTTTCAGAATTTCCTTAAAGTCTCCCAATGTTTTCTTTGAATCCATTCTTCACTTTTTCGGTTTATATATTTAAGTTCGGGAACAAGTACGCGCCAAAAGCACTATTCTCAATGGTAAATAAAACCTACTTCGGCAGGTCACTTTCGTTTGTGGTGAGTCACGTGATACGTTACTAGTACCCTGCTCAATCCGATATTCCTGCCACCCTCCACGCTACCCTATGATGTGCGAGAAGACCCTCAGAAGTGCCTCCAGTGTGGTCTACCGGTACTAAGCCGGGGAACCGCCTGACACCTACTAGCAACTTAACAGAACTACGAGGAGAGCGTTGGACAGTGTTTTGGAGTGGGGGCTTCCTCTCTGTATAGTTACTCTGTGGCAGAGGTTAGTTCCCAAGAAAAGTAATAAAAAGTTGTTTCAAATATTTTTAAAAACAATAGAAATATTCTGATGACATCCTGGAAATGTGTTATCCGTTTCTTTGGTATACCCGAAATACACCGCTTGGGAAATGCCGTGCGCTTTATGGTGTCTTGCTGCGGAGTGCGCGGCTACTCCCCGTTGGAGGTTAGAGTCCTCCTCCGGGAATATGTGTGTGTGTGTGTGTGTGTGTGTGTGTGTGTGTGTGTGTGCGTGTGTGTGTTTGTGGTGCCCGTAGCATAAATTGCTTTAAGTAGTTTGTAAGTCAACGGATTGCTCATAACTGCAGTTTGGTCCCGTTGCTTTACAAATATTTGATACATTTTGTGTTTATACACCCAAAAAATTAATTTTGGGTGGCTGCTTCATGATGAATGAACTGAGATTAAAACTTAGAGGGTAAAAATATTGTGTGACTTGAGAGAAGTAGGCATGATACTGCACCAGGATTTAGACAGGCATGTGCATCAACTGCTGCTGTAGCAGCAGCTTCCGCCGCCATGTCTGTTCCAAGCGGCGACAGCGTGAGCTTCTCAAAGGCGGAGTTCTTTCCTGTTATTGCTTTGAAATATCGCTTGCTTCACCTCTAATACATAAATCAAGAAGTAACTAGAGGTTTAGATTAAAAATTAATCTGGTATTATTACATTATTTTAATACAACTTGAAAAATCATTAGACATAATTTTTTTGGAATTTGCCCACCTGGGAATTGGACATCTCAGTTTTATTGGATGCCAGATTCCCTTCCATAGCTTTGCAATAACTCTACGATTTTGAATGTGATGTGATAGTTTGCTCAGAATACAGACCCAGGTTTTTTTTTTTTTTTTTCAAAATTCACAGAAAAATGTGTTTTCATTGCACCAGCTATGAAATTTCATCAGCATGAAAAAACAAGGCCGCAATAAAAGATTTTTGAATAAGGGAGGAAAGATCACTGAAAATAGTTGGTATTGCTATCAAATTCAGTCGTTGCCTCCCTATTTTTTTCAAATTTGCTGTCTTCAAAATGAAACTAAAAATTAGTTTTTTCTTATAAATTAATACGAAACAACGTAGATGTTAAAAAGGTTTTCATTTAACACTTATGGCAAAAAGCACCTAATTATGGTATTAAAATCCGATTGTTTCCAATAGGCGAATAAGAAAGGTCCAGCTTGGAGGTAAGACACATTGCTAGTAAATTACAACGTAGGCCCACAGAAGTTCGTTCATTTTCACATCGGAGTAGTTACGAACTTGGTGTACACGTACGAAACGAATGAGCCATTGTAATTAGTAAGAACAGTAGGCCCATTTGAAAGTAATTAATATTGCTTTAGCCTATATGTTGATACTGTTTGTTTTCGCCAATACATGTATAAATAAAAGTCGGAAACAAAAGTTTTTGCATCGGACCCTTCGCTAGAAAAACAAGTGTTGAAATCTGCCTTTAACAGTGTGTTGAAATCGTGCGCAATTGCAAATGATTTAATCCACTTCGCACAGTTTTAGAGCCCTTATTGCTATTTCTCACGATGTCAGTTTATTATCAATAACTTATTGCTTTCAGGGTCCACGGAGTAACATAAAACATTTTATGAACAATTAGAACAATTCAAAGTTGTACAGCCACTATGCTGAAAGCATACTGGTTGCCCTATGTCGTCACCTCGCATCAACGCGAAGGAAAAAAAAATGGCCGGATGCGCATGACCGTCTATATCCAGGTGCCTTAAGGCACAAACGTAATTACCTGGCTTCTAAAATGTTGTTTGCCTTCACGCTCTTTGGTTGTATTTCCCCTCTTGCTCACCGACACTTTAAACTGGCTGACACGGGTGCCAATAGGCGACACGAAAGTGATTTCCTCCTTTCGAATCGGCCAGTGTGTTTTATGGAGACTACGAGACAGCACTGCCGATAAAGGCGAGCCCTCTTGTCTCAGCACTGACACAATCTGCGGCCACCTTCACAAAACACGCAGACAGCCGCGACTGCGAAAGTCACTGCTGTCGCCCATGTTCGCCGGTGGTTCTGTCAGGAATCGGCGAACGTCCGCAAAACGGAGTGACGCAGTCGGCAAAAGAGTCTCTTTTTCAAAAGGTCGATAAAACCGTTGAAGGGAAATTAAATGAAGACACCCAAGAAATCTGATAACCAATATCACTCTGGAGGTAGACGTCTTACTAAGGGTCAGTTTGATAAGGGTCAACTACTATTATACATCCACGTCCGGAGAAGTCATAGCAAGTGATACAAACGTCTGTAGGCCCCGATGCTGCCACTTGAACTGTCATCAACTATTTTCTTAGCACAACAACAATGAGAGAGATGCTGTTTCTACGACTTCGCTACGCGTTTCGCTCACACTCACATTTTTACAGCCCCGTGTCCCTCTTATAAATCAGACTTTTCGTGGCGAGACGATCGCATGAATTAGATTCTCGTCCGATACATTCTTTATACGTGTGAAGAAGCACTTTGATTCAACGGCATACAAGTTAACGTTTCTTCGGACCCGGAAGACCAATCGGACGGAACGGACAGTGTTTTTGTAGTGTAACAGCTAATTTTGATGTACACTTTGGTAATGTCCCGCCACGGGATGTGCGGATTCAACATATATACATAAGAAGTTATAGCCGGTCGCGGTGGCCGAGGGGACTGAGGCGCTCCAGTCACGGTGTGCACGGCCATACGGTCGGAGGTTCGAATCCCCCCTCGGGCATGGATATTTGTGCCGTCCTTAGCCTTAGTTAGTTCATAAGTAGTTTGAAAATTTAGGGACTGATGACCCCGTAGTTAAGTCCCATAAGCTATACAAACAAACATTAAGAAGGTATATAAGGATTTTACTTTGTGCCATGCTCTTGTGTGCGCAGGTACGCGGGAGAGAGCACGTGACACCGTCATGCAACATAGCAAAACGATCTTCGGAAGAGAGTGCTGTAACATGGAGATTATACACACATTGTTAAGATAAAGAAAATTAAATGAACTTTGAAGACGTAGTTTTAGTTACGTTCTTCTTGAGACTTGGTCCAGTACGGATCCTATATAACCTTAGGCTACGGGACATAATACAAGCTATTCGTAAAAGTATCTTGCGGTTTTTATTAAGTCAAAGTGTATTCTCACTGAGTGCGTTCCCTCCCTGCTACGGAACGAAGTCCTAGCCTGAATTGTAGGTGATAGCTTACAGGCCAAATCTTTTACATAATAATAAACTATTAAAGGAGAAAGTACGAACAAGTTAATTTGGTGATATGTTGTGTATATATGAACTAACCCACGCATTAATTTGGGTACTGTGTCTCGGGAGAAGAGTTCGATTGTAGTAGCACGGTCATTGCAACTTCTGTCTCACCGGGAACAAATTCAAAATTCAACATGTTCAAATGTTTGTATAGTCTATGGGACTTAACTACGGGGTCATCAGTCCCTAAACTTACAAACTACTTATGAACTACTTACGAACTAGGATGGCACAAATATCCATGCCCGAGGGGGGATTCGAAGCCCCAACCGTAGTGGCCGTGCGGACCGTGACTGGAGCGCCTCAGTCCCCTCGGCCACCGCGGCCGGCTCACCGGGAACACTGCATTTTGAAAGGAGGGTAAACGTAATATGAACATTAACCAAAGCTAAACGAGGGTGACAGAATGTTGTCTAAAAAAATCAGGTGATGCTGTCAGGATTCACATTAGGCAATGAGACAGTAAAAGTAGTTCTGTATTTAGGTAGCAAAGTAACCTATTATGGCCGAAGTAGAGAGAATGTAAAATGCAGAATGACTAGAGGAACAAAAGCGCTTCTGAAGAAGAAAAGTTTTTGGACGTTGAATATTAATTGAATTGTTTGGAAGGCATTCGTTTGGTGTGTACCGTTTATGATAAAAGAGTTAAGACAGAAATATGACAGAAGATGTAGAAATTAGGTACCACAGCAGAACGCTGGAGATTATACGGGTAGATTATGAAACAAATAAGAGTACTGTAAACGGAATTGGGGATAAAAATTTATGTCGTATGTTGACCAAAAAAAAAAAAAAAAAAAAAAAAAAAAAGGTTCGATTTGTGGATCACTTTCTGAGACCTGAAGAAATTATCAGTTTTGCAATATAGAGAAGTTAAGCAGGTTGCATTCATATTTAGAGGTGGAGAGGCTTGCGTTGGATAGGGAACCTTGGACAGCTGTACAAAACCCGTCTCCGGACTGCAGACCACATCAGGAACAACGACAGTGTAGATCTGTAGCAGAGTATCTTAATATATATATATATATATATATATATATATATATATAAATTGAGGTGTCTCCTGTTGTATACCATAGCAGTTATGTGTCGATAACTGTGAAAGGGTGGAAGATATCGTTGTTAAAAGTCGTCACCTTATACAAAATTCGGACTAAAGACCAGCGATGACTTTTGACAATATAATACCAAAGAGGTTATATACAGCGAAAC
This sequence comes from Locusta migratoria, assembly GCA_026315105.1. Lineage (NCBI taxonomy): Eukaryota > Metazoa > Arthropoda > Insecta > Orthoptera > Acrididae > Locusta > Locusta migratoria. The sequence continues at coordinate 76,028,067 of CM048750.1, read as the reverse complement.
GTGATGCACATTCTTCTTTTTCCTACAACAATCGTACGAATAAAGAAAAATAAGTGCATATTTCAGCTTGAAAAGTAAAATTACCAAGAATGATGTAAAAGCGTAAGAAAGAAATCTCACGTTCCCTATTCGTTTCTAAAAGACAGAATATGATGCTGAAAAGTGAATCTACAGACGACAGAAACTTGAAAATGCAGACTGTAGTCATAAATGATTTTTTGATATTTCCATTCCTAAGAAGAAATAAGGGATGAATGGTGTTTTTTTTTTAATATACGTTGCTATTAAGGCAATTTTGAAGTAAGAAATACAAAACTTTGGATAAAAACTTTTGACTGCAATTTCAAAAACAATTGTTTCGATTATTTTTGGAAATACAAACATTAAGCAGGTGGAATAAAGGAAATCTTTTAACCCTTTCATTTCCAGTGTTGTTCCTGTATTACAAGATCATTTATACCCTATTTTGTGCATCAGTCCTTAAAGTTGCGTTTTTGTTAAACAACATGCTTCTAGTACGAAATTTTGCCTCTTGGTACGGCGTGTAGCCACTTCTAAGGCATTAATCTGTCCATCTTCTAGGTTGTGTTGCCGTCTGTAAGTGGCTGAGCGTGTAGGAGTGAGTGTGGTTCCTTTTATTCCAGCAGTGAATTCTCATGTCTTTGGGGCTGTTGCGAAGATTATGACAGCGTTATTGATCTGGCAGTGTTAACCATCAACAAAATAACATACAAGCAATACAACACCTCCATACAAACGTCTGTGTAGTGCATGAAATACATGACATAAAAATCAATAGTTGGACCAAAAATTTTTAAAACACGTGTTTTGATGTTTACTGCACTGTATTAATACAGAAAGCAATTTTGATTTCTCGAAAGCTGATTTCATAATGTGGGACTGAAAGGGTTAAGGGTACCACTAAGACTATTTTGATGTTTTGGAACCATGGTTAGAATTTAAAGAAAAAAAAGTGTGTTTTGGGTTGTTTTGAATTCTACCATTAACGGTGCAACAGGGGGTGGCAAGTTGAATCAAAATACTTGATTAGGTAAGCATTTTTAAAGCTAAATCTATGAAAATTCATATTTTGAAGTAGAAACAACCAATGCAGACCATCCAGTCTACGCGTGCGAAGCAGCGGGAATTAAGCTAGTTTATATACATTAGCGAGGTTTCTACGGTTGCCGACGATTTCTGTCGTTCCAGACTCCTTCATTAAGACCTCTTGCCGCCAGTGCTTCGCTGACCTATCTTTTTCGCACCTCGCAAATCTTTCACGCCTTCTTCTTTGTTCAGGAGTCCACTGCCATATTCATTTTGGCCATCTTGTGTCTGGCATAAGTTGCAAGCATCCATACCAGAGCAGGCGCTTTCTTCCCATGCAGTCTAGGATCGTGCTTTCCACTCACATCATCCCTCTGATCCTGTCATTTCCAACATGATACAGCTTGGAATAACCACAACTTCGTCTCCAGAAATCCAAATTAACTGCCAGTAGCCGTTCTTTTTGCCTTTTAATTAGTTCTCACAGCTCTGCGCCGTTCGTGGAGATACTTTGAATAATTGAATGGTAGATAGTATGTTTTGTTTTGCGCGTTATGTAGTTATTCCAGAGAATACCATTTAGTTGTTTTATGGCTCAGTAGCCCTGGGCAATTTTATTGTTTACATAATCCATACTTCTACCGTTGCACGACTATGTCACTCCCAAGTATTTGAAGTTACGACACCCATTAACAACATCAGTATCGATTTGTATGTGATTAACCGTATTCTCTCCCACCTTCAAATATTCTGTTTTACCTTCGTCAATGACAAGACCCCACTTTGAATTTGCGGAGCATGTAATTAGCGTCTTCCTCATTCCCAGGTACTAGCTCTTGCTCGTCAGCAAAAAATAAAGTGAACAAGGCCTCATCGTCTGTGGGGATACCCATTGCTCCGAATTTCCTCTTCCAGGGTTTAAGCGCCTCCTGTAGGTAGATCTAAAACAACGTAGTGGCGAGTGTGCATCCTTGGCGTAGTCCGTTTGTCACCTCAGACTCTTGAGATAGATGATTTCTCATATTTACCGTTGCCGTACAGTCTTTATAAAACAGCTTTCGCGTAACTAGGTGACACGCCATTATTCATCTGACGGGTGACATGATCACTTTCTGTCATTTTCTCCAAGAGATTTTTGGAGTGTAAATACTCGTCAGTACAGATATGAATCCATTTTTCTCTTCAGATTCAATTATTTCTATTTCTATCTTCTTTTTTAGGATACTGGCATAGACTCTCACTATAGATGGCATTACTCTAATACCTCTATGGTTTCTACAACCTATATCCCTTCTTAAATATTGATGTAATTGTGGCCTTTTGCCACTCCTTTGCAGGTGTGTCACCTCTGAGACATTTGTCAAAAATCACTAACAATATCTCAAGATTACTTAAAAATTCAAAAAGGTAGTTACAGAGAAAGAAGAATATCTCGTGTGCTCCATTCTGTGACTGAAGTTCGCGTATACTTTAGTTCTCACTGTAACTCGCTCGCACACTGTCTTGTTTACGTTGCAGAGAAACTACATTTTTTTCCGCAAGGAAGTTTAAATTCAAGGAGTTTAACTTCAGAATCATGGGATACGGAGAGTAAGGCAGTAGCTACCATAGTGACAATTACAACATTTCTTCGATCACACACTTACGGAAGTCAGAGCTGATATTTCACAAAGTTTCACCGATAAGAATTACTACTGCCTTCCATTTATTAGTTCTGTGGAATATTCATTAAAAAAATATGAGCTAAAATCTTAAACAAACCTATCGACCACTGCAGATGCTGCTAAACAAATTCCGCAATATTTACAGAAGAGAGGTAACCGGTGCATAGCAACTGACGCTCATTGCGTAACCACCAAACAAATTGAGGAAGAATTTTACTTATTTTTAGAGGTAGATAAGTACATAGTTCAAGGAACAACTTTCACCTCGAAAGCTAAGAACGGCACGAATCCGTGCTTACAGTAACATTCAATCATAAAAATACCGGTACGTTTGTCATTTCCATGGATACGCTGTACTTGTCTGAAAGCGGCATGCGATTACTGTGTTGTGTCCTGGCTATCTCATATAAATCGTATTCCTGTACACGCAAGTTTTGGAAACAAAGATGTTAAGTTGAAGATTTATCCACGGAAAAAAAAAAGTTCACAATTCCGTGATGTTCACTACCTTCGGCAGTGAAACTCTAAATAGGCAGTATCACTTTATTTGCTTATTTCGCGTGGACGGATTAAGGTCTTAAAACCATCTCTTACACCTGACCATCAACAACAGATGCGGAGAACATTACAACAAAAATAATAGTAATAAATACTAGTGGTAATAATAACAAGGAATTATAATAAGTTTAGAGAAATTGATAATCTGTTTAGTATAATCTGATACAATTCGTTTAATGAAAGAAGAGAAGATCAGAACTACAGGGATAGTGGTAGGAACGCAGAAAATATAAAGAACTCTGCTAACAAAGGGAAGATAAAATTTATGGGGAAGGAGGAACAGATGATGGTAGACTAGTGTATGGAAGAGGTGGCTAATGTAATACAAGGTGCACTGTTAGTTGTGTTTTGAGGTTTGGAACGGATTTTATTTCTCTTATGCTCAGCGCAAGACTGTTTCAGAGTCGGCATCTTGACACAGAAAATGATTTCAGGAAGAAGGCTGTGATTTTGCTGATTGTGATTTTTATCGCTTTTCTGCACCAACGGAAGGAGGAAAGAAAATTAGTGTTTAACGTCCTGTCGATAGCGGAGCTCGCTGTCGGATTTATGGTAAGGGTGGGGAAGGAAATCGGCCGTGCCCTTTCATAGGAACCATCCCGGTATCTGCCTGGAGTGACTTAAAGAAATCACTGAAAACCTAAATCTGGATGGCCGGAGGTGGATTTGAACCACCGTCCTCCCGAATGCGAGTCCAGTGTGTTACCACTGCGCCACCTCATTAAGACTCTTGAACAACGAATAAGTATGCGTGGCGAAAAGTGGGTTATGGCACCAACATACATATGTCATTATTGTACAATGTAATTAGTGTGGCGTTTTACGTTGGAGTGCTTGAATTCGAAAGGAATATTAATCTAAAAACACGGGCCTTCTTTGTCATCGAATTACGTGAAGTTCTCTGATGTGCTATTGATATCTTTTACTATATGTCCCTCCATTAAACTGACACCTTTGGTAAATTCATTGCTTTTCTATAAAAATGATACGTCTTTTTTTGATCGATTCTTATGAATGGCTTTGATATTTATGATTTTATTTTTCTGTTCCGAGCGCTCGATGTCAGTTTCGTACCTTGATAGTAATGTACCACAAGGTATAGATGATTAGTTTTTCTTATGTTTGTGAATTTAAGGGTCATTTGTCTGTAAACTTAGAAATTACTTATACTAACTTAATGACAACCCACACACACACACACACACACACACACATACACACACCAAAGGCCGAGGAAGGACTTGGACGGAGAGCGGCCGTTCATTCAGTAGCGTTTATACAAAGCGGATGATAAATAATGTGAAAAAAAAGGATACCGACGTAATATATTATCATAATTCAGGTTAAATATCAATGGAATGATCTTTATAGTTTTCGTGCCCTGTATACAGTACTGTTTCGCTACAATACAGACAGGAACTCATTAATGGTGACATAATTTAGGTGCATGATGTCAGCTAGCAGATAGCGATATTCGCTATTCCTGTCTATTGTGGAAATTAATTGAGGGATGTTTCCGTCAATGCAGACCAATTATAAGTGATAAATGAGCAGGGGAACTGGTAACTTAGCCAAGACAATTCAATGTCACCTGTTTTTCTCTGAATCTTGTGGGTGTTTAAACTGAATGAGACTTTTGGGTGTTCACACATGTCGTATTGCTATTGGCTCTACAGCCTAATGATTATTTGTTGGTACAATGCTTAGAATCGGCGTCGGCCCGTATCACTGCACGGTTGATTGCCTTGCGTCTGAAGGTACTACTAGATACACTGTATGCACGTTAATGACATATTACATTATTAGGTGTAGCGTATCTGGGTTTAGTATTTGTAACAGGCTTGTGGGTTGTTATTCAGTAGGTTGGTACTCTTATCTTCTTATGTATGATATTGCTGTCGCCTTTATTAGCATGGTGTTCTGCCGATTATTTCTTTCTTTGTTTTTGGTCAGTTCTCGTGTCTTCTATTTTTATGCATTTGTCTTCCTAAGGTTCGTGATGTTAATAATGACCATGAATATTCTTTTCTCTCAGGGGCTTGAATTTATTATGACCCAAAACGACATGCTGGATATTGGTATATCTTCGCGGTTGGCTCTATTTGAATGGAAGCCTATTACAAAACAGTTTATTCCACAATATCTAGTCCTATGTTGCCCTCGCAGTTAATTAATTCAAATGATGCTCTATCCTTTGAAACCTTGAAACTAACTATTCTGTTCTGGCCAAGCATGAGATTCTGAGCGTCAACATATTATTTTTAATTCACTTTTTTACAAAATATTCCACAGATGATATCAATGGTTCTAACCATTAAATGAATACCTCGAAATTGTTTTTCTATGTATCTTTAATATATTTCCACGTCACTTAGGTCACAGATATTACACTTTAAACACTGTTAATTATGATATTTAATACTATGGAAAATAAAATCTTCACATTCATCATCTTCTATTATACACAAGTTTCAAATCCTATTTACAGTCCGTAATCCATACCTGATAATTTCCTATTATCCTTCTATCTAAAGGAAGTTTCGCTATCAAAATACTACAGTGTTCTCGTAATCTATAACTGTTCAAATCGATCAGAAGAAGTTAATTCTGAACTATTGAGGCAGAGCTACACACTATAGATAACAGTTTATCAACGTGCTAAACATCACAGATCTAATATGTACAGGGAGTCCATCTTTAGACAGAGCTAAACTCACATATGTCTAAACTTATTGAAAGCTGATCTTACAGACAGACAGAGACAGAGAGAGAGAGAGAGAGAGAGAGAGAGAGAGAGAAATCCATTTGCTGGTTCTATTTCCACTGATTTGTATACACAAAATATTGTTATATTTTGGGGTGCCTTCACCCACTTACTATATGTCTTTATTTATTTTTAATTAAAATACTTTTAATTTATTTCGATTTAATTAAGAAAGATAGTTCCATCTTGCAAAAAAAAAAAAAAAAAAAAATACAAATGACTAACATGTAGTGCCACGATCGCGGTGCAGTGTTATATATATAACCGTATTAAGTAATTATTCATGCCACTTTGCAAATGGGCCATCACAATACAAAAGACTTTTTGGAGGGGAGAATGAAGATTTAGAGGAAAAAGAATTAAGAAATTCTCCATTTCGGTGTAGAATCGAAACCAGTGAAAACAAAGTGCGCAATTTCATTTAAAAACATCGAATTCCTGTCTGAATAGCCCACTTCCGGCGGGAATCTAAAGTTTTAAAATGGCCTTAATTGATCTGGCATTGTACCCTTACTACTAGGAGGGATCTCATTTCATACGACTTCCTCAGTTACAGAAGGGGTGAAAGGGTGGTCTGGGAATAGTTAGTGTGTTCTTCACCTACGCGTACTTTTTGAAGACATGAATAGTTTTGATTCTGCAGGATGTACTGTCCCCCCTCTTCTGCAGAAGAAATGTTTCGCCGAAAGTTCTTACATGACCATCTTTTAATAATGCCCCTCTTTCATTTGACATGTTATCCTTGCGGTAATTAGTAGCATATCCTTTCAATAAATGTGTTGATATTTCATTGATCAATACAGTTCTCCGGTTTTATGAAAAACCAAAGGGGTCTGGTTATAAAAACTTTCCCGTAATAATAATAATGGTGATCTTAGCCTAGCTGAGTTACCGTTTCCCATAAAGGAGACTCGGCACTCATTAGGAAGCCATCGATACCTAGCCAGTGGCGGATAGCTGGACTCTGCAGAGCGGGCGGACGCCGCTGAAAAGAGTGCTGGGAATAAAAGCGGCTCCGCCCCTTTGTGGTGGCGCGGTGTGCTCTCAGAGGGCGTCTGCGGGAGGCGCCGGCAGGAATTTTCTAATTTACGCCCTGGAAGCAGGTGGCCGCTTGCCGGCTGTTTAGACTGCGGCCATCCGCCCTCCATTTCCGCGTGCCTTGTAGCAGCGCGCCGCGCCGGCACTCTCCCTGCACACAATGTCCCCGCTACCACCTGGCGATTCCGCATTCTCCGCTGCTGAAAAATTTCTGGAGCGTCCCCTTACTAGTGCTCCACCGTGAATACGCTTACCCAGGGTGCACTCTGCTCCTCATCACACTGTAACAACCACATACTTTTCTTCACATTGCCTTCCATAAAGAAGGTTTACTGCACCCACGACTGTACTTGGTTTTCAACAAAAAATTCAACATTTCTTCATCTTATCTTTCATACGGGTACATAATTTTAAGAGTCATTTTAACTTAACTGAAGAGCTAGACTTGCTGTAATTTAACAAAAAGTAAGAGTTACAAAATCAGCAACCTGTCTCAGCGTCCAGCGACAGCTATGTGTAAATATAAATACAAAACCACCTGTAAATTCTCGGAATAAAATATATATTGCAAATCATAATCTTAATGTATATAAAAATTAAGGTGTTTTGTGCCTATATTTCACTCTGCAGCCAAAACTACAGATCGCAAAACAAATAGTATTTGTATGTGGTAGTAGGTATCAGACTCTATTTGTACACTATGGTGGTAGAGGGTTGATAACCGTAAGAGGGTGGAAGATATGGAGTTGAAAGTAACTTACTTATATAAAATTCTACGTGTGGGAGGCAATATTTTGCTCTTCAGCAAAAAAACTACACAACGGAGACGAACAATGTCTCTGTGTTGTTGTATTACAGTCTCCCGTTGTACACCATAGCAGTTACGTGTAGATAGCTGTAAGAGGATGGAAGATATAGTGGTTGAAACTCGATCAACTAAAATAAAATTCAGACTGAAGACGTGTTGACTTTTGACACTATAATAGCAAAGAGGTTATGTACAGCGAAACGTAATGCACATTCTTCAATTGTTTTTCTGCAATAAGCTAAGGAATAAAGACAAATAAGTGCATATTGCAATTTAAAAAGTAAAACTACCAAGAAAAATTTCAAAGCGTAAGAAAGAAATTTCGCGTTCTCGATCCGTTACTAAAAGACAGAAAACGCTGCTGAAAAGTGAAACTTTAATTCCTAGGCTTTGTTTATCTTACACTGTAGGCATCAGCGATTTTTCGATATTCCCATTCCTAATGGGTTAAATAGTGGATGCACGGTTTTTTGAAAATACGTAGCTGTTAAGGCAATTTTGAAGCCAGAAATACAAAACTTCAGTTTTAGATTTTTTATTGCAATTTTAAAAACACGTCTTTTTGTGTTTTAGGAGATTCAACCATTAATCGGGTGGAATAAGGGAGAAATCTTTAAAGGGTACTAAATGTATGAAAATTTATATTTAGAAGTAGGAACAACCAATGCAGACCATCCAGTCTACGCGCACGAAGCAGCGGGAATTAAGCTATAAGTTATAACAAAACTGAGCACAAATAGTAAACCTCTCCTGTTTGTATAAAAATAGCTTATTATAATAATTTTAATGCGAAAATCTGACACATGGAACTACGTATATAGGTAGCAGAGTCACTTTTACATATTTTGTTACATATTTTGATGTGTTTTAACTATTTTACGACGTTTTTCTTAAAAAAAAAAGTCACAAGCAAGTCATTGTTTTAAGTTTTTAAATCGTTTCATATTACTTTATTTAAGTTGTAACCAATTATAAAGAAAATAACGTGCATATATAATAAAGAAAGCACCACATGCCCAACCGACATCTTATATGACCTACCCACTATACTGGCAATAGTGTTGCATGTAAACTGTGAAAAATGTATTACATACCGTCTATGAAGGTTAAACAGTGCCCATGCGTCACATACTAAAATAAAAATGAATGGTATGTAAACTACCTCTATATTGTCCTTTCCGAATTGCCAGTGTTATATTTTATGTAATGTATTTACACTGATAGTTGACTTCTTGTTCCTTTCTTTATTTTTATTTATTTATTTTAGCGTCGTAGTGGCAAGTCACTTTCCTAAATCTTGATCTGCAATATTAAGCAGAATTTATTTATTTATTTATTTTTTACAAAAAGAATGACTGATTGCAGTAAATCACCTATTTGTAAAACATACGTTGCTGCCGCGGTTAGGACACGTGGCAAGTCTCAACAGCCGTCCCTACAATCCCATTACAAAATAAAGATAAAAGAACAGAAAAAAGTGAAACACATACTGCAACAAAATCATAACCACGTTCAGATGCAGAGTGCTTATTGAATTTCGATTTCAATGGTATCAGACAACTAATTAAAAAGATAATCAAGTTAATCTACTGACATATATTAGAATTAATGTACGAACACGCAAGGCAATACATATCTTATGAAATATCTTGGATGATAGATTATGGAAAGGTAAACAAACATATATAGCTTTTGTAGATTTGGAGAAAGCATTTGACAATATCGACTGGAATACACTCTTTCAAATTCGGAAGTTATCAGGAATCAAGTATACAGAACGGAAGGTTATTTACAACTTGTACTGAAGCCAGACTGCAGTTATACAGCAGCACGGGAATGGCCGCGTTGTGTGAAGCATCATGATACGGAATGGCGGAAGCTCCCACCGGAGGTTCAAGTCCTCTCTCGGGCATGGGTGTTTGTGTGTGTGTGTGTGGTGTATGTGTGTTTTGTCCTTAGTGTAGCTTAGTTTAAGTAGTTTTAAGTCTAGGGATTGATGACCACAGCAGTCTTTCAGGGTGAAGAAATAAAAATTTTGCGATTTGTCGAAGTCATTGTAATTCTGTCGGAGACAGCAATTGAGCAATTGAACTGCATCGACAATATCTTCAGAGGGCCGTACAAGATGAACATTACCAAAATCAAATAAGTATTATGGAATGCAATCAAAATCAGAAAATGCCGCAGGTATTAGATTTGACAATAGTGGGGGCAGATGAGTTTTGCTACTTGGGCAGTAAAATAACATACCATTGTCGCAGTACAGGTGATATAAAAAGCATAATGGCAATGCGAATAAATGCGATTCTGAAAATGAGAAATTTGTTGACATCGATGGAAAAGCTGGTAGAAGCAGACCTCGGGGAAGATCAGTTCGGGTTCAGGAGAAATGTAGGAACACGGGAGGCAATACTGACTTTACGGCTTATCCTAGAAGATAGATTAAGAAAAGGCAAACCAACATTTCTAGCTTTTGTAGATTTGGAGAAGGCTTTTGACAATGTTGATTGGAATAAACTCTTTCAAGTTCTGAAGCAAGCAGGAGTAAAATATAGGGAGCGTAAGGTTATTTGCAACTTGTACAAAAACCAGACAGCGGTTGTCAGAGTTGAAGGGCATGAAAGGGTTGCAGTGGTTGGAAAGGGAGTAAGACAGGGTTGTAGCCTTTCCCCAATGTTGTTCAATTTGTACATTGAGCAAGCTATAAAGGAAAGCAAGGAGAAATTTGGAGATGGAATTAAAGTTCAGGGTGAAGAATTAAAAACATTGCGTTTTGCCGACGACATAGTAATTCTGTCAGATACAGCAAAGGACCTGGAAGAGCAATTGAACGGAATGGACGGTGTGCTGAAAGGTGCATATAAGATGAACATTAACAAGAGTAAAACTGGGGTAATGGAGTGCAGTGTAAGAAAATCAGGTGATGCTGAAGGAATTAGACTAGGTAACGAAACAATAAAGGAGGTAGATGAGTTTTGTTACTTGGGCAGTAAAATAACAAATGATGGTCGCAGTACAGATGATATAAAATGCAGAATGGCAATGGGTAGAAAGGCGTTTTTGAAAAAGAGAAATATGTTAACATCGAATATTGATTTAAGCCTAAGGAAGTCCTTTCTGAAGGCATTTGTATGGAGTGTTGCCTTGTATGGGAGTGAAACATGGACGATAAGCAGTGTGGACAGAAAGAGGATAGAGGCTTTTGAAATGTGGTGCTACAGAACAATGCTGAAGATTAGGTGGGTGGATCGCGTAACTAATGAGGAGGTACTGAACCGAATTGGGGAGAAAAGAAATTTCTGGTATACCTTAACTAAAAGAAGGGATAGATTGGTAGGACACATTCTTAGACATCAAGGAATTGTGAATTTAGCGTTGGAGGGAAGTGTGTGGGGTAAAAATCGCAGAGGGAGACCAAGAGACGCGTATAGTAAGCAGATTCAAGTGGATGTGGGTTGTCGTTCTTATGAGGAGATGAAAAGGCTTGCTCAGGATAGAGTAGGGTGGAGAGCTGCATCAAACCAGTCTCTGGACTGAAGACCACAACACACAACGAATACTAATTCAGGTGTACGAGTGTGTTCTTGAAATTCATTTATGCGATTTGTTGCCTTGTATTGGAATGAAACATGGACGATAAATAGTTCAATCAAGAAGATGATAGAAGCTTTTGATATGTGGTGCTACAGACGAATGCTGAAGATGCACTGCAGATGCGCCCAAAGCTGGGGCTGGCGGAAGATGTGGTCCGTGCACACAAGCTCATACTCCAGTTGTGCGCAGGGCGAGTCTATTCCTTGGTTTCTGGCCGGCTCAGTTGCACGTTGCCCGCTGAACCGTACACTTCGTCTGTTAACTCTGCGTTCCTAACATCTGGTTTTAACGAAAAAATGTTCAAATGTTTGTAAATCTATCGGACCAAACTGCGTGGTCATCGGACCGTAGCCTACAAACTACTTAAACCTAGGTAAACTAACCTACGGACAAACACACACACCCATGCCCCAGGAAAGACTCGAACCTCCACGGCGAGCAACCGCGCGCGCCGCAGCGAGACGCTTTAGACCGCTCGGCTACTCCACCGCGGCTGGTTTTAACGCTCGATTAAAACAGCCGTCTTTTAGAGGGTTTTGAACTTTTGTTAGTATCACCCGTCAATTCGGCGAGTTTGACTGCAAACCAACAATCTACCCATGTACACTTGTTCTTCAATTGTTCCTCTAAACGTCACAGCTCACTGACAATTTGAACGCGCGCGCTGCAACGGCGCGACGGCAGCTGGTGGTGGCCACAGTGCGCAGCCAACCGCGCGCAGGCTGATGCCAATACATGACCAAAATTACTTTTCGATTTTCTTGCTGAAAGAAATACTGTATGTGTATGAAGAAAAGCTACATCGCACTCTGGTATCAGTTTTCTATAAATATTTTCCTTCTCCTGTAAAAAAAAAGAAAAAAAAAAAAAAAAAAAAAACCACCTCTTCCGGTTTTGTGCGTTTTCCTTGACGTAGGATACTTCTCACTCGATTCTGAGGAAACTAATTGCCGTACATCACTGAGTTTCGTACATCTTGCAGGCTAATATAACAGCTTCATAACGGAGTGTCTGTTTTGCGATATTCGCCATAGTTATTACGATACTTAATTTCCAATTAACCTATCACATAACATTTGAAGCTTTTGCAGTGAAAAATATAGTCGCTGACTACTTTTTGTTTGGTTAACTTTAGGTTATACATTGCTGCGTACGAAATGCAGCCAACATTGTGAAATTGTTTTTAAAGCTGAAAAGAAAGCGATACATCGTTCTAGTATAGCGAACAGGCTGTTGAAGTTCGAGGGTGCTGGCGCCGCGCGCTCTCCTTCGGCGCGCCATGTGCACAACTGCTGAGCCTCAAGCCTGTAGCTCAGTTAGTCAACCTTGGTAATGAAGCACATGCCCAAGCCAACAGAAAATGACTTTAAAAAATAGCAAAGTTTATCTGGGACAGATGCCAGTTCTCCAACTCGTTTTAAAATATTGGTGGCAAACAAGTTCGGATAAAAAAACGACAGTAAATCTGGTTCTGTGTATTATAGTTACAAATATTGGATGGCTAGCTGTCACTGACGGAAAATTGCAAGTTCATAATGGGGACTTCCGACATGCAACAGAAATGGGAAGACTAAAATTACCACACGATTTTTGACAGGATCCAATACCAAACGAGTAAATGTTATCCAAGGCGCTGCAGCATTTTTCCTCTGAATCAGTATTTTATTAGACTTTCTCCACAAAGAACAACAGCAGGGGACATTAAAGATGTTTACATCGGCACTGTTAAGTTGGAATATGCAATTCGTATGTGCAGCTTGAGTGCATTTTCTTCTAGTCGAGTTTAATGCAAGTAAATCAATGGCGCTATAATGAAACTGTTGTTATAACTTGGCACCATGCACGGATGATGATAATGAAGAAACAAATGTTTTGATCGCAAATTGCATAAAATGCCAAAACTGGACTTACTAGTTGCTGGCATGGGGAAGTAACCGTTAGATCACGACAGGGAAAAAGTTGTAACTGCTATCCTTTAATTCAATGTACATAGAATGGAACTACTTAAGGCTTTCTATAGTCCATGGTGTGGCTCATACAGCAACCAGTCAAATTTTAATTTCAAGTAAAAACAGTCTTGGTTGCAAAGTGGTTGTATTAATTAGCAATGACGCGTTTCGCCCTCACAGCAGGGTATCATCACATTATCTGCATGATGAACGTTACACAAAGTACTACAACAGCCCCTGTTTCACTACTTTAAATATTGTAGTAATTCTTGTGTAACGTTTGTCATGCAGATAATATGATGGCCTGCTGCGAGGGCGGAACGCGTCATTGGTAATTAATAAAACCACTTGGCAACCAAGACTGTTTTTACTTGAAATTACATTGTAACTGACAGTGTACCGTCTGTCACAGTGTATGTATTTTGAGATTATAGTAGGACAGCAGTTACAATTATTCAAATGTTCAAATGTTTGTAAATCTTATGGGACTTAACTACGGGGTCATCAGTCCCTAAACTTACAAACTACTTATGAACTACTTGTGGTGTCGCACAAGTACAAAGTGCGCGCCACCTACTTTCGCCGCGCGCCGCCATGCACGCACGGCGCGGCGTTCTCACGACGACAGCCACGAGCGCCCTCTGCGACAACGCCGCTCGTGGCCACCACGGAAAGACACCGGTCACTTCGGACTGAGATAGCAACGAGTTAGGACCTTCGTAATCAGATAGGCACCAGTGAGGACTTTGCTATTGTACAGGCACTAGGCAGGCCTCTAACAACTATGTATCAACATTCTGCAGTACTATGTAAAAGTTAAGTATTGTTACATTCTGTGCAATATATGTATCTTTCTAATTTACTCTAGTGTTTATAGTTTCTGGCTGCTCCCCTCCGTACCTGCACCAGCGTGCTGTCTTTGTTACTGTGTCGGTCTCGTTCCACTCGGCCACCGACACCTACGACGAGGCTGGGACACAAAAGCGGCGACGAAGTCGGGACACAAAAGTGGCGACGAGGAGTGATAGACGAACCTTGGACCAGCCCGCTTACAGCAGCCAGACAGCAGCAGTCGGAGCACGCAGAAATTGCTCCCGCTCACCCACCCTTAATATAAGAATTTTGGGGAAAGATATTTTGTTACGTGTTTTGTGGACTATTTTGTTGCAGAGCGAGCCCTCCTTTCATATTGCATTTGTGTTTTGTTATAAGTTACTTGTATACGCGGCGCCTAATCGGTCAGCATGGCCACTACCCCGAACCCGAACTTAATGGAAATTATTCAGTTACAGACGGCGCAAATAACACAACTTCTCCAGGCTGTGGCCCAGCTCACAGCGCAAGCAGCTAACCAACAACAACAGCCGCCGCTTCCGCAGCCCACACCTGCCGCCGCAACGCTTCCTACCTTTCGCCAGTACAACGAACGTGAGGAAGAATGGAGCGACTACTTCGCACAGTTTCAAGAACTCGCCGCGGCTCATCAAATTACAGGTCAGAAAGTTAAGCATCTTTTGTTGTCCGTGGTGGGCCCCAAAACATTTGTATTACTGCAGAAACTATTTCCCCACGCATCTCCTCGTGATGTGGACTTTGAACAAATTGTAGATGCACTAAATGCTCATTATGAGAGAAAAGTTCTTGTAGCCGCTGCACGGTACCGATTTTTCAGACTTAAAAAATTACCGCAGCAGTCACACCAAGAGTGGATTACGGAATTGAAGGGCTTAACCCGCAAATGTAAATTTACTTGCTCTTGTGGACTTTCGTATAGTGACGTGATGTTGAGGGATGCGATTACGCAGAACATTCAGGACCCCAGAATTCGGGCAGCAATTCTGAAACAATCTGACCCCTCATTAGACAGTGTACTGCAGCTTATAGAAGCTCATGATACTTTTGACTTAGCTGATGTAGAAATGCAAAGCCATAGTGTAAATTCAGTGCGCCGCAACGGACGCTTTCCTAGCCGTAGTTCTCAGTATAGCACTAGTGATTCTTATTTTTCTACCGGCCGTGCTGAACAGACAGTGAACAGTAGCCAGAGTAAAAGTGCGACGCAAAGGTCGCCCCGTAGTGTTAAACACAGTAATTTGCATAACGGGCGCCAACGCTCATTTCAGAAAAATGTACGTAAATCTTGCCCCCAGTGTGTGTCTCGCCACAAGCGTGCTCATTGCCCTAGTCGCAACGCAACCTGTTATCAATGTGGCAAATCAGGACATGTACAGTCTGTGTGTATGCAAATTAAAAACTCAAAGAACGGTACCGGTAGAAACAGTGCTTCGCAAAGTGCGAGAACAGTTCATACTGTAAATGTTATACGGGCTGTGGAATTGAACAGTGCTTTCCTTGGATCTCAATTTCAAGAAAGTAGTTCTGCGCCTATGGCAAAACTATATAGTGCACCACGTAGCAAGCGCCGACGAGCGCGTAAAACAGTGCAACGGAAAAGGGTTCGGGACAAGCAAAATGACTATGAACAGTGCATTCCTGTAGTGAAAATAGTGCCTTCTGCAACTGCTCTTTGTAATAGTGCCCAGTACTGTGTAGCTAGTGACAGTAGACATCAAGTAGCTACTCAAAAGTGTAGTGCAGTAGTTAATAAATCTGGAGTAGCTTCGCAGGCTTGCGCGGACGCCGATCCGGCGGTAGTGTCATCTAGTGACAGTGTTGTTAATCCGCTGCGTGCCGAGTCTGCGCCGCTTCCTTCACTACGCGGCCCGCGCAAGCGCAGTAAACAAACCGTAGCAGACGTTGCCCACATTCGCGCACCTGTCGAGCGCCGAAAGCAAAAACTTTTTGTGATTCTTTCCATTGACAATAAGACTGTGCAATTTCAGCTCGACACTGGTTCCGCTGTTACCTTAATTAATAAAGATACTTATGAACTTCTGGGTTCGCCAAAATTATCGCTGTGTCAACAAGTGTTAACGGCTTATACAGGTCAAAATATTCCCGTGCTAGGAACGTGTAGCCTGCCTGCCTCTTTTCAAGGTGTTACGAAAACAGTTGCTTTTGTTGTTCTTCAGGCCAAATCTACACAGAACATTTTTGGACTAGATGCTTTTGACTTGTTTGGTTTATCAATTCAAAGAGATGTGCTTCAAATTTCGTCAGTAGTGCCTCAGGACAAAATCAATGCTTTATGTGACAAATATAGTGACTTGTTTTCGCCGGAACTAGGTTGTGCAAAAGACTTCGTGGCACATGTAACTTTAAAAGAATCTGCAGTTCCAAAGTTTCGTAAAGCTAGACCAGTGCCTATCGCCTTGCGTGATACAGTTGCCGAAGAACTTAAACGTTGGCAAGATAGTGGGGTGATTTCTCCTGTTTCTGCGAGTCAGTGGGCCTCGCCTATAGTAATTATACCCAAGCCGTCAGGAAAACTTCGTCTCTGTGCGGACTTCAAATCAACAGTGAACAGTCAAACAATTGTAGACACTTACCCTCTGCCCAGACCTGAGGAACTGATGGACAAATTAGGACAGTCTCGCTTCTTTTCCAAGATTGATTTAGCAGAGGCATACTTACAGATTCCACTTGATGACGAGTCAAAAAGTTTTTCGTCATTATTACTCACATGGGCCTTTTTCAATTTCAACGCCTACCCTTTGGCAGTTCCTCCGCTCCCGCTATTTTTCAGCGTTTTTTGGAACAGCTGACAGTTTCTGTACCGTGTTGTTCGAACTATTTAGATGATATTGTGGTATCCGGACGTACAGTTGAAGAACATTTAGCAAACCTGGAGTGCCTTTTCAAAGTTTTGACTGCAGCAGGTCTACGTTGTAATAAAGCAAAGTGTTCGTTTTTTCAAACTGAAATAGAGTACCTAGGCCATGTGATTAATGCCCAAGGAATCCATCCGTTACAATCACATCTTAGAGCAATCAAAGACTTGCCTCCTCCTAAGAATGTGCACGAATTGCAAGCAGTAATGGGAAAGCTGAACTATTATTTCAGGTTTATTCCCAATGCCTCTCAGATTGCAGCTCCACTGCATCACTTACGTAGGAAGAATGTTCCTTTTGTATGGTCTAAAGATTGTCAGGTTGCCTTTGACAAACTAAAGTCTGCACTACTCAGTGATGCATGTTTGATTCCCTTTGACCCACAGAAGCCTGTAGTGTTAGCAGTTGACGCCTCGTCGTACGGTGTGGGCGCAGTTCTGTCACATCGTATTGGATGTCATGATCGTCCTATTGCCTTTGCATCCAAGCTACTGACGCCGACGCAACAGAATTACAGTCAGATAGAAAAGGAGGCCTTAGCAATCATTTACGGGGTCACAAAGTTTCATCATTATCTCTATGGCAGAAAATTCTATTTGTTGACGGACCACAAGCCTCTCACGTCGTTGTTCTCTCCCACAAAGCCAATTCCGCCACGTACGGCACAAAAGCTTCAGAGATGGTCCTTGATATTGTCTAATTATCAGTATGATATTTTGTACCGACCTACCACTAAACACGCCAACGCGGACACACTTTCCCGACTTCCGGTTGGCCAGGATGTTTCGTTTGATTCTTCAGAAATGGCATGTTGTCAGATAGACTCCAGAGATGCTTCCGCTGTTGCAGATTTCCCTTTGAACTCTCGTCGGGTTGCACAGGAAACAGCTGCGGATGTAGACCTAAGTGTGGTAGCACGTTTTGTTCGCTCAGGGTGGCCTGCCAGAGCCAAAGACATTGATCGGCCTTTGGTTCGACGTTATTTTGCACAACGTCATGCACTATCTTTAAGTCAGGGTGTACTGTTGTTGCATACCGACAACGACCAAGCAAGAGTGATTGTTCCTCGTTCCCTGCAACGAGAAGTGTTACGCCTCCTGCATCAAGGACATTGGGGCATTGTTAGGACAAAGCAACTGGCCAGACGTCATTGTACCTGGGTTGGTATGGACGCTCAGATAGAGAGCATGATGTCACAGTGTGCTGTTTGTGCGGAGCATCAGGCGGCTCCTCCGCAACGTTTCTCAGACTGGCCACGCCCCAGGGGACCATGGCAACGTTTACATATTGACTTTGCCGGACCTTTCTGGAATACGCGCTGGTTAATTGTTGTAGACGCTTTCAGCAAGTTTCCTTTTGTGATTGCCATGAACTCAACGACAGCTTCTAGTACAATCAGTGCCTTAACATCAGTGTTTTGCATCGAAGGCTTGCCTGAAACTATCGTCAGTGACAATGGACCTCAGTTTGTTAGTGCGGAATTTCAACAGTTTTGTCGTGTAAATGGCATTCAGCATATCACCACCGCACCTTTTCACCCTCAGTCCAATGGTGAAGCAGAACGTTTCGTTCGAACATTCAAGTCTCACATGGAGAAGATGAAAGGTCAGCACTCCAGGCAGCAAGCTCTTCAAATTTTCCTGTCTACGTATCGATGCATGCCACGTGACGGCCCGTCTCCTGCCGAGCTGCTACACGGCCGCCGTCACCGCACTCTCCTTCACCTGCTGCAGCCTCCCACGCACCGAGTCGATTCGTATGGCGCTACGCGTTTTCAGGTTTCCACGCCGGTGCTGTACAGGGTGTTTGCTGGAAACAAGAAGACATGGCTGCCGGGCACCATTCAGCGCGTGCTCGGTAGCAATATGTATGTTGTACGTTCTTCCACAGGGTCGGAGCTGCGGCGCCACGCAAACCAATTGCGCCTGCACAGGCCGCGCGATCCTGTCTCCGGTTTCTTGATTCCAGACCCAGTTCACCGCCAGGGAGCACAGCCACATCGTTCGTCCCCGGACTACGAGATCCCTATGGACGTCGACGTACATCCGACGCAGTCGTCGCCGCCGCTGTCGCCGCCGCAGATGACAGCGTCACCGAGAGGGACTCCGGGACCGTACGGGCCCCCCCAGCTTGGGCCACGCACCTCAGAAGAAGATGACCTGCTCCCTCTGGGCGGGGGCGGGCGCCCTTCCCCAGGTTTCGGCGGGTTCCCTGGAGGATCGCAAGGCGGATGCCGGGGCGCGGACGGCGTCTCGATCCCGGCCTCAGCTACGACGCCCGTCCCACCAGTAACGCCCCCGCCCAGGCCCTCCTCCCAGTGCCGTCGCCGTGGCCCTCAGCCCTACGCCACGACGGCGCGGCGGTTTGGGGGGGAGGGGTGTGGTGTCGCACAAGTACAAAGTGCGCGCCACCTACTTTCGCCGCGCGCCGCCATGCACGCACGGCGCGGCGTTCTCACGACGACAGCCACGAGCGCCCTCTGCGACAACGCCGCTCGTGGCCACCACGGAAAGACACCGGTCACTTCGGACTGAGATAGCAACGAGTTAGGACCTTCGTAATCAGATAGGCACCAGTGAGGACTTTGCTATTGTACAGGCACTAGGCAGGCCTCTAACAACTATGTATCAACATTCTGCAGTACTATGTAAAAGTTAAGTATTGTTACATTCTGTGCAATATATGTATCTTTCTAATTTACTCTAGTGTTTATAGTTTCTGGCTGCTCCCCTCCGTACCTGCACCAGCGTGCTGTCTTTGTTACTGTGTCGGTCTCGTTCCACTCGGCCACCGACACCTACGACGAGGCTGGGACACAAAAGCGGCGACGAAGTCGGGACACAAAACTACTTACGAACTAGCACGGCACAAATATCCATGCCCGAGGGGGGATTCGAACCCCCGACCGTAGTGGCCGAGCAGACCGTGACTGAAGCGCCTCAGTCCCCTCGGCCACCGCAGCCGGCTACAATTATTTAACTATCAAGATTCCTAATCACATACCGACATTTTATACCGTTGACGCACAAAAAAATTTTTGGTAAGGTAAATTGGCATGGAATGGTAGCAAAGTAATTATGAATAAACTAGGCTCCTGTTATTGGCTCACAAAAATAGCCAATTTCATGTGCAACCTTTAGCAAAGAAGTAACCATTTCATATTCTGAGTTAAATAATTTATCTACACGTAAATTATCTTCAATGTGTAGTTGTTTGCTGTATTAAAGTACTGGTATTCTTACACCAATATGAACAATAAGATGCAATTAAAGACATTGCAAAACCGGTTGTGCGAGGCTACAAAAGTTCAATAAACTTCAGCTACAGTGAATTAACAGTCTTTCATTAAAAACTTTTGAGATAAACGCGTCTTTATCAGCTCCCAATAAACACGACGCGCAGCGGACAGCCTTGAAACCTCGGAACCCGCGAGCTGAGAGCGGCACAAGAAACATAAATTCGTTCTTGCACGCGCGAGTGAAAGCCATGTGAGCGAGCCTATGCGGCCGCGCGGGTGCACAGTGGCCACCCCAATGGGATTACCCACTGATTTTCCAGCCGGCTCCCTGCCGCCGCGAAGCAGGAAGCGTGGAGCGGCCCACTATAGCCGTACACTAAAACAAAAGAATGGACTCGCCCAGCGCCCAAATTCAGAAGCCAGGGACCACGACTTATTGCACGAGTTCTACCTACGATGGACAGGCCGGTGTATCCCACTTTTCGAACATGCTGTCCGCTACATACAATGTGCTAGACTCCGCCAAAACGTCACCACATTCCCTATTCGGGCAAGTGTCACAAGCTCCACATATGATACGAATTTCTCTCTTACTCAGTAACTACCCCTTTCTCTTGCTCTCTCTCTCTCTCTCTCTCTCTCTCTCTCTCTCTCTGCCTGGTATTTTCACCTACACAATTTATTCCGTACAATATTCCGCTGCACCTGTCACTGCCTTCGTAAGCACGAACAGTGAATCCTCGCCACCGGAGCCACACCTTGCGCCGCTCGTTACTTACGTAATCTGTGTAGTCCGCCAGCCCCTGACTGGCTGGTCTTGCGCGCCCGGGACACGGCGGCCCCTGAAAAACAAGCCTGGTCCACGGGATGCCGCTCTGGGGGGACGATCTGTTTGCCGGTTTTAATCTTCTTAAGGGTCTGGGCGGTCGCCGCGGCCCTTGCCTCCCAAGACAAACAGCGGCGGCGCTGCGCTGCTCCGCTCTGCTCGCCTACTTTTCCTCGTTTTTCCGTCCCTCTCTTTTATTCCTCCCTCTCCCTAGTCTCCTTCCCTCTCCAGTCTTCTCACTCCTCTCCGACGCTTTCTGACTCCGCTAACGCTGGAGCAGCGCGCGGTTCACCTGGGATAAAGCGCACCTTCGCCTCCCTTGGGATAGATTCCACGGGGGTGCTCTCTGGTGGATGTTCCATATTGTTCTCCTGCGAGAGCCGCTGGCGTTATTCTAGGCGCTGCAAATTAATTCTGCGCCACGCTACACCTGCTCGGAGTGTGTGCAATCGTCAGGGGGCTTGTTGTGAAGTCTTTTTGCTTTTTATCCTGGCTGACCGCAATGATATACTTCGCTGTATAAGTATCCTCCTAGCTACCATTTAATAAAAATATTAAACTGAAGTAGAGGCACTAAGCCACGTCCCCCTCCACTACATCCATTAAGTCTCGGTGGCATAGGGGTGTCCAACGAACAACCAAGAGCAAATTTAACCAACGACCGCAAACCATAGCTCTACCGAAAGGAGAGGAAGAAAAACAAGGGTTGGTTATGGCATCTGCCTAGTAAGCAGGAGGTTCCGGGTCCGAATCCCGGCCGCGACATTAATTTTAATTCAATGCCTTTAGTTCAGTATACTATCTTTAATAGATATCGAGACAAAATATGTCTCTGGACATTGTGTATTTTATATTTAATAAACTTATTACAACACTTCACTTTTTTTTAAAAATCTTCTTCTTCTTTATTGTTCCCGCACACGCAGGGTCGCCTTTTGTTAAATCATGATTTGGCGTGTTAATATATACAGGGTAGCCGGATGCCCTTCCTGTCGCCACCCCATGCCCCCTGGGAGAAAATGTGTACCTCGAATATCTGCGTATAGTGTGATGTGTAAAAGTGTAAAGTGTTACGAATGTATGTGAATTGCGTAATGAGGCAGCTCTGTGGTACGAGCAAGGTATTCACCTAGGGTGAGTAAAATCGCATAAAAACCAAATTTAACTGGATTTTTTTTAAAATATCAGTTTCATACTAGACATCGAAGTGGTTTATCTATTCAGTGTCATTAGAAGTCCGTTCAAAGCTGTCCGAAATTAAAGCAACAAACCGATATTCTCCCCTCGGGCCATTCCATTTCAAATCGGATACCAGAAAAGCTATTATTTATTGTGAAGTTTCATTTTTCTTTATATCTTTGACATATTCCCAGCTCTGATAAAAAAAGGCTTCCAGTTGTTTCTTTAGGAGCGAAAGCATCGTAATTTAATGAAATCATGAAGGAACAGGTAACTTATCATAACAGTAATTATTTGGCACATGTAGAAATTGATTATTTAAAAAATTCTATGTCATTTTTCTCATTTTAAAAAAAAATCTGATTTGGAAAGCAATAGCCTCGTCTTGTGTCCAGTTCACGATATAATCGTGCAAGATGTCCATAGATGTCAGTAGAATTACGTTCCACGCGGTGTCAGAAGAATTTCGTTCCATGCGGAATATGATGTTGTGGCTGGCATACAATCATGCCAAAGATGACGTCACCTGTCAGCGGAGTAGTATTTGATGGCTAATCCCACACCCATAGATTTCTGCAAGAGATGGGCACATCCTATACTGAATACATTGTCGCAATGTGTGTGTGTGCAGATTGGTTACGTTGGAAAAAACTAAGAAAACGTTTCTGTCTGTATGTGTGTTTGCAGTTGTTTCCGTTATGTATTCTTCAGATTGTTTCTACTTTAAAATCGTTTGGTAATAACGTTTTGTGGAAAAAATAAGTGCAACTTTGCTGAATTTACGAGTGTAGGTTTAATTGTTGACACCAGTGTAAATATAACAAAGTACTGAAACCCCTGTTATTCAACATCTAAGTGGACTATCCATTTAGTATTGTTACCTATTAACACATTTCAGTAAAAAGGTTACGTTAAAATAAACAAAAATTTCTAGAAATATGTCATGAAATACGGTATTGAAATTATCTAAAACGCGTTGGTTCTTTTGCGTGGTAGATTGGTGGTTGTTCTGTTTTCTATTGTAAGATCGTTCGATGCAGCTCTCGATATCAGCAATTCCTGTACAACTTTCTCAATACCCACTGTGGCCTGAAACCATTTCAGCCTGCTAACTGCATTCATGGTCCACTTCTGTTATGGGAGAATCCCCGCAGGGAAACTTTCGGCCGTCGCGGTGGCCGAGGGGACTGAGGCGCTTCAGTCACGGTCTGCACGGCCACTACGGTCGGGGGTTCGAATCCCCCCTCGGGCATGGATATTTGTGCCGTCCTTTGAATAAGGTAGTTGATAAGTAGTTTGTAAGTTTAGGGACTGATGAACCCGTAGTTTAGTCCCATAAGCTTAACAAACATTTGAACATTTGATTTGGAAACCTTTGGGTTAACAGGACTGCTGTTCCCAAGGTGTCAGGGGTAGCGCTATTGGTGGGAGCGGTATCTATAGCAAAGTGAATTACTGTAACAACGTTACTTGAAAGGATTATGTAAGCGGCCTGGTGTTGTGGCGTAAAGTCAGCGCCAGACGCAAGAGAAAGATCGTGGAGAAGGCAGCGATCGACCGAAAGCCAATCGCAAGCAGGCGCCGCGCATCCTGGAGGGAGTAACCGAAGATGCGCGCTCTCTACAAGCGGCTATATCTAGGCCGACATACGTCTGGACAGCCCGTCAGTTACTATTCAGCTACGAAGTCAGAAATAGGACCGTTACTACTCATAATTCAGGCAGTTAATACATCAGAACTCAGATACGAACGAAGCAGTAACTAGGTCTCAGCACAGTTAGCATCATACGGAAGACACCGCGAGAAGCAAGAAGAGACATGAAACAGACATATGTACTAAAGTTGAGTATTATAATTTTCAGTCAATAAAACTTGTATTATTAATCTGAGTAGTTGTTACAGTTGACATCGATTCCTGCACAAGTACCTTTCATGACAACTAGACCGGAACGAGTACTCAACTAATGGCAGATAGAATAAAAAAACAAAAGGCGACGAGGTCACAACACCTGGAAACATCTTGTCAGTCTAACTGTTCCAGGACGTGGCCCTTACTACGATGAGTGGGAACGTGGTACGAAAACATGACTTGTGCTCGCAGGAGAAAATTACAAGTGGGGGAAGTTGACTGTGTTAAGCAAGGTTCCGATTCTTTTGTTGCCTTCCGACATTCACCGGAAATGTTTGCATTAACGTAAAGTGACTTTTAGTGGTTTTATAAAGTGTTAAGTTCAAAGTACTGTAATGAGTCGTATTAATTTTTGATCTGAATCTCATGTGAATTGGTTTGTTCTCCGTTTTCTTACACTTTTGATTTACAGTAAATACTATTTTTTAATAATTGTTTAATGCCAATTTTACATCATAAAATTATAAGATTAGGTGATAACATCAGACAGTATAACTGCACTGTGTTTAAATTAGATCCGTTTATGTTTTTAAGTTCTCATACTAAGGACTTTGTAACGAGTCTAGCCAATCCAGTCTCATATCATCAGTAACTTGTGTGCTACAAGCAAATGAGAGATTCTGAAACACTGTGAAAATCTCTTCCAATTTTACCGAAGACTACATCCTAAATGTGGTCGTATCAGCAGAATTAATCCGTTTAAAATCAGGTTCAGTTACAAAAACAAAGTTCTCAGCTCGGACGGAGTGTAACATCAAGCTGATTGGTTGGTTGTTTGGGATAGGGGGACCAAACTGCTAAGTTTATCGGTCTCCCGGTCGGGAGGGGGACGACTGACGATAAGAAAGGAGGGGAATGGAAAGGAAATGCAGTCTAGGGAGGAAAGAAGAAAGGAAGACTTCATTAGCTTGAGGATCCGCGCTCGCCACGCAGGTACTCAAGAAAGAACCGTGAGCCCCCTGGAAAGGGGGGGGGGGGGAGTAACATCAGGCCCGAACAGTGACTGATCGTTCTACTTGTTTTCAGTCTATATAACCGTTTCAAGGCAGTATTTCATCTTCTCTGCTTTTCATTGGGTGTGGTCCGTTGACACCAGAATTCGGCTGATGTTGCTGCTTCGTTTTATAGCAGATTTTATTTTTATTCGTTTGTTATTTTTTTATGCTTATTGCACATTGATGTGAGTCGTTGTCGTAATAATCATATGAAATTGTAATGAAGCTTCCAGAAAATTAGAGAGATGGAACTGATAGAACGTCAGAAGTGACATTAAGCTTGTAATCTCTGTTTAGTTCTTGAGAGAACTTGTCGACTTCATTGCCGTGAAAAGGGGAACTGTCTTGTACTCTCAAATACAAGCTTCCTTCGTCTGCTATATGTGAAATGAGAATACCACTCATTTGAACGATACACGTTACCCGAGTTTTATTCAGCTAGTGGTGCATACCTGTTGGGTATGACATGATGGGACTATGCAATTATGCCATGGTACTGACGTCCTTGTGTACTTATCCAACTGATACCATCTTCTTTGAAGTGGAAGGGTAGACTTGTTCCGTGGTCTGAATCACTACTTTCAATGGCAATAAATAAAGATATTAAAGAATAAACTTGAGCATCGCGTCGACAGGGTTGCCTCTGTCATTCTAGAACATAATGTAAAGAAACCAATGAGTGGGTGAGACAGGTGTTTTTAACGTACGTCTCAGTGTCTGTGACATGAAAATTGTTTACAGGCTGTGGACACTCAGAAGAACATCGAAACAGTGATTGAGGAGAACCTCCAAACAAACAAGTCAAAAATATCAAAATGTTCAAATGTTTGTTAAGCTTATGGGACTTAACTACGGGGTCATCAGTCCGTAAGCTTACAAACTACTTATCAACTAGCTAACACTAAGGACGGCACAAATATCCATGCCCGATGGGGGATTCGAGCCCCCGACCGTAGTGGCCGTGCAGGCCGTGACTGACGCGCCGCAGTCCCCTCAGCCACCGCGGCCGGCAGTCAAAAATATAACGTAGAGAATACATTTATTGTATGTTACATGTTTTCAAATTAAAAAATTAAGAACACTACACAAGTTTAATTTAGCGAAGAGACATTTCCAAACAAAATGTACCATTAATTGCGAAACTAGTCACTCCGTTTGCCTATGACTGTCCAGAGTATGACCTGCGGCATCAAAACAACTGACATATTGACGACTGACCACAGAGTTATCGTCGCTTATTTGCGGTTCAGCGTCATTAAAGTCAAACCGCAAATGTCAGTAGAATCATTCCAACCCCTTTCATACCATTTCAGCTCCGGGATTTGTCCTCATCGGGTAAAAAGCAATTTCAGAAACTATGGCACGTTTGTTTTTCATATATATAACAAGAATTACTAAGAACTACTATTGTCAACGAATTTATATTGTTTCGAATGAAGTGATGGAAGACACGTAACGTATGGTACAGCAGAATGTTGGACACTTTAACAACATGGTTGTACACTCTAATGTGATAGACGTTTGTCATTTTTTGGGGCGATCCGTTCAATAGCTTTATTAAGTAAGAAACAGGCAGGATCGCTAATTATTCCTTATTTACATAACCGTTTTCGGTAGATTATACTGCCATCATCGGACGTCATTTACATATACCTTATGACAAAGAAAATCTAGGAAAACTGCACTTGCTCGACAACATTTTCAGTTGAATTTCGCAACACAAATACGATGTCACCACATCTTGCTACAAAATGAGTTCAACGTTATACCAGCCGAATGACGACTGCTTCTTCTATCAATAATTTTGACAATATCAGAGACAGTTTCGGAGCCGACGTCACGTGATAGCTCGTGTTGCCCTCTACATTGCTTATGTATACGGCGCTCCTAGTCCAGATGACAGTTCGAAACTTTACCTCTTAGGGTGTCTTTAGTAGCCAAGATGAAACGTAAAGGAAAGTTTTACAAATCGACCACGGCCTATAAGCCCTGAAATTGAAATTTTAAATGAAACATCTTAGGAGTATTAAGGGAGACTATATGATTTTTATGTTTGAGTGTCTGGTGTACTGTATGAAGTTACGGGTTAATGAATTTTATTCGAAATTACAGGATGATATATCGAATGTAAATTGATGTTTGACTGACATTCTCGTTTTATAAACGGTTGTAATTTTGATATTTTACTGTTTTATTTACTAACATTCCGGGCCAAAACTAAGCTCAGTAGCAAGTTACTTTAAAATCGATTGCACAATTTTTACGGCATAGAAAACGATTTAATATTGTATTGCCATACATAGATAGAAATAATCATCAGAATGAAATACGAGAATTCAGAGCTCGAACGGCGAGATTCAGGCGTTCTTTCTTCCCGCGTGCTATTCAAGAATGTAATGGGAGGTACATAGTATAAAGGTGGTTCGATGAACCCTCTGTCACGCACTTGAACGTGATTTGCAGAGTAATTCCGTGTTGATGTAGAAGTAGTAAAGAATATTTTTCGACTTTAGGCGGCCAGGTACAGATATGAAATTAGCAAGAGTGGTTGCAGGTACTAATAGATGGGAACAATGGCAGGAGGGTGCCCACAATGAGAAATTAAAAAAAAAATGGGAATGAACACCATAGATGAAGCAGAGCGACAGACTGAGATGCCACGTGGGGTCATGTTACACGCATGGGAGAAGCAAGGTTACCTAAGAGGCTCATGAGTTCGTCAGCGGAGGGTAAGAGGAGTCGAGGTAGACCAAGAAGAAAGTACTTAGATTCGGTGAAGAATGATTTTGGAATAAAAGGCATAACATCAGACATGGCATCAATGTTAGCACTGAATAGGGGATCATGGACGAATTTTATTAGAGGTACCATTTCTACGACCATATCAGTCCCGCATACCAGCAGTTATCTTGGCTACGTGCCGATAAGCGTCGAAGCTATCATACACTATGTTTGCTGCATCGCTTTCTCAATAATTGCAAACCTTCATACTTATCCTCAACGATTATATTACTATCTGCACAGCACAGCAGAAACACACGCTCTCATAAACATAAAACTCTCTCTCTACCTTCACATAACACTGCAATCTTCTCTTAATCATTTTCTGTATCGGGAATACGTCTGTGGAACAATCTTCCTCAAAAATTAAGAGAGATAAAATCAATTCAAACTTTAAAAGACAGCTAAGGATTCACCTTCTGTCACAATCGCCTTCTTTTTCTCCACTTACCAGCCTGTAGCCCACTCAGTCACGGTCTGCACGGTCACTACGGTCGGGGGTTCGAATCCCCCCTCGGGCATGGATATTTGTGGCGTCCTAGTTCGTAAGTAGTTCATAAGTAGTTTGTAAGTTTAGGGACTGATGACCCCGTAGTTAAGTCCCATAGACTATACAAACATTTGAACATTTTTTTGTATCCCACTGTTGTCAATTCCTCCTCCCCCCATAAATGTTTCCCTGTCCTTTCGCCAGCAGAGATCTCCATTAATATATGTCTTCACATCCTCACTTCCATTATCACTGTCATGTTTCAATCTTCTCCTCTTTCACTAATCATTTTCCCCCTTCTGTTTATATTAAACTTGATTCAGATGTGTTAAACATCTATCTCCATGTAAATATCTCTTGTTATTATTAGTATTACTTTCATTTTTGTGTTATTATTATTATTATTATTATTATTATCATATATTGTTATTATTTAATATTATTAATGCAGTATTTTTTTAAATTAAATCCTTTGTGTTGTTCCTGATCAGATGTAAGAGAGGGCCCTATGGCCCTAATCTGGTCAGGTTAAATAACCAAATAAATAAATAAATGCTCTAAGCTGAACGCTGAAAGTCATAATCAGTCTCTAATGAAGATGATGATGATGATTTCGGCCAGCTTTCTCTGGATTTCAGACCACTGTGCGACGCGCAGGTCTGCATTCCGAGAGGCGATGAGAACAGCAGGGGCAGAGAGGGATGGAGGTGGGAGAGGGGTTGGCGTGCGGGGGATGATGAACCGGCGGATTCTTTGTGCGGGGTGGTCGCGGGGCACGCGAGGCGGCGGCGGTGCCAGGCACCCCCCGCCACGCACCGCGCGGGATCGATGCGGCGGTGCCAGGCGCCGCGACGCGACGCGACGCCGACGTCGCTATAACGGGACCGCGGCGCCGCGACGCCGAGCGCCGGCCCGGAAATGAAGCCGCGAACCGGCTGTGCCATCCGCAGCCTCGCGCTGCCCCTATCTCGACGACGTAAACGGCGCTGCTAATACTCCGACTTAGCAGAAGCCTTGTGGTAGGCTCCTAATGCGTGCGAGGCACCCTCTGACCCTGCGGACTGCATATAGGCGCTGCGTAAGTGCGTACACAAGAGCCCGGCACTGCCTTGCGGAAATGGTCGTGCGGTGACGGTGCCATGTCAGAGACTCCGCGACCGCTCCCGGCGCAGGTTCCAGTCGTCCCACGGGCATGCGTATGTGCTGTCCATAGGATACATTTAAGTACTTTACGTATTTATTTATCGTATAGCTTTGCAAATGCAACAATGCTACTAATATGATAAATTTACGTAAGGTATAAATAATCTATGTATTAGAGATGGAAGACGAGAGCTCACAAGTCTTGTGCACAGAAGTAGCCAATGTAATTCCGTAGATTTTCCCGGCTAATAATTGTTATTGTTCTTCACAGGTTTGCGGCCGGATTTTGTCGAGCTGCTGATACGATATTTCGGCGGTCCACCTGGCAGCCATCTTCAGGTATGACTGGTGCACAACCCACAGTTACGGACCACTATCTCCACGCTACTAGCTGTCATCCACCCCACCAACGGTTGGGTGTTCTACCTACACTCGTCAAAAGAGTTTATGCCATTTCTGATTCTGAATATTTGACGCAAGAATTGGATCATCTTAAGGTTGTTTTTAGGCAGAATGGCTATACTAATCACCACATCAGTCGGGCTTTCCAATTCGGACCACCACGTGAACCACCCACGGACACTTCAAAATCAGTTGCATTTTTACCTTATGCGGGAAGTATTTCTTCAAAAATATCAAGGATCCTTCAAAATTTCGACATCAAACGTATCTTATTGCCTTTGTCTAAAACCAGAGCTGTTCTAGGATCGGTAAAAGATGATTTGGGATTAAGAAAGCCTGGAGTATATAAAATCCCCTGCCACTGTGGAAAGGTATATATTGGGCAGACTATTCGTACAATTCACGACCGTTGTGTGGAACATCAAAGGCACACACGTCTGTTCCAACCAGAAAAGTCTGCAGTGGCTGAACATTGTCTTAATGAAGGGCATAACATGTCATTTAAAGACACGCAAATTATTGCTCCAGTCTCACGTTATTGGGATTGTGTCCTTAAGGAAGCAATCGAAATAAGATTATCAGATAATCTTATTAATAGGAAAAAAGGTTTTCCATTGAGTAAAACGTGGAATCTCATTTTATCTAATATTAAAAAACAACGGTCTAGTTTTCGACCAGCT
This sequence comes from Locusta migratoria, assembly GCA_026315105.1. Taxonomy (NCBI): domain Eukaryota; kingdom Metazoa; phylum Arthropoda; class Insecta; order Orthoptera; family Acrididae; genus Locusta; species Locusta migratoria. Next base: position 75,997,271 of record CM048750.1, on the reverse strand, counting down.
TCTTCTTAATTTTTGATTACTCGGTTTTGCTAACTTCTACCGCTGGTGGCGCTGCAATACTCTTCACTTCCCAGAGGGCGTTCTTCCACTTCTTGCACATGCTCACTGGCCTCTTCCCGCGGTATATAGGAGCCGCCGTAACTGATATGTCCTCAGTTCCGGTGTGATTGTGCACCAGTCATACCTGAAGATGGCGGTCAGGTGGACCACCGAAATATCGTATCTGCAGATCGACAAAATCCGGCCGCAAACCCGTGAAGAACAACAACAGAAGTAGCCAATACTGTCAAGGAGGCCGCAGAGAATCACATTCCCAAGAAAAAGAATAATAAGAAGGCCAAATGGCTATTAGCTGAGGCACTGCAAGTTGCAGAAGAACGAAGGGAACAAAAATCAAGAGGGACAGATCAGCTATGCTTAAATTGAACAAAGAGTTTCAGAAATTAGCTAGAAGAGATAAACATATCTTCTATAATGAACAATGCAAAGATGTTGAAGATAGTAACAGAATGGGGAGGACAAGAGATCTTTACAAGAAAATTAGAGAAATTAAAGGAAAATTCCAGCCTAAAATTGGAATGATAAAAGATAGAAATGGGAAGCAGAAGATGTTAAGGAAAGATGGACAGAATATGTAGAAGACCTATACAAGAATGAAGTGCATAGTGACAGTGCTGCTGCTGATGATGATAATAATATTTTAGAACTAGCCACGTATTTTGGAGAGCGAAGTCCAGTGGGCCCTTGAAAATATGGCTATAACAAAACTAGTGGACATGATGGAATACCAGCAAAATTATTTAAATTCGTTGGAAAAATGCAGTGGAAGTACTGCACTCAATTCCTCAGAAAATATGGCGCACACAGCAGTGACCAGAAGACTGGAAAAAGTCAATATTCATCCCGATTCCAAAGAAGGGAATCTCTAAGGAATGTTCAGATCACCGAATAAATGCACTTATCTCGCATGCTAGCAAGGTAATGCTGAAAATTTTACAAAACAGACTTCGCCAATATCTAGATCGAGAGCTACCGGAAGAACAAGCTGGGTTTAGAAAAGGGAGAGGAACTAGAGATCAAATTTCCAACAGTCGGTGGATTATGGAAAAAGCAAGAGAATTCTAGAAAGATGTATACCTGTGCTTTATTGATTAAGTCAAAGCCTTTGACTGTGTCGGTCACAACAAATTATGGGACGTGCTCAGTAAAATGGGAGAACCAGTTAACCTCATTCATCTGATACGGAGTTTATACTTTGACCAAGAGCCACAGTGAGAACTTTGTATGGCACAACAAAATGGATAAAGATTCAGAAAGTGATTCGGCAAGGCTGCTTGTTATCTCCGTTCTTATTCAATCTGTTTGCAGAGCAATTTATGAGGAATGCCAGGATATATGAAGAAGTGACAGGAATTAAAATAGCTGGAATAAATGTAAACAACCTCAGATACGCAGATGATACCATACTGCTGCAGAAAGTAAAGAAGAGTTAAAGACTGTTGCTGAAGATAAAAAACGAGAGTGAAAAGGCCGGTCTGAGGCTAAAGGTAAAGAAAACCAAAATTATGACAACTAAACCTATTTATTCATGGGATATAGGAGGAGAATCCATGGAGGTGGTGTCCACATTCAATTATCTCGGTTCCCAGATCTCTGATGATGGAGACTGCAGCAACGAAATCAGGAGACGCTTGTTGCTAGGAAGAAAGGCGATGTCAAATCTTGAAAAGATTATAAGGCCTAGAGACATAACTTTAACAACAAAGATACGTATTGTAATGGCTATGGTCTTCCAAGTTGTAATGTATGGATGCGAGACCTGGACCATTAGAAAGGCTGAACGGCGAAGAACTATCTCCTTTGAATTGTGGTGCTGGAGGAAAATTCTTAGGATTCCATGGACGGCAAAAAGAACCAACAGATCTATATTAGAGCAAATAAAACTAGATTGCTCCCTGGAAGGCCTAATATTAAAACAGAAGCTGACCTACTATGGACACATGATGCGAAGACATGCCTCACTGGGAAAAACATTAATGCTGGGGAAGATCGAAGGCCCTAGAAGAAGAGCCCGGCAGAGGATGAGGTGGATCGATGTCATCACAGAAGCAACGTGTTCCAACCTGGAAGATCTACGGGAGAAAGTGCAGGACAGAGGGAAGTGGCGTGCTTTGGTTCATTGGTTCACGAAGAGTCGGATTCGACTAAACGAATAGAGAGAGAGAGAGAGAGAGAGAAATAATCTACATCTACATAAACACTCTGCAAGTCACACTGAAGTGCATGGCAGAGGATTTTTCGAAATATTTTATGAGACATCTCTACCGTTCAATTCCCTGATAGCTCGCGGATAAAGGAACACCTAACCTTTCTATTTTCGATCTTATTCCTCTTATTTTATTGTGACGGTCATTCTCCCTTTGTAGGTGGGCGCTAACAAAATATGTTTGCATTCGGAAGAGAAAGTTGATGAATGAAATTTCGCAAACAAATCTCGTCGCAAACTAGTGCTTCATTTCTGTGACACACTGTCCCATATATCGTGATAATACCAAACGAGCTGCCCTTCTCTGAACTTTCTCTAAACCGTCTGTCACTCCCATCTGGTGTGGATCCCACAATGCGCAGCAATACTCAAAAATAGGACGTGTAGGCAGTTTCTTTAGTAGAACTTTTAAGACTTCTGCCAATAAAACGTAGCCTTCCGTTCATCTTCTCTACAATATTTTCTGTGTTCTTTTCAATTAAGTTGCTCGTAATTGTTATTCCAGGTATTTAGTTGAGTTGATGGCGTGTAGATTTGATTGATTTATCGTGATAATGCAGCTTAATAGATTTCTTTTAGTTGTCATATGGATGACTGCACACTTCTTATTATTGAGGGTTAATTGCCAATTTTTGCATCTTGCAGATCTCTTATCTGAATCATTTGGAAGTTGCTTTTGATCTTCTGGTGAATTTACTAACCGATCAATGACAGCATCATCAGCGAACAGTTTAAGAGAGCTACATAGAGCGTCCCCTAAATCGTTTATGAAAATAAGGAAGAGTGGGGGGGGGGGGGGGGCTTGTAACACTTTCCTGTGGAACGCCAGATATCACTTCTGTTCTGCTTGATGACTTGCCGTCAATTACAACGTACTGTGTCCTTACTGAAAGGAAATCACGTATCCGATCGCACCACTGTGGCGATATTCCATAAGCACGCAGTTTGATTAGAAGACGCTTGTGAGGTACAGTGTAAAAAGCCTCCCGGAAACCTAGATAGCCACGGTGGAGTTACCGAGCGTTCCAAGACGTGTAACTGCGGAGCACGCCGACGGATGTTCGAGTCCTCCCTGGGTCATGGGTGTATTTGTTGTCATTAGCATAAGTTAAAATAAGTAGTTTGTAAGAGTATGGACTGATGACCAGAGTATTTAAGACCAATAGATTTTTAAAAAGTGTAGAAAAAAGGAATTTTCTTTGACGTCCCTGGTGGATCATATAATGCGAGTAAAGAGCTAGCTGTCTAGCGCACGTCTTCAAACTTAAGCGAGAACCTCATGCTGCTCCGGACGTATTTCAAGCATCTCAGGAGGTAATTGACGTATTACAATGCAATCAACACAATTATCTGATTTGTCGAGCTACAGACTGTTGATAAAATAATATAGCGTGTACATTTAAAAACACATACGTTTGTGTTAAAAATATATATGCTTTCGTTTTAGAATGTTTCCAAATATTTACGTTCATGAACTCCTGCCTTACAAATTCGTAGCAATGCGCCTCAGACTACACGGCCATTGGAATTGACTGTACATACAAATGTTACTGTGTCACTTAAATTCTAAAAATGGATTTGTTTCTATATATGGGATTTCAAGACATTTCTAATTATATCAGCGTAGATCCAGGAAGTATATGATGAGTGTAGGTTTGTTACTTAAGCAATATGTGTAGCATCCAAATGTCACTTGGAAAAAAAGTCCTAATGCGATCTGTCATTCAAAACTGAAAATAATAAACATAACATAATCCAGAGTTTCTCAGTTCATGAATCATATTGAAATTATTCAGGAAATAGGTCTGACAATTATTGGTTTTCAAATGCATTGCCACAAAACGGAATCCGTTTACTGGAATATGAATGAAATAAAAATAAAGGCAAAATTACATCTCAACTTACACAAAACTCAGGTACAGAAACTCACATTTTCAACTAAAAGAGAGTTACTGAAGGAATTGAAACCAGGAAAAGAAAAGAAAATAGAAGAGTTTCATGTCCAAAATATACTGCTGAAGAAGCTCTCCAAGTAAGAGCAATGTTAAAATTACCTGATATTGAATAGAGCAAACTGAGAAATTTTGATGCAAATCACCAAAAGAAGTGCTTCCTAGATCGGTATTTATTTTAAAATCCATTATTAACTAATTTCCTGTATCAAAGAGCTAGTCATGTGGCCAAGATGGTAATTAATAAATAACTTCTTTTTTTCCAAATAAATAACGTTGTAGGCTGTCACATCCTTTTGGGAGTTTTCGTCAAGTAAAAGGGAGTGTTGTAATCAAAACTGTACCTACATTGATACACACATGAGAAAACGCAAGGTAAAATACTCCTAGTATGCATATCGAAGCAATAAAACCAACAAACTGGACTGGAGAAATTATGGATTTTAAAAACCTCGCAATACAGCCGAAGTTAAAGTAATGCAACAGAACGCTGCTATAAAACAAGACCTGATGGGAACAGTTTGATTTTATCACACATACTCATTTTAAAGGCAGTGAATTCACAACCGAACTACACAGTTACTGAGACAGAAGAAGTCCAAATACACCAAAACAATGTTACCCGACGAGTGGAATAAAAGCGATAATAAAATTATATGGGCTAAAAAATCTAAAACTAAACTATGAGAGTGCCTCTTTTTGTACATTACATGCCCAAACTTGATAAGAACACGTGTGATTTAACTCCAACTGATTTCCTCGCTTAGAAGTGGAAGCAATCCTCGTAACTAACTGTTGATTAGATTCTGCACTTCACCTCCGCTCCTGCTACTGTTCTTTAGCGAAGATAAACCTTTCTTTTCGCTGGGATTTAGACTGGTCCAATAGATTTCTTGCGTGATGGCTTTGCCGTAACATGTCTGCTACAGACCTTAATCCAGATATCGACGTAGCTGCCGTGTTCCCACATCTTCCCTCTTGGAGGGCCACCTCTGGTACCTCCTAACATAATGGAAATTTCCTGCTACACTACGACCGGAGTTTCCTCGCGCTTATCTGCTGGCGTCTACGGCAGCGGAGGTGCTCAAAGTTTTTCCGATAACCCAAATCTCCTGTAGCTGTCGGAATCGACAAGCCTCTGCTAAATAAATTTCTTGAATCCTCCTGCATCTAAACTTCCGTAAAGTCTATCATGTCATCCATCTCCAGCAGGTAGCCTCGCTACTGCAGAAGTGGTAAGCATATATCACTGTTTTCACAACTTGTACAATTTTATAGCCTATTAACAATATAGTTTTTCTGATTGAAAATAATTTTTTTTCTTCTCTTCTAACTTAGTCAGTAGATTTTCTAGTACTTTTTCGGTTTCTTCCAATAACCACATACACATTCACTGAATTACGATCATTTTTAGAATCTACGAATATACTGACTATATTATGATTTACTTTTTCATATCAGAAGTAGCTGAAGAATTAAAACCTATTTGGTTTAAATTCTGCTCGATATTTTCCGTTTACGATTCCACTTATCTTTCGCCCGGCCCTGAAGACAATAACTTCTTACAGCAGAAGAAAGCAACATAGTGTACAACTATTTTGTGTTTTTGTGAAGTGGGTTAGTCAAAGAAGTTTTCGGAACGTATTGAATTCTTTCAGTTGCTAAAAGGTTTGTCGTTTATGTGTCAATTCTTCTAAGGTTTTGGAGCTAGTTGATTTCTGTATTTCAACAACAATTCCATCAGTAGATGCTTAATAATTTTTAACGTTTCAGTTGGTCTAAATATTTCCTCTTCTTGAATCTGGACCAGTAATACGGGTATTTCTTCTGATTATTTTACGGTGACTTCAAGGTATATTAAGCGCTTCATAAAACATGTACTAATATATCTACCGATACCTTAGTCACTAAGTGCCGATTGTCCATCTCGCATCTTCAAGCAAAATTGACTTCTTTAACTCAGTTTTAAATTATTTATTAAAAAGTCATGATAACAGTATCTCAATCTAGCAGATTTGATTGTTTTATAATCTCTTTTGCTTCCTTCGCCGCAGTTGCCGTTATACAGTTTGTTCAGGTTAGATTACCGTCTTTTGCAGCTATAAATTAGTCTAATTTAGACCAATTAAATTTGTAAGGGTCAGCCCTCAGTCGCAAAGTACGAAAATAATCATTACCAGGTTTCAATGCCGTTATGGGCACCTTCTTCAGGCGAAGATGAATATGTTAAACTTACATGTCAAAATTTAAAATACAAAAAATATATCTGTCATAATCAGATAGTCATACCTAAAAAGTAAATTGTTGTAGACATTATGTCAGATATATTTTTTGTATTTTAAATTTTGACATGTAGGTTTAACATATTCATCTTTGTCTGAAGAAGGTGCCCATAGCGGCATTGAAACCTGGTAATGATTATTTTCGTACTTTGTGACTGAGGGCTGCCCCTTATAAATTTAATTGTATTGTAACAGCCGCTGATTCACAGCCATGCATAAAACTGTAATTTAGACCATACACGTTTCGCTTTATTTTAAAGGATCTCTATTGGTCAACTGTACATGAAAAAAAAAAAAAAAAAAAAAAAAAAAAAAAAAAACAGTTCTCATGCTGTGGGACCATTTTATTCTGAATGAAATGAACTATTAATATTAATAACGTTTTGATGTTGTGATTAAACTTAATAGTTCATTTCATTCAGAATAAAATAAACTCATAGCTTGAGAACTATGCATGATCGAATTTAGTAAAAATCACACAAAATCAGATGCTTTAAAAGAAAGTGAAACGCGACTGGTATAAATTCGACTAATTTACAGTCGCAAAAGACGGTGACATAACGAGGACAAACTTCTTTTATGTTGTCTAATTTTGCCACGAATTTCTGGCACCTGACAGTGATAGGAATGCAGTCATTACCTATGAGTCTCCGTTTTTTCTTTTAAAACCATACAATGTTCTTGAAAAGATATAAACAACAGTAGCTATTTAAAGAATGCTACATATACTCGCGATAGTCAAATCTTACAAGCACGTCCCGGACGTGGGAACTCTGCCTTGAAACCTCCATGGCTGACCGAGCTGCGGCCCTTCGGTAAGAGATCCTTAAGATCGATGGATCCCTCGTCGCGCATCCAAAAGCAAAAGGCATTACCTCCCCCCTTCCCCCCTGCCCTCCCCCCGTCTCTTCTCCAATCTTCCTCCCTTTCATTCTATATTGGTCCGTCGGAAATCAGAATCGGGATCGGGACGTGGCACTGAAAATTGGCACTTTACCCGAGGGAAGAGCCATGCGAAACTAGCGTGAAATGAAGACACTGAGCCAAGTGCGAATTGCTCTTCGTTCTGTTAGTGAATACATTGATCAGGAATCTTCCAACGCTATTTTAACGTAGCTTATGAACAATGACTGTTTTCCTCGCTGTCATTCTTTTCACTGGGTCATCGCTGCTTCGACTAAATGAATCTTACGGCAGGATTTGATGTGGTAGTGGCAAATGCCAAATTAAGCATTTACTATAGAATTAGCTAACACTGACATAAGAAAGCGTAAAAAATATCAAGCAGTAGAAAAGTAATACTATCAATGTCTAACTCTGGTCATCTATAAATTTCTCACAGACTGTATGGAAATAAATATTAAAACAATGAGAACAACTTATCATGTAATTCCACCTTCAAGTTTCAACATAATGATTCTATGTTTAAACCGTTACGCGAGAGCATACGTTTTCACATCTCTTCATAATTTTAGAAAACTTTCTTATCAAATCAAAATATTCTGTGCCTAACAGTCATTTCATCACGATTAGGAAGCGAATGTAAGTAATGAGTTGAAGTGCAGCAAACATATACATAATAAAACAGACTAATATCGGTGACACATCCCATAAAGCAGAAATATGTTACAGAAAAGTGTGGTAGTATGACACTGTGAGCCGCGGTGGAGTGGCCGAGCTTTCTAAGGCGCCTTGTTTCGGAACGCGTAGTTGTTCGTCGTCGGAGTTTCGAGTCCTCCCTCGTGCATGGGCGTGTGTGTTGTCCTTAGGTTCGTCTACGTTAGTGTAGCTAGTTTGCAAGCTTTGGCTCTTTTTACCATAGCAGATAAATCCCATAAATTTAAAAACATTTGTACATTTGTGACACTGAAGCGAGGGACATGAATGTCACACCAGCATATGGAGTTCGGATTTACTTGAGCATCATCACAGCTCAGTTTCTGTGAATGGACCTCAACTTCAGAGGAAAACTGCTTGTATGGGTCACAGAACACTTATACGTAATGTTTTACAATTTCAGCTTATTTTGTTTCCAACAATGGATATGTTACACTCAAAATGTGTGTTAAGTGCTTAAAATTATGACATTACGTGACATCGTAGATTTTGGAGGCGATTTGATAGATTAATATACTTCAAAAGTGAAATGGCAAGATCGCGAAATAATTATTTATTTAAAAACGGCAGGTTTCGAATGACTATGCTACTATCATATGGTCATCACATTTTATAAGTTGTTCATCTCTTTTTTAATGGGGATTAAATAATACGTGCAACACAGCACTTATTCTAAATATGTTGTTGTTGTGGTCTTCTGTCCGCAGACTGATTTGATGCATCTCTCCACGCTACCATGCCCTGTGCAAGTCTGAGAATGCGTTCGGCAACCTACGTCCTTTTGAATCAGCTTACTGTATTCATCCCTCGGTCCCCCTCTACGATTTTTACCCCACACACTTCCTTCTAATGCTAAGTTGACGATTCCTTGATGTCTCAGACTGTGTCCCACCATCCTATCCCTTCTCTTAGTCAGGATTTCCAGAAACTCCTTTTCTCCCCAATTCGGTTATGCACCTCGTTAGTTGGATGATCTACCCATCTAATTTTCATAATCCTTCGGTAGCACCACATGTCATAAACTTCTACCATATTTTTATCTAAACTCCTTATCGTCCACGTTTCACGCCCATACAATGCTACACTCCAGACAAATGCTTTCAGAAAGGACTTCCTAACATTTAAATTAATATTGGATGTAGACAAGTCTAGTTTCTTTAGAAATGCTTTTCTTCTCATAACCATCCTGCATTTTATATATTCTCTACTTCGGCCATCAGAAGTTATCTTGCTACACAAATAACAAGACACATCTACTTCATTTGTCTCATTATCTAATCTAATTCCTTCAGCATCGCCTGATTTTCTGACATTCCATTCCATTATCCTCGTTTTACTCTCGTTAATTTTCATCTTATATCTTCCTTTCAAGACACTGTCCTTCCATTCAATTATTCTTCCAGATCCTCTGCAGTCTCTGACAAAATTACTATGTCATCGGCAAACAGCAAAGTTTTTATTTCTTATCCCTGAACTTTAATTCCCTCTCCAAATTTCTCCTTACATTCCTTCACTGCTTGCTCAATGAACAGACTGAACAACCTCTGTTTACCTTTCTTGCCCTTCCACCCTAATAACTGCTGTATGGTTTTTGTATAGGTTAAACATAACTCTTAGATCCCTATATTGTACCCCTGCTACCTTCAGAATTTGAAAGAGTATTCCGGTCGACATTGTCGTAAGCTTTCTCCAAATCTACAAAAAGCTAAAAACTTAGGTTTGCCTTTTCTTAGCCTATCTTCTAAGATAAGACGTAATGTATTGCCTCCCGTGTTCCTACATTTCTCCTAAATCCAAACGGATTCCGCAACTTTTTCCATCCGTCTCTAATTAGTGTTAGTATTTTGCAATCACGACTTATTGAACTGACATTTCTGTAATTTTCACACTTTCCTGCACTTGCTTTCTTTGTAATTAGAATTACAATATTCTTCTTGAAGTCGGAGGGTATTTGCCCTGTCCCATACATCTTGCAAACCAAATGGAACCATTTCTTCGTGACTGGTTCTCGTAACAGTATCAACAGTTCAGACGGAATATCAACTACTCCAGGGGCCTTATTCTTCTCGCAGTATCATATCTCCTATCTCATCTCCCTCTACTTCGTCTCCCATTTCTAGAATATTGCCTTCAAGTTTATTTCCTTTGTATAGGAAGTATCTCGTATTTTCCGTAGGCGGTATCTATCTTTCAACTAGTTATACATTCATATACGGTTCTGCATTTGTCCTCTAGCCGGTCTGCACTTCCTGTCAATCTCATTTTTCAGACGCTTGTACTCCCTTTTGCCTGCTTCACTTACTGAATTTTTGTATTTTCTCCTCTCATAAATTAAGTTCAGTATATCCTGTCTTACCCATGGATTTCTATTACGCCTTGTCCTTCTGCCTATTTGATCCTCTGCGGCCTTCACTACACTATCTCTCAGAGCTACTTAGACTTATTCTACTGTGTTAATTTCCCCGTTTCAGCCAATCCTTGCCTAATGCTCTGTCTGGAACTCTTAACCACCTCTGGTTCCTCCAATTTGTCCAGGTTCCATATCCTAACTTTCCTACCTTTCTGCAGTCTCTTAAGTTTTAATCTGCACTTCATAACCAATAAATTACTGCAAGCAGTGATGTATTAATTTATGTATTTTTATATTTAGAGTAAGTGCTATGTTGTACGTATTATTTAATCCACATTTTTAAATAAGATGACCAACTTGTAATATGACCAGATGATGGTGGCATAGTCATCTGTAAATAAATGTTTCGTGATCTTGACGTTCGACTTTTGAAGAATTATATGCTTACTATCTATTTGTTCGGGGCCTTAATCTCTTTCCTTCCCTAAGACTACTGTGCAACTTTGAATCTCAGTCTACAGCGAAGCTGACTGAGACGCACGGGGCTTGGGTTCGATACCTGGCAGAGGACTGTGTGTTGTTACCGATACGCTTATCACCGAAGTGGCGGCCGAAACCCAGTCTACCAATACTATCAATTCAACCCAGAATCATAATTTAATCTGTCATCATCGCAATTTGCAATAAACTAACGCTACCTAATTGACTTCGGTAAATAGACCTTTACTTACCTCGTTGTATAAACAACTAAAACAAATTAAAATATGCATATATCAAAACGTAAATATTTCACTGCAGACCAGCCAACGAAGAGCCAAGAACGTGTACTGGCAGGATGGTGATAGCAGAATAATCCGTGCAGAGAAAACCTTTCGTACAGAAATAGGATGCAATGCTTTTAAGTTCATACAAAATTCTTTACCGATGAGTATGGTGACCTTTGTACACCCGTATTACCTCCCATATTAATTTGGCTGTGATATCTCCCACCCTTCGCGTCGCAATATTGCTGGCCAGTATTGCAGTTGTTCGCGCAACTGAATTTGGAAATTCTGTACGTGTAAAATACGCATTACGTCGTGATTGTGAAACATTATGGACGAAAGCTAGAAATGAAATCAACTGAAGTGAAGGATGTATTTTCGTTCATTTGCAGAACCAAATTACTTCAGTGCCAAATTGTGTTCGGAACTTAGATACGTAGGCATATTCTTTAACGTACTGAATAGTTAATTTGAAAATTGAACCTTAACACTCTTCATCTTTTATTCCTTTGTATTTTCCTCACTCAAGTAGGGTCGACACTCGCTGTAAGTCTTCTCCATTTCCCTCGGTCCCATACGCCCTCTTTCCTTAGATGTTTCTCCCCGTAATCTTCACGTATACATTACCCTCAATCGCCTTCTTAGTCTCCGACTTGCTCCGTCACCCTCTACTACTATTATTGTCATTCTTTGTTAACATAAGAGTTAAGTGTCGTTCTTTCTGATGTCATGTCCATACCACTGTAATCTTCTCTTTTAACTTCCTTGAAAGCTCCGTCGCTTTCACTCTGCCTCTTATTCTCTCATTTATGATCGTATCGGCTCTGGTGAGGCCACTAATTCTTCTGAACATTTTCATTTCAGCCACATCCATTGCCTTATAATGTGCCTTAGTTGGTGCCCATGACTCTGCTCCATAAATAATTGCATGTCCCGCTACTGACTTATACACCATTCTTTCAGTCTCCGTGTTTATTCTTCTGTCACACAATACACCCGTCGTCCTCTTTCAGTTCATCCGTCCTACACCTGCTCTCTGGTTGCTATTGCCATATCAGAATTGCCATCGCTGCACACTGTTGATCCTAAGTAGTTCAAACTATCGACTTTCTTCAACTCTTGGATTGTTTTTTCCTTTGTCCTCCTACGCACATGTAACACGTTTTCTTCCTATTGATTTTCATCCATTTGCCTTCCCAGGCTCTTCTCCAGATCTCCAGTCTCATTTCCAGCTCATCATTGTTCGTGCTACATAACATTATATCAACTGCGAAAATCATACGCAAGGAGCATGCTCTGTTTTTAATAAATCCGCAATATCGAGCAGAAGTTTCCAATAGGCAAGAGATGGGAAAAATATCAGACGAAAGCAGCAACACAATACGATTAGCGAGGAAGATATTTTGAATAATGCGAACAATGCCTGACACGTGTGACTTTGGAAACCTCTAAGGTGAGGACAACACGGTCAGACGCTCTAGAGATTTTGCTCTCTGCCTGATTTTGGTACCGCCAATACGTACTAACGGGATACTAGTGCGGAATTCAGTATCAACCTTAACCGTAATACCGGTTGCTGGCCCAAGTTACGTCATGCATCAGACAACATTTCAAAAATCTCCTACTACTTTGTCTTCAGACTGCAATCCAACCATCTTTAAGCGGAAGGCTGAATCCGGAATCGTCGGTAAAACAATGGATACTATGGATCCAATTCCGGCATTCAACTCTTCACTGCCGGAGAAACACCGAGGCGTTGAGTCAATGGGAATGGATGCCTCGTGGATAGTTCAATATCTGGAAAAAGAGATTTCACGGTAAACGTGAAATCTGTAATTTGCGTAACAGATTTATACTGTTGTGGTACGATTCGTGATGTGGTACTATTCGTGATGTGGCAGAGAAATTCGTCAAACTGCGCGGAGTGGTCTAATGCGTAATGCTACGGAAGTATTGTCATCGTAAGAATGAACTGAATGGTTCGATGTCTCTCTGTCTGTTCTACGGAGTGGAGACAATATTACGACAACCGAGATAAGTAACAAAGTTACTGCAGAAGGGATTGGCGTTGACTTGTATTTACTCTAACAAACGAATTACACAAACAGTTAAATTCATAGTGTAGTGATCAGGTATTGCTGTGAAAGAACAACGTGACTTGCCCGAAACTATGGCCTGGCGAGCCATAGGAAAGTTGGAAGCGGGAGAGAGACAGATGGAGGTGGATTGCAGCTGTTGGAATGTCCCAAAGTGTAATTTCCAAACAACTGGAAGTGTTCAAAGAAGGCGGAGATCGTCCACGGGTAACATCAACAAGAGATGACCTGCGGTTAGCAGTCCGTCGAGACAGGAAGCTGAATGCAACTCAACTGCAAAGCACCCTCCAGACAGCAACAGGACAAATAATATCAACACTATCTGCCCGACACCGCATCTGGAAACGTGGCTATTCGCAAGGAAGTATATAGTGTGTCCCATTTAAACCACAACACCGTTTAGCCCGCAGAAACTGGGCGTAGGAATATCAGGATTAGAGTCGTAACGGATAGGACTGGGTTCTGTTCATAAATGAGTCACGATTTTGTGTTCAGCGGCACAATCGTCGTTCCCTCGAATGGAGAGAACGCGTAACTCCGAATAATCCTGCTTAGGTACAGGAAACATATCATAGTGTTTGACGATTGGTGTCGTGTGGACGTACGGAATGGCGCTTCAGAATGGCGCTTTGACTGGTCAGAGGTATAGAGACGAGATAACCTTCTACATTTTGTTGTGTACTACGCTGGTGCCATAGGATATGGGTTCCTTCTTGTCAACGGTAAGACTCTTCCCGTTGAGCTTCATTGATGGACAACATGCTTGAAGCTGAGGGAATTGAACAGATGGAGTGGCCAACTTGTTCATCCGATTATGTCTGGGATTCACTTGGCAGACTCATTGCAACAAGAACAGCACCTCTCACAACGGCTGCAGACCTGGTTAGTGCACTCGCGCAAGAATGGTCAGATACCCCTCTAGAGCTATCATACTGTCAATGCTTCACAGTTGTGCAACTGTACTTGCCGTCGCACACGATATTAGAGGGCAACGAGAATGACTTTCTCACTATTATGGTAGCCCTATGGTGCTTCGCTCTAAGCGAGACGCCATGTAAACCTAAAGTAAAGAGTTGAGAGAGCAAAATATCGTATAACACATTAATGACAACTGTAACCAATATCTGAATAAAAACAAATATTTTAATGTTGTGCGTAGCGTATAACTGATGAAACGTAACACTTACCCTGAATCTTAGTACACTATCATAAATCGATAAACATCTGCTGGATCGATGAACACTGCGTTACCGACAGTACGTGCTGCTTATTAAACGATTATCTAGTCATATTTGACGCACGTGATAAGTGTTCGTTATGGCTCTGACGCGAGTGTGGCAAGTATTATTACCCACTGTCGGTGTTCCCAAAAAATTCAAATGTTTGTATAGTCTATGGGACTTAACTACGGGGTCATCAGTCCCTAAACTTACAAACTACTTATGAACTACTTACGAACTAGGACGGCACAAATATCCATGCCCGAGGGGGGATTCGAACCCCCGACCGTAGTGACCGTGCAGACCGTGACTGAAGCGCCTTAGTCCCCTCGGCCACCGCGGCCGGCCGGTGTTCCCGTTGACGTCACTGCCAGTATAGATAGTGCTGTAGTTGTCTTTGGTGACCTCACTATCTGCGACACAAAAATGAGCTCATCTCATCGTCGCAAACGCATGTTGCGCATTTCCTCCAAGGGACGGTCCGTCGGTTGGACGACACTTTGCATGGGCCGTACCCCGTCCACAAACTGGTTGCTCGCCACCCTGGGACCAACTGGTAGCAGGTATGGGCCAATGTTCACCACCAAGTTCTGACAACTGACGTCTCGGCCGTCTGGTATCTCCTGGTCAATGATGCACTGGCCACTGACCAGCGCTTGGCCGCCATCCATCTCCGCGCATCGGCAGCCTGTGATGCCTGTGACGCTTCGGACTCTAGGGAACACCGTTTCCTTTGCCGCCAGGTCTCACAGGTGTGGGAGACCTATGCCATGGCATGGTCGCACTCGTGAATGGGATGATCCCCACAGAGATTCCCGTTGGGCGGCTCATTACCCCGCACTTCAGAATCGTGTCCAAGACCGAACACAGCGTCACCGTCTGGCTCTTGGGACACACGGTTTATGCTGTTCTCCAGCTAAAGTACACCACTGCCGTTGCATTCCTCAGATGTCTGTGGGACGCCCGCCTGCAGGTGCGGAGAAATACGCATTACAAGAACTGTTTGGCCATTTACTTGGTGCAGTGCTCGTTCATGTATTCCACCGGACTTTGGGCACGTGATATTTTCAGCTTTTATTTTCCTTTTTCTTTTGCTGTTTTGTAATGATTTCGGGGACTCGCACGCCCCCTCTCTTTCCCCGTTGTGGTGGACTGCAATTTTCATCTTAGAATGTTTTTCCCTTTGCTGATGGCCGTGACCATTGCAGTTTTTGGGATTATCTGGGTGGGGTTGGGGGTTTGCCCTCACTCGATCCCATTTGCAACGTTCCATTTCTCTTCGTTGCCCCCTTGGGGTGGTTCGTTTTGTTGACATGTCACAAATTTCGACTTTCGCCACATGCTGACTGTGGTGTTCTTACGTTCTCCTTATTTTTCTTTTCCGTTTTTACATTTACCATGTTTCATCCACTTATAGAACACGATTTATATGCTCTCTGTGTCTGGAAGACGTTGTTTTATCTATGAAATGTGTTTTGTCGGTGAATGGACACTGGTTGTGGCGCACTTTTCTTTCCAGGCCGTGGAATGTGCCACGTTTATTTTTCGGCGGGTATACGCCACTGATGGGATGTGCGAAAGAAAAAGAAATATTCGAGTATTAACAGCATAATGACCGCAGGAGAAATTCCTCAGTGACATCTGAAGCACTTAACGGATCGCAACGAGACTTCAAAGTGCCTCACAGGACGACATCCAGAACTATACTCCATCCTGCAGTGCCAGTGCTTGTGGAGCTGGCAATCGCCGTCGGAGCATTATTCCTAGCAGGCACCTTGACGCCATTGAGTTTCTCACCAAATGGAACCCTCGAGGAGGCGGCGGCAAGTGTTTGGGGGCTTTAATCAATGCTCGGGCTTGCCCGCCATTGAAAAACTCATTACGGCGCAGAGGGCCCAGCCATCTCGCCTGCCGTCGCGACACTCCCCGGCGGCCCGCGGTCCGCTTTCTAATTACTGCAGTCAGAAACCCGAGCTCTCCGCGGCCGCAGTGTCCCTCGCCGACTTGTAGCTGCTCTCCAGCCTCTTCGTTGTCGAAATGAACTGCAACTCTTTCACCTTGCAAGACTCTCCTTTGGACTCGACGGCCTTTCGGGATCAATTCGTCTGACTTCTGGCGCAGAGTCAAACAACGAATTCCTTAAGGGTAGCATCAGACGATGAAGACGTTAGCTGCTGACAAATTTAATCCTGAAGATGTTCTGTTCGTAACTCTCCACTGTCAAGGGGAGCACCAAGAATGGTACAAACGAATTTTGATGGGTCGCAGGTATATTGTGCGGGAACTCCTCCAGACCAATAAGCTAAAAGGATTTGTTCCATTGCGCCTTGGTTTCCACGAAAATCGAGATCAAAGTCCAGAGCGTAAGAACTATGCCTGTATTGAGTCACCGCCGGTATGTGAGTCAGCGTAGCGTAATTAGCAAAGCTCTCGACTGTCATACAGACGACCCGAGTTCAAATCCTGCTCGTTTTTTTTTTTACACTTGTCCGACGATTGATTGTGTATAATTATATTCCTTTTTCCCACTTTATCAATTCTTATTGCAAAGATAAAGTTATATCACGTAATTACAGTTACAGGTGAACGATACGCTACGAATGACTAGCCGCCTGTCCGCAGCATAATAATCCACTGGGACGCGTCAAGTGGGCACATACTGCATTCGACGGTATAAAACAGTGGGGCCGGGGATTGTAAAGTTGTTATTATTATTACCAATTACTCAAGCATTAACATAAGAGTGGCAATGAAAGCATATAATCGTGAACAATCAGTCGTCGGACAAGTATTAAAAAAAAGAAGAAAAAAGAAGGTTCCAAGGATGACTTGAATGCGGGTCGTCTGTGTGACAGTTCAGCGCCTTGCTAATTACACCACTCTGGAACACATACTACTGCTGACTCAGTTACGCGCTGGACTTTGATCTCGATTTTCGTGGAAACCAAGGCGCAATGGAACAAATACTTTTAGCTTGGTGGTCTGGACGAGTTTCCGCGCAACATACCGGCGACACATCATAATTCGTTTGTACCGTACTTGGTGTTCCCCTTGTGAGTTCCAAAATACAGCCGGCCGCGGTGGCCGAGGGGACTGAGGCGCTACAGTCACGGTCTGCACGGCCACTACGGTCGGGGGTTCGAATCCCCCCTCGGGCATGGATATTTGTGCCGTCCTAGTTCGTAAGTAGTTAATAAGTAGTTTGTAAGTTTAGGGACTGATGACCCCGTAGTTAAGTCCCATAAGCTTTACAAACATTACATTCCAAAATACACTCCAGGAAAATGAAAGAAAAAACACCATGAATTCATCGACCCAGCAGAGCGAAATTTTATTGAAACGTCCTTGAGGTTGTATACAACATACGATCACACAGGCAGAGCCGTACGCAAGTGAGCACAGTCACCAGAGCGTCTGCAATGTTGACGCTAGTAGCGTGTATACCCTCCTTCTGCAGCAATGCAGGCTATAATTCTTTCACGAACGAACGTAGAGGTTCAGAATGTGGTTATGTGGAATGGCCTGCCATGCAATTTACACCTGATGTACCAGATATCCTGCCGCCCATGCAGACCGCCCAACATGACGTTTAATGCGGTCCCAAACCTGCTCAATGGCGGAGAGATCTGGGGATCGCCGGCCGCGGTGACCGAGGGGACTGAGGCGCTCCAGTCACGGTCTGCACGGCCACTGCGGTCGGGGGTTCGAATCCCCCCTCAGGCATGGATATTTGTGCCATCCTTAGCCTTAGTTAGTTCATAAGTAGTTTGTAAGCTTAGGGACTGATGACCCCGTAGTTAAGTCCCATAAGTTCTACAAACATTTGAATATTTTGATCTGGGGATCGTGCTGGCTAGGGTAGTTGTTGTACACCTTCAAGAGCACGTCGGGTGGTACGGGATACATGTGGATCTGCATTGTCCTGCTGGAAAAGCATATCACCTTCTGGTACATGAGTGTTACCAACACAGGTTGAATGATGGTTTCAGTGTACCGTGCACTGTTCATGTTCTCTAGACGATCACTAGCCTTTAACTCACGACGTGCGGACTTCAAATGTTAAAATGTCTGTAAATCTATCGGACCAAACTGCGTGGTCATCAGTCCGTAGCTTACAAACTACTTAAACCTAGGTAAACTAACCTACGGACAAACACACACACCCATGCCCCAGGGAGGACTCGAACCTCCACGGCGAGCAACCGCGCGCTCCGCAGCGAGGTGCTTTAGACCGCTCGGCTACTCCACCGCGGCTACGTGCGGCCTCTCAGACAGCACGTGAATTTCGGACTCTTTGTTTAATTGTTAGTTTTGATAGGATGCTGCTGTGCCCCACCTACCCTCATCAACCCACTAGTCAAACAATGTTTCATGGTCGGTTGCACCGCTCCCTTCGTTGTCTGCTATATACACGAGTTTTTTATGATCGTTCCAATTCTAACCGCTCCTAATGTACACTTCCAGATATGCTATGGAAGAAACTGCTGCATTTAATGTTCTGCAGCTGTGCAGCAACACATTGAAGTTCTTTATTTCTATGTATTAGCATTACATTAGATTTGTTTATAATGTGAATTAATTGTCACGCTCAGTTCCAAGTGTCAGTACGCTGCAGATACTCCTGAATTTTGCTCCATTTTAGTAGCGTTGTCTCTTCCTTGTTGTACTACAGTATAATCTGTAAAAAGCATCATTGTCCACCAGGTCATATATGTAAATTGAAAAGGATTTACAACACTTTTTGTAGCACATCAGAACTTACTTTCACGTCTTAAGACTTCTCTTCGTTGACAGTAACATGTTTTGTTCCCTTTGCTAGGACCTCTTCAATCAAAAAATTCCTAACTCTAGAATGGCCAATAAGTGTGTCGTAAGTTGAAAGAAAAGCATAAATAACGCATGTAATCACTTTAAACTTACATTTCAACGAAGCAGACTAGTTCAGCCATTTTCAGTCTTACTCCAGCACCGCGTATTCGTGCTTCACTTTCCTTCGGAAGGATTTCGTATTCACTGTTTTAGGCTGCAACCACTGGCGTGCACACTCCACAAGTATGGCTCTCTCGCGACTGTTCTATCCCCTATGTTGGCACTTTCCTCACAGCCAACACGAATGCACAAAAAGAGAAAAATATTTTTCTCTGTTTTCTTGCCTCTGTCACTGAGTACCATCTCACGTTCCCGGTCGTCGAAAGAAGCTCTCTGCATTTTATCTGCTAAGTGGTTCTCAGTTTACTGAGGATCCAGTTACCTGTTTTTCTTTGACCTGCTGTCGGTTTTCAATTTTTCTTTCTTTGGCTGCTAACTGTGACTGTCGCCCCTACAGGCTACGACGAATTCATATTCAGGTGCAAATGTATTTATACAATAAGTCTCATTGGATGTGTGGAACCCGGTATTTCATGTACCACTATCATTTCCTGTTCAACCAGTAAATGATGCGTGGAAAGAACTAATTTTTACAGCTATCACTATGACCTATAATCTCTGACTTTCCCGTATTGCTCATATTGCGAGTTATGCAAGTGGATACCTAGTTGAAACTTAAACTTATTTATTCACGTCTTAAGGTCAAACCTGCAATGCCCTTCACGCACTCCACTTGTTCTAACAACGGTAAAATCTTTTATCCCATGGTGCGAAATTTCAGTACTGAAGCCACCACCCAGTCCAAGAACTTTGGTCGCCCTTTATCTGAATATGAAATAATTACCCTTCCTCCCCCTGTCACTGCTCGAACAATATCTTTACACATAAAGCCATATCGAACTGTTTAATAGAAAAATACATAGCAGTACCACAATCTAGAGGTCTGGAACTACATTTTTGTGTAGCCTTGTCTCTTTGCGGAGAAGTACCACTGCTCAGTGGCACCTTTGTGTCAAACTTAAGACAGAGGAGGTCCATTCACAGATATTCCCAGCAAATCCTCCACTGTACCTATCTTCGGTCTAGTCCTGTACGCTGCTTTTAGTGTTTGATGCTTTCTCTGCTGATAAGTTTTTTTCGCGTCCTCTCTGGTTGAATTCTCGCGCATCAATCGGTTGACGACATGTAAAGGTGTTTTATAGGATTAAATAAAATACTTATATTACAATTAACTATGAAACATAAATATGAAATAGTTGAACGTGGGAACTGCAACAGCAATTGAACGTGGGAACTGCAACAGCATTCAACACTTTTAAGTTCCTGTCATAAACAAAAAACACGAATCATGTTGAGTCTAACCCCACTCCAACTCTGATAGCTCTGCACATTCGCGAATTTGGTAGCTTTTAAGCTCCAGAAAAAAAATCGAGTAGAGTCTGCTAGTATGTTTGCTAGCTGTGCTTGCTTATACAGGAAACAGCCACACAGAAGAAAGAGAAGGCACAGCTCTTACCCAATTTCAGCTCTGCACGCGTGAACCCCTTGAAAGCTGCCTGAACAAACCTAATGTGTTCGGAGAAGGTACGATAGCCGTGATGTCAAAACAAAATAGCTTTTAAGATCTGTTATTTGCACAGTGGCAGCGTCGATAATCGCAGATACAAGGGGCCTGGGATCAAGTCCCGGCAGGGGACTGGTTGTTGTGTGCTTGTTCTCATCATAACTCTCATCATCATCGTCATCATCGACATGCAAGTCGCCAAAGTGACGTCAATAGAAATACTTCCAGCAGGCAGCCGAACCCCTATGGGGATACCGTGTCCACAAAAAGCCATACCATCATTTCATTTCTAGTACTGAGAAGGGTTGTTAAAAAATTTAAAAAATACTGATGCAACTACCTAGAAATGTAGGCCTGTATTATTCATCAGTATAATTACCGCTTGCCTCTTAAGGCTTATACAATTCCTAACCAAGCTCTAGTGTTTTCAAACAATAAAATTTTCGGTCGCCGTTGGTCTGCTGGTGACCGTAAATTTCACACGTTGTTTTATTCCATTTTTCAAAATATTTTAAAGTCAATGAACTGGCCATATTTCTTAAAAATACAACTCCTGCATATTACACTTAAGTTCTATTCTACAATTTAGCCCACAAATTGGGCAGATTTTAGTGGAAGAATTCTTAACTCTATAATACTACATGTTACATGTAATACCTATGAAGATCAAATGTTTTTGATATGTCGCGTTTTGCAGCTCTTGAATATTGTAGAAAAGACATTTTTATATATGCACCAAAGCTGCTTTTACTTGAAATGCTGACCAGTTTCGGGCTATGCCCATTTTCTTAAGCCACATTCACATATATTTTTATTTGGATACTGCTTATGTCACGCTGTTTGTTGTAATTCAAAATTTGTAAAGTAAAAAGGTAAAGCAGTCAACAATCCGAAGATAGGTTTGAACACCACAGTGCTTTACTAGGCATGGTCCTGTTTGGAGGTGGTATGCCGTTGCCTTCCTCCGACCCTCGAACTGACTTACCCAGCCAGTTATAGGGGGACCTACAGTTTAACCTGGGTTCCGAACCACGGTGCTACTCCGTATTTTTCACATCAGCAACAATGCCAGAGGTGAAAGAAGTGGAAAGTGAAAATTTGTATGCAAATAAAAATATATATGAATGTGGCTTAAGAAAATGGGCAAAGCCCGAAACTAGTCAGCATTTCAAATAAAAGCAGCTTTGGTGCATATATAAAACTGTCTTTTCTACCTATGAAGATCCTTACAAATCTAATCTGCCGGCCGCGGTGGCCGAGGGAACTGAGGCGCTCCAGTCACGGTCTGCACGGCCACTACGGTCGGGGGTTCGAATCCCCCCCTCGGGCATGGATATTTGTGCCGTCCTAGTTCGTAAGTAGTTTGTAAGTTTAGGGACTGATGACCCTGTAGTTAAGTCCCATTAGCTCTACAAACATTTGAACATTTTTTTGAACAAATCTAATCTGAATAATCTATTTGCTGTTTGTATGTATATATAACTTCTAATAATTCTGTCATGAATGGAATAAAAATATGAAGACTGTTTAGAGTAGTGATAGCTAGTGGTGAAATTTTTGCAGAAATTCCTGCGAAGTTAGTGGAATGTAAGTTGTATTAGGTAAATATTTTGTCCCTATAGGTTTGGAATAGGTGTAGGTACAACGAGGAGAAATTGGTGTAAGTTGTCACATCGGACAGTATATGAAGTACCAAACGGCCAGATGGGAGCGACTAACGAGCAAAGAGCGTGCAGTGTCTAGGCGTTCATAAGCTGATTTCATCTGTTCGCATGAATATGTATCGCAGCCGTATATCGATCACGCTCCAGGAAGGGAGAAATCCTATCCAGAAATACATCAGGCGATATATTAAGTGCCGTGCTTTGCTATGCCTCGTAATAAATTTGTGCGTGTAGTGTTTCTCTCTGAGTGCAACAGAAATTTCACAGTACTCCATTGTGGCAAAAGTGACAGAATTTCAATGCGACACTACTTGTTGAACCCTTTTTATTTCCCTTGTTATGCTGATGCTTTTGTTTGCGGTATCACGTTAACATAATCACGTTTCCTGACATGTACCATAAATTTATAATTATCATCCCGCCGGCCGCGGTGGCCGAGGTGATTGAGGCGCTCCAGTCATGGTCAGCACGGCCACTACGGTCGGGGGTTCGAATCCCCCCTCGGGCATGGATATTTGTGCCGTCCTAGTTCGTAAGTAGTTCATAAGTAGTTTGTAAGTTTAGGGACTGATGGCTCCGTAGTTAAGTCCCATAAAAAAAAAAAAAAAAAAAAAAAAAAAAAAAAAAAAAAAAAAATTATCATCCCGATAACATAGTACACACACTAATCGCAGTGCTTTCTCAAACTGATTCCACATTTTACATTTTCAGAAGGTTTTTTATACTTTACCTCGGAATAAACGCCCCCCCCCTAACCGCCCGCTTGACATCATCTACATCTACATCGACATAGATACTCTGTAAATCACATTTAAGTTCCTGGCAGAGGGTTCATTAACCACTTTCATAACTTTTCTCTACCGTTCCATTCTCTAATAGCGCGCTGGAAGAAAGAACACCTAAATCGTTCCGTTTTCTATCTACAGATTACGCCGCAATGAATAACGTCTTTCCTTTAATGATTTCCACCCCAATTCGTGCAACATTTCCGTGACGCTTCCCCCCCCCCCCCGTAACGTGAGAAAACAAAACGAGCTGCCCTTCTCTGAACCTTCTCAATATCTTCCGTCAGTCCCACCTGGTGAGGGTCCCACAAGAGGCAACAGTACTCCAGGTGAGGACGCACAAGTGTGATGTAGGCAGTCTCTTTGGTGGAGCTGGTGCATCTTCGAAGAAGATGAAGAAGT
Source organism: Locusta migratoria (assembly GCA_026315105.1). Lineage (NCBI taxonomy): Eukaryota > Metazoa > Arthropoda > Insecta > Orthoptera > Acrididae > Locusta > Locusta migratoria. Next base: position 75,973,440 of record CM048750.1, on the reverse strand, counting down.
TTGTTACAATTCAGATGAAACCCTTAACAGAATTCTATAGCGTCACTACAAAGGCGAAATTGCCATCTTAAAACGTGTGCATGAATTTCGAGCACATAAATACCTTTGAAGTCATTTGTCATCAACGAAACGTCGTCTGCACGAAGAGGAAACTAACAAAATAGTTTTGGCTCGTGAAATCAGTCTTATACTAGGCAAAATCTTTTTACCGAATCAAATCAGTAGTCCTTTACAAATTTCAAACCAATTCGATGTAGAAAAGAACAATTGCAGTTTCGACCACTTTACCTGCCGTGAAAGAACTATTCCAGTGAAAACGTCAGTGTCCGTAGCTCTGTTTACTAGTTAACTTCTTCTCAGAGCTAAGTCTACAAACGGAATGCTCATTTACAACATTTAGTTTGGCAGACAATTGCGTTTGTTATTGTATGTTTCGATTCGATAGATGCTTGAACTTTCGAAGTCTAAAGTGTCTTTCTGAAGGCTACACAAGCTACAGAATTTAGCAGTAGCATTAGAACAATAGCAGAACAGCAAATCTACTTATCATTATCTCAATAAAAAGTGAAATGCACCACAAACGCGCCACTCAAATGCGCGAGTCACATAGTGTAGTGCTGTTCCCGAGGCAGCTGCTGTTCCTGCGTGACGTCACAGACTCAGCCAATAGCAGCACAGAAGGCTTACTGCTCGTAACAAGTACCGTTTCTGTTAGTTGCGGATACATACGAACACCTATCTTTTCGTTACTCTAACAGCTCAACCATCGATAACTGTTAGGCACACGTTGACCCTCATGTGTATAATAACCAAGAAACATACGTTAACTCCTAAAACTTTATTAAAAAAAAAAAAAACTTATCTCTTTTCAGTCTCCACTCCGAGGAGTGGAGCGGGCTGTTTGAGATCCGGCCCATAAAGAGTCGCGGTTCTATTCAGCCAATTATCAGACAAGCTGATAGTGGGGCAAAGGGGGATCCCAATTGGGAATAAGTGGGAGGGGCTTACCAGCTCCGGCATACGCCTTACAACCAAGGAAAACCTCCCGAAAACCTTGGTCGGAGCCGGGGGATTGGGACCAATTTAATTTATCTCCGGGACTTGCCCCGGACGAAAATTGGATTATCGAGAGAACACGAATGCACTCACGACAATCAAGGATCGGACGTCCGAGTTACTCGCGTAATCTCGTGATAATACTAGTTTTATAAGAGGGGACTTTGCATAGACTACCTGCGGGAGAAAACACGATTGCCGGTAATGTGCAATCTCTCATCTCTTACATATATAAAAACAACCTAGCACCGCAAGAATTTTTTTGTAGGCGGTGACCTTACTCTTGCTTTGAAGGTCACCGTGCAAAATTTCTTGAAGATCGGAATGAAACTAAGATTTCGTCAGTCCTCCGTCCCTATCGCAAAATACTTTCTTTAATATAAACTACATACCTGCAAAGTTTCTGCTTCATATGTGCATTAGTTTTCGAGATTCCGTGTTTGGTCAGGTGTTACAAAAAGGTACTGCCAAACTTTCAGGAAACATTCCTCATACACAAAGAAAGAAAATATGTTATGTAGACATGTATCCGGAAATCTTAATTTCCATGTTAGAGCTCATTTTATTACTTCTCTTCTAATCATATTAATCATGGAATAGAAACACACAGCAACAGAACGTACCAGCGTGACTTCAAACACTTTGTTACAGGAAATGTTCAAAATGTTCTCCGTTATCGAGCATACATGCAACCACCCTCCGTCGCATGGAATCCCTGATTCGCTGATGCAGCCCTGGAGAATGGCGTATCGTATCACAGCCGTCCACAATACGAGCACGAAGAGAGTCTACATTTGGTACCGGGGTTGCGTAGACAAGAGCTTTCAAATGTCCCCATAAATGAAAGTCAAAGGGTTGAGGTCAAAAGAGCGTGGAGGCCACGGAATTGATGCGCCTCTACCAATCCATCGGTCACCGAATCTGTTGTTGAGAAGCGTACGAACACGTCCACTAAAATGTGCAGGAGCTCCATCGTGCATGAACCACATGTTGTGTCGTACTTGTAAAGGCACATGTTCCAGCAGCACAGGTGGAGTATCCCGTATGAAATCATGATAACATGTTCCAGTGAGCGTAGGTGGAAGAACATGAGGCCCAATCAAGACATCACCAACAATTCCTTCCCAAACGTTCACAGAAAATCTGTGTTGATAACGTTATTGCACAATTCCGTGCGGATTCTCGTCAGCCCACACATGTTGATTGTGAAAATTTACAATTTGATCACGTTGGAATGAAGCCTCATCCGTAAATACTAAAATGAGCTCTAACATGGAAATTAAGCGTTTCCGGACACATGTCCACATAGCATATTTTCTTTCTTTGTGTGTGAGGAATGTTTCCTAAAAGTTTGACCGTACCTTTTTGTAACACCCTATATATATATATATATATATATATATATATATATATATATATATATATATATATATATATGACTGAAGTGATAGGATAGCGATATGCACAAATACAGCTGGCAGCAATATTGTGTCCAGAGTGTCGTCTGTACTCCGGTGATTCACCTGAAAAGGAATGCTGTGGTGTTACAGGTTGCGCCACTGAAGACAAACATGCTATTAGTGGCCAGCTCACCGAGCGAAACCCAGTGGGTGTGCCCCTGGCACCAGGACGGCTAATTCCCTGAAAGTCACCATAGCCGCCCACCCCCTCGCGAAAGTTATCATCAATTTGTTTTAATTTACGAAAGAACAGCTAACTTACGTCTCGGTCATGATCGGTTTTGCCACATCTAGCCCCCGAATCCAGGGGATGGCGAATGCTGTCATTACTGACGACGAGTCCACCCCCTGGCGTCATGGCAGATGTGGCTGTCTTAGTCGGGTACTTATGTCAAAGTCAGGTTAGGTGTTCCTGATGAAGTCCTGGAGCACCTCATTAAAGGTATCATTGGTTAGAGTGTCAAGTGTTCGGAACGTGTCCGGGTTCTGATTAGCTCGTGAGTGCTGTTATTGGGCAGAGCCCTTCTCAGGTCCACAGTCACGCCGTCGAATGCAGGACATTCGAACACAATATGTTCAGGTGTCCCTACTTCGGCACCAAATCAAATGTTCAAATGTTTGTATACCTTATGGAACTTAACTACGGGGTCTTCAGTCCCTAAACTTACAAACTACTTACGAACTAACTTATACTAAGGACGGCACAAATATACATGCCCGAGGGGGGATTCGAACCCCCGACCGTAGTGGCCGTACAGTCCGTGACTGGAGCGCCTCAGTCCCCGCGGCCACCGCGGCCGGCACTTCGGCACCACAGGCACAAGCTGGTGTGCCTGTTTCCTGAACTGGCATAGGTATGCGGGATAGGGTTAGTGTAGGTTAAAATAAAGGGCACAAATGACAGGAGGCGCAGAGGGTGGGAAAAGCAGAGGGATGGGGCGGAAGTGTAACGACGGGACATTTCCTAGGGAAGCGGTGGAAGGGGTAGACAAAGCGTGGGAGGTGTGATGAGAGGGAGTGGAGAGAGAGTATGTGTGCATCGTTTACGGGGAAGGGGTGGGACTTGGACTAGTAGAAAGGATGGCTCTTGGGACGGAGGAGGGCGTCATCCGAGATAAAAAGCTGATATGATTTTTTTATGCTGTTTCTGGTATCAGAAGAATTAAAAACCAATTTTTGCCATTCGATCTTATATTACATTTCCATGCTGGGTGGGCTTAACTAACAGCATCACAACTGTATACACATGCACGCTGAGTAGTTTGTTTAACGTCAAACTTACTCCTTGGGCATTGTTGTATGATTCACTTGTCATGTCCCATTCTTTGCAGCTTCCATGCAGCCTGGGTCTCCGCTCCCCCTACCTACTACAAAACCCTTCAAATCCTAGAACACAACGTCCTCTCCCTTGCCTACCGCATCCGCCTCCCCTCCACCCACGCGGATCATGTACGACCTCATCCCCTTCCACTACCTCCTACAGTTTCTTGAACACTTCCGGCTCCTCTACATCTCCCGCAAAATTGAATCCCTCAATCCGCTGGTGACCCCATTCTCACAAATCCTGGCCTCTGCCACGTCTTCACCATTGCAACCCTCCACCTCCACCTCCTCACTCTCCACATCCCATCCCAGGGTAACTTCCGCCTCCTGCCCCTCCCAGATTACGCCATTCGTCCCATCATCTATCCCTCCTACCAACCCTAAGCCTTTCCCCATGGATGCAACGCCCCTTCTCCCCCATTCGTTTTCTTCCCTTACAGCGCTTGGCTACTCCCATCTCACCCAAGGACACCTTAGGCCCCCTCTCCCCGCCTCTCCTACCCCATTCCTCCCCCTCCTCCCTTGCTTCCTACCCTTTAACCCTCTCTTCCCCTGCAGGGTCCTCATAACAGCTGTCAATTTTTTAATCTAGTGCCTCGTTCAGTGTCAGTCTGTGTATTTTATCAGTCACAAACAAGTGCCGCATATGTCGTTTTAACCAGCGTCTCCCAGTGTTTTTCATCGAATCACCTGTCCTGGTTTCTCAATGTGATTTTAACGTCACCCTGTCACAAGATGTTTTAACTCGGTATATGTTTTTATCAATTGTCTTGCTATGTGCTCGCCAACAACTTCTAATTGTCTAAGATCTTAAATGCTCCATATTAAGGACCGACTGAATATTCGGTTTCGGTTACGACCAGTGTCGGCCAAAATATTTGCTTCTTCAGCAGTTTCGGTTTCAGGCAGAAATCAGCCGAATCTTCAGCTTGGCCGAAATTAGCCTTTTTGAACTAACTGATGAAGTCGGGTCATGTTATGAATGGATTCAGTCAACAACAACGCTTTACCTCAGTTGACAGCATGCTGTTTAACTACTAGGAGTCTTTCGTACCGCGTAAAAATTGTGGGTATTTTGTAGTTAAACACATTATATGCCATCGTATCTTATACTGATATAATCTGTTATTAACAATTTAACGTAATCAGTATTCTATGTAATGGGTTATCATATTGTTATGCTGTGAAGTTTTATTAATGAGTTTACCCTGAACGCGAGAAGCTTTTTTTAATGACTAATATGGGTTTAGTAAACATTGATCATGTGGTGCACACATTTTCCTGTTCAGTTTGCGTAAATTTATAATGAAAAAATCATACTGTTAGATGAAACTGATTTATTTTTCGTAATATACTTTCTGCAGCACTGATTGAAGCTGCTACGTATTCAGGAATGTCAAAAAGGAGATATGGAAAGTTGTTCGTCGATTACAGAAAACGGAAGTGAAGATGGCGATATAAATCTAGCGCTCTCGAGAACAAAATCGTGAAGGCTAATTACTGAAGCAAAAAATGATTGCATCCTGCATATTTTGTATTTCGGTTGTCATGTTGAAGATCTAGTATTTTGCAGTATCTATTGGTATGTTTGTTGTGTACCTAAAGACTTCCTACAAGAGGGTGTGCAGGACTGTGAAATTTGTGGTAGTTGTACAGTATTCTCGTAAATTCTAGGTGAACGTGACCGCGATCACCTCGAACTATCGAAATTTAGAAGTGTGAAAGACGAAACTGGACCTCTAGAAGAGTACACATGTAAAGAAATATGACTTTAAAAAACTTTGGTCATTTACATTTGAGGCGTAACGGTTTTAAAGACTTTTCAATATTTACTTCGCGTTAGAATGGAAGAGAGCCTTTTTCTGTGAAGCTAGAATGTATCCGCAGTTGCTTTATGACGCTCCTTTTTGTGAGGAACTCTTAACTCCGAGAATCGAAATATCGAGATTCCACTGTATCGAGTTCAGTTTACTTATAATCTAACTTACTTTAATTCTCTTTGTTAGAAATAAAATGGCATAACGAGGAGAAAAGAGTCAAATTTGGAAGTACTTTAGTAAAAGTACCGTCGATTTGTCTAAACCTGTTGGCCTCCCATGTCATCTCCTACGGACTCTTGATTGGGCTGACGCACACTCAAGAACGCTTACAAGGAGAGATATGAAACTGCACCAAGTGGGAACTCCAGATGGCTAAGCGTTTAGGAAATGAAAGGAATTTTGATACCACTATACCATATGCTCCTTATCAACTGTCACTGAAAAATAAATCGCCGGCCACGGTGGCCGGGGAGACTGAGGCGCTTCAGTCACAGTCTGCACGGCCACTACGGTCGGGAGTTCGAATCCCCCCTCGGGCATGGATATTTGTGCCGTCTTTAGTTGTAGCTAGTTGATAAGTAGTTTGTAAGTTTAGGGACTGATGACCCCGTAGTTAAGTCCCATAAGCTCTACAAACATTTGAACATTTTTGAAAAATAAATCGCTGTTTAGCTCAGCGGTAAGAAGTCTGATTTTTATTGAAAGGTTCGCGGGTTCGATTCCGCTCGGTGGGAAAGGTTTTTTTCTTTTTCATTTTTTTTCCTCCTTGGAAATGCGTACACTACTGACTTCACAATTAACCACAACATCATATATGTTATTTTGTATTTACATGTGCACATCAGCATTGGACGTGATTATTTAAATTAAGCATATTATCTTGCAAACTGGGGTTTGTGAACGGTCCATAAGGTGCAAACATGAATAATAGTATGAAACTTTCACTCTGCAGCGGAGTGTGCGCTGATATGAAACTTCCTGGCAGATTAAAATTGTGTGCCGGAACCGGGACTCGAACCTGGGACCTTTGCCTTTCGCGGGCAAGCGCTCTACCGACTGAGCTACCCCGACACGACTCACGATGCCGCCTCACAACTTTACTTCCGCCAGTACCTCGCCTCCTACTTTCCAAACTTCACAGAAGCTCTCTTGCAAACACGCAAGACTAGCACTCCTGGAAGAAAGGATATGGTGGAGACATGGCTTAGCCACAGCCTAAGGGATGTTTCCAGAATGAAACTTTCACTCTGCAGCGGAGTGTGCGCTGATATGAAACTTCCTGGCAGATTAAAATTGTGTGCCGGAAGCGGGACTCGAACCTGGGACCTTTGCCTTTCGCGGGCAAGCGCTCTACCGCTCCCAGGTTCGAGTCCCGGTTCCGGCACACAATTTTAATCTGCCAGGATGTTTCATGAATAATAGTCTTAAGTTCAATTTGACCTTGCTGGCGCTGATGATGTTTCGGTTAATTGTGACGTTAGTCTACGTCTACATCTACATCAAAATTCTGCAAACCACTGTACCAGTTATTAGGGTTTTTTCACGTTTCATTCATGTATTGAGCGTGGGAAGATTTATTTAAATGCCTGCGTGCGTGCTGTAATTAATCTAATCTTGTCCTCACGATCCCTACGGGAACAATATGTAGGCGTACGCATTGCCAAGGAGCAGAAAAAATTTGCCGCCGGTTGGAGTTGAAGCCACGACCTTATCAATACGAATCTGATCTTTTGCCGCTGAGCGAACCACCGCTTCCTAAACACGCTCTCATAGGGACAATTGATAAGATGCAAATGGTGATATATCCGTATCAAACTTCCTTTTATTTCCTAAACGCTTAGCAATCTTAGTTCCCACTTGGTGCACTCTCATATCTCACGACGCCCTGCATGTACCATAAATTTGGACGAATCTGGCGATGACGACTAGGTGTGCTCTCCTCGCTTGCAAAGGGAAGGGATCTTGAAAGATCTGGAAAAACTAATGATTTCAGTATAATTACGCAAGTCTCGGCTACGGTTTCGATTTCGGCCGAAACTAGAAGAGGGGCCGAATATCCGGTTACGGTTTCGGACACAAATCATGTTTCGTTCGGACTGTACTCCATATTTTAACTCCAGGTCAATGTTTTATAATCATCTTATTCATTGTTTTAATTTTCTCGCCGCTGAAGAGCGGCGTTTTAGCTTGCTGACTATGTTAGCGTGAAAAAAAAAAAAAAAAAAAAAAAAAAAAAAAAAAAAAAAAAAAAAAAAAAAAAAAAAACCTACGGACAACTCAGTGACTGACGAACTGCACACCGAGAGCAGCTGTGTTATGGTACAGTTAATAATAATAATTTCGTGTGGCTCATTGGCCTGGTGCAAGTCTTTCAATTGGAAGCAACTTCGGCGACTTGCGTGTCCCTAGTCTACCCAGTTATCCAACTGGGGAACGTGGAATTCGAACCACGTGTCGTTTCCGGCGACTCCTCACATCGTTGAGAGGTGAAAGATGGGTTAAAGTGCAGACTGAAAAATTCGGAGGTGCGACCGGGTTTTGAACCCGCGACCCTTCGGTTTCCAGTCGAGCACTTTACCCCTAGACCACCGGGCCCGACATTGTACAGTTGCCAATACGGAAAGACTTCAATCTATGTGGGACGTACGACGAATGACTATGAGGACAGTTTGTCTGCTGACCTCACCTACAGGCTGCAGCCCACACGACAGGAAGACTGCGACGCAGGCAACGCCACCGCTGGACCTGCTGGCCGTGGTCGGCTGCATTCCCCGCGGAGCGAAGTTGGCCTGCGGGCTACGGTAAGGGCAGACCAGGCAGGCCCCCGATAACCAGCTTTGCTCCCCCAGGCCCGGCGCATCTGCTAATAACGCCGGCGACAGCGCCACCGGCCTGTGGCGCAGCGATGCCCAGCCGTAAACCAGGGCACCGGCGATCGAGGAGCGGCGAGTCGGCCGCTCTGAGGCGCTGAATATTCTACCAGCACCAGCAGCAGCAGGGGGAGGACCTCATACTGCCGTGCCGAGCATCACAGCGAGTGACATTTAAAGGCAGCCATAGTGGCGAGCTACAAGACAACGATAAAGCTAGATTACGGTCAAATGTCCGTTTAACTATTGAAACGGTGTAATGAAAGCAAATACATTAAATAATATAACTTTGAGTAGCTAAACTCAGGAGGGCGCAAATTTTAACAATGAAGCTGTACAACAAAAAATGCTTATCTCGAAATGCGAAGTTATTACACTACAAGACAGTGACAAGAACAGAAGTGTAATATGCAGCAGAATCGCTCTCCTTCAAGAACAAAGGACTAGTAGATTAGCTCGAGAGGAAGGAAAGAGTCATTCTGAGGAAACTTCTTGGTGGACCCAAAAAAATTGGCAAAACATGGGTAAAGATGAGCAATGAGAAGGTCTATCAATTTAACAAACCCGTTGCAACGGAAATGAGAAAGAGAAGTCTTATGTTCTTCGGTCATCTGGTGAGAATGGATGACTGCAGATTAAAGAAGAAAATCTTCAATTTAATTCAACAGAGGAAAACACCCAACTGTTGGTTGCAAGAAATGAAGAAAGATCTCGTGGAACTTGGACTCACAGAAATGGACGCGATGGATAGGGACAGTTACAGAAAGGCAGTAACTGAATTTGAGGATTCTCAGGAGGCTCCAAGAAAGAAGACCAACAAGAAACTGACAGCTGAACATCTGGCAAAAATGGCAGCAGGCAGAAGAGCAGCCCTAGAGAAGAGAAAGAAGAAACTGAATATGAAATAAAATTTGTAACACGGTCCTTAGTTGGCCAATTCGTGTAAATAAATAAAATAAATAATTACCTGAGATCAAAGTCAGTATTTATAAATGATGCGATCTTAAATATAATACTTACGAATCTCTTGAGATCTTTATTTGCCGTAGTTCGCTTATATACAATGATGTTACATTGATGACTAGTTTCGACTCGTTAAACAGTTATCAAATCTTAATTGTCCAGGCATGGTAAGATATGTTTCAGATGAGCTGACACTTTAGTGACATGCTATGAATGGTATGCACTTCACCAATCAAATATTCCTCAACGTCACATTGTTCAATACAGTGTGCTTTCCTGTCCCACATGTTCAGGCAGAACTGGAGAAATACGAGTCCATCTCCAGTTATTGCTGTGTTGGCACACTGCCTGGACATGTGGGACAGAAAAGCACACTGTATGGAACAACATGACGTTGAGTCATATTTGTTTGATGATATCCATACCAATTATAGCGTGTCACTAAAAGTGTCAGCTCTTACCATGCCCGTAAAATTATCATTTGATTATGAGTCTTTAACGAGTCTAAACTAGCCATCAATGTAAAATCAATATATATATATAAGTGATCTATGGCAAATAAAGATCTCAAAAGAGATTAATAAGTATGATTAGTAATTTTAAGCAGATTAAATTCAAGTACCTACCGATGAATATATGGAAATTGGAAGAACAAATAATACATCCAACATAGAAATAAGAGAATAATTTCAGAAAGTGTACAAACTCACGTGCACACACTAAAATAAAAGAAACATATCAAGACAGGCCAAACGTAGAGACTATAATACGACTTTATTACTGCAAGCACTCTACGCGTCAGAAACAACCACAATCGGAGGATCAGTTATCACAGAAAAAATAGAACGTAAAATCTTTGAAAAAAATAGAGTAGTACAAAGAGATGGTATGTAGATGAAGAGACCAACCAAGAATTATACGAACAGACAATCAGAATCACAGACATGATCAGAAAACATCGGCTAACAATCTATGCACATATACATTGGAAGAACAACAACTGCTGCCGGCCGCGGTGGCCGCGGGGACTGAGGCGCTTCAGTCACGGACTGCACGGCCACTACGGTCGGGGGTTCGAACCCCCCTCGGGCATGGATATTTGGCCGTCCTTAGTATTAGTTAGTTCATAAGTAGTTTGTAAGTTTAGGGACTGATGACCCCGTAGTTAAGTCCCACAGACTATACAAACATTTTTTTTGAACAACTGCTTGACAAAGAGGATGTTTGATGTAGTACAAAACAGTTACAAAATCCAACTGGTACAGATTGTATAGCAGTTACGTTGCTTCATACAATAAAAGAAACATATCAAGACAGGCCAAACGTAGAGACTATAATACGACTTTATTACTGCAAGCACTCTACGCGTCAGAAACAACCACAATCGGAGGATCAGTTATCACAGAAAAAATAGAACGTAAAATCTTTGAAAAAAATAGAGTAGTACAAAGAGATGGTATGTAGATGAAGAGACCAACCAAGAATTATACGAACAGACAATCAGAATCACAGACATGATCAGAAAACATCGGCTAACAATCTATGCACATATACATTGGAAGAACAACAACTGCTGCCGGCCGCGGTGGCCGCGGGGACTGAGGCGCTTCAGTCACGGACTGCACGGCCACTACGGTCGGGGGTTCGAACCCCCCTCGGGCATGGATATTTGGCCGTCCTTAGTATTAGTTAGTTCATAAGTAGTTTGTAAGTTTAGGGACTGATGACCCCGTAGTTAAGTCCCACAGACTATAGAAACATTTTTTTTGAACAACTGCTTGACAAAGAGGATGTTTGATGTAGTACAAAACAGTTACAAAATCCAACTGGTACAGATTGTATAGCAGTTACGTTGCTTCATACAATAAAAGAAACATATCAAGACAGGCCAAACGTAGAGACTATAATACGACTTTATTACTGCAAGCACTCTACGCGTCAGAAACAACCACAATCGGAGGATCAGTTATCACAGAAAAAATAGAACGTAAAATCTTTGAAAAAAATAGAGTAGTACAAAGAGATGGTATGTGGATGAAGAGACGAACCAAGAATTATACGAACAGACAATCAGAAACACAGATATGATCAGAAAACATCGGCTAACATTCTATGCACATATACATAGGAAGAACAACAACTGCTTGACAAAGAGGATGTTTGATGTAGTATAAAACAGTTACAAAATCCAACTGGTCCAGATTGTATACCAGTTACGTTGCTTTCAGAGTATGCTAATACAAAAGCCCCATTCTAGTTATTATATACAACCGCTCGCTTAGCGAACGTTCCGTACCGAAGGACACTAAACTTGCAAAGGTCACTCAAATATTCAACGAAGGCACTAGGAGTAACCCGTAAAATTACACGTCTATATCAGTGACGTCGTTTTGCAGCAGGAATTTAGAACATACACTTTCCTCAAATATTATGAACTACCTCGAAGAGAACGACCAATTGACTGGTAATCAATTCAGAAAGAATCGTTCTTGTGAAACACAGCTAGTTCTTTACTCACGTGATGTGATGAATGCCATCGACAAGGAATGTCTAATAGATTCCGTTTTTGTAATTTTTCCAAAAGAGTTTTGACACTGTACCTCACAAGCGGCTTCTAATCAAATTGCGTGCTTATGAAATATCGCCACAGCTGTGCGATTGGATTCGTGATTTCCTATCAGAAAGGACACAGTACGTTGTAATTGACGGAAAGTCATGGAGTAAAACAATATCTGGCGTTCCCCATGGAAGTGTTGTAGTATGCCACTGTTTCTTATTTTTATAAACGATTTATGAAAATTTGAATAGCACTCTTTCTACTACAGTAACTGCCTACATTACACTTGTACGTCCTATTTGGAGTATTCTTGCGCATTTTGGGATCCATACCAGGTGAGACTGACGGACGATTTAGAGAAACATCAGAGAAGGGCAACTCGTTTTATATTATCGCGATATAGGGGAGAGAGTGTCACGGGAATGATGCACGAGTTGGGGTTGGTATCATTAAAAGAAAGGCGTTATTTCTTGCGTCAAGATATATTTGAGAAATTTCATTCAGTAACTTCCTCTTCAGAATGCTAACATACGTTGTTAGCACCCACCTACATAGAGTGACATGATCATCATTGTAAAATAAAATAAATCAGATCGAAAACAGAAAGATTTAGGTGTTCCTTTTTCCCGCGAGCTGTTAGAGAATGGAATTATATAGGAATATGATAAAAGTGGTTCGATGAAACCACTCCACGCACTTCAATGTCAATTTCAGAGTATCCACGTAAATGTAGATGTAGGGTCGTCGAAATAATGTGCAAATATTTGGGATTATATCTCTGACGTCGATCTGTTGTTAGAGTTTTCGAACTTTTCTCTGTTCAAGTATTTTGACATTACTGGAGCCCGGAAATCAACATTGTTTACGGAAACAACGATCATGTAAAGTACAGTTCGCGCTTTTCGTTTACAAGACCCAAAAAGCAGCAGACACCGGCTCCCACTTAGATGCCGTGTTTCTTCACTTTCTGAAATCGTTCGATACGGTCCCGCACCTAAGCATAGTGAAAAAATACGGGCGCACTAAATTTAAACCAAATATATTATTGGACTGAATATTTTGTAGCTAACCGAACGCAATTTGTCATCTCAACTGAGAGAAGTATTCAGACGTGAAAGTCATTACTGGCGTGGCCCAAAGGAGTTGTTATTCAAAATATACATAAAAGAACTCTTAGTTAACACGAAAGCTGACTGCCTTCAGATGTTCAAATGTTTGTATAGCTTATAGCTTGTATAGCTTAACTACGGGGTCATCAGTCCCTAAACTTACAAACTACTTATGAACTAGCTAATCCTAAGGACGGCACAAATATCCATGCCCGAGGGGGGATTCGAACTCCCAACCGAAGTGGCCGTGCAGACCGTGACTGGAGCGCCTCAGTCCTCTCGGCCACCGCGGCCGGCGTCCACTGCCTGTTTTCAAGGATGTTGCTGTTAGATATCAAGAAGTGACAATGCTAGAAAATTGTAGAGAAATACAGGAGGATCTGTAGCGTATCGATGCATATTTAAATGCAAAGTTATTGCGCCTTCTCCTCTCTCGTTTCCTCGTGGGGGCGGAGGATGAAGGACCTTTAGTATCCATCTTTCCATACTTGACGCTCCTCTCCCATCGCGTCCTTCCATTCTATCTCAACTTTGGCCTTGTATGCTCATGAATACAACGCCAATGTATTCTGCAGAACATAAAAAAATATGTGTCTATGGTATAAGTGGACATATGATGAATACTGCGTCTACTAACAGGTTTCCTCCAGGATGAATACTGTTCTGACACAGTAGTCTCCAGCACGTATGCTAGCTAGAAACACAAATTTCCCAGGAGGGCCCCAGTGTGAGGCAGAGGCCGGAGAACTGCGCGAAATTGGTATTCTAAGAGTGGTAAAGCTGTTCTCACCGTTCAGATGTAAGGAGAGTGGGCCTTTGTTCATGGGAAACTGGATTTGACGTCTACCTACCAACAGGAAATTCACTAAGAAAATAACCCGTTAAAAAAAATAAAAAAAAATAAATAAAAAAACCTAGCTTTGAACAATAAATTTTCCTGTTACTTTAGAAAATGGCGTCACACATTCACACATAGTAAATCCAAATAACTTATGAAGATAATAGCGGAAACTCTGTGATATTTACATGCGTTTATCAGGCAACTCCTCTAGCAGTGCCATTTGTTGGTTCGAGTTGTATAGCACACTTGCTTTGACGTCTGTGATTCAGTACTTTAGTTCGCTGCGTAACAAACTTTCTTCGAAAGGTTTACATTTGTTACGTCTTCTAAGAGATTACGTAAGATGATAATTTATTTAAAGTTCAAGGTAGAAAAAAATAAAGCATTCCTCTCTGTCATAATCTGTGTAATACGTCAGCGCTTCTTGGTGTAAGACGAAAATCTAAGAAAAAATTTCCGTAGTAGGTTAAATAAATCTATACTATACAAAACTTTTAAGGAACTGTTTTAGATGTATGAAAGCAAATCATAGACAACTCATTACAGACCACTGAAAATATTTGATATTTAATAAAACGGAAGGCGTCTGTAGGAAAGTGATCGCAGTGTATTGCTGTTGGGAAGACGGACAAATAATCCCCTTCATAATCTATACAGTTTATATGGATAGGATTCGAACTGAATATAAAATTGATGACAAGGCTTAGGCCTACAGATGTATGCACTTTCCATGAGTATTTAGGAAGCCAAATGGAAGGCATGGCACCAAACCAAATACTGAAAATGACAGTAAAAATTTAAGACGTTAATTAAAAATTCTTTTTTGCTTTGTGCTTCATAATGTATAACTTATGCTTAAACCTCGCATTTAAGATATTGTGATGGTGTTTAAAGTCACGTCTAGGCTACTCTTTGAATAAAGGCATTTAAATGAAACTTGTCATTAAACTTTTGTTGATGTATTCAATTTACCCATTTTTTTTAAATCTACACGCTAAGAACAAATTACCACAAATTCTTATTTCTGAAATCTTTCTGCACAAAGTGTTCTGGGATAATAAGCTTTTATTCAAATCCCCGTGACTCTTTTTAAATTTTTTATCAAAGTCAGCTCTTCTCTTACGACTAACCCACGGGCTGCATCTATAAACAAATTATAAAATTATATTATAAAAATTATAAATTAAATTATAAAAAGGTAAATCTAACCGTAAAAGAGACGGTTTGTTAAAAGTAAACGATATTATGGTAGCCTGCTTAAGCTATTATAGTTGCGTCTCTTATTTTTTCGGAACCTAAAGAAAGCTTTCGGAGTGCTTTGGTGTTTGTAGTTATTACAACCGTATACAACACAAATATTCCTATTCCAACCATTTCATAGTTCTGTAAAGTAAGCCGACGAATCAAGGAAGTCTTCTGAGTCTCCGCTGCTATCTCACGGCTTTAGTTCACAATTCATGTCGCTAGAGGGTGCCCGGGAGCGCGTCACACGTTTTAGGGAAGAGTTTCCGCTATTATCATCATAAGCAATTTTTTGGTAAACGATTTGCTTTATAGTGGACCATACATTGTTAATAATCTGTGTCACAGAAGAGAACTTCGCACTAGACTGGCAACCGGACTAGAGCCATACAAGTTGATCAGATGTGGATCAGTCACTAGGGAGTCAAAGAAGTGGAGGGGAAAAACTTCCCCTGTTGAACAAAATAACAAGAGCACTCTGACGCGTTCTTCTTCGATTAATATGCTGTCTGGACGTACTTGATCATCGTTTCATGTACGACGTAATCCTGGACGGT
This sequence comes from Locusta migratoria, assembly GCA_026315105.1. Classification (NCBI taxonomy): domain Eukaryota; kingdom Metazoa; phylum Arthropoda; class Insecta; order Orthoptera; family Acrididae; genus Locusta; species Locusta migratoria. The sequence continues at coordinate 75,957,642 of CM048750.1, read as the reverse complement.
GCTGATTCGTAGATTGGATTTATGCAAGACGCACTGGCCGAACACCTGCGATTGAAACTCGCCGTGCTGTGCAAGACGAGAAGCAACTTCCCTAGCCAGGACGATCTCCGCACTTCAGTCCTGCACCTGGGATATGGTGGGATGATAAATGACTCGTCTACCCAGAACTCTGGCAGAAATACGTGAACATGCCGAGCAGGCTTGAATAATGTGTTCTAAGGCAGTAATCTCCATATATATTATCGAATGGATGCCTGAAACACACCTGTGCCGCTGTCCGTGAAAGCTACGCCCCGTACTAATATGAGTGAGACGATACTTGGTACCTCAGCACCGCATGACCCATTTGTCTGCAATTGTAATAATTTCGTGTACTCCATATGCACTGTTGCGACAATAAATTCTGATTGGATAGGAAATCTCTAATAGTGTGTATAAAGACAATTAAACCTGTTTCACGCCTACTGTCATTTACTCTCAGAGGCAATATATTGACTATGTACATAAGCATCGACATTTAGCCAAGGATTCAGTGCGGAATTCGAGTCTTTCCGATTTGATGCCGTAAACGCGGAATCGCGAATTACGCCTGCATCAATATGAAACACGTCCGAAAAGGACCAACTTGTCTGCCGAAGGACGAACACAGGCAGATATCCGTCGGTGGCTGAAGAATTTATCGGGGACTGCACTTACGTCGAAAACCACCGCTGTGGATCGATGGAAAAAGTTGTATTTCCATTTCGACACACGATATTGGAAGAAAATGTCGTGACGTAGAAATAATGTCAAGCGTGAGATGTTTGAGCACCAGTCTTATAGTCCTAATCCCTCCCCATTGCGATTATCACACCTACAGTGATATTTCGTGACTTTTCATCAATTATCTATACTAATATTAAAATATTAAATGCAGGTCTGCCGTTGTACATTTCAGTCTTCATAAATACAAGAGGTATTTCCATTCAGTTTTCTCAGGAAACTATCTTAGTTGGGTCAACATTTTGCATGATTTCATCAAAATCGGATCACGAAGGAAAAAGATATCGTTATTTAAGTGTCTTCAGTTACTGTGTCTGCTTATCTATTAAAAACCTTTTATCTCCAAAACTACTTCAGAAATTAGATTCGAAGATTCGCAAGTAACGTGGACGTACTTTGCGGCAATATATAGGCTTCGTTTTATAAAATCACAGAAAAGGAGAGAAGAAAAAAGAAAAATTATCTGCGACCGTCATTTCTGTCTGTCTCTTTGAAAACGTACTAGACGAATTTCACCGGCTTTTCATAGGTAACTAGTGCGAATCCTGCAGTTTGATACGACTTCATTAACAGAATCGGGTAAAAGGAAGAAAAGAAACGGTAATTTCATGTTTTATGTGTTTGCTGTACTTATAAGTACGCCATAAGCCAATAAAGAAACAACAGAGGTGCTGTTAATTACGTAGTGCAGCAATCAACAAATAGATGGCGCTGCTTCGTTTTCCCCATCCTAGTAAATACGACGTAATACATCAAAGAACCATAAAAGGCGATTTCTATGTCCATCTTGGTCTAACGACGGATGTTACAGGGTTAGGAAATGAAGTTCGGAGTTAGGGCGGCGCGCGTTTTCATCACTACCCCATCGGTTAGAATGCCCCAGCTATACGACCAGATGGCCAGCCATTCACGAGAAACTTTCGGTCCTATGTAATGTACCAGGACATCCGCATTGTGAGCCGAATGGTTCCGTGGACGAGGTTGTAGCTGCAAGTGTAACAAGCCGTCGGTCAGTGCTCGAATCTTCAAACGGTTATTTTGGCCCACTTTAGGTTACGGTAGTAACACTAAAAGTGGGCCTTTGCGATCGTCTTCTGACAGCTCGAAATTTAAATGAAAATAACGGCTTAACCATTCATCTGACACGAAAATTGAATAACAAAATTTTTAGAGGAGAAAATTCTCTACAACTTTGCTCTCTTATGTTTTATTCATATCTCGTATCGTTTTAGAGATATTTGCAAAACTAACGTCGATTTTGGGATGTCTAGTTGTCTGTCTGTCTGTCCGTAACGTGTTCCTTGTTTTTAAGACGAACCGATCAACTCATCAGCACCAAATTTTACAAACATAATTGTAGGCTGCCAGAGACCAGAACCTCCATTTTTCAAATTTTTCGCACAAAAAATACGGTAGTAATAACAAAAAAGCCGTTTGTAATGTAATTGTAATTACAAACGAACCGTTCATCTGACACGAAAATTGAATAACCTAATTGGCAGAGGGGAAAATTCTCTACAACTTCGCTCTGATACGTTCTATTCATATCTTGCATCGTTGCAGAGATATTTGCAAAAATAACGGCGATTTGACGATGTCTGTCTGGCTGTAACGTGTTCCCACTTTATAGGTCGAACCGTTCAACCGATTGGCACCAAATTTTGCAGACATAATTGTTGGCTACCAGACACCAGAACATCATTTTTTCAAATATTTCGGACAAGAAATACGTTAGTAAAGCCAAAATAAAAGCTGCTTGTAATGTAATTTTAATTGCAAATAAACGCTTCATCTGACGCGCAAATTGAATAAACGAATTTGTAGAGGAGAAAATTCTCTACAACTTTGTTCCCTTATGTATTTTCATATCTCGTATCGTTTGAGAGATATTTGCAAAAATAACTGAGTTTTGACATCCACGACTGAATTAACGTAAACCTGCTGTTCGCAGATGTCACGTGACACTCCTCGCCCAGAACTCTCTGTGGCATACGCCATATTGCGTTGCGTATTTGATGATTTTCTTATTGCAACTTACACGTTGTCATTTCAAAGCAATGGCGCACTGAAGAATTAACAAAAACACGTCGTTCTTCGTACGTTAAATGATAATCTAGTGTCTTAAATGCCATATTAGCATCAGTTAACAACGGCCATCAATAGTATGAGATTAAAGAACACAACTCGTAACTGTTAGCCGTAGCATAGTGGGCAATGCGTTGGACTGTGACATTGAAGGTGAGTGGTTCGGAACCCGCCACTACCTAAAACTTTTTCCCCTAAGAGGGTTTCAGACATTCTTATTAATTTTTTATTATTTAGATTATTATTTTGGTCCAAAACGAATGCAAAAACTTATAAAACTACAAATCTAAAGTGGGCCGTAAAACACGCCAGTGCGATTATTTTTTTCATTCTTCTTTTTTTTCATATTCTTTTTTATTTAACTGGTCAATATATTAAAGGGGGGGGGGCGTTGATGACAAACACACACTACTTCAAAAATGCTCCAAATCCACAGTTTTGGAGAAACGGCAATGACATTTTTACCACGCTTTATATGAAAGTAACACATTTACATATAAAATCCTTTAATTATAAGTATTCAACTTTTTAAATGAAATTTGAAGTTTTATTAAAAAAAATACGTATGTTCCTTCTTATCAGAAAGTATTTAAGAGATATGTACAAAAATTTCTCTGTTTCATCTCTTTATATATTGTAAGCTTCATTCATGAGGTTTTTGGAATAGGTAAAACAGGAGAATTTTCATAATTTTGTAATCGTAATTCCACAAGTGCAATTTTTAATTCTTGCAATATTTCAAGCACTTTTCCCCCTATCTCAGCTTGCAATAAGAATTTTAAAATATGCTATTGAGACAACGTTTATTATGTTTATAGAAATATGTGTATAAAATTTTATAATTCTAGCAATTCATAGAATTTACGTAAAAGGTACATAAACTTCGAAACCAAACTTTTCAGGAAACGCAATTTAAAGTTCAACCTAACTTTTTTCTATATGTCACTTCTTTAGATGGCACCAAATTTGTACTCTGGGTCTTTTTCCCTTCAGGGCTTCTCTTCTGGTTTCTTGTTGGCTGTCTTCTTTCCTTTACCTGGTCTTCAACTCACTTTTCAGCTGCAGAGACGCGCTGTAAATCTATTTACCTCAGAATGTCTTGAGTAAAATATCATATGTTAAAGCCTATTGTTTCTAATACTTTCATCATCCCAACTTTCCCATCATAAAAAAAAACAAGAACTGCTTTATACGTTGTAATTCTGACAACTGTAACAGATGCAAAAGTGGTTTTAGGGCATCGCATTCATTTGAGTGAATTTAGAGACTCATTCGGATTCTGGGTTTTGGTTTCAAGCTCAGTTAATTTAAATGCAGTGTGGAGCTCCTAGGAGACGAGTTCACATTTTCAGCAGATTTTCGGACGTAGCGTAATTGCTGGTTTGTCGTTTCTCACGTCTTCTATTTACTAACTTATCCAAACGCAGCTTATCCAGTGTTTTATACACCCTTTGTGATCGTGGCACAACTGAATGAAGAAAGAATCGAACACTTGTATAATTCTCCGTCAGCATCACAATGCAAAAAGAGGGGATAAAAAAAGAATTGCTTTGTCATAAACAATGCAGATAATTTGTCACTGTTTATAAGATAAGGAACAGAGTCAAAGATGATCTATAAAATCAAAGAGTATGTATCACGGCCTTCTAGTGTATCGCGCTTATATCCCATCAACATAAAATGTACAAAAATGCAAGTCTCGTGACGAATTCCTTCCCCCACAAAAAGTAGTGATGTCTTATGGGAAACCAAATCGGTTACTTTAGTTAGTGTTCATGGAACCCCCTATTCCACAATGTCATAATTTTTTATCTAATTAGTTATCTACCAACATCTGTTGTGACTATATCAAAATTTACGTCTTTATTCCTATAATAAATATAATGACTTGGCAATCGCACCATAGTATAATAACATAAGAATACATATAATGATTGGGCAATTACTCATTGACATATAAAAATAATTTTTATTCCACTATGTATCCAAACTTCACATTTGCGTAAAGTATTTTAAATATTAGTTTACCTTGCCACGCGATAGCCAAGTCATTATATTTACTGTAGAAATAAAGACGTATAATTTTGATATAGTCACTTCAGATGTTGGTAGATAACTGATTAGATAAAAAATTATGACAGTGTTGAGTAGGTGGTTCCATGAACACTAACTAAAATAACCGACTTGGTTTCCCATAGGATCTCACGACTTTTTTTGTGCTGAAAGAAATTCGTCGCGAGACTTCCATTTTTGTACATTTTATGTTTCTCATTGGATATCACTTCTTTTTGTAGGTAGTCCTTTTCTGTAAATTTTTTTGTACGTCAGCCACGGATTTTCTGAAAATCCATTCCCTTTCTCTTTGATTTGATTTCGTTTAGTTTGATGTAACAGTATTTTGAAAGTCCTTTAAGTCGATTACATTGTTATTGTTCAATCCTTTCATCATGTATAGTACTGCCACCTTTGGTGGATCAATATACAAATATCAACAAGTTAGCGTTGTATTTTGCATCAATTCATGAACTTCATACTACATGGAAGTTGCGGATTAGTGAATTAGTATTACACAAATATCATGAAGTTTGTCAAGCACACGATAGAATTTTACTTACGGCAGTGGTGGCGTAGTGTGCTAAAGTTGGCAGCGACTGACTAATGGGACACTTTCGATACCAGTCACGTAGAGTTAGGGGCATAATCTTTCGTGTTGATCATGGAGTAAATAATTAATTCTTTTCCTGTTCTGTAGTTGACAGGTTTTTCAGGTTTTTGTACGTATCCCTCATAAAGCGAACATTTCGTTGCCAACATCTGCACACTACGCCGTGAGTAAAATTTAGCCTTTACGTCAAAACTCTAAATGTGGCGAAATTTTATCAGTTTATCCCTATTTCTTACGACTGTTGTATCCGTACACAAATAATTTTTGATACGTTGTTTAAAGTGACAGGGAGACCAGTAATACTGTATTCGGTAGTGCCAGTGTAGTAGGCCTAATGAGTGTCATTGGTTCTGCCGAGGATTGATTGATTGTTTTAGCATTCAAACCCTTGATATCCTCGGACGTCGATGTTTTACTTTCCATGTTCATCGTACGTCGATATGTTTGAATTAATGTTATCATTTTACCATCGATGTTTCTCTAATATCATCCCTCAGTCAGTTGCTGGTAACACTTCAGTTTTTGACGTTCACATTTTATTAGAGTTGGAGATTTTAAATCGTGATCCGAGCTATAGCTTTGACAACATCTGCTCCGTTTTACCACTCTCAACGGCTATGTACACTAATGATTATATATTGTGGTTGGCCTGCTAGATGGCATTGCCATGGGTCAAAGGGGTATCAACTGCATTTTGTAAATAGGTACCCCCATTTTTGTTGTATATTCATCTAGTACGTAAATAAATATGACTGTGTTATTAGGAACACTTTTTCGCTTTGTAATAGTCACAGACGTAATGTTACATAGTATTGCGTAACATTTCACCAGTGCGAACGAGATTTGCTACGTGATACATTACTCGTGTTAAAATGGACCGTTTACCAATTGCAGAAAAGGTCGATATGGTATTTATGTATGGCTATTGTGATCAAAATACCCAACGGGCCTGCACTATCTATGTTGATCGTTATCCTGGAATACATCATCTAAGTGTCCGCACCTTTCGTCGGATGGTTACGTCATTTAAAGAACATGAAGTATTCAGCCACAAGCGATACGTCAACAAAGACCTGCAACAAATGATGATGCCGAAGTAAGTGTTTTAGATGCAGTTGCGGCTAACCTGCACATCAGTTGCAGACAAACTGAGCGAGAATCGGGAATATCAAAAAAGTCGGTGTTGAGAATTCGACATCAACATAAATTACACTCGTACCACATTTCTCTGTACCAGTATTTATTTGCATAGCGAAGACTTTGAACGCCATTTACAGTTTTGCCACTAAACAAATATATATCACGGGACGATAACCGATTTCTTTCACGCGTTTACTGACGAAGGGTCATTCACAAACAGAGATAACGGAAACCGGCATAATATGCGCTATTGGGCAACAGAAAATCCACGATGGCAGCGAAAATTGGAACATCAGCGACCTTGCGGCATTATGGGAGGAAGGATAATTGGCCCCTATTTTAGGGTGGCGAGTGGTTCCAGCCGTAGCGGTCTCCGAAAGATAAGTTCCAATAAGTGTTTGTGTTATTGTAGTTAAATTATTAAAGTGAGTAGATTCAGGAGGTGTTATCACGCTAGTTATTTATTAAATTTAGTACTTTTCAACAGGTGACTTGCTGTTTTTAACGTAGTTGAAGTTGGGAAACTTTAAGTTACGGTATTTGATAACTCTTGTACTCTCACTGTGTTTAGTTAGTTTATTAGTGACGCTTGAATTTGAACTTGTTTATATAAGCAATAGTGTAAAGTTTCAGTGGTAGTGTTATTTGTTCTTTTCTGATACTATTAGTTGTTGTTGTTACTTGATTTTGTAGAGACTGAGGTTTGTTGATTGCTGTAGTTAAGAGGTACTTCCTAGTTCTTTTGTAGAAACGTAACTTAATAACATAGACGTCTAGTTTTTCTTAACAAATAATTGTGAAATTTTACCTTGAGTGAAAAGTATGGGCTCTGTCGTAGGGTCGTGTGTAGTGGGTTGCAGTGTGGGATTTGTAGTAAGTATTTTCATGGGGGGGGGGGGGGGGAGTGCAGTGGGGAAGCCAGTGGGCATTGTGGTGAGGTTCTCTCCTGGAACTGTAGAATTTGCAGCAGAAATAAAAGGATAGAGGAGCAGGAGCGTTTGATCTGCGCCCTTCAGGTGCAGTTGAAAAACGCTGAACAGGAATTAGGTAGGCTGAGGAGGGGAAGGGGGGCTGGGGAATGGGAACTGGCAGTTGGCAAGAAGGTAGCTAGGAGAAGGTATTCAGATAGCCTTACATTGCAAGTTGCAAATAGGTTTGACCAACTGTCAGAGTTGAGTGGAGATGAACCTCCTGTAGCTGTAGGTGTAGGAAGTACGCAGCAGACCTCAGCTGTTAGGAAGCCGAAATTTGTAGAGAGGGCTCTTAGGAAGAAGAAGGTTCTGCTGCTAGGCAGTTCTCATGGCAGAGGTGTTGGCCAACAGTTGCAGGAAGTACTTGGGAATGAGTACCAGGTCACCAGCATAGTGAAGCCTAGTGCAGGGTTAGCTCAGGTCACTTGTAACTTAGGGGACTTATGTAGGAATTTCTCCAAAGAGGATCAGGTAGTTATAGTGGGTGGGGCCGGGAATAGTCTTGATAGGGACGGGGAATATGATATAGGTGGTGATCTGGAAAGGATAGCAACTCAAACTGGTGGCACGAATTTGCATTTCGTGCGGCTGTTTCAGCGTCATGATAGGCCTTGTCTTAATAAGGCTGTCAGCCGTGTTAACATGGGGCTTGAGAAGGCGCTGATGACGGAGGGCATGGATCACATTGCAGTGGTGCCAGTTGAGACTATCCAAAGGTCGGATTTTACTAGGCACGGCCTGCACCTCAATAGGCATGGGAAGGGGAGGTTGGCAAAGCTCATAGGTGACAGTGTAGTAGGGGGTGGGGGTGTCACTCATGGAAAAATTCCTGTAGTAGTTGGTGTTAGGGCTGCACCTTTTTTAGACTGAAGACAGCTGATAGGTATTCCTGCTTAAAGGAAGTCCCTCTAAGAAAGGAACCACCTTTGACAAAGTCTAAGAATATAATTAATAAGGGAATTAATGTTTTTCATCAAAATATACAGGGTATCAGAGATAAAGTTAATGAACTGCTTATTGATACTGATTCTGACATTATTGGTATTTCAGAGCACTTTTAAAGTGGTGTGACAATTCAGAGACTTCCTTTGCCAGGATACAGGTTAGCTGCCATCTACTCTAGGAGTTTCTTGCAGTGTGGGGGAGTGGCCATGTATGTAAAAAACGATTTTTCATCGGAGTCAATCGATTTTTCTAAACACTGCACAGAACAGATATTTGAATGTTGTGCAGGAGTTGTTAATGTTAATGGAACTAAACTAGTAATAGTTGTTATTTATAGATCCCCTGACTCAGATTTTAAAATGTTTCTGCCCAAGCTGGAATTGGTTCTTGGTTCACTGTATAGGAAGTATAAAAATTGAATTGTGTGTGGAGATTTCAACATTAATTGTGTAGGTGATAGCTCAAGGAAAAGTCAGCTATCCGATCTATTTAATTCCTATAATATGATGCAAACAGTAATTTTTCCAACGAGAGTACAAGGAAATAGCAGTTCTACCATTGACAATATTTTTGTTCATTCTTCATTATTAGAGGGGCACTCTGTCAGCAGAATAGTAAATGGTCTATCAGACCACGATGCCCAACTTTTAATTCTAAAAAGTATTTGTTCTCAAACAAATGTTAAACAAAAATATCAACTACTCAGAAAAGTTAATCCAGTTGCAATTGATACCTTTTTAAGCTTAATTAAGGAACATGAATGGAAGGATGTTTATAGTGCCGATAATGCATGTGATAAATATAATGCTTTTCTGAACACATTTCTTATGCTGTTTGAAAGTTGCTTTCCGCTGGAACAATCAAAACAGGGTACTTCCAGTAACAGACAGCCAGGGTGGCTGACAAAGGGGGTAAGAGTATCATATAGAACTAAGCGGGAGTTGTATCAAAATGTTAGAAGCAGTCAGAAGGAAGATGCAGTAGCTCATTACAAACAGTACTGTAAGGTTCTGAAAAATGTCATTAAGAATGCAAAAAGTATATGGTATGCAAAACGAATAGCAAACTCTCGGAATAAAATTAAAACTATCTGGTCAGTCGTGAAGGAAGTGTCAGGTCAGCAGCAGCAGGTAGAAGATATAACGTCAGTGCGTAGTAGGAATGTTTCTGTTACTGACAAGTTGGATATATGTGCAATATTCAATAATCACTTTCTGAATATAGTAGAGGAACTAAACAAAACTCTAGTTTCTACAGGTAATCATATAACGTTTTTAGAAAATGCCTTTCCGAGGCTGTTACCTGAAATGGTCCTTCATGATACTTCCATAGGTGAGATTGAGTCAATAATTAAATCACTAAAGACTAAGGACTCTTGTGGATATGATGGGGTATCTAGCAGAATTCTTAAGTACTGTTCTCCATATGTTAGCCCAGTGCTAAGCCATGTTTGTAATTTTTCCTTTCAGAATGGTCATTTTCCTAACAGATTAAAGTACTCAGTAGTGAAACCACTTTATAAAAAAGGAGAAAGGGATAATGTAGACAACTATAGACCTATTTCTATGCCATCGGTTTTTTCTAAAGTTATTGAAAAGGCTGTATTTTCGAGATTAATTGATCATTTCAGTTCACATAATTTATTGTCAAACGTGCAGTTTGGTTTTAGAAGTGGTTTAACGACTGAAAATGCTATATTTTCGTTTCTCTGTGAGGCGCTTGATGGGTTAAATAAGAGGCTACGGACATTAGGCGTTTTCTTTGATTTAACAAAAGCGTTTGATTGTGTTGATCACAAAATATTGTTGCAGAAGTTGGAACATTATGGAATGCGGGGAGTAGCCCACAACTTTAATAATAGACAACAGAAGGTAATTCTCCGCAGTGTAGAAAATAGCTATGACGTGCAATCCCAATGGGGCACAATTAAGTATGGGGTGCCCCAGGGGTCTGTTTTGGGACCATTGCTGTTTCTTATTTATATAAATGATATGCCTTCGAGTATAACAGGTGACTGTAAAATATTTTTGTTCGCTGATGATACCAGTTTGGTAGTGGAGGATGTTGCTTGTAATATTGTCACAATATCAAATAATGCAGTTCAAGAAATAAGTTCATGGCTTGTAGAAAACAAGTTCATGTTAAATCACAGTAAAACTCAGTTTTTACAATTTCTAACACATAATTTGACGAAAGCTGATATTCTGATTACACATAATGGGCATGTGATAAGTGAGACTGAACAGTTCAAATTTCTAGGTGTTCATATAGACAGTAAGCTGTCATGGAAAGCCCATGTTCAGAATCTTGTTCCAAAACTAAATTCTGCTATATTTACCATTAGAACAATATCTCAGATAAGTGATTTTTCAACACGAAAAGTAGTCTATTACGCTTACTTTCACTCACTTATGACGTACGGCATTGTTTTCTGGGGTAATTCGCCTGATGCAAAAAGGATATTTCTGGCTCAAAAACGGGCGGTTCGAGCAATATGTGGTGTAAGTTTGCGAACGTCATGTCGACCCCTTTTCAGTAGTCTGGGAATTTTGACTCTGGTGTCACAATACGTTTTTTCTTTAATGTCGTTTGTTGTTAATAATATCAGCTTATTCCCACGAGTTAGTGGCTTTCACTCGGTGAATACTAGACAGAAGTCGAATCTGCATTTGCATCACACCACCTTAACACTTGTGCAGAATGGGGTACAATAATCTGCGGCATCCATTTTCAATAAGCTGCCACAAGAACTAAATCTTAGCACTAATCCACAAGCTTTCAAATCTAAATTGAAGAGGTACCTCATGGCTCACTCCTTCTATTCGTCGAGGAACTCCTAGAAAAGTTAAACAATTAAGCTAATTCATTTTTTCTTTATTGATTCTTTTCACTTTGTCTTAAGATTGTCGTGTGCAAAGTACTACTTTAAAATTTTCTATTACCATTCTTGTGTAACAATTAATGTATTGACTTGTTCCATGACCATGGAGTCTCACTCCTCAATTGGGTCCTATGGAACAGAAAAACCAATAAAAAAATAAAAAAATGGATGGCAATCTAAATGATGCAATGTATGCTGGTGTCTTACGTAATGTTCTGCCGATTTTACTACAAGATGTTTCACTGCATGACACAATGACGATGAACTTTCAACATGACGGATGTCCGCACATGGCTCCCGTGTAGTTGAAGCGGTCTTAAATGGAATATTTATCACAGGTGGATTGGTCGTAGAAGCACCAACCATGGCATGCACTTTCACCGGATCTTACATCCCCGTATTTCTTTATGTGGAGAAAATTGAAGGATATTTGCTATCGTGATCGACCGACAACGCCCGAAAACATGCGTCAGCCTATTATAAATGTATGTGAGAACATTACTGAAGGCTGTTGAGAGTAATTTCGTTACGGGAATAGCCAAATGCATTGAAGGACATCATTTTGAGCATTTATTGAAGTCATGAGGTAATTACAGGTAATCACGCAGAAACAGCATCCGTTCTCATAATGTATGATAATTTCACAAAAGTACATGTATCACATTGGAACAACCAAAATAAAGTTCAAACGTGCCTACGCTCTGTGTTTTAATGTAAAAGACCTATCTGTTACCCACTTTTCGTCTAAAACTGTGAGCAAAATGTTTGTGAATAGTACAGCGTCATCTATCACAAAGCGACAAAAGTGTTCCAAATAAAACATTTATATTAATTTACGTACAATACGAATATGTAATAAGTGGTGCTACCTATTTAAAAAAATGCAGTTGATATCCGTTTGATCTGTGGCAGCGCCATCTAGCGGGCCAACCATAGCGCCATCTGTTTTCCTCTTCAAGCTAGAAAAGTTTTGTTTTTGCTGTTTTTTCGTTTGATGCTTATTTCGTGAGATATTTAGCCCAGTCACTGTCAATGGACAGCCCTGTATATATAAGTTAGTTTAAGTCTACGGGCTGCTGACACTGTATTTTGGTCTCAAAGCTTTACAAATACATCAACAATGAATGTGGACCCAGCAGTGACTATTTTACTGTTCTTCCCCCAAATGTTTGGCCGGTTTTTATCGATTACGTTGCGATTTAGAGAATCAATGACTTTTAATTCGATGTTGACACACATATAGCAGTTTGACAAAAGGTGTTGGAATGCGGTCTTTGCGGATGCGTAAGATGAGGTGCGGGTTTGGAGTTCTAATTCAATTAATTGGAAATGAAAATTGCATAACGCGGCAAACGTACTGAAACCCCAGTCATATTAAGCTCCAGACACTACTGGAAAGAGATGGAGGCATCAAACGTTTTCAAAATTCGTGATACCGTATCTGTACTGGTACCTCAGCAGCTTTTAAAAAAATGTTCAAATGTTTGTTAAGCTTATGGGACTTAACTGCGGGGCCATCAGTTAATAAATTTACAAACTACTTATCAACTAGCTTATACTAGAGACTGCACAAACATCTATGTTCGAGGGGGAGGGGGGATTCGAACCCCCGACGTGGAAAGGCCTCGCGCATTGGAGCATAGCGTCTCAAGGCACTTGGCCACTCCGCCGCGGCCATCAGCTTTTACACACGCAATATTAATCAACATTGTAATTTGATTCAGAGCGTTTTAACTGGAATTTAACAAATGATGTATATATATATATATATATATATATATACATACTTTTTCCCCAGGAGTTCCTGGTATTTTCCAGAATGATCTCTCCAACTTTTTCTAAGTACGCAAAAAGTTCTTAGCTGTCTTTTGTCAGGGCCACAACTCGTTTCATCGTACGAGAGAGGAATTTGAGTAAAAATATTGTAATCCTGAATGCTGCATTTGCCGATATTGTTAATAATTTTGTGGTCTCACTACGTCATGTGCTACCACATACCCTCCGAGGAGTGTATGGGCGTGCAAGCATTTCGCCATTCGTCATCGAGATCTCTTTGCGACGCAACGCATTACGGCCAAAAACAATCACTGCTCAATGCCTACATTCTGCACGCTATGTTGTGTATTTGGGCGCTGAGGTTGCGGCGGTTATAAGCAGCACACACGTAGCCCAAAATCAAACGATTTTCAACGAATGCTGTCAGTCCACACCTAGGAAGGTCCCGCTCTTTTCGTTGAGAAAAACTAACATCGATACTGAACTGTGTGACGTTTAATTGAAACGTTTTGATTTCCTCTTGTAGCGAGAAATCAGCGTAGTGAAACACATCGTGCGAACTTCTCTCTGCAAAACTGACATTTCGACGCGCGTTTCACTGTCGTTTTAGTTGGCAATGAATGAATTACATCTACATCAACGTTCAGCAGCGCAGAGCTGAAACAACGCATTAATATCGTTATATCCTTTCCATTGGAACTTTATGAGTCCCACTGCCCGTTCCACCGTAATATTTAATCTAATACTAACGGAAAAATGCGCATTTCGCAAACAGATCACGATTTTGGTGATGAAAGGCATGGAGCATAACTTTAACACCGCGGACGCGAATATCGCCCGCAGGGTAAAATAACTGAGACAGGCATATTTTGTAGCCCTTTTACCGTTTTGCTAACAAAGTGATAGTTCCTCTCAATATTAGCTTATTTGCTGTAATGAACTCTTATATCACTAGAACGCCCGGTGGGGGTGAAACTACCATCTTTCATTTTAAGATGGGAATATCTTCGGTGTTTAAAATACTGTGTTCCTGTGAGTTTCTGATTTTTTATAGTTTTAGAAGATGTTAAAATTACCTTAAAAAGTTTGATCTGTAACTGAATTTTTTAAAGATTTTTACACATTTACCTTTGGTTCCCGACGGCGGCGAATTGGCCGCTTCTCACGAATTTGCAATTTATCAGGTTTATTAGGCGATTATTTTAGACGTCAATGACCAGTTTGTTTGCTGGTACGAGTCAGAAGTTCTCGCCCTCAGCAACTCCAGACTCCATCTATATTGACTTCTGACAGAGAAGAAGGAACATCTGAAGATTACATTTTCCTCCACCTGCGGCGTACAGTCGTCCACACAACTTACATGCGGCCTTTTGGAATCTTCATCCCCTGTCTTAAGGAACTGCCACAAATCCGATCTACTTTTTAACATATCTACAAACATTATTTTACGATTAAAAATGAAATAGTTTCTCAGAAAATGACTAATCTACTTAGATGAAAATTTTGCGAACGTTAATTAACTTCAAAATATCTGTTTCTATATGGAATATAAAAGACTAATGTATACGTTCCCGCAGGTTCAAAACAACCACCTCTCTTCTTTTTCCTCTGTGATAGTACCTGAAATGTCCGGGTGGAGCGCACTCTGAAGCTCTTGACCAGCGATATTCCATCGTGCCTCCGTTTCGACCGGCCACCCTCCGATTAGTCAGGCCCCTCTTAACGGTAATACCGGTGACCACCGGATGTGGCGCACTATAGTGCGATTAAAACTACTTTGGACTTGACAGCTAGCCGCGCGCGTGTCCTTGAGAGGGTGCGGGCCAACCCTAGGGCGAGTTCAACACCCTCCACCCTGCATAGTTGCCACTACTTCCCCGTTAGCTGTCAGTAGTGGCTAACATGTGGTGTTGTGCGCGTCGTGTCGTGAACTCCATGTTATATTGCCGTCTGCTTTTCGCCTGTCTCGACTGCGTGCGCGCGCGTGTGTGTATGTGTGTGTCAGATTACTGCAGTGTCCTGTGCGTACGAAATGTCCGAAAAAAAAAAAGCGGGGTCGTCCTAGAATCCAGAGTCCGAAATCATCTTTGAAAGAGGACTTGCAGCGGCATTAAAAGTAGGCAGAACAACTGTTATTAATATATGAAAGGAACAAAATGAAAAACTGAATGCACATTCCGATCCCTAAAATCTTAATTCGGAACCGCCAAGTCTAGGAACTCCGGGAAAAAAAACGATGTGTAGAGAAACGTGTGACCAATCTTGATTCTTTCGAACAGGATGCGATTCGGAGACATCTGTATGCATATTATCACCGTAGAGAACATACAACTTTACGAAAACTGCATGTAACGCTTAGAGAAGCTGGTCTTTTTGTTGGCAGTAAGTCATCTCTTCGATTAGTATTATTAAACCTGGGGTTTAATTACGAAAAAATATCAGGTCGTAAGGTACTGTTGGAAATACAAGATATTGCTGCATCGCGATGCCGATTTTTGCGGCAAGTAAAAGACATTCATTTCGATGATTTAGTGTGGCTGGATGAAACGTGGGTGAATGCTAGTTATACGCTAAAGACAGGCTGGTCTGATGGATCACATGAAGGAATGGCAATACCTGTTGGCAAAGGAAGCAGAATTATTGTTGTCCATGCAGGTACAGCGCGTGGATTTGTTCCTGGTTGTTTACACGTGTTCAGATCGAAGAACACCTGGGATTTTCATGAAGGAATGAACCACACCATGTTTTTACGATGGTTTGAAAATTCGCTGATACCAAATTTGAAGAAACCGTCGTACATAATTATTGACAATGCGCCGCACCACACTGTTGTAAAGGACAAAGCCCCAACAACATCTTCTAGAAAAGAAGAAATTACACAGTGGTTGCAACGAAATAATGTAAAATTCGATGATGGACTGAAGAAAGTGGAACTATTGGAACTTATGTCATTACATAAGCCACGGCATCCGACATATATAGTAGATGAAGTCGCCAAGAAACATGGACATTCAGTAATAAGGTTACCGCCTTATCATTGTCACTTCAATGAAGTCACAAATAAAGGGGCACATTGCCCGTGAAAACAAGAAATTCACGGTGTCAGAAGTGGAAAGATTGTTACACGAAGCTGTTTCTAAAGTAACTGTGGAAAACTGGAACAGTGTTGTAGCACATACAAAACGTGTGATTCAAGAAGCATGGAAGAGCGAATGCTTATTGGAAGATAGTGTTAATGAATTAACTTTTGTCGTCGCTGAGTCATCTGAAAGTTCCAGCGACACAGATATAAGCGGCATTTACCAGCTTTCGGACACAGAACACAGCGAGTGATGGTAAGTTGCAACATAATTTGTACATTTTTTGTTGTTTTTTGTCCTCTTCCCACAGTTGCTATTTTATACTATAATGCAAATATATGTTTATGTAGCCGTCTATGCAACTGATTAATAACACTATTTTTCCATATGCATTTCGCTTGCATTGTAAGGCATCTTCAGTGGCCTGTAATATATACATAATTACGTTTTACAATATTTCGTTTTCTTAGTATTTGGGGTTATAAACAGTTCAGTTGCGTTATCTAAGTTTGCTAATGATATTTTGATGTGATAAGTAAGTAATAACACAAAAATATCATTATCAAACTTAGATAACGCACCAGAACTGTTTATAACCTCAAATACTAAAAAAACGTAAGAAAACGAAATACTGTAAATCGTAATTATGTATATATTACAGGTTACTGAAGATGCCTTACAATAAAGGCGAAATGCATGTGGAAAAATAGTGTTATCAGTTGCATAGACGGCTACATAGACAAATATTTGCATTATAGTGTATAATTTGTACCTTTTGGTGGTGGTGATTCCGTTATCTTGGCATTTCGAGTATTACTATTCGTTGCAAAATTCACGGGACAAGTGAAAATGTAACAGTAAGTCTCCCTAGCAGAAGCCTGCTACCAGCGGCAGCTGGCAACACAGCACCCCTCTCCCAGCGAACAGTCAAGTACGAAGTAGTTTTAATCGCACTATTGTCGCACCTTCGATTTACCCGACAATTAACTGCATCCGCAGACCAGCAAATCTATCCTTATTAGGAAGTTACATTAAAATTCTATAGACTATGATGAACGAAATTTCTCACTGGTAAACATTTGTTGAACTAACGCATTTACCTCGCGCCAACGACGGGAAAAACTTGCATCTCTACGATAATGCAGAAACTGAAGAAGAGGAAAAGTGGTGATTTGCATAGTATTTATGCTTACGGTTGTCGGCAAGCCGTTGAAGCTTACTGATGCGACGTATTCCGCCCAGGCGTCCCTGTTGACTAGAGCGGCGCTGGCTGCGTTAACCGGCGCAGGCTCTTGTCTCGCGTCGCCCGCCTCGCCTTGCTGCTACCGCCGAGTAATTTCCCGCGGTTAGCGGGCTGGATATTCTGCGGTCTCGGGCAGCGGCAGCGGCGCACACTGCAGGTAATAACGGGTCACCGCCTGCCACGGACCTGCCACAAAACGCGGCCAATTCTTACGCCCTGCTGACAGCACCGCGCAATTGCCGCAGTCGCTCGCTGCCCTACTGGCACGCTGAAAGAGAGGCAAATGCCTCGCGCTTCCTTCCCGAGTTTCTCTGATTAGGTCTCTCTCTCTCTCTTTCTCTCTCTGTCTGTCTCTCTCTCTCTTTCTCTCTCTCCCTCCATCTCTCTACCTCTCTCTCCATCTCTCTCTCTCTCTCTCTCTCTCTCTCTCTCTTCTCTCTCTCTCTCTCTCTCTGTGTGTGTGTGTGTGTGTGTGTGTGTGTCACTCACTCCATTTCTCTCTCTCTCTCTCACTCTTCCTCCATCTCTTTCTCTCTCCATCTCTCTCAATCTCCATCTCTCTCCCTCCATCTCTCTCTACCTCTCTCTCCACCCCTCCCTCCCTCCCTCTCTCTCCTCTCTCTCTCTCTCTCTCTCTGTGTGTGTGTGTGTCTCTCTCACTCCCTCCCTCCATCTCTCTCTCTCTCTCTCTCTCTCTCTCTCTCTCTCCATCTCTCTCTCTCTCCATCTCTCTCTGTGTGTGTGTGTGTGTGTGTGTGTGTGTGTGTGTCTCACTCTCTCCCTGAATCTCTCTCTCTCTCTCTGCGTGTGTGTGTGTCTCTCTCACTCCCTCCCTCCATCTCTCTCTCTCTCTCTCTCTCCTCTCTCTCTCTCTCTCTCTCTCTCTCTCTCTCTCTCTCTCTCCATCTCTCTCTCTCTCTCTCTGTGTGTGTGTGTGTGTGTCTCACTCTCTCCCTGAATCTCTCTCTCTCTCTCTCTCTCTCTCTCTCTCACTCTCTCTTCCTCCATCTCTCTCTCTCTCTCCATCTCTCTCAATCTCCATCTCTCTCTCTCTCTCTCTCTCTCTCTCTCTCTCTCTCTCTCTCTCACACACACACACACACACACACACACACACACACTCCCTCCATCTCTCTCTCTCTCCGTCTCCTTTTTTCTGTCTCTCTCTCTCTCTCTCCATCTCCGTCTCTTTCTTACGAGGGATGTAAAAATAAATAGCCGTTTTAAAAAACCAAATCGGTTGAAATTTGAATATTCCGCTTTGGGATAAAGTAGTGCGATACCTGGCAACGCAAAGCATGCGTCGTGACCTCCTCATGTGTGTGAGACTATGAATTACGATGACTGGTCACGATACAAGTTGGCCACAGTTGGAATTGGGCGATGGCTCTGTGACGCATGGAAATCATGTAAGCGTACTGTAGTCAGTGCTTCCATTATCGAACGCTAGCATTGATAGTCGCGCGGTCCGATAGTCACTTGTTTTTGGAATCTTCCAGCGTTCGTGCCATTACGAGCCCACACGCTCAGTTGGAGTTGGGTCTAGGCAATGACACGATACATGTCCGACAAAATGAGCAAAGTTGTCGTGAAAGAATCTTATCAAGTGTGGTACGAAGTAATGTGGATCGTTTCAGGACCCTATCGTGTGGAAGAACAAGTGAAACATATCATTATTTCGTTTAGTGTGTCGTTCCCGTATTGTTGCTGTGATGTTTCAACCTCGCCACAACGGTACCGGTCGTCATCAGAATATGTGAAGTTGAGCTTATGTTAATTAACTAGTGCCACGGCTGGAACCTTCGTATCACCGACCGCACATCAAGATTTTCGGACAGCCGCGCCGCGAAACAGTAGGCAAGTATGGAATCGCATTATTGTTGTGAGAAGCGTTGACAGGCTGAACTCGATTAATAACAAACTGTGATTTTAATTATCTTAACGAGCACAGACTAACGTAGTGCCATCCGCACATCAAGGAAGATCGGGCAACCGCGCCGCGGAATAATGGGCTGCCAATCTGTGTGGAAGTGCAAACTGGACCACATGAGACTATTGTCATCGTTACGCATTCATGGACGTGTCTGTTTAATTTGAGGTGCATCGTATTTCTTTATACAAAGTGATTTATTGCTGGCTACTGATTAAACATTTCAGTGTAGCCGTTATTTAATTGTTGAGCGGTGCAACCACGTGTTTGTGTGTTTTATCTAATACATGCTGTGACTTTAATTGTGATTAGTGTTATATGAGAGGAGTGATTAATCGTCTCTCAGTAATGTTCTGCCGGCGGAATTAGGTGCACTGTCATTATAACAAACATTTACGCCTTATCCACTCCGCCGGTAGTGTAATTAGCATTAACATATATATTCAGTGCAATATTATAAGATTATTTTACCGGGGCGGTTACAATCATGCACCCCTTACTTTGGATATTAATGCTACCAAGTTTGGTATTAGTACGGTAATTAGTTTCCGTATTATAAGGTGATAAATAGAAAAGATTAATTATAACCACCAGATATTTGTCGTCATATAGACTGAACTATGTCTCGTACCGTGATATAACTTTACAGATGCGATGAGTGACGTATTCCAACACAGTTTGCGAAGTGTGTTGTGAATAAAGTCAATAGTTCCAGAAGTAACAAATTAAAAAGTCATTGCAGAAGGTGAAGTTTGAATACGTGATTAGCGAAAACGCGGTTAGGGATAAACTGTTTCCTTTTCCCGTTTTGTGAGGGAGTGTTAACGAGGAACTGGTTCTTAAAGGTTTAAAGTAACATATGAAGTTTGTTGAAAGTGGCAAAGAGCAATGGATCAACAATTTTCGCTTATTCGAGACATATTCCAAGTCATATTCACAGTTTCTAATTGTACGAGGAGTTTTCAAATGAAAGGGTGCGAAACATTTTAACAACCAAACCGATTGAAACGAACACTCCGCTGCAAAGTGAAAGCTTCATTCTGGAAACACCCCTTAGGCTGTGGCTAAGCCATGTCTCCACAATATCCTTTCTTCCTGGAGTGCTAGTCTTGAAAGGTTCGCAGGAGAGCTTCTGTGAAGTTTGGCAAGTAGGAGGCGAGGTACTGGCGGAAGTAAAGTTGTGGGGCGGCATCGTGAGTCGTGTCGGGATAGCACAGTCGGTAGTGCGCTTGCCCGCGAAAGGCAAAGGTTCCAGGTCGAGTCCCGGTTCCGGCACACAATTTTAATCTGCCGGGGAGTTTCATACCACCGCACACTCCGCTGCAGAGTGACAGTTTCATTCCGGAAACCGATTGAAATTTGAATATGCCGTTTTGGGATAACGTATTGCGACATCTACGAACGCGAATCATGCCTCGTCAATTCCCCCTAAAAATTCAAGGCTGTGCCCTCAACAGGCAAGATGATGTTCACCGTCTTTCTCGACGCTCGATGTGCGATTCTCATAGAATTCCTCGAGCACTGAAAAGCCCATTGACAGTGACGTGTACTGTGAGACACTTCTTAGCCTGCGCAAATCCATCAAGAGCGAACGGCCTGGATTGCACATTGGGGGTGTGATTTTGCTCTATGGTAACACGTCCACACGTCTCCAGGGTCATACAAAGTGTACTGGCCCATTTAAAGTGGTAGTACCTTAAGCATCTACCCTGCACTCAGGACATGTCGCCCTGGGACTTTCATCTGCTGACACCCTTGCTCTACGCGCTAACGCAGCAGTTCCACGTTATAATTAAGTGCGGCATATACAATAGTATATGAAACAACCAACACATAGAACGTGCCGCCACTGGCTTCACTATTACCATCTTCTTTGCAAGCTGAAAGAACATCTTGTAGAAGAACATTTGCAGTAAAGTTCATTTTATTTTATCAGATCTGCCAAGAAAGGCCACAATGTTAAAGTGGTTCATAACAAATGTTTGTCAAGCTTAAGGGACTTAACTGCTGCCGCGGTGGAGTAGCCGAGCAGTCTAAAGCGTCTCGCTGCGGAGCGCTCGGTTGCTCGCCGTGGAGGTTCGAGTCCTCCGTGGGGCATGGGTGTGTGTGTTTGTCCGTAGGTTAGTTTACCTAGGTTTAAGTAGTTTGTAAGCTACGAACTGATGACTAAGTAGTTTGGTCCGATAGATATACAGACATTTGAACTTAACTACTGGTCATCAGTCACTAAACTTACAAACTACTTATGAATTACCTTATAGTAAAGACGACAGAAACAGCCATGCCCGAAGGCGGATTCGAACCTCCGACGGGGAAAGGCCTCGCGCATCGTAGAATAGCACCTCAATGCGCTCGGCCACTCCGCAGCCGCTGAAGTGGTTCCCTGTTTTCAATTATAAGACAAAAATTTGAAAACTTTTCTAATCCGTCTCCGCAGCCGTTTCAAACTGATTTTTACATTCGTTTGTTGGTCTCCCTCTGCGATTTTTATCTCACACAGTTCTCTCTGACACTAAATAGGAGATTCCATTATGTCTCAGAATGTGTCCTACCAATCGATCCCTTCTTTTAGCCAAGTTGTTCCGGAAATTTCTTATTTACCCATTTCTGTTCAGTACCTCCTGATTACTTGCGCGATATACTCACCTAATCTTCAGGATTATTCTACAAACCTTCATTTAAATAGCTTCTATCCTCTTCTTTTCGCAGCTCCTCATCGTCCATTTTTCACTCCAGTAAAATCTACACTGCCTACAAAAGCTTTGAAAACAAACACTCTCATACTTAATATTTGATTCCATCAAACATATCATCTTCATAATTGTTTATCTTCCTATTTCCAATCTGCATTTTATATTTTCTGTACAGCGAGCATAATAAGTTTTTACTGCTCAAGTAACAAACATTATCTACGACCTTCATTGCCTCGTTGCATAATCAAATTCCTCCAACATCGCCTGGTTTTCTTAGACTCCATTCCTTCCACGTCCTTTGAAGTTGCTGACAGAATTACAATGTTATCGACAAACCGCTAAGTATTTATTTCTTCTCTCTGAACTTAAATTCCTTCTCAGAATTTCTCGTTGTTTTCCTTCAGAGTTTGCTCAGTGTAAAGAAAACGTCCAAATTTTTATGGACCTATTGCACCAAACTGCTATGGTCATCAGTCACTAGAATTGCAAACCGCTTAACCGAATTTTCACTAAAGACAAAACACACATCCATGCTCGAGGGAGGACTCGAACCCCTGGAGGTAACGCCCACCTTGTCCGTAGCATGACGCTTTAGACCAAGCGGCCAATATAACGATTAGGGGTCTGGAGAAAGGCTAGAACCCTATCTTACTCCCTTCCCAAACACTGGGTCTCTTTCATGTATTTGGATTCTTACATCTGGTCCAGTTTCTGCAAAAATCCTTCCTTTTCCTGATTTATTTCTTTGCTGACATCAGAATTCGAAGGAGTGTATACGTTGTAAGAGGCTTTCTCCAAATCTAACAAAGGCATAAATGTAGGTTTTACTTTCCTTAATCTACCTTGTAAGGTAAGTATTAAGTTCAGTATTTAGAAGACAATCTCAGCCTCTGTCTTAGAGTGTTCGCAGATGTAGCTATCGTTTAGTAAAGTAAGTCTAAGACCAAAGTCAGCTGCAAACCGATTTAGATATGAACATGATGAAAAAAGTAACAATCGAATAATGGCAAGGGCGATGACATCCATTTCAGCTAAAAAAAACTGTTAAGCTGCGTTTAAATGATACGTCAGTCAATTTTACAGGCCATAAAGTCAAGTAAACCCCTAGGAATTACGAACTATTTTAATTGTAGAGAACAGACAGATAATTTCGTGCGGAAGGCAAACCTAAGGGTATCTATTATTTGAAGAACGCTCAGACGATGCACTTATTCTATTAAAGGAACTGCCTACACTACACTTGTGCATACTAATTTGCAGTATTTCTGCTCACTGTGGGATCCCATCCAAGTAGGGCTGAAGGAAGGACAGAAAAATTTCAGAGGTCAGCTCTGTTCGTAATATAGCTATACAGGACACAAAAATGATGCAATATTTGTGGAAAAAAGAAATAAAAAAAAGGGGATTATTCGTCGGGGCGAGATCTACCTGTGAAACGTGTTTCACGAAATTTCTCCCCGGAATGCGAACATTCTTGTTAACGCCCACCTACGTAAGAGAATGGAACTCTGCCTGATGGGAGATGGGGCGGTTTTCTATGAATGTTACTGTTCATGCCCTCATCTCCTGAACTACGTGTCTTACTATAATACAATTTCGAAGGTACAAAAAAAATGTTCAAATGTTTGTTAAGCTTATTGGACTTAACTACGGGGTCATCAGTCCCTAAACTTACAAACTACTTATCAACTACCTTATACTAAGGACGGCACAAATATCCATGCCCGAGGGGGGATTCGAACCCCCGACCGTAGTGGCCACGCAGACCGTGACTGGAGCGCCTCAGTCTCCTCGGCCACCGCGGCCGGCTTCGAAGGTACACTTAGCTGTATGTGTGTATAGTGTCTGTAATATTTCCTGTGGGTAAAATATGTAGTGTAGAAATAATAAATTGCAACGTTATATCGAATGCCGTAATTTTACTCCGTGAACAGCGGAAAAGTTGTAAGCGAGAAACTTTTTTCGTTTCATTGTTTTGGGGTGGTTGTAAGCGAGAAAAGGTTTAATAAAGGTTTGAAATAATGTTTAAAGTTTGTTGCAAGTCGCTAAGTACTGTTATTCTGATATAGTGTATTTATAACGTCTCGTCGCATTATGTGCAAAGTCTTGAAACTTATTTTTTATGACGTTATATCTCTTGAACCATGTGTTGTATGTGGTCCCACAACTGTTCTCACGTATGGAGTATGTGTACCAAATTTGATTGAAATCGGTCCAGTGGTTTAGAAGAAAATGAGCAGCATTGTCGATTTACGCAGCAGTTTTCCACGCATCTCATTCTTTATGACGTCATATATCGTGAACGATGTATTGTACGTAATTCTTACAATTGCGGCGACCGTCTTCATGAATTGAAGCTTACATGTACAAAATCTGATAGAGATTGGACCAAAACTGTAGATTTATGTGCATTACGTACACACAAACAAAACAACATACGGATACAGGGTGAGTCTAAATTCGCGCATTCGGGCTTCGCAGTGCGATTTTTCACATGTTAGAAATAAAAAAAATGTCTGTCACAAAATTTCGTCCTGCGCATATTTACGGCAGTAAATAAACGTCGAAGATTGAGATGGGTGTGTGTCCCATACGTCAGTGTGTTTCTGAATTACACTACTACACCAACAAACTTCTAGGGGATGTGGGAAATGTCTTGAGGAACAAAGTGGCATAGAAACCCATGCCCGGAAACGTCATCCAATGACGCTACAGAGTGTCAAAGTTGCCTGTAACTTGAACTCTCCGTAGCGTCGTTGAATGTCGCTTCCGGGCATGGATTTCCATGTTCATTTTGTTGCTCAAGACGCCTAATACATCCCTTACAAGTTTGTTGGTATAATTATGAAACACACTGAGATATGGATCACACAGCCATCTCAGTCTGGGACGTCAATTTAGTGGCGGAAATATGCACTGGATGTAATTTTCTGGGAGACATTTTTCATTGTTCGCATGTGGGGAATCGCGCTGCGAAGTCCGAGTGCGCCAATTTTGTTTCACCCTGTATATAAAGATATACTACCTCACGTGTTCCTACATTCCTCCGTAATCCATACTTATCTTCCTCGAGGTCGGTTCCTGTCAGTATTTCTGCTCTTCAGGAAGTAATTCGTTTTAGAATTTTTGCACCCACGGCTATTAGAGTCAGCATGAGAAACTTCCGCAACCTCGGTGGGAACGTCTCCTGTGGCCCGCACGGCGACCGCAGCGGCCGACTCGCAAAACTGTGCAGCGAACAGTTCAGCGGTGAGTAGCGCGTAATATACGCGGATGAGTAAAGAGGGCAGACGGAACTGCATTTCAGCGGCGCGCGAGGGGCAACTCTGAACGATAGCCGGCGTGACTGCAGTGGAGAATGCGGCCGTAATTATTCCTGGTGGGCGGCGGCTGCAGCAGAGGTGCCGTTCCCAGGGTTACGGCGGTTTTTAACCGCTGACGGCGGCGGTCGTCTACCGCAGGCGCCGCGAACGCGGAAAGAGGCGGCGCTGGCAAGAAAGAGACGGGGCATTCACGCTGGCACCGGGCAACATTATTCAAAATTATGTCGCCGCCAGGAACAAGTCGTTCCGGCGTGAAATGCATAGTTGCCACACGCAAACACTTTTTGGAGTAACTTTGTGACAGTGCGTTTTCTAGGACCAGCTCAGAGTAAAAGTTGCATTCTATTTTTGTTACGACGCAGTGGCAGCTGGTGCATCAGATGACTGGGACTTCACTTCTTTCAGTGCCGGATCTCGATAGCGGCGGCACGGCGCCCCCTCTCCCCCTCCCCGCCCCCTCCCCCCTCCACCACTCCCCACTCAGCGTGTTTCGGGGAAAGCGGCCCGGTAACCCTCCCCCCCCTCCCACGATTAGATATAATTTCGTTACAGATCAGCAGAATGTCTTATCTCGGCTTCTTTTAGCTTGCTTCAACAGGAGCTGAGGCATCGGCCTACCAAGCTTCTTTATTTCACACTTCTCTTCCAAGCTTAAATCTGAGTAATTTGTTTCTAAAAGATACAGAACATCATTTTTATTGGATAATATACACCAAGAAAATATGAATATGTACATGAACACTGAACCACAGTAACTGACTACACTGTTAAGTGACCAACAAAATTTCTTTATTTCACACTTCTCTTCCAAGCTTAAATCTGAGTAATTTGTTTCTAAAAGATATAGAACATCATTTTTCTTTGATAATATACACCAAGAAAATATGAATATGTACATGAACACTGAACCACAGTAACTGACTACACTGTTAAGTGACGAACAAAATGTATCTGTTGCGATGAAGACACAAGCTACCTTTGGGTCACGTGACACTAAGCAGCACACCCTCCTAGCCTTATGCATGCTCAAAGGCTGCTCTCCGCCACACCTTTTCAACAGTTAAATATTTGTTACAACGAAGAGTATAAATGTCATTTACCTTCAAAATCGCGACACATTTGCCAAAACATTCAAAGTATATGTGGGAAGTATTAATACGAAAGTCACTGTTATTTCCGTATCGGTTAAAAAGAAGACTGAGTTATAAAAACATTGCTTGAAGTCAGTCTCGAACCCACTACTTTCGACAGAGCAAACGGATGCTGCTAACCACACGGCTACTCTTGCTAGGTAGACAGTGAATATATGGATGGTGTTATGCATCACTAGTTCAAGCGCCATTGTCATAATTGACATAATGGAACCTAAATTTTACATGTTCTTAAAATATATTTAGTTAAGAATGTTTTTCAACTTTTTGTACCAAAGAAGGGTTAGTGTACTTAGTAGTGAAATCTCTCTGTACATAACTACTAAACAGCACTAATTGCGCTCACATCAGAAATATGTCTGTGATGCATAACACGGTCCATATAACACTCCCGGCCATTAAAATTGCTACACCACGAAGATGACGTGCTACAGACGCGAAATTTAACCGACAGGAAGATGATGCTGTGATATGCAAATAATTAGTTTTTCAGAGAATTCACACAAGGTTGGCGCCGTTGGCGACACGTACAACGAGCTGACATGAGGAAAGTTTCCAACCGATTTCTCATACACAAACAGCAGTTGACCGGCGTCGCCTGTTGAAACGTTGTTGTGATGCCTCGTGTAAGGAGGATAAATGCATACCATCACGTTTCCGACTTTGATAAAGGTCGGATTGTAGCCTATTGCGATTGCGGTTTATCGTATCGCGACATTGCTGCTGGCGTTGGTCGCGATCCAATGACTGTTAGCAGAATATGGAATCGGTGGGTTCAGAAGGGCAATACGGAACGCCGTGTGGATCCCAACGTCTTCTTATCACCAGCAGTCGATATGACAGGCATCTTACCCGCATGGCTGCAACGGATCGTGCTGCCACGTCTCGATCCCTGAGTCAACAGATGGAGACGTTTGCAAGAAATCCATGGTTGCAGTTACCCTTGACGCTGCATCACGGTAGGACCGCCTGTGGTTGTGTACACAACGACGAACCTGGGTGCTCGAATGGCAAAACGTCATTTTTTCGGATGAATCCAGCTTCTGTTTACAGCATCATGATGGCGACATCGCGGTGAACGCACACTGGAAGCTTGTATTCGTCATCACTATACTGGCGTATCACCCGGCGTGATGGTATGGGGTGCCATTGGTTACACGTCTCGGTCACCTCTTGTTCGCATCGACGGCACTTTGAACAGTGGCCGTTACGGTCCAGATGTGTTACGACCCGTGGCTCTACCCTTCATTCGATCCCTGTGAAATCCTACATTACAGCAGGATAATGCACAACCGCATGCGGACCTTTCTGGATATAGAAAATGTTTGACTGCTGCCCTGGCCAGCACATTCTCCAGATCTCTCACCAATTAAAAACGTCTGGTCAATGGTGGTCTAGCAAATGACTCGTCACAATACGCAAGTCAGTATTCTTGATGAACTGTGGTATCGTGTTGAAGATGAATGGGCAACTGTACCTGTTCACGCCATCCAAGCTCTGTTTGACTTAATGCCCAGGTGTATCAAGGCCGTTATTACGGCCAGAGGTGATTGTTCTGGGTACTGATTTCTCAGGATCTATGCACCCAAATTGCGTGAAAATGTAATCGCACCTAGAGTTTTAGTATAATATATTTGTCCAATGAATACCCGTTTATTATCTGCATTTCTTCTTAGTGCAGCAATTTTAATGTCCAGTAGTGATCGGATCTTCTGACGGCTGTTATATTTGATGTATCTTTAATTTATAATTTACAAGATATTTTACCAAATATGAATGTTAAAAGCGGCATTTCCCCTCGCCCCTCCCTGCCGCGGGAGCACCTGTATGCTGCCTCCAGGGGGTTCAGAAGAGAAATTGAACCTCAGCCGCGCATGCGCATTGAAACGCTGCGGCCTGCCACGTATATTAAGCGGTCGCCCAGCGTCTTGTATTTGTCCTGTCTCCGAGACGTAAAATGTTTCTCGTCAGATGAAAATACTTTGAATGTGCATATAAAATGACTAGAATGAAGAACGAAAGCAAGAATGATAGTTTAGAAACGCTTTTTATTTTGTTTATTTATTTAGTCTTTTCACGACGATCTTCTTTCCGTGGGTTCACTGAACCAGTTAACACATAGGATGCGCTACACTGCAGGGCGAATGCGGGCCGACGCGGAAGAAAGCGGCTGTGGCAAAAAAGGAAAGTGGCATTCACGCCGGCTACGGGCAACATTATTCAAAATTATGTGGGCGCCAGGGACAAGTCGTTACACCGTGAAATGCATAGTTGCCGCACGAAAACTCTTTTTGGAGTAACTTTGTAACAGTGCGTTTTGTAGGAGCAGGTCAGAGTAACATATCGATTCTATTTTTGTTTCGACGACAGGAAAGTAGCTACTACAAGGTATTTCTTCGTAATTTCGTGGCGGGCCGTATTCGCGTGACAAATATGCCGTAAAGCAGTGATTCTAAACGTCATGTGATCAAAATATCTAAATTGTGAGCAGGGACCAGAAGGTTGGAAAAATGAAGTGTTGATCGAAAACAAGATTAACTAAAACTTTAATTATGTTCGATAAACTCAACAAAATGTCATAGAAACTCTTAAGAGAAAATTAAATTCGGTTTGCAGCAGTGTTATTTTAATTTCTAAAATTATTCTAAAACTGTTTGTATCTTGCTGGTATAATTTGTTAGTTGTTGAAAGTAGATTATTTGTGTTATATACACACATGTTTCGGGCTTGGCCCATCATCTGCTGGCCGATATACTGAGCATGCAGGCATTTAAATTCATCATTTAAAAATACCGTTGTTTTCTAGTGCCATACAAGAATAAACGTCAAATGTGGTCATACCTGAAACATGTGTAAATAAAATAAATAATCTGATTTCAACAACCAAGAGATTGTTCCAGCAACCTATAAGCAATTTTAGAATCTTATAAATGCTACATAAAGTCGTCGAAGAGGTAGATGACCATAATGAAATGAACTGGTGATGATGCGAAAAGATGGTGAAGTCGCAATTTTTAAAATTGCAGGCCGCACTTCATGTATTGTGCGACTTCAATGACGGGTTTCGGTATTACCATCACTAGATTTGTATCTCCTTTGTGACGTAGCCACACCTATGAAAATACATGGATTTGAAATGTAGTTCAGTACACACACATTTGCAGACCATTTTAAAATTTTTGATCATGACGGTCGCATACCTCTATCTTGACTTTTAGAATAATATTAACCTGGGACTAGTATTTTTGCTTAAAGCTACACGGTTATCATTAGTTTCAATCGATTCTTTGTTCTCTTTTAAGCAGGAAACACCCGTTCATTTAAATAATTTACGAAGAATCCATGGCGAAAGACGATTTCCGGAATGTTATTGAAAGATATATGCCTTTCTACAATAAAAATTTCACAAGTCATTGTTTCTAATGGATTCTTACGATTTCTATCATTTTGGAATTCAATAAGCTCGCACAATACTAGGAGACAAATGAACGTATTTTAAATGGTACCGAAATACCTACTTCTGTCATCATCAGTGAAGGTTTTAAGCAGTCGTGGTCACCCGGTTCGATTCACTGACAGCATAAACAAGGAATTAATAATGCAAAAGGAATAAATGTTTGGATTACTTGTGGTCCACTGATCACAGACTGGAAACTACTGCTGTAAAAGGCCAGGTAAAATAATAAACATTATACAGCGTATGCTTCGGAGCTAGTACATGTTTATTTGACTTGCTTGACGTTCAGCGTATTTTGGACCAATATAAGTTACCAATATTGATAATATGAAGAGGGTTAATACTACGACGAATCGATAATACAATGCTACACTCAGCCATGGTTATCGTCAAATACTTCGTTTTGCACAGATTTTCAATTAGTCCATATTGGTTTATAAAGGAATGAATTCCCTATATTAGTCCGCGATCATCATTGACATAGAAATAAAACCGTCCAGATCGATTAAAATTATATTGTTTCCTAACAAAATTTCGGCATCTGCATTAATCATACCTCTGATGAAGATGAAAGCGTAACAGTTGTTTGATTCACAACAGCTACTTACAAGGATTAGGTTTTTTTTAATTACAGCATACTGTACGTACCTCCATAAACACAAGCTTGAAAGGCAGTTGCAGCTTATCCCAGATCGTGACACCTGTGGTGTGGCTATTGTACGTGGGTTGGAACTTAAATACTGGCAACACTGCTGTGGAGACACTATACAAAGGAATCTACTATTGTCGTTGATATGAGATGTTGTTGACACATCTACCTTAGATCAAATGGACTCGCCCGTCCCACGTCAACGGCGTGCGCACAATCGAAGGAAACACAGTGACTAAAGAGCGAGCGATCTATCGGTGTCACTATGTTTTCGATACAGGAACAACGGGGCTGGATCGAGATTGAATGTGCCAGATGTCGTACAGCACGAAAGTGTCACCAAGGTCTTCAAGAGGCGTGCGAGGTATCGGCATTGCCATACAGAACAGTGACACGATGGGTAAAAGCCTTCAACGATGGTCGCAAACGGTGGCAGACATGCAACGGGCAGGTCGTCCTGGCGTCTCTGAGAAAGAAGTGCACACCGTTGCCGCGTTGGTGGACAGTGATCGACGACAGACGATTCGTGAGCTCGCCCACGAAACCGGATTAGCGCATACGGCTGTGCTTCGCATCCTGACGGAACGCATGTTCATGCGAAAAATTGCATCACGATGGGTTCCGCATAAATAGATGGAAATGCAGAAATGGATGCGTTATGATGCTGTTCAGACGCACTAGGAGCGCTATGAGACGCAAAGGAGAGGCTTTCTTACGCCTTATCGTAACACTGGATGAGACATGGGCTACATAGTACGAGTCAAAACTGAATCGCCAATCCAATTAATGGCGGCATTACGGGTCGCCGAGAACAACTTAGACTGGAGGGAACACACAGAAAATATTGTGGGGAAGGCGAGCCAGAGGTTATGTTTTATTGGCAGAACGCTTCGAAGATGCAACAGCTCCACCAAAGAGACTGCCTACATCACACTTGTGCGTCCTCTCCTGGACTACTGTTGCCCAATGTGGGACCTCACCAGGTGGAACTGACGGAAGACATTGACAAGGTTCAGAGAAGGAGAGCTCGTTTTGTTTTATCACGTTACAGAGGGGAAAGCGTCACGGAAATGTTACACGATTTGAGGTGGAAATCATTAAAGAAAGACGTTTGTCGTTGCGGCGAGATCTATTTGCGTAATTTCAATCAGCAAATTTTACTTCTGAACGTGAAAATATTTTACTAGCACCCACCTATTTAGGGAGACATAACCATCCCAATAAAATAAGAGAAATCACAACGAAAACGGAACGATTTAGTTGTTCTTTCTTCCCGCGCGCTATTATGTAATGGAACCTTAGATAAAGGTTATGAAAGTGGTTAATGAACCCTCTGCCAGGCACTTAAATGTGATTTGCAATCCATGTAGAAGTAGATAAAGACTAAAGTGCGTCAGAGCTCCAATATGGTGAAAGTCATGGTGACTCTCGTATACTACTGTGATGGTGTTATCCCAACGCATTACGTTGTTTCACGGCAGACAGTCAGTACGCAGTATTATGGTTCGTTTTGGGAACATCACTTGCGGCCAGCATTGCTAAAGAAGCTGCAACACTTTTTGCGCGATCCACCTAACACTTTGCACGACAAAGCGCGGGCGTATGCAGCGCAACCTGTGGCTGCTCTGTTCGGTCGATGGGACTGGGATGTACTGTACCATCCACCATACTCCCCGGACGTAAGTACTTGATACTCTGATTTCATTCCGAAGATAAAGGAACCACTTAGTAGCATTCACATCAGAATTGTTACAGAGATGCAGTAGACCGCTCTATTCGCACCATAAACAGAATAGCCTCTGCTAACAGTATACTACGCCTTCCGCATCGCTGGCAACGCGTTCTACACAACGCTGGCGACTACTTTGAAGGACAGTAACCGATGCAAACATGTAATGCTTTTGTATCTGTTCTGAATAAATAGTTGCCACTACTTACGTTCCAAATCTCTTCTCTTGAACTAACGCAATCCATGAGATAGAGCTCGCGAGGTCTACGTAGTAGGAGCAAGCGACTACCATTTGTGTGCAGGCAGAATATGCTGTCAATGCTTAAGACCACGGTCCGGCATTCTAAGTGATCTTCGCCGGTACCAGTCAATCCGTACAAATCAATGCTTTAGCGTGATTAGAGCTTGATGTAGAGGCATGCGTGCCCTTAGTCCCACTGGTACTTATTTGTTGGCAACAGGACGTGTTTACGCTCAGGTTCACAAACCCTTCTCTTTACTATTGTTGATGTACCATCTGCCACTTCTGCCCTTACAATACAACGATATAGGTGGACGTCTGTGCTGCGTGGACGCCAGAACCCCGTCTTCACGTGCGTTAATGTCTTCCCAGTTTGCTAAATGTACACTCCTGGAAAATGAAAAAACAACACCGTGAGTTCGTCAACCCAGCAGCAGGGAACTTTATTGACATTCTTTAGGATGTAAACAACACACGAACACGCAGTCAGATCCATACGCACGTCAGTACAGTCACCAGAGCATGCGCAATGTCCAATGTCTTGTATACCCGGCTTTTGCAGCAATGCAAGTTGAAATTCTCTGAAGACAATCGTAGAGGTTCCGAATGTAGTATTGTGGAAGGGGTGCCATAAAAATTCCACCCGGTGCCTCAGTTAGGCCAGATGTCGTGCCAGTCTTGAAGACCGCGCTACATGACGTTTCATAGGGTCCAACCATCCTCAATGGGGGACACATCTGGGAATCGTGTTGGCGAGGGTAGTTGGGTGTTCGGTGATTCATGTGGACGTGCATTATTCAGTTAAAAAAGCATATGGTCTTGATGATGCACGAACGGTATGAAGATGGGTCAAATGATGGTTTCAGTGTACCGTCCACTGTTCAATTTTCCGTCTACGATCACCAGAAGAGAACGGCCAGTGTAGGATATGGCTCCCCACACCATGATGCCAGGTTTGCCCCGTTTACCCCTGTCGCGTAAACTCTAGATTTTAGCACTCCCCTGCACGACACCACATACGCGCACGACCGTCATTGGCTTTGAGGCAGCAGCGACTCTCATAACTGAAGACGACACGTCCCCATTCGTCCCTTCATAAGCGTCTACCGTGACACCACTGTAGGCAGGCTGAACGATGTTGGGGCGTGAGCGGAGGACACCTTAACGGCACCCATGATCATGCATCATTGTTTGGGAGCCATATCCTACACCGGCCGTTCTACTCTAGTGATCGCCTGTAGAACATTGAAGAGTGCATTGACACCATCATTCAAGCAGTCTTGCACCAACAAGGCAATATGCTTTTCTAACAGGACAACGCACGTCCACTTGTATCCCGTACCACTCAAAGTGCTCGTCACGGTGCACGTCAACTAACCTGGCCAACACGATCCTCAGATCTGCCCATCCATTGAGATTGTTTGCGAGCAGATGAAACGTCATCTTCGCGCGGTCTGCACGACCGGCACGAAATCTGGGCCATCGGAGGCACCAGGTGGAAATTGCGTGGCAGTCCATTCCGCAAGACTACATTCAGGACCTCTACGATCCTCCACATGAGGAAATTGCAGCTTGCATAGCTACAAAATGCTGGTATCACGATACTAGCGTCGACATTGTGCACGCTCTGGTGATTGTACCGACGTGCGTATGCCTCTGTCTGCGTGATCGTTTGTTGTATACAGCCTCAAGAACGGGTCAATAAAATTTCCCTCTTCTGTGTCGAGGAATTCATGGTGCTCTTTTTTTCATTTTTCAGGTGTGTATTTGTATACATTTCTGGAAAGGCTACAAGCCTGTCTTACTCCCTCCCGTAGATATTGATTACGGTTTTCCTGCGCTGTTCAGTGTTCGCCCGCGCACTAGGCGGAGTCACTGCGACGACGTGAGAACTGGAGACGAGTGGAGACCAGACGAGAAGCGACGGGCAGTGGCGGCGGCGGCGGCGGCGTCAGAGGCCGGGTCTCGGCCCCTGCCCCGTGCTGGCCGCTGACGTCACCTTAATTGTGCCTCCTCTAACTCTCACTTAGCCCACTTTAGGCGGACACGCCGCCTGTAAACACTAATTATGCGACGACAGGCTGCGAAGGCACCGCCAGCGGCAGCGCGCCTATCCCTGCGAGACATTCTTTAATCGCCGGAGTTTTATTTGTAATTGGTATTTATTTCGTTCCTTCCTCCGCACCTCGGACCTCGCTAAGGACAAGTCTTATCCACGGCTCCGTCGTCGTGGATTTCCAAACGATGAATTTTGCAAAATTTTGCAAAATCCTTGTTTTTAAGGAAACGGATAAAAAATAAAAAATAAATCTGAAGGTTAAGCTGTCAAAGGGATACAACGCTAAAGAACTGATGAACTTGTAAGCACAGATACCTATGTTTGAAGTCACATTCACGGAAAGAACGACACTAACTGCGAATGGGTAAAGTTGAAAATTGTGAGCCCGTGTCTCCTGCTTGCTAGGCAGTTGTGATGACTCCTGCACCACTGGGACGCAGCGATCATCACTATTACGCCAACAAATGTAGCTTGTAGCCCGTCAGATCCAATTCTCAACTTCAAACTGATTTCCGTTAGCGTAAGCGCTTAGGAGTGCCCCCGCACTGAAGGACCGATCATTGCCAGTCATCGGTTTATTATGTAAGTAATATCTGTCCGAATGGAAAGAACCCGCTTTGTTAGCCCTGCGGTCTAACGTACCGCTTTCCGAGACTGGGAGACGTACCGTACCCGGTTAGAATCCACCTGGCGAATTAACGAAGGGGGTCGGAGTGCCGGACAACCTTGATGTGGTTTTTAAGCGGTTTTCCACATTCCCCTAGATGAATACCGGGCTGGTCCCCAAGTCTCGCCTCAGTTTCGGGATACGCAAACATTTCGTAACACACTTTCACACATATAAAGTGGTTAATGAACCCTCTGCCAGGCACTTAAATGTGTTTTGCAGAGTATCTATGTAGATGGATGGAGTAGGTATAACGGTATACGCAGACATTTGAGGTACACATCTCCTCCCGGGAGCATGGGGTGGCGTCAGGAAGGACATCCGGTCACCCCGTAAATATTGACACACGCAAAAATCGAATTTAACAAGGCTGTCGCTGCATAGCTAAAGATAAAGAAGAAGAATCTGTCAGAAAGGACAGACACCTGTTTGATCCTGCAGTTATCAATTAATATTCATACAGTCTACGACATTAACTTGGAATGAAAAGACGCCAGATACAATTCGTTATCAAATGTTTCCGGATTAGGTGCGTTGTGCTGCCACTTACTACCAGGTATGCCATATCAGCGACCTCAGTACGCATTAGACATCATGAGAAACCAGAATAGGGCGATCCGTGGAACTCTCAGACCTCGAACGTGGTCAGCTGGTTAATTTATGTCACTTGTGTCATATGTCTATACGCTAGATGTTCACACACCCAAACATACCTAGGTCCACTGCCGCTGATGTGATAGTGAAATGGAAATATGAAGAGACACGTACAGGCCGACCTTGTCTGTTGACTGACGGAGATCGCCGACTATTGAACAGGCATGCATCTAACCAGACCATCACACAGGAATTACAAACTGCATCAGGATCATCTTCAGGAACTATGACAGGTGGGAGGTGGATTTCATTGTCTAGCAGCTGGGCATAAGCCTGACATCATGCAGATCAGTTCCAGTTCACTTGGTAGAAGTAGCGTAAACATTGGACGACTGAACAGTGGAAAAACGTATGGAGTGACGAATGACGGTGTACAGTGTGGCGATCCCATGGCATGGTGTGGGCTTGGTGAATGCCAGGTGAACGTAATCTGCCAGCATGTGTAGTACCAACAGTAGAATTCGGAGGCCATGGTATTATGGTGTGGTCATGTTTTCAATAGAGGGGTACTATCACTGCACAATCGTGTATTGATGTTTTAGGAACTTTCTGGCTTCCCAATGTTGAAGAGCAATTCGATTATGGTCATTACCCCTTTCAACACGATCGAGCACCTATTCTTAATGTACGACCTGTGACGGAGTGGTTACATGATAACATCCCTGTTATGGACTGGCGTGCACAGAGTCCTGACTATGTAACACTTTGGGATGTTTTGGAACGGGACTTCGTGCCAGGCATCAGCGTCGTACATCGATATACCTCCTCAATGCAGCATTGGCGTTCCCCAAGAATCCTTCCAGCACCTGACTGAAGGTATGCCTACGAGAGTGGAAGCTGTCATCCGGGCTAAAGGTGGGCCAACACCATACTGAATTACAGCATTACCGATGAAAAACCTCAGCTGAAAAAGTTAATATTTTAGTTTTTGGTAATAGAAACAAATTGTAATAAAGTGTCATATCACATGAGTCCTTTTTTATTTAGTACAGAGACTCGGCTGTTACCCGAAGTAGCTTCAAGCAAAGGGAAATGAGGCTATGTTGACTGATTATTCCTTAGGTTCTTGGTACATAGAATTAAACGCGCAATTTTATATTTTCTACAAGTTTGTTTTTATTTATTTTAACCGGTTTTAGGCTTACAAAGCCATGTTCAGACTTCGAAATTACATCATAGTCTGCCATATAGTTCAGGAGACATGACATCATAAACATAAGAGGTATAAAAACGGCCTCATCAGGAATGGTTTCTAATTTATTACATCTCCATCATTCCCAACTTTTTTCGTGGACAGTTTCTTAATATTATAGTCTATACATTGTTGTAAGACATGTTATTCAGAAGATGAGACGCCTAAGGATTGAGGAGCATGAAAATGAAAAAAATGAATAGTGAAATGGGTGGAAGAGAGTGGACGTAGGGGGATGAAGATGATAGACTATCGTAAGACCAGAATAAGTACATACTCGGACGTCATTGACAAATAAGAATAATTATGAATATTATTATCTGCAGATTTTCTCTTAGATGTGATTGTGAGAGCGTAAATAATGGAGGACTGTGCTGTGAACATATGCAATAAATAAATAAAAATAAAAAAATAAAAAATAAAAGAATTTAATAATATGTTCAAATGTTTGTTAATCTTATGGGACTTAACCGCGGGGTCATCAGTCCCTAAACTGACAAACTAATTGTGAACTAGCTTATACTAAAGACGGCACAAACATCCATGCCAAGGGGGGATTCGAATCCCCGACGGGGAGCGGCCTCGTTAATCGTAGCATAGCCCTTCAATGCGCTCGGCTGCTCCGCCGCGGCAAACATATGCTGTTACGCTTTAATTCTTGTTATCAGCGTGAACTACGATTGCAGTGTATTTAAAGCATTAGATAAATCGGTCCTGACAAACTGCAGTTGCCGGCCGCGGTGGCCGAGGAGACTGAGGCGCTCCAGTCACGGTCTGCACAGCCACTACGGTCGGGGGTTCGAATCCCCCCTCGGGCATGGATATTTGTGCCGCCCTAGTTCGTAAGTAGTTTGTAAGTTTAGGGACTGATGACCCCGTAGTTAAGTCCCATAAGCTGTACAAACATTTGAACATTTGAAACTGCAGTTCATGTCATCGTCATTGCAGTTAAATTTAACAGAAAACGCAAGAATTGTTTTC
Source organism: Locusta migratoria (assembly GCA_026315105.1). Taxonomy (NCBI): domain Eukaryota; kingdom Metazoa; phylum Arthropoda; class Insecta; order Orthoptera; family Acrididae; genus Locusta; species Locusta migratoria. Next base: position 75,919,368 of record CM048750.1, on the reverse strand, counting down.
ATGGTAAACTTTGTACTCTAAAATCTTCCAAAATTAAAAATTATTTGACATAATGTCCTCGAAGCTACTATCCTCAAGATTCAACGGATAGTATGGTCCCTCTCATAGCCTGCGTGTGTACTTACTATCCCAACTGTTTTACTCATTTATTTTGAGTTGCTTCAGTTCCCTACGCCGATTTCATATTTGATGCCAATATACAAGATTACAAGATGAGTGCGAGGGGATTCGTTGTGGGGTCTTGAGGAGGAGCAGCAGGGGTGGGGGGAGGGGGCTAGATGAAGAGGGAAGAGGATGTGATTGACAGAAAGGCGCGGAGGATATGTGGCGGATATAGACAAAGTGAGAATCATTCCAGAGTTTGTTAGTCAGATATAACACTTTTTTTAATGAATCTAAAATTGCTAGAGATTGAATAATCACTAAATGTTTTTAGTAGATTATTTATTGTCAATTCACAACAGTTTCGGGGTTAGCCTATCATCTGGTGATCGATATTATATATATTTAGATTTCATGCATTCAAATTTGTCATGTAAAATACTGTTGTTATGTATTGCCAAATAAGAATTGGTTGCATACTTTTAACCAAGACTTTCAGTGTAAAATAATATATTTCGTTGCAGCACGTTACATTTTATATTTCAACGCTAAGAAAGCACTAACATTCTGCGAAATCGAATGAAGCACAACCGTTACTGAATATTATCGAAAGCAACTCGAAATTAGCTTTTCAGAAGAGTTTGCTACATGCGATGAGAGAGTCGTGAGGTACGAATTACTGATTTTCCAAACCGTCGTTCGTTTCCCACGCATCATGACGGAGCTGCCTGGCACAGAATGCGACCTCGTAAATACCCCCGTGCAAGACATCCGCTTTAAAGCAGCTTCTTCTTTAAGAAGAAATGACACCCCGGAGCGCATTGCAACAAAGGCTGCACCTCTCTTTGAAGGAAGTTGAGCTCGCTTTTTCCCCTCGCCTGGAAATATCAGCGGCCTCGCGCGAAATATCAACGGGGCGGCCATGGAAGGTGCTCGCCCAGACTCGCTTCCTCGCACGCGTCTTCCCACCCCAATCCCCCCCCCAACCTCACCACTTCCGCCACTACAATCCACCACCCATTTACCGAAGCTGTCGTTTCGAGTATGGACGTCGCGAGGCACCTCTGTAGAGAAGGGTGGAAAGTAACAGCGATCGTTACAGCTCTTACGGAGCGAGGGTTCAGTACCTACATAGCATTAACATTACGAGTGTTGAGAATGGGAGGAATATTGTGTGGCTAAGGAGGATGGTAGACGCCGAAGGGGTGGCGTCTATTACACAGGTGTCAGCAGAAAACGCTCTCAACTGGTAAAACCTCGGATTGCGCAAAGAACTGAATTTTTAAGTGTGTAATAATTAATCTATACATCTTAAAAAATAGGCACTACGTGTGTACATGGGTGTGTGTGTACGTATGTTCCACATCTCCTTGTAAACTACTGGACCGATTTCACCCAAACTTTGTAAACGTCATCATTACTGTCAGGCAGCAATCACTGTCAGTGTAAGAACCACCGACGGCCGCATCATGCGATAATAATGTACATCTGCTCTTAAACTAATAGACCGATTTAAAACAAATTAGGTAAAAATATTGTGTAAGGTCAGAAATCATTTGCTATGGTTGCAGAAACCACCTACGATACCTAGTTCATACGATATCACGCCATAAACAATGAAAACTGAGCAATCTTGCGCCACGTGATAGCGTGAATTTATTCGTCAACTATTTGACAATGAGATCTCTTAGCAACTTGCAATAAACTTAGAACATAATTTCAAATCTTTACGAAACTTTTTCTTTCTGACAACACCAACAAAATGACGAAAGGAAAACTTTATCGCTTACTACTTGTTCCGATGTTCATGATGTCTATCTACGGCATTTATCATGACGTTACAAGTTATTAGTTCTACATCGTAAATTCTATTCGCGAGACAATTCACAGACAGTACACGTACAATACTTCAATACTTCAAAGTTCGACATATATTCCATGATATATGAAGTCAAACAATTTGGTTCATGAGAAACCTTATGATCACGCATGAGGTTTCAATATTTTACATGTTTACTGCTACCACCATTCACGACATATTTTTCAGACATTAGGAACATAAACCACAGAATGTACCTTCGAATTTACATCACAATATGACACATATTTCAGAAGATATGACTTTATAAACAATGAAATTTTCGAATAACTGCTACATCATTCGCTAATTTTCCACATTTCCTCCTAAAATAATGGGCCGATTTCAACTAAAATCCATACACATATTGCTTACTATCAGACAAAAATCTCTCTGGGGTTAAAACCACCTTCCATACACAGTTAAGGAGATATGCTGAGAAAATGACGTCGTAAACAATGTGTCATAAAAACTTTTCCCACCACAAGTATCAATAATATTGTTTATAATCAACTTTGAATTAAATTAATGTTATATAGACTGGAAAACTGCATACATACCCAGGCAATTCAAGGTTTAGCAGCTGGTGTTTGAAATATAAAAATGTCGTGCATGTGATATATCTGAATGAAAGTCTGTATTAACATCTATTTTCAGAAAAAGATGACGGCGTTTCTGATACATGTTTTAAGACAAACGTTAAGATAACTAGGTTAAGTTCGAATTTAAATATTTGAGAAAATGTCAAAGCCATGTAACCAAAGAAATATCGTTGCCTTCATATTTTTCACGAAATCACTTCAAAATTGTGAATGCGCAACTATGTCGGGAAAGTTTACGTGTTCTCTCTGTTGGAGATAGAATCACTTCAGAATTAGCATGATAATTATCTACCAGCGATGTGTAATGCTGTGATATAAAAAGAAAACTTCAGCGAGGAGTTGGGTGCAACACTGCGTTACTATCGCTACAAAAGATTAATCAGAAAAAAAAAAATGATTCAGTGTCATTTAACAATACTTTCACCTGCTCTTAACTGACAATGTCTGGATTCTAAATTTGTCAGTTTTAAATTACAGGGGGTTAAGAAATCAGGTTAACTTTGAATTATATTTCTTATCACAATGCCCCTGTGATGCCAATTGAGGAGCTACTTGATTTAGAAGTAGCGACTCAGGTCTGGAAAATTAACACAACAGCAGGGAGTGCGGGGCGCTGACCACGTCCCCTTCTATACCGCATCTGGTGACGCCTTCGGGTGAGGATGACACGGCGGCCGGTCGTTACCCGTTGAACCCTCGCGGCCTGTGTGGGACGGAGGTTACTTTAGAGTTTAGTTGCTTTTGTTTTTGTTTTTTTCTAGTTTTAGAATAACCTTTTCTACTTTTGTAACTCCATGATATGTTTTTACATACATTTACTTCCACAAAAATCTGACTGCAATCGCAGCATACTAATCTTCTCTCTACTCTGTTAGTCTTCACTCTCTCTGTGATATCAGCACTGACGCTGACCACGTACAAGCACTTAATGCTTTCATTGATGCAACATCACCGTCTCCAAAGATAAACTAAACTCTGTTGTTGCCAACGTATCTGAATGGAAAATGAAAATGCATCATGAGCTGGCATCCAAATAAGTCGTGTATCCTATCAAATTCATATTTATGAAACCGATTCAACCATTTCATTACCTTACAAAGAAAATCACTAACTCAGTTTAATGCATTTAACCGTGTAATCGAGAAGAAACTTGCTGAATTCATTTGAAGCGTGTTGGAAGGTACTCTATCAAACGGTGGATGAATATAGAGAAAATTGAACTTTATTATAGGAAGAAACTAGTCAATGATTGTGACGCCTTATCTCATTAACTGTGTTCCTTACGCTCTTGTAGATTTGAGGGCGGTTATAGTGATTTACTACATCGTTAGTGTCTGTAAAATATATAGAAGTAATAAACTGAAACGTCCACCTCTACGTCTACATCTACATCCATACTCCGCAAGCCACCCAACGGTGTGTGGCTGAGGGTACCTTGAGCACAGTATCGTTTCTCCCGCCTATTCCAGTCACGTATAGTTCGCGGAAAGAAAGATTGTCGGTATTCCTCTGTGTGAGCTCTCATCTCTCTGAGTTTATCTTCATGATCTCTTCGCGTAGGATGGAGCAATATACTCCTCGGTAAAGTTATGTTCTCGAAACTTCGACAAAAGCCCGTACCAAGCTACAGAGCGTCTCTCTTGAGGAATCTTCCACTGGAATTTATCAATCATCTCCGTAACGCTTTCACGATCACTAAATGATCCTGTAACAAAGCGTGTTGCTCTTCGTTGGATCTTCTCTACTTCCTGTATCAACCCCAACTGCTACGGATCCCACACACCTATGAGCAGTGGGCGAACAAGTGTACTTAAACCTACTTCCTTTGTTTTCAGACTGTATTTCCTCAGGATTCTTCCAATGAATCTCCGTCTTGCATCTGCATTACCGACAACAAATTTTATATGGTCGTTCCATTTTAAATCACTCCTAATACTTACTCCCAGATAATTTATGGAACTAACTGCTTCCACTTGCTGACCTGCTACAGTGTAGCTAAATGATAAAGGATCTTTCTTTCTGCATATTCATAGCACATTACCCTTGTCTACATTGAGATTCAATTGCCATTCCTTGCACCATGCGTCAATTCGTTGCAGATATTCCTGCATTTCAAATATAATTTTTCATTGTTACAACCTATCCATATACTACAGTATCTTCTACAAAAAGCCTCAGTGAAGTTCCGATGTTATCCACAAGGTCTCTTATCTATATTTTGAATAGCAACGGACACATGACACTCCCCTGTGGCACACCTGACATCATTCTTACCTCTGAAGACTTCTTTCCATTGAGAATGACATGCTGCATTCTGTCATCTAGGAACTCATCGATTCAATTACACTTTGTTCATTGAAAGACTGTGGGGGGGGGGGGGACTGTATCAAACGCCTTGCGGAAGTAAAGAAACACGGCATCTAACTGGAAACCCGTGTCTATGGCTCTTAGACTCATGGACGAATAGCGCGAGCTGGGTTTCACATGATCGATCGCCTTTTTCGAAACCCATGCTGAGGCCTACACAGTAGATTTCTAGTCTCCAGAAAAGTCATCATACTCGAATGTAACACGTGTTCCAAATTTCTACAACTGACCGACGTTAGAGATATAGGCCTATAACTCTGCACATCTGTTAGACGTCCCATTTTGAAAACGGTGATGACCTGCGCCATTTTTCCGATCTTTTTGAACGGTACGCTCTTCTACGGAGATGCTTAACCGAATTGGGGAGAAAAGGAGTTTCTGGCATATCCTGACTAAGAGAAGGGTTAGACTGGTAGGACACATTCTGAGACAATAAGGATTGTCAACGTAGTATTAGAAGGAAGTGTGTGGAAAAAAATAGAGGGAGACCGAGGGACGAATACAGTGAGTAGATTGAGAAGGATGTAGGTTGCCGAACTTATTCTCAGACGAAGAGACTTGCACAGGACAGGGTAGCGTGGAGAGCTGCATCAAACCAGTCTTCGGACTGAAGACCACAACAACAATGTTCTTATAGAGACCTACGGTACACCACTACAAGAAGACGGTTAAGTTCCTTGGCGTACACTGTGTAAAATCGAACTGGTATCGCACCAGGTCCTGTGGCCTTTCCTCTTTTGAGCAAATTTTCTATCCCTCTATCATTTATTTCGGCATCTGACATTGTCATCTCTGCAGTGCAGTCTTCCTCTGTGAAACGGCTTTGGGAAAAGACATTTAGTATTTCAGCCTGATGTTGAAGTTTTACTGTAAAGCATTGTAATCACAATATAGTTACGACGTGTCTATCAAGTCTATATCTCCTGAAATACAAAGTACGTCTGAAAAGTTCGGTGAATGGTCCCATATTTCAAAAACCGTGCTCGCGAGGATGAGGTGCGCACGCATAAACAATGACATTCATGTCAACAGGCGTCCCCTATCGTCCAAAGCGGTGGTACACTCTGCGTCCCAGCTAACAGGGTCAGTGTGAGAACTCGTGTCTAGGGACTGATGACCCCGTAGTTAAGTCCCATAAGCTTAACAAACATTTGAACATTTTGAACTCGTGTCATTGCAACATGGAGCGCAAAATAGAGCAACGCGTTAACATCAAGTTTTGTTTCAAATTAGGCAAAACTGAAGGAAATCCATCAGATGTTAGTGCAATTGTATGGTGTTGCAGCAGTGAGTAAAAAATATGCGTTCGAGTGGTTTAATCGCTGTAGAGACGAAAAGGAACATGTAGAGGATGAGTCATGCTCACATCGATCGTACAAAATCGCAGTCCCAGATAACATCGAACCATTGTGAAGGATGCTTGCGGGTGATCGGCAGCTGTAATTGAAAATTAGCCTAGAAAGGCTTAGGCCTACGCTTTGCAACGGTTGCGGTTGTCCAACAACGCGTGACATCATTGATTAGAGCAATTACACAAGCAGCGTTTGCTGACTGTTTCCAACAGCAGTACATCTGATGTCAAACGTGTAGTGGAGCCAATGGCGATTACTTTGCTTTGAACGCTAGTATAGGTATTTTGTTCGTAACTCTTGTTTCCCCTACTTCTAGAGACCATTCATCGAACTTCTCAGACGCACCTTGTATGTGCCGTACAGTGAGATATTTATGCAGGTATTGTCTGCAATGTTTGTTGCCAATGGAGTTAGTAGTGAAAAAGTGAAACAAACGTCATATGAGGTGCTGATCTATGACCCGTGAACAGCGAAAATATAGCAAGCGTAAGAGACAAACTTATTTCCCTTCTATACATTTCATTCAAAAAATGTTTGGAAATCTACCGGACCAAACTGCGTGGTCATCAGTCCGTAGCTTACAAACTACTTAAACCTAGGTAAACTAACCTAAGGACAATACACACACCCATGCCCCAGGGAGGACTCGAACCTCCACGGCGAGCAACCACGCACTCCGCAGCGAGATGCTTTAGACCGCTCGGCTACTCCACCGCGGCTACATTTCATTCCATTACATGATGGTGATGGCGGCTGGTGCAGCAACAGTGGTGAATAATTAAATAATTCGCAGTCTCTGTTGCAAAATTCTTTATTATATCCAATAAAGCGTTGCGCGATGTTAGCGCGTCATCAGATTGGGTGTAGATGGAGCCACAGAACTATTTAAAGTTCTGGTGGAAGTAGCTTAACAATTTGTGTTGTCATTGGTCCCCATAGCAGCAGAGGAGTCGCTGTCGCGGCAGGTCCACGTTTACAACGTTTAGTTCTGTGACTCCATCTTCACCCAATCTGATGATGCGCTAACAGCGCGAAACGCGTTATTGGATATAATAAAGAATATTCCAACAGAGACTGCGAATTATTTATTTCCCTTCATTATTTTGCGGGAGGGCGAGAGGGGGTGAGGATGGCTAAGTGTTTTAACGGAAAAACGGTGTTTTAGAATACTTCATAGCCGTCAGTATCAAGTCAAACACGCAGTATCCAATTATAATACTTGTCTTATTGTGTTAAAATTTACGTAATGTTATTTACGTAATGTAAAATATGGCAGAAGTAAAAAAAAAATACATTTGTCGATTACTAGAACTGTTGAAATTCAAATTTTTTCGTAATCCTGGAAACCATTGCGTGCTGTTGAAATGTTAGGAGGGGGTAATTCAGATTTAGCTTTTTCTTGATTAGATGAAAAGATATTTGCCGCTAGGACGTCGATATTGGTATTGTGCAACCGCACAGGACAGTGTGGTTCCTCATGCCTCTCCCATCCCCGCTGACTACTCCTTACAAGGGAAATCTCGGTTTAAAACGTATTACACAGTATGTAGTAGAGTAAATGTGTATTTTAATTCTTCGAAGCTTTGAAATTAGAAGAGTTACATTGTTGTTCAGACCGAGGGTAATTTATCTGTCTCATACATCTTGCTCACCAATTAGGTATTTGTATAATTTATGGGACCGAAGTATTTAAGTTATGTCCCTAGGCTTGCAAACTAGCCGGCCACAGTGACCGAGCGGTCTGCGGCGTGCCAGTCATGGTCTGCACGGCCGCTGCGGTCGGGGGTTCGAATCCCTCCTCGGGCGTGGATGTTTATGCCGTCTTTAGTACAAGGTAGTTCATTAGTAGTTCGTAAGTTTAGGGACTGATGACTCAGCAGTAAAGTCCCATAAGCTCTACGATCATTTTGCGTACAAACTACTTGAACTAACTGAAGAACACACACACACACACACACACACACACACACACACACACACACGAACGCGCGCGCACATGCACGAACGCCAGAGGGAGGGCTAGAACCTCTGAAGGTGAGAAACTGCTCACTCCGCAGCAAGGTTTCTTAGAGCGATCGGGCATTCCATCGCGGCTAGAATACTTTCATCACGACTGGCTCTCTCTAGGATATAAGAGAGAATATTTTCTCCATGAGCATCGTTTGTACTGAAATATCTGATGCCATAACGTAAAAAGGAATGAGATATCGTCAATCAATATTTATCTGGTCTGCAAACATGTAATCGGTTAAAACTAAGACAAACGAACCAATATCTTGCGCAGGGTACGCAAATAAAAACAATTTATTGTTTACTCGCTTTTAGTCTTGGTTTTCATTACCAAGGAGGGGCTGCTTCAGTTGATTGGAAAACAGAATCGCATGGAGAAGACAGTTCTAGTAACAGGAAAGGTAAAAGAAATTACCTGTGTGTAGAGGGAATTGATGAAACCGCTCACAACTCTTCCGACGCGTGCATAGTAATTAAAATCCGAAACAGAGCTTTTTTGTCCGAAGAGTCCAATTAAAACTGTGCGAGTAAATTGAGCGTGCAGGTCATACGGTTGTTGCTGAAAGCAACCAATTGGACTCATTCAAATACATCGTTGCTGAAAGCTTTCACTTTGTGCCTCCCGCGGAGGAAATTGGATTACCCGGTGTAACTGCGCGATACGGGCCAAACAGATGAGGTTGTAAAATGCACCGCCTGCCCACTTTGCGTTGCCTGGTGCTGACTCGTACAGCGTCCAAACTGTGACACTTCTTATCAGCGCTAGCTTTCGTTCTTCTTTAATACTTCTCTTTCCTCAGCATATTTAGACTGACTTCAGTAAGCTTAAGTTGTTGATTTTACATAATTGTTCTTTGTGTTTCTGGCCTCCTCCTCCTCCGCAGTTACAGTTATAGTTTGTGCAGGTTAGGTTACCTTATTTTGCAACGGTAAATTAGTCTACTTTAGACCAGACGCAGTTCAATTTTAAATCATTTTCATTGGTCAAGTATGTTTATGACATTAAAGATAAAGGTGAAGCAATGAATTAAAATTTGTGATGCGGGCGAGATTCGAACAGACAGACATGTTTACGAGGCAGACGTCTTACCGTAAGACCACCAGACAACTAACGAACAAGGCGCCTCTGAATAGTTTAAGTACGACTTACCTCCACGTCACAAACTTTAATTCAGCTTCTGTGTTTCATAGATATTTGTCACTACTGCCAAGGCTCTCCGTGCAGCAGAATAGCAATGGAAATAGTGGAACATTCCAGCTAAGATGATATAAATATCAATTTAAATATAAATTAGGAAACCCTGAGACGGTTTTTAGACTATAATATGTCCAAGACATTAAAGATAAACGTGAATCAATGAATTAAAATTTGGGATGCTGCCGGGAATCGACGTGGAGGGAAGTCGTACTTAGACTATTCGAGGCGCCTTAGTCGTCAGTGGCGCGGTGGTCTAAAGGTAAGACGTCCGCCTAGTAAGAATGCTATGTTTATGTTTTCCTCTTTATTACCGGGCGCCGTGGCTCAGCGCGCCCGGTCAGGGGGCTCAACGCCCTCTGTAATAAAAAAAAAAAGCTGAGGCAAGAACACTTCGAACATCAACGAACAAATATGATCAGCGTCCGCATTGAACAGAACTACCCGTAGAGAGAAAAAAAATTGTAAGAATGCAGTTCCGGGTTCGATTCCCGGCCGCATCACAAATTTTAATTCATTGCTTCACGTTTATCTTTAATGTCTTGGACATATTCGAGACGAAAAACCGTCTCAGGGTTTCTCAATTTATATTTAAGTAAGTTTATGTTTTCCTCTTTATGTATGTTTTGTAGCATATTGCCACTTGGTGTCACTGTTTAATAGTGTAAATGTAAACAGTGATAGCAAGTGGCACTGTGCTACAAAACACACATGAAGAGGACAACATAAAAATACTTGACCACTGAAGATGCTTAACAATAAAGCGAAACGCGTCTGTTCTCAAGTAGACCAATTTACAGTTGCATGAGACGGTAACCTAACCTATACAAATTGATGATTTTACAGTTATCTTCACCTGTTAATAGGTCAACGTTTACACTTCCCCGCTAAATAATTTAGATTTTGAAATGGAAGATGCAGTATACGTGTTATTAGTGATATCATGTGTTAAAGTATTGCTGGGCCATTTTTTTTTATTTTTTTTATGTGTTTTACCATATGATCTAAGAAATGTAACTGACTGACGCTACTTGAATGATATGTAACTGAATGTGTTTGAACTTGTTTTACCTGAATGCCTTTGCACAACGTTATGTTAATCTGACTGCGTATTTTTTAACTGTATTCTATGTGAATGTAAAGGTATTTCAAAACTTATCTGACTGCGTAATGTTTATTATAATGAGACACAAACTGCTAATTGTTTCTGTATGAAAATGTCGTAACAAAGTCAACTGTCTGAAAATTACTGATACTAAAAATCACTGTGTTAATAATTCTGTCCCTACAAACTTGTTTCTGACTGAACTAACAATCTTTAACGGAATGTAACGAACACAATATTTATCAATGCAATATGTGCAAACACTTGTTAACCTGAACACTGTATGAATTGTCCTACCCTGAAATCTGTAAATCATACTCAAATATAAGCTTGACAAAAACTCATTCTTTCTAACTTTCACTTTTCGATTAATTTCACTTACCAGCCTTGATTGTTTTGTTTTTTATTTTATTTTAGCCATACTGCATAAATTTGCGCAACACCAAACTGCTTTCTGCTGTCCTAACTACTGGAAAACTAACTACAGAAAACATCTATTCCACTTTTAATAAAAAATGTGAGGGGGGATAAAGTGGTAATCTGTTTAAGAAACTCGAACTAATTATTAAAATGAAATATCCGGTTTATTTTCTAACTGTTGTAACTTCATGAAAATTACTAACAATTTCATGTTTTGGATTTTAAAATCTTTCAGAGAAAAAAAAACTCAGATATTTAATCTGCCTACAAAATTATTTTTTAACAAAGATAAACATTTCTTTACTGCCAATAAATTTAACTCGATTTACACAAATAATGTTACAACAATACCATATTTCAAGAACACTACCCATGAAATTCCTGTTTACAATAAATACTTTTCCTAACAAAGAAAGGGGTCCCTAGGATTAATCGTGAGACCACAAGCTAACAGCAAGATTTTTCCCGACCGTTACTGTTACCATCAGTTCAGCCTAACAATGCGAAGTTATACCATAGGAACATGCCAAGTATTTAATGAATAACTACCTGATAAAAACTTCAAAAGATCGTTTCTCCAACGACATCTATACCTTTCGTCTCCATATCTTAAACAAACAGCTTGGCTCAGCATTCAAGTCTCAAAATCTCATCTCCTCGGCTATCCCGCCGGAACGACAACTGCACACAACCAAGGTCCCCACGCTTCTGCAATCTCATCCGCGCACCTAGCAAAGTCTGCACTCTCAATAATCTCAACCGTACTTCCCGGCAACAGTATTATCACCGTCTCTAGTATCGATAGTACTGCCATCGAAAAATAAGCCTGCAACCAAAGATAAATGACACAAATTCGCGGTACATTTGAATATGAAATGTATACCTTCCCATAGCAGGTATCTTACAACTGGTCGAAGACAGAAATATTTCACACGATTATTTGACCATATGTTCAAATGTTTGGAAAACAAAGCTACTTAGCTACGTTGGTCATCACTCCCTAAACTTACAAATTACTTTAACTTATGCTAAGGACAACAAAAACACCCATGACCTAGGGAGGACTCGAAACTCTGACGCTCGGCCACTACACCGCCACCGACTATTTGCTAACAACCGATTCAGAAGTACTGTATAAATTGTAAAGAATGAACGAAACCCGACGCTTATTGTCAACTGATGCAAGAGTCAACAGAATACATCTTCCAGTTTACCATACGGCGTTTTAATTCTTCTGAAAATTAACTGCTACTTATACGAGACTTTCACAGAAGAAGGCAAGTGATCATCTTGAAAGGGTTTCTGCATATACTAGATATCTGTGTATATCATCCTTCGAATAGCAGCTCAGTCAAAATTTGTGACCTTCGTAGATTTTCTGTAGCTGACTTTCACCAAGAACATTTTAAACACAATGAAAGTAAACAAAGACAGTAATATAATATTGTACAATATTCATTATTTAAATTTTTAGCACTCGGCTGTTGGCTGTTACACCATTATCGGGAAGAAAGTACATGTTAAACACAGAGAAACGTTAGCTAGACTAGAAAAGTCGGTGATATTATTGAGGACTGACGCCACCAACTTAGCGATCCAGAAGTCTAGAAATTTGTGTATGGTACAAAAGATTACAGACAAACATAACATATTTATTCGACATTATGCCAAAAGCATATTACGTGGCGTAATTATAGTAGTTTTGTTCCTATTCCTTATGAATGTTGTATCCATATACAATTGGTTGATTACCAGCGCTTTCGCATGGTAATATGAGGATGAGTGCAAAGTACTTGCATCAGCGACAGGAATGCTACCGCTAACCGTATTGCCAATCTAGTTAATATAGGTTTGCGAAGGGGAAGTAAAATGTTTTAAGATCAAAGACCTGAAGCCTATAGAGCAACTCTGTTTTCATTGAGAACTTTTGTTGATGTTTGACTTAGGATTAAAACGATAGGAATTTTTACCAGGAAAATGCGTTGGAAAACAATTGAACTGAGTAGTAGGTTTGGAACTTCAAGTAATGGACTATAAAATAAATTACAACAACATCTTTTAGATAAGTAACTAACTCTAATTACAATCTTTGGTTAAATGTGACAAGATTCGGGATGATGGGTATTTTCCCTCTCATTAATATTCTTCTAATTTTTTATAAGAGTCATAATTTAATGGGTCTCCTATTTAAAACGATATTCAGCAGTTTTCAATTAATGAAATGCTATTATTTTAGTCCTAAATAAAAACGTAACATTTTTTTAAATTTGTAACCACATGAGATACTCTGTGGAAGCATTAGTCAAAATATTTGATCGCAGAATAATGTCCAAGCTAGAAACATCAATCTCTGGATATCATGATAGAATAAAAACCTATACCGGTTAGTAAAATAAAGTAATGAATATTGTGAAACATTACATCTTTTTGATATTTCTCATTTTTTACTTCCATACAATATATATATTATATATGGATGTGTGTTGTCCTTTAAGTGGGTTTAATTAGTAGCCCTTAGAGACTGCTGACGAAAGAATTTAAGACTCTTAGGTTTACAAATATTTGAGCAAAGTTCAAGATCAGAGAGACCATTAAGAGGATAGAGGAAGGGAGTGAGAGAGAGAAAGGGGGTGGGGAGAGGAGTGGAAACAGACATAGAAGATGGACAAGAACTCGATGGAAGGTGGAGGAGGTGATTGACACAGTATATGAGTAAGCATTTTATGATGTATTAGCTTTAACCCGGCATCGCCCGGGTTTTGATTTATTCCAGTCTTAAGTTTGTCATTCTCTGCACCCATTTTATCGTTCTGACCGCCTTCTTTTCCTTTCTCTTTCTTATCTCCTCCCTCCTCTCTCCCTTTCTCTCTCTCTCTCTGTATCTCGTACTCTTCCCGTTCCTACCTTTCACTTTCTCTGCCAATCACCTCCTCGTGTCTCTATCGAAATGCTCTCCCGCATCCTCAGTCCATTTTCGCGCCCCCACCTCTGATGAATTATGTAGTTCTGTTAACTTTCATGGCCGGCCGCGGTGGCCGAGGGGACTGCGGCGTTCCAGTCACGGTCTGCACGGCCACTACGGTCGGGGGTTCGAATCCCCCCTCGGGCGTGGATATTTGTGCCGTCCTTAGCTAGTTCATAACTGGTTTGTAAGTTTAGGGACTGATGAGCCCATAGTTAAGTAGCATTTAACTTTCATGGTGATCTGTGAAGCTCTGTCAAATTTCACTCCGCAATGCGCAACATGAAATCTTTGGTAGACTGTGATGTTCCTGTTGTTCTGAAAGAGTGCGAAATTTCATGATGATGGAAATAAAATCGTAGACTTCCACGAAGTTCGTGTGTAAAGAACCCTCTCCCTTGCTTCATACAATATTTTGACAGTGACTTCACCCTAGTTTTGAATTTCAAGTGTGAAAAGCTTCATCACAGTCGCTTGAACGGTGCGGCGACGCACAAAACACGAACAAGCAAACATTCATTCATTTTTGTATATGAGATTATATATCCAATCCCCATATTTAGCGACTCTGGAGCATTTCTGTATTTTTTTTTTTTTATTTTTTTTTTTTTTTGTTGCATAAATTCAGTTCTTAGCAGTGCAATTCACAAAATACGGTAACGAAGTTACATGGAGACCTGGGGGCTACAAATTGATCCCCTTAGGCCAGAGCACAAAGTTTTAAGGTTCTTGCGTTACTTGTTGTTTGCAATGCATGCAGCCTATGGCAAGACAACAAAATGTTAGCTCGGTTTACGGAATGAGATAGCAGCAGCGCTGTTGCCGCCAGCAGCACGCGCGGCGGGCTGTTTGTGTGCGCAACGCCTCGGCGGCTGCGGCTACGACGCGGCCATTGTCTGCCCAGCAGCCAAGCGCGTCAGGGCCAGGACGCGTACCAGGCGGCTCAGCCCGCCGGGCGGGCCCGCTCGGTTCCGGAGGACCGCGCACTAACCTCTTGTGGTCTGCGCCTTCACCGCGCTGACGGGCATTTGGAAAAGTACGCGGCTACGCATGGCTGCTTCTACAACGGGGGGCAGCAGTACCGGGCCACCAGGAGGAAAAAAATTGCCCAAAACCTGGAAGCCTCTTACTTCCCGCTCAGCTAGTTTATTGCTGGCAATGGGCAAACACTGTTATAACTAAAATTTCGCGATGCATATGTTTAATAAATAATCGAAAAAGAATATTGCACCTGGAACGACGTAGTCGGTTTGATATGCTGATGACAGATGCCACATCTGGGAATTTAGATGTACCAGTTATGATTTGAACGTTGTTCAGCAACAGACAGCGTAGTGGCAGAGTTGGAAAATCACCACTGGCCAAATAGATTACCTGACAAAGTCGGGTTTGGAGGCGATCTCATCGTTTTATAGTTTTCAAAATGAAAAGCCAAGATCGCACATTAATAATTTATTAAATGACGACAGGTTTCGGTGCACTGTGTCACCATCATCTGGTGACATACATTTTATAGGCTGGTCTTCTTGTAAAAAAGAATTGGGTATAAAATGACAAGTGCAACACTGCACTTAGTCGCTATATAAAAAATACACAAGTTAAAAACATGACAGCTTACAAGCTTTATAAGCAGTCACGTTTTTAACTTGTGTATTTTTTTATGTAGTGACTAAATGCAGTGTTGCACTTGTTATTTTATACCAAATTTTTAACATTTATGTGACCAGATGATGGCGACACAGTGCACCGAAACCGATCGTCATTTAATAAATTATTAATGTGCGATCTTGGCTTTTCAATTTGATAACTATAGAAGTGCAATAAATAAAGCTTCCTCAACGGCAGGACATCGGAATAGGCTGACAGGGGAAAAATGCATAAAAAGCATCCAGAAGTTGACGTGACACATTGTCTTAAGGTCCTTCACACTGCTCCTAAAGGTTTGCTATTTGATTACTACACAAATAATCCTTTGACACGTGTAATAAGAACATACGTCACAGAACACCGAGTAGCTCACACAAATCATCATAGACATCTGGAAAACGGAGAAGTTACCTGAAGAACGGAAATGTGGACTCATCCATCCGTTACACAAGAAGTGAAGTGATCGAATGGCTTTTTTTGGCCAGGAGGTCCCATCTGGGATTGTTCGGCTGCCTAGTGCAAGTGATTTTACCTGATGCCACTTCGCCGACTGGCGTGCTGATGACGATGAAAATAATGAGAACAACACCTAGTCCCCTGCCAGGAATCAATCCAGGGCCCCCTGCTTGGCAGTCAGCGATGCTCTCGACTGATCTACGGTGACAGAATAACTGTAAATCAATACAGAAGAATTTCTATCCTTCAAGTCGTTTACAAGATTCTGATCGCGTTTCTTCTTCGAAGAACACAAGAATAGCTTCACCACAAAATTAGTCAATATCAAGCCGGTTTCCAACAGGGCGTTCTTGTGTTAAACTTTCATATTGAAAGTGATATTAAAATACAGAGCAACCCGAAGCTCTTCGATCATATGTGTGTTCGTAGACATCAAAAAGGCATATGATTCGGTCGATCGACAGTCCCTGTTTACTATCTAACAAGAACAAGAACTTGATCAAAAAACATCAGACTCATCAAGGAAACATTCACGGACGGAAGTCCAAAGTGAAATTCATGGGCGAAGTGTCGCATCCCTTTGAGATAAGGACCGGTGTGTGGCAGGGTGAGAGACTGAAACCAATACTCTTCATCCTAGCTGTGGATGAAAGATTGGAAATCCAGGATCGCTGAAAATCCAATCAACTGGGACGAAAGAACTATGGCATCAAGGTCAGTTGTTTATCTTTCGCAGACGACCTAGCGATACTAGCAGACAGCGAAAATACAGCAATCGAACAGACTCGAGGTCTTCAAGGGATGTGCTGAGAAAACTGGACTACAAATTTCATTCGAGAAGACCAAGTTCATTTGGAGTGTACTTGACATTCAGGAAAGGAACAGAAAATACGGACAGATAGAACGAGTTCCACACTTCAAATATCTCGGTGAGCTGGCCGGGGTGGCCGAGGAGACTGAGGCGCTCCAGTCACGGTCTGCATGGCCACTACGGTCAGGGGTTCGAATCCCCCCTCGGGCATGGATATTTGTGCCGTCTTTAGTATAAGGTAGTTGATAAGTAGTTTGTAAGTTTAGGGACTGATGACCCCGTAGTTAAGTCCCATAAGCTTAACAAACATTTGAACATTTTTATCTCGGTGAGATCATAGAACCAACAGGGTTGGAAGAGGAAGCACAGAAAGTTCATTACAAATGCTCAAAAGAGCATATGGAAGAATTCGTGACATCAACAACAAGAAAAATATGTCCAACATATAAAGCTCTAAAAATATAATACAATTATTAAACCTGGAGTTATGTACGCGAGCGGAACCTTGGTACTTAATTTAAAAAAGGGCTTTCTGGAAAACATCCTAAAAGAAAACAAAGACAATAAGGAAAGTCATGTGACCAGAAAAAGTAGAAGACGAGGATAAACAAGCAACAGAAGAACTGTCTAATCTTGCTGCAGACATTAGGAGACAGACTGAAATTCTGTGGACACATTCAAAGACTCCCATCTTCAAGGTTATCTTACGAGTTTTCGACATAACCTACAAAACTGAAGAACAGTTCCTAGTAGATTACCGAATTTTTATAGTGCATATCAGTTTTAAAAATGTCTTATTTTTTGTGCAATAACTCTTATCCCTTAAATTTAAAATTTGCGTTTTTACTATGTAAGGATACCATACTTACGCCTATACAGTATGCTGTGTTGCCTCTAAAATATCTGTGACATCAATAACAGAAAGCAATCGCCGTGGCAACCTGTGGTGTCTACCAAATACATCTAATTGCTGGCAACTATCGTGACTCCAATGTCTCCATGGAAACGGCGTCCCTGACGATACTAACCGACTCCAGCAAATATGCGACTCCAATACAGTCTGCTGTGCTCCTTTACCTTACTTGTAGACTTCGAAAATCGAAAGCAATAACGCGGAGTAACGTATAACGCCTACGAAATACATCTCTGACTGCTAGCAGCCAAATCAGCATAGAAACGGCGTCCCAGACTTTATCAACCGAGAACATCGGACAGCGATAGCTTCGACTCTTGTTTTAAATTATTCTATCGTTTTAAAGGACCGTTATAACACTTACAAGTTTCCTTTTCACATAATGTAAAAATAATTATAAATATGTCTTAACTGTTATTCCTCAATTTTAACTTACTATGAATGACATTTACCATTGTCTACCGCTGATGTCATGAAGCGAAGTACACGTCCTTTTAGGTTATCTGACCCATGGCAGCTTGGCCATCAGCAGCAGTTTATCGATGTCGCTTTTCTATACCACCAGAAACAGCCCAATGGGTAATGATACGGTTTTTAACTTCCCTTATATATAGTAATATGTAGTTCTGACAACAGTTTGTAACCATGTACCTTCTGTATTTATTTGTAGTGGACTATATCTGAAGATGGCAAAAGCTTTTTTGCAAAAAACAATCATTTTTAATATAATATTGTGATTTAAATTGTTTAATTTTAGAAAATCATGACAGGCGGTTTCTCGTCACGACGGCAATGACGCTAACAGTCGAACGCGGCCATAACAGCAATACGTCCGAGAATAATATATGCAACCGCTCTCGAAGAGTTTATCACTTTTGATAGTATGTCTGAGTGCCTATATGTACAAGGCGATGTATTCCAGCTCGAAATAGACTCGACACTCCGTCAACCATGGAACATCTCGTCCTCACAGCGGTTGGTAAACGACTCTTCTGTTGTAATCAGTCCTAATACACATTATGAACAGTCTCATACCAGTGGCTATCGATAATTTTATTGGTAAGACAAAAACGATTTGTACCCTAATTTCGTATTTGATGCACTACAGTTAACGTTTTTTGTACTGAAAGTGATTCTGGAGTTCATGAAATGTATTCGCAATTGCAAATATGATTACACACCACTTTCACAAGACTCATATTTACTGACACCAATCACATCAAAAATTATAGTCCCCTAATTGCATCAGTGCAGATTGCAAGTCATGATCAAGTTTAAACTTGTAACATGTATTAGGAACATCTTTTAGTTATTTCCTTGTCCTGGCTGTTAAATGTTTTATGTGGCGTGCATAAGTCATGATGTTTGAGATCTGCACTGATGATCTTTCATCATTGGAATGTAATCGATATGTAAACATTTTTAAAACAAATACTTCATATCGCCTACCAAGCTGTGAATTTCATGTTTTTATCTAAACGCTTTTTTGATGTCAATACCAAACGATTTTTCTTCGTTTATTTCTACAAGAAAATTTTTGCAACAGCTCACAAAGTAACGAAAATGACCAAATTATTTTTTGTACAAAAACGTATAGATGTGTAAATTAATGTAGAACAACATTTGTTTTTTATTTAGTACTGTCATTGGCATGTAACATCGTTTACCTTATACCTGAAAATGAGCTAAGTGTTCAGCTTAATCGTATCACTTTAGAGCTATTGCTATATCACAAATCAATATTACGATTTCAAATTAGTATCCTATCTTGTTTTACCGAGTATGTGTACCGTTAATTTTGGTTTAGTTTCACTGGTAATGTTATTAGCGCACTGTTGACATTTGTGAGTAACTGTTTGAGTAACTGTTACTCGCGCAGTCCATAAATAGAGTGGTTAGTAGGTAGTTTACAGTCGTACTCATCAGGCATGTAATGGCTTGCTTTTATGACGAGAGAATCACGCAATGTAGAGGAAGTACGATACTGCCGCAGCATTCATTTCAGCGCGACTATCCTGACACTCTGCCCGCGCACGCTACGCACTGGCAGGCTGAGGTGCGGTCTCTCACCTGTGGCGACGAGGCGCTGCGTCAGCGAGAGTTCGGGGTTCGAGTCCAGACGCGACTTCTCGGCGCGCAGCTGCTGCACGTAAGTGTCCGTGTCTGCGGGCGACGCGGTCGCCGAGGCGGGTGCGACCGCGGGGGCGCTCTCCTCCATCATGGCGGCACCTGCAACCGCCAAACAGCACGTCAGCACCACACAGCTGCCACAGTTCAACTGCCATATAGTTTCAATACTAACACATACAAATTTACTGGAATTGAGACAGGTCCTAGCCGTCACAGGAGGAAGTAATTGCGTCATAAAAAATAGGGCTTTAGTAATACATAAACAGCGCGGACAGGAAGAGGATAGAGGCATTTGAAATGTGGTGCTACAGAAGAATGTTGAAGATTAGGAGGGTGAATCGCGTAACTAATGAGGAGGTACTGAACAGAGTTGGGGAGAAAAGGAATTTCTGGCATACCTTGAGTAAAAGAAGGGATCGATTGGTAGGACACATTCTGAGACATCAAGGAATCGTGAATTTAGCATTGGAGGGAAGTGTGTGGGGCAAAAACCGCAGAGGAAGACCAAGAGATGGATATAGTAAGCAGATTCAGACAGATGTAGGTTGGCGTTCTTATGTAGAGATAAAGAGGCTTACTCAGGATAGGGTATTGTGCAGAGCTGCATCAAACCAGTCTCCGGAGTGAAGACCATAACAACAACAACAACATGCTAAGTGAAATTAATTTAATGTTAAAATTTCGGAGTTCCTTGTGTAAAATTCATTATGAATTAAATAGCCCATAAATTGTTTTAGAATACAGTGAGTTAATGATAAATACCCGCAAAGCCGGAAAACTGTTTACAGTTATAGTTAAAAGAACACGGTACAATAAGTAATTCTGAAAAATTCGAAAAAAATCCACTTCTTTACAAATCGTCTATACAGTGGGACTTTTCTTAATGAACATAATTCGCGTCTCAGTCTTGCCTGAAATGCCCAACAATGGCCAAGCAAAATTTAGTTTTTCTGTTGAATATCTTGTAAAAATAAGTTAATGTGCTCCATCCCGAAAAATACACAGAAAGAACTTTGTCCAAAAAGTTCAAATGAAGCTGTAGCAAAAGAAAGAAGATTAATTTCGTTTCCTTTGAGACAATAGTTTTCTTACGTTTCGTAAAGAAGGGAGGGGGGCGGGGACCGGGGGGGGGGGGGTTCGCCAGAATATTTTTATTTAGGAGAGGGTTGGTAGAATATTTTTACTTGGAAGGGGATCGCACATTCTTAAAGGTTGGAAAACACTGGTGTACAATATCTTAGTTGATCTTTCATTGTGGCAGTACTGCCGTGGTGCGAGGCCTAGCGGGCAAAACAAGTCTATTCGTGATAGTCAAAAGACGTAACAAGACATCTTATGAGTATAGGGTTGGGTTGTTTGTTTGGCTTAGGGGGACTAAACTACTGAGGTTATCAGTTCCCCGGTGTGGAGGGGAAGGAATGAGGATAGGACAGGATGGGAGAGGGAAAGGAAATGCAGTCTGGGATGTAAAGAAGTAAGCAAGACTGCATTAGCTCGGGGCCCTGTGCTCGCCATGCACGAACTCACGAATGAACCGTGAGCCCCCTATGGGGTTATCAGTATAATCCGGCACTTGTTAGATGATGTGACAGTACATTTTTCACTTAAAAAAAAGTCTATACGTGATCGTAGGAAGGGATGGTGAGCCTCCAAGAAGGTGCTCTAGATGTGGAAAAAAATAAAGAAAGGGAATGAAGTGAGTTGATTTTTTTTTAAGACGAATTAAGCAACCTGTCGCTGTGTAGAACTTCTCGGACACACATAGTCAAGCTGATAGGGTATTCTTTCAATATTGTTTCTTATTGTTAATGCTGGGACATATTTCTCAATAGACTACAAATTTCTCATAAATAATATATCCCTTTCTACAACAAACCGCTCAGTTCATACAAACAATACTTAGACCAAAAACGATCTAAACAAGGACTAAAAAGCACTTCAGTTCGAAAGGGGGTCCACTATTCAGGAACATACATTTCCAGTGACATACCAGCATCCATAAAAAGCGTTTCTACAAATAAACATCAGATTAAGATGAGCCTGAAAAACCTACTAGTGGTTAACTCCATCGAGGAATTTTTCTAATAGAACGAAATGATATACCGGTATATAACTGTATTCATACTATTAGTATCATTATATCAGCTTGTAAAAAAAAGTATACCTTGAAATGTTCCACATCCACAAGGATCTCCTTACTATGGATCTACAGAAAGAACAGTAAATCAAACATAATCTAATCTGCAGCAAGCTTCATTGATAATTTTGTTTTTGTGAAAAAGTTCGTGCTGTTCAAAAAAAAAAAAAAATAAATAAATAAATAAAAAAATAAAAAAAAAATAAAAAAAAATTCATAATATCGACTTTGTAAAGGAGAAAGAAAAGACTGTCCACGTTTTATTAAATGTCAAAGACTTTAAATATAATGAAAAAGTAAGTTATTAACTGTATTGTACACGTTTTCTCCTGCATCTTTTTTTTTATTATTATTTATCTGAACCTGAATATTTGTGAAAATGCATGTGGTGGTGCTCACACATTGGACATAAGTGAGCACGCAGTTGCATGTCGCTTGCAAATTTAATGATTTTGAGCAGCGTCTCGGTTTTGTAATTACATAAACGTTTCATCACCAACTATAGTTGTAGCAAATGAAATGATTAAAACATTGTTACAGTTAAATACTACACTGGCTGCCAATATTTATAGTTATCTATCTATATTAGCTCTTACATCGTTTAACAGTAAATGTGACGCAAGTAGAAACAATAAAACCAATCACCATTTCCAACATATCAACAGGTCCGCAAGCAGTTGCTCGTGTAGTTTACTTCGCAAATTATGCAATATGGATTTACAAACTAAATTTCACTAATTGTGATATATCGTGTGTAATGATACAGATTTGCCTATCAAGCTATTTTTGCATTTTTGTTCTGTTAACTTAACAGGGCCATATTATTATCTTACCAGAAAGACAATGACAACTTTCACAGCAGAGCAGCCACTGCACTAGCTAATGTTTTTGTTTTATAAAGATTACTCCAGATTTTGCACATTTAAATAAGAGTAGTTTTATTAACAACATTAAGCCATTTTTATTAACATCAGTAAGCAACATTGTTTTTACAGATATCTCTAGTAGTTTTTGTAGACGTCTTTAGGAATCTCTTATTACAATTACGCATGTACTCTATACAACATGATTCAGGTGGGATAGGAAACATTTTGTAATGTCGTAGTACAGATGAATTGCAATAAAATTCCATATAAAACTTGTCCAACTTTTATTGAGTAGAGAGATAGACGTTTTGAAGTTCCGATTTAGTATGGACTAAAATTTTAATTCTGATTTGTTCCTTAAGTCTACTATACAGCAGCGTGTAAACATGACACATATCTGTAATTCGAAACGATAATAGCTTCATTGTCTTCTGCAAATTCAGTGATACTGATTGACCTTATGTGGAATTTCCATATGGCGAGTATAAGAGGACGCTATAACCATAGCGTGCTGCTTCTGAGAATTTGTGGCGGACTGGAAATATGTCCCGTATAGCCAGTGGGTTAAGGCGAACGCTGGAAAGCGGATATTCTGGTTCGAGACTCAGTCCGCAATTAATGTTTGCTCATTTCGAATGAATTATTTCAATAACCTAAGGCAAAAATAATCCTTCCATTCCATTTGCATTACTTATTTTATTAATAACATATTAATAGACAGATATACGAAGAATGTTTAATACTGCAAAATATTCACATTTTCCAGGACACAGTAATAACACTCACCTATGAAGACATCTCTACTCACATATTCTAAAAGAATTTGTATCTTAATTCCCAGGGCGTCTGTATTAATTCAATAATTTTCCAAATTGCTGAAGCTACCTGTCTGGTTTTCACTCTATAAATTAACTGATGATTGACAAAAGGTTGTTTTCTAGTATATAACACAATACGTACCGTACAATAAATTCACCATTCGATAACGTTAGATTTTTCGACCAAGACAAATTTATGGTGACAATTATTGAACTTCCAGAAATTAAGCATGTTATCTTGAATTTCGGGCATCCGCAGCCAAATGTTTTCATTTTTAGACCAAATCCACATGCTTAATATTGCCTAGCACGGCGAAACGGGTGTTTTTCCGATGTCTGAACCTGAAGAAAAGTATTATGAAGATTTGCGCCAATATTCAGTTCAACAAACAATGTTTATCAGAAAGAATCATTCCTAATTATGTCAAGCAACCGTTACGTAAAGTCACTTGCTGTAGAAGAAATAAGCACCCAATGATGCGTCTACAGGACGCGAAACCGGTAGTGATTTTTTTAAATAAAGTTAATTGCAGTCGAAACGGACTTGGTCTAAAAATAGAAAAATTAAAATAAATTAAAAAAAACTAAACGCCAATTAGTTCCAATTGTGGCGTGTACACACTTTACTCAAAATGTAATGCTCATTGCAGGTATTTGTATTTCAGTTATGGCATGTTCGGTATGCCTGTCTTCCGTGGAGATGATGCGGTGCAGATGAAAAGCGAAATTCTGAATGAGTCGTTGAAGTGTCCGAACATCGACGATGCCGATGACCTCCAGACCGGTTGTTTCCACTCAGCAATGTTTTTGAGGGTACTGCTGTAAACCTTAGCTTTAATACAGTCCTACAAAAAGATGTAGCATATGTTCATAACCGGAGAATATTGCGTCCAATCGAGGCCAATGCGAATATACCCTAGGGCCAGAATGTGGTCTGCCAAGTGGAAAATTCAATTATTTGTTAAGCTTATGGGACTTAACTGCGGGGTCATCAGTCCTTAAATTTACGAACTACTTTTGAACTAACTTATACTAAAGACAGCACAAACATTCTTGCCCGAGGGGGGAGAGGAATATGAACCCCCGGCACGGCACATGTGAATGTGATTTGGTTTAGCGACGAAACCCACTTTGTTTCGGATGGGTTCGTCAGTGAGCCAAATTTGCGTATTGCAAAGTCCCAGCATGCTTTGCGGTGAGCCTGCAGTTTGAACGTCTAACCCAAAACGTTCAGACGTTAGGACGATTTTGTTTCATAGACATCAATGATGGATTCATAACTGGAGTCATTGAGGCTTCAACTGCAGCGTATCAACACATTTAGATGTTTTGCACACTATTTCACATTTCCAGCCATGTTGCAATTTGGCAAACGAATTTCCATCAGTTATTACGTGACAATGAATTGCTTGCTTATTTCTTGTCTTCAAATTTATGTCAATATGCGACGTCATAGGCTGATATGAGAGCGGAATTTAAACGTATTTTGTTTTCGTTATCTTGTAATATTTCGTGGGAGCCGTATTTGAATTTGGCAATAAACAGCTTCTGAACATCCATGACTGCGTGGCACGCTCAGACAGCTGAAGTTCAATATCCAGGTAGCATAGTGATCAATGACACATCAAAAAATGTCAGCCTGTACGTCCAAACACTCGTCAAATGGCGTAATTATGAGTATTTGAGAATTATTTATCATTTTTGATTATTATAAATCTTATTATTTGTGTTGTTTTAGTTATTCACATTTGTTATCATTGAACCACTAATAAATCTTGAAAATATATATGGAAATTAATGAATTGCAATGCCGTGACAATAGCGATATGAACTGAAGCAAATGGCGCTAGTATTGCGTACACAAATTAAAAGCTGCGAAGGAGTGCCCAAGCACATTGAGGCGCTATGCTCCAATGCGCGAGGCCATTTCCAGTCGGGGGCTCGAATCCTCCCTTTGGGATGGATGTTTGTGCTGTCTTTAGTATAGCTTAATTCATAAGTAGTTTGTTAGTTTATGGACTGATGACCCCGAGTTATGTCCCATAAGCTTAACATAAAAAAAAATAATTTAAAAAATAAAAAAAAATAATAATAACGTAACTGTCATTAAGCTGTTGTTTTCCGTATAAGGCAATATCAAAACACATGGAAACACGCTATTGTCATTTCAGTGCCCTAGAATGGGAAGATTCCAATAAAACTGACTAATTACACTCAATTAGTCGACTGCCCATGATAAGCAAGCTATCTGAGCTGATCTCTCTAAAGACTCAGACGAAAACTCCATAATGTCATCCCGAGGGAGCAATTTGGTTTCAAAAAGAAACTTTCTGCCACGCAACATTTCCTAAGAGTGGTGGAAGATGTGATGTTAGCCTTTAATAACAAGGAGTTCGGTGCGGCCATTTTCCTAGATGTTACTAAAGTGTTGGAAATGTGATCAATATTTTTGCGGTGCTTAATTAATTATTCTTTGATGATGATGATGCTGTGCTTATTCGTTGTTAATTTATTATTCCATGTCTTTAGTCACGTCTTGTACAAGTGTTGTAAATGTATTGCAGTGACAAAAATATATACGATAAAAAATCAGAACTTATCGTGAAAGATTTATTTTTGCTGCGCTAGTTTTTTCAACACCTTATGGGCCCAGTACGAAATAGTTAAACGAAAAATTACGAGAAGGCGTGAAACTAAATTGTTCGACGAAATAGATAGCGAACGTGTTCGACGAAATAGATCGCGAACGTGAAAAAAATGGGTAATGCACAAATACCTCAAATTGAAAGACTCGTAGGTCGTGAAAATTACGGGACCTGGAAATTTGCGGTGGAAGCATATTTGCGATTAGATGATTTATGGGGCGTAATAGATGGTACATTAAAGTCTACCGATGCGCATTTTGCAGACAAAGATAGGAAAGCCAAATCAAAATTAATTTTGTTGGTGGATCCGGTAAATTACGTGCACATTGAAAATACTGCAAATGCACAAGAAGTCTGGAACAAGTTAAGAAAAGCTTTTGAAGACGGCGGATTGGCTAGAAGAGTCGGATTGCTCAGTGAATTAACTACCACTCAAATGAATCAGTGCAAAAATGTGGAAGACTACGTTAA
This sequence comes from Locusta migratoria, assembly GCA_026315105.1. Lineage (NCBI taxonomy): Eukaryota > Metazoa > Arthropoda > Insecta > Orthoptera > Acrididae > Locusta > Locusta migratoria. Next base: position 75,892,501 of record CM048750.1, on the reverse strand, counting down.
TAAAATAATATCTACATCTAATAGACTGAGAAATGTAGGTTTCCAGATTGCTGACGAGTGGGTTGGTACTTTATTATTTGCTGGATTACCAGAAAAATATACGCCCATGATAATGGGGTTAGAGAGTTCTGGTGTTCCCATAACATAAAGCATTCGACACAGTATTGCACAGAGAGCAACTGTACAAACTTTGAGACTTTATTTCCGTGCACGATTTACGTGCGTCTCGTCGAAAGCTACAACGTAATTTCGTCATCGGTATGGGACACGGGAAGTGAACGTCTCAGTATATCCAGAGTACCACAAGGCACTGTACTTGGCCAATACACTCCTGATATACCCGTTTCATCCACGGTTAACAGGGGATGTACGCTTACGAAACAGCGATCTGCACAAGGAACTGACGGGCAGAAGCAGTGAATGACACCTGCAATAAACCTGCCACGATTTGGAACACTGGGTCGCACAATGGAGACTGAAGTGAAGCCCAGCGAAGTCGCAGGAGATATTTACAGCTCACAACCGTCGCTATGACAACCCTAACATCCCAGTCTCCATAACAGCCTTTCAACGAACAACGACGTGTGAATACCGTGGGGTGCTCATTATTATTTTTATCAGGATCATACTACATTTAAGTAATAACATCAAATTGATTATCTTTAACCTAAAAAACAAAGACAATTCCTTTATATATTGAATAGATCTTATTCTATGATCATAAAGAATACGGGCCTGTTGTTGAAAACAGAGCTGTAGTGATTTGAAAGTGGACGTGTGTGTCGGGAAGATAAACTATTCAAAGAACTTTATAAAAACGGATAATATCCCTATGAAAAACGATTTTTATATTTCCTTCTAAAAAATACACATCAGGAAATATGATCCTGGGTTTTCCCCCTTCAAACACGAAGCGTATATTATTCCGAGACTAGCTGTGCTAAAACGCGAAGAAGCTACAATGGATACTGATCAAAAGTGACAACTGCATTATTCAATCAGATACAACATTGTAAAGAAGCAGTTTCATCTCTTACGTTTTTAAGTCACTGGAAAGAAATGATTTGATCAAATCCACTGTTAAAAGTGGATTTTCTCATACTTTTTTTTTTATTTCAAACCTGTCGTCATTAAAATACTATGGGATAGCTTCTTTGATGTAGAAAACTCAGAACATTCATTTAGCTTTTGTGTTATCGTTTGGACTGATCTGTAGCATTTACGTTTAGTTGGGAGGAGGCAGCTCGCTTGTGAGTCAGCTGTCATCGAATTTTACTGTCGAGACAGCAATGTAAGTTCTGTTAAAACGCATACTTTATGAGCATTAGGTTTTGATGCACGGCTCATGTCAGCTATTTTCTTGAGTTCTTAAATCTAAAGAGGCGGTGCGTAACGGTATAATTTTCACAACGCTCTCTCTCTCTCTCTCTCTCTCTCTCTCTCTCTCTCTCTCTCTCTCTCTCTCTTTCTCTCTCAATCCAAAAACAACAATAGCAGGAATATACTGGCTGCATATCTCTGTTCAGTCAACAAATACAGATGAGTGGTCATCGATAGACACTCTTTTACATGATCATACTATACTATTGTGATTAACAACAGACGCCATCACGATGTTCTTATCATAAGTTGCGAGGTTGCGAGCCTTACTGACGCATTTCACTGTATTCAGACAAGGTGATTGTAAATTCACTTGACATTTGCAATGGTCGTAACCAGGCAGAAATAAAAATGAATAAATGGTTAAATTTTACGGAATAACGTAGGTACGTTCGAATAGCTAAAAGTAAGATAATTTTTACGTCTGTATGTCACTAAACATCTACGTCGCTAGACCCATTTTTATGAGTTGTGTGTGTGTGTGTGTGTGTGTGTGTGTGTGTGTGTGTGTGTGCTTACATGGGCTACTAGTCGCAAAAAAAATTTAAATTGTTGATTTTGTATAGACACTTCGGATTAGATTCGTACTTTACGCAGTGTCATACCGTTCATCCTATTAAAATAAAATGAAAAAATCACCGTCTCCATAATCTGAGGCATCCAAAGATCCACGCATACAAAATTTCATCAGAATTGTTCCAGCGGTTTAGTAGTTTAGTGACTTACACACATACAGAAGTTAAATGGGGTAAACGGAAGACTGTTTTTACGTACAATTTTTCTCTTCATACCTTCCTATAACTTCAACGAATATTGGAAGAAAAGCCTAGGTATATTTTTGGTGTTACTAGCGATGGGAACAATCGAATGAAAACAATCGATTCATTCGGTTGTTGGAAAAAAATCGATAATTCGGTTGTAGTTTCTCGTATCGGTTGAATTATTCATTCATTCTTCTGAGTGAAACCAGTCGGTGGGACCAACCGAATGAAACAACCGATTCAGTCGGTTGGACTATTTATTCGTTCTTTTGAGTGAAACCAGTCGGTGGGATCAACCGAATGAAAAAATCGACGCAGTCGGTTGGACTACTCATTCCTCCTTTTGAGTGAAATCAGTCGGTTGGAGCAACAGAATAAAAAAAATCGACAGTCGGTTGGACCACTCATTCCTTTTCTTTTGAGTTAAATCAGTCGATGGGACCAACCGAATGAAAAAATTGACACAGTACGTTGGCCTCTTCATTAGTTCTTTTGAGTGAAATCAGTCAGTGGGAGCAACCGAATGAAATAGTCGGTCGTAATTTTTCTATGTTGGATTAATATTCGTTAATTTTTTTCGAATGAAAGTAGTCTATGGGAACAACCGAATGAAAACATGCGACACTTTTGCAGTTTTGTACATTGTCTGAATTACTCATTCTTTCTTTTCAAATGAGAACAGGCAGTAAGTTTTTCTGTCGGTTGAACCATGTAATCATTATCCCAACTAAAACGACTCTTTAGTGTTTTAGCTTACAGAGCTATCCATTTATTTCTATGAATGAAACTGACATGCACATCAGATAACTGCAGCAGTGCTACATTATACCACCATGTAAAAGGGGCATGCCAAAGTTAAAATGCGCATTACAATGTTCATTTAATTATGTACTGAATGAAGTAACTGTGTATTTTAGAATACACAGTAACAGTGATTCATATTTTGTTGTAGATTAAATTGTTTGAGGTGCCATCAAGGAGTAACTAATTAGATGTCATATCGCTGGAGCAGGCCTGCTATCACTTTCATTGCCCACCACAGACCTCAAAAACGCCGATCATCTGGGCCCGATCACATTACTTTCACAGACACCCACAATCTGTAGAAGTGGCCGATAACCACTAAGTACCGCGTGGAGCGGGGACACGAGAGGGGGTGCTGCCTCGCTTGCGTTTTCACTGCTGTCAGCGCCAGCAGTAGCGCGCCAAACTTCACACAACAGTGTCTGGCGGGCGGGCGTGCCATCGCCGATTGTTTTCGATTTCTTACTGTCTCAATAAAGAAGACGCGTGGAAACTACAGGGTATTCCAAAATGATCGCTACAAGTTTAATCTCGCATACTGTATCTCCGAAGTAGGAACAGGTAGAAACGTGCGGTTTGCGGCTTATTGTTCACACATATCTAAGGTACTAGTAGGACAGTGTTAAGTATTTTAACTTTGAGCAAATTTGCTAGATCCAAATTCGAAGATCACTAAAACATTAGGTATTGTAAAAAAAAAGTTTATTAAAGTATTTTGTATAAAAATATTTTTGTTAATCCCATCTAATTTGAAGGAGTACGAGAAGACACACAACATTTATCAGTGCTGTAAATTTTCTTCAGCGCGTCTGTATTCGCCAACAGTGTATAAAAACATTCATCTCAAGTTTCATAATTATTCACTCTTGTCACAGATATTTCTGTGGTTATCGGTGAAACGGTGTGGAGGTTTATTCCATCCCTCCGCCATGTACCATACAAAATCTTAGATGAACAGTGAACTGCCACTTGTCTTGAAAGTCAAGTGTGAAAAATTTCATCGAGATCGGAATAAAACATTATATTGGCGTAGAAGTCTGGAATACCTTCTCTCATGCATCAAACTAAAGTAGATGTAGACCATTCTCTTTCTTTCAAATGTTCAAATGTTTGTTAAGCTTATGGGACTTCACTTCGGGGTTATCAGTCCCTAAACTTACAAACTACTTATCAACTACCTTATACTAAAGACGGTACAAATATCCATTCCCGAGGGGGGATTCGAACCCCCGACCGTAGTGGCCGTGCAGACCGTGACTGGAGCGCCTCAGTCTCCTCGGCCACCGCGGCCGGCTCTCTTTCTTTGAAGGTGAAGAGTGAAATATATCATTAAAATTAGAATACAAACGGAATTTGTCGAAGTTAGTAGGCAAAGTACCCTCCGCCATGCACCTACGAAATTTATTGTACACAGTTACCTTCGCCTTGTTTTAAAGGTCAAGTGTGCAAAATTTCATCAAGATCGCAGCCAAATTGTGACCTTTGTCGAAGTTAGTATGTAAAGTACCCTCCGCCATGCACCGAATGAAATTTGATGTAGACAGTGACGTTCCTCTTGCTTTGAAGGTCAAGTGTGCAAAATTTCAACAAGATTGGAACAAAACTGCAGATTTGCATGCAATAGAAACACACACCCGGACATACTGCTATATTTATAAGATTTGTCTCTATGAATGTTTCATGCTGAATCACGGTTTATTTATACCCTAAAAGGCTGAAGGAGTGTGAAAATAAAGTCACACAAAGTCGATGATTTAATAAAAACATCCATAAAACTGCAGAAACTGACAAAGACTTTTTCAGTCGGTTGTATCGCATCAAGTGAAACCACTCAATACCTAGAACATTCATATAAAGGACAGACTTGTTTCATTCGGTGGTCGCGCATCGACTGAAACCACTCAAACCCACTGAATGAGTGAAAACATTCATATAGCGGCTGCAACCGATAGAGACTGGTTTCATTCGATTGTTTCGCATCGACTGAAACCACTCAAACCCCGCCAGTGAGTGAAAACATTCATACGGCCACAGAGACTATTTTCATTCGGTTGTTTCATTCGACTGAAAAAACCGACTGAACGAAAAAACAACCGATTGACCAATCGGTTGTTGAAAACAGTCGGTTGTCCCATCACTAGGTGTTACTAACGCATACAGCGATTCTTATTTTTAAAATATATATTTAATCGCTTGATACCTAAAATCTGATTTTACAATATTACTGTGGTGACTTTCTCACCCAGTGTAGGTAGACGATGTCTTCACAGTAATTAGTCTGCAATTTTCCTGGAAAATGTAGCTTATTTGTTTAGCAAGTTATGACACGTAATTATTTGAAGAGTGATTAAAGCCAGCAGCTCCGTTGTTCCGGTGAATTAAATTACGCCCTTCAGCACTTAACGTAACGAAATAAAATATCTTCCAACCAGCGAAAGTCTGTGATGTTTTGTTTTACTTTTCCCCGTTTCCTTCCTTCTAATATATACTGTTGTATTGTTGTCCCTTATAGTCTTGAATAAATTTACGACGAAGAAGCTTGTCGTTAAGCAAATGTCTCAGTTGTAGAGCTTAATTAAACTGGAGGTATTGGGATACTCAAGATACTTTCAATGTGTTGAAAACAGTCCACAACGTAACCGCAAAAACTCCGATGCTTTGAATCGCTCCTTTACGAGATACAGCGAGAAGAATGTTACTCACTGGATGTCTAATTACATTAATGGATGTCGTCTAAAGTTTTTCATCTACAGTACAAGCAGAATGAACTGGAGTGTATCTCTTACATTAGCTAGCAGTTATCAGATCCTAACTTTAATTTTCGTCTGATTGCTTAATGCTTGGGAAACGACGAAGATCTCTTTTTTCCGTGCATCTCCTCCACGGGTAAGCTATACGATAGCATCCAATAGAATTAAAATTTCTTGGTTAGAATGGGCATTCACTGTAATTACCAGCAAAACGTATTACGTCACATCCCACTGAAGTACGGAGTCTAGTGTTTACGCAGCTAGACCAATAAATTATCTAAATACATTTTCGTCAATCAGACGATTATTAATCTTTTCTCTTATTCATGCACCTTCCTGGTTGACGTAAAACATTAATTTCGCAATTTTTGGAACCATAACAATAGAATTTGGTGATTTATAACGTTAAAAGTTATGGCTTGGATTTTCGTTTTTACTCATTCTTCACGGAGTTTGTTCGAAGTACTGATTAAATTTAGCAATTCTTTACAAATTGTTAGTCCAAAAGGCACAATTAAATTAGTTAGTGATGACAAGTGAGAGTTGTCTCTTGAACTGAAAAGATACTTACAAAGGAAAAACTGTTATGCAAATGTTTGTGAAACTAAGGTATTTAACTGCTGCGGTTATCAGTTCCTAGGCTTACAAACTACTTAAAATAACGTAAACTAACTAATGCTAAGGACAACACACACACACACACACAAGCCCGAGGAAGGACTTGAACCTATGACGGCGAGCAACCGCATGTTCCGAAGCAAGGTGCCTTAGAGCGCTCGGTCACTCCACCGCGGTAAAAGCTGTTATTACTAGAAATCAGTACAATTTCCACGTCTTAAGTTCCACTACTCCTTATTGGACGTATTGAACTTTTACAGTGTGCATACGTCTCTTTCGATTAAAAAAAGTACAATTCGTATAGAAATATTGTGGTCATTCGTATCAGTTGACAGTAATTCACACGGTAGACATTTTATGACGTCGACACAAAGAAAATCCATATGCAATAATTCACTTCGTTTTTCTCACTTAAGGCAGTTTGCGACAACGTCATGAATAGGGACAAGGTTCCTTTTCTGACTCTGCGATGATTTTATGTATTTTGCCACTGAAAAACCATAAAATTTCATTATATATTTTCACGAATAATATTCTTAGTGAAATCAAATGTTCAAATGTTTGTTAAGCTTATGGGACTTAACTATGGGGTAATCAGTCCCTAAACTTACAAACTACTTATGAACTACTTACGAACTAGGACGGCACAAATATGCATGCCCGAGGGGGGATTCGAACCCCCGACCGTAGTGGCCGTGCTGACCGTGACTGGAGCGCCTCAGCCACGTCGGCCGCCGCGGCCGGCTTCTTAGTGAACCTAAAGAGTTAATTCATATATTGTATACCACATATATAAGCCATAGTCACGAGGATAGAAAAAACCCTTTATTCAATTAATGTAACTACTTTCGATTACCTTTGTCATCATTATCAAACTTTAAAAATTTACAAATTGCAAGATACTATGCACAAACAGAGATTATCAAGTGAATAAATTATGAAAAAATGTTGTCAGTTGAGAAACTGGAGTCAGGCCATCTTGAGAAGTCAAAGTGGCCACTAACTGTCTGCTATATTCGCAGCATACAGTAACAAACCATTTGCGACCATATTTCTCTCCATACCATCCAGCAGCAGAGCAGGACTATCGATTAAGAACTATATAATATGTGGTATATAATAAAATAGCAATTTCAGTCACACTCCTAGACAACAATGTCGAATAAAAAGAAACTTAATTGAGTTTGGGTGTATGTATTTTATTCAAACACAAGTAATACTCAAGCTGCCAACTGTTATTAGTGGCTTCGTGCGCTATATTACTGGCATGGATCCTCCAAAGAAAAAAAACTCGTCTTTCTTGTGATGCAGAATGTTATTATTTTGATAAGTGGACGAGATATTCGTCGCAACCAGATAGTTTGTACAATATTTGATGCTGGTTAACAAGTATCTGTTAATTAGAAATTTCTAGTGTAGTCTACACATTGTAATCAGTAATTAAAAATTTAATGCAACCTATAAGTATATTATAAAATTTGTAAGGAAAGACATTTTAAAACTTAATGCAATCTGTAAGTGTATTATAAAATTTCTAAGGATAGCCATCTGAGTGAAGAGAAATTTGGATCATTACAGAACGATAGTTTCCATCAGTAGCACCGTGTCGTTTTAATAAACCATCCTATAGAAACTGGAAATTTTTAGGAGAACTGCATCATGACACAGTGGCAGACATAATTTCATTCGATTTTGGCTATATAAACGCATGTTCCAACATTTTTTTACATGTTTGTTGTACAAGTAGCACTAATTTCAAAATTCGTAACATCTGCATAGATTCAGCGCCATATATTACGATTGAAAGTGCAAATATAGCTGATAATAGTACGTTACAAAACCACGAACGCATAGCGGATCGAAACTTTCTGCTAAAAAGCAGTGTCGCAAATTTGCAACAAATTTGACATAAGGTGTACGGTTTGATGTGGGACACAAACTACGCGAACCCAGTACGAAAGAATCCCTATCTCTACTAATAATCGTTAAAGTATCTGCACTAGTCTTGTGTAGTTCGCGAACTAACTGGTTCGGAAGAGCGCTACCACAGGTGAACTACGTGAACAAGTTCGCAGATCCCTCGCCTCTTAGTTCGTCCGCTCCTTTTACGAAGACTGACGGGGAACAGCGAGAGGAATCGCGTGATTCCCTTCTGCCAGTTACCGTCATTTCGAGCTGAGATGCAGCTCAGCTGTAGTTCCATAGTTCACTGCCAAAAGAAATCCATTTTAAAAATAGAGTACTATGAGTACTCTGTATGCAATGTAGTTGAATACCATTGTATCACCCATTCGTGTAAATAACTGGATTATTTGCTTAAGTATTTGATGTGTAATTGCCAAAAAATACGGGTAATAGCACACGCTTTGGCAACACTGATTCATTATATAAAAAAGCTGCCATAACAAAAGAAAGAGCTCTTTTAGTAGCGGCAGCAAAAGCCAAAAACGGCGGACGAACTAAAAACAGCGGACGAACTAGAAAGAGCGGACGAACCAGAAAGAGCGGACGAACTAAAAAGAGCGACCTACTTCGCGGCCGAACTGCGAACGAAAAGGAGAGCTACCGATCGCGAACTAAAATATGCGCGATTGGTCGCGAACTAAAATATGCGTGGTCTGACGCGAACTAAAATATGCGTGATCGGACGCGAACTAAAATATGCGGGATCGCTCACGAACTATTATACCAAACGTATCTCGCTTCTTAGTTCGTTGGATTCTTTTCCGAAGACAGACGGGCAATAGCAAGAGGGCGCGTAGCAGAATTAAAAATCACGTGTTTGCCTTCTTCTGATGAGAGTCATTTCGAGGTGAGCGTCTGCCTGCTAGATTACATAGCTCAGTCCTACAAAATTTCTGTTTTGAAGCATTCTGCACTCTGCAATACCTGACTAATAAATTCCATAATGCCAAGATATAGAGATTAAACTTAAACGCGAGAAATTATTCCCAGGCTGTTTCTTTTGGTTTGCGTGATATCGTTAGCGGCTCAAGCAGCAAGTGCATGATGCATCTAGGTGGGGGAACTTCTCCCTCCACCTGCATGCGCAGTCCACGCCGCTCAGCCGTCACTGGGAGCGGACGAACTAAAAGAACGAAGTAGTTCGCGGCACTGCCGCGCTCCCGATCGGAACTATTATGCGCAAGTCTAATTTGCATCACTACCATCGACGTGTACACTGTGGCTGCCTGCTGTAGGAACGTTGAGAGATCTCCCTCACTCGAACAGTAGCCACTCAGTCTGATGCCTGGCGACCTGGGGGCGTTGTGGCGCTGCTGTGACGTCACCGTCTCCACCGCCCACCTCCACGTGCTGGGCACCGCCGGTGTCGCAGCCAAGACAAGTGGCATTTACGAGTGCCGCAACCGACTATGCTGATCGCCTCCCGCGGGCCCTGGTTTCGTTTCCTACGTCCAGCTTCTGATATTACTGAAGGTAGACTAAAATCAATACGCTACTGAAATCTAGAGAGAGATGACATTAGTACGGGTAATAACTTTGCAAGTACGACTGCCTTTTAGGGCATAATAAATATGTAAAAATGCAAATATTTTTTTCTTCTTTCATCTTTATCATGACTATTTATGAAAAATTTTTGGAAATCGTCTATCTTCTGTACATAATTAAAACCAATTTAACCCTTTAGTGAACCTAAAGTTCCCACTTATTTGTTTTGGCTATGACTTCAGTGTTCCAACTTAAACTTGTACTACCATCTCTTTATAGTGTGCTAATTACATATAGCTTATCAACAGGCGCGCGAAAGTGGTCGTATTTCTACATTGTTAGATAGTCAATGCAGAAGCTCAGTTTTAGCGGGAAAAGAAGCCACTGTTTAGACCATCACAGAGTATCTGAATAGTGTGCTTTCCTTTTGCGTGTGAAGTGACTTGTATTTGTCTACTTTCATATTTACGTAGGACATAGTATTCGTGTACATTTTCTGGATATCAATGAAAATTACATAAATATTACAAGATAAGTTAGTGGGAACTATGTGTCCCACTGAACGTGTCTGAAGTGCAGTGTGTATGGCTGTGCAATCGGCATTGTAGTTATTGTTTGTTTCTTATTGTTTAGAATGCCTGGATTCATGCCAGAAGAGGTTTTGAGAATTTTGTACACTTTATCATAAGATGGAGAAGATTCAGATGTCTATGCTGACTCTGATGAAGATTTTGACTCACCAAATACTTTGCAGATTTTGAACAAAAGATGGAAGCAGAAGTGAAGTATTCTGTCCATTGGCTGTGGTAGAGTACAATAATGTAATGGTAGGGGTGGATCGATTTGATCAGCTGCGAGAACGCTATGCTGTAGGTCGTCGTTCATGGAAGTGGTGGCAGAGACTTTTTTCTTGTGAACTTGGCAGTTGTCAAAGTCTGCATTATGTGGAAGTTACAGGAGCAGACCAGCTAACATTTACATTGCATTTGGCAAGGCAGCTCATCTCCGGCTTCTCAAGTCGTAAGCGAAGAGGAAGGCCCGTTCATTTTCAGACAACAGAAAGAGGCGTGTCTGGAGTTCCAGATGAAGTTCGTCTGGCGAAAGTTGGAACTCATTTGCCAAAAAAAGGTATTACAAACAGAACGTGCCGCCAATGTAGCACCAAAAGCAGAAGAAAGAGGACAAAAATAATGCGTAGCAACCGTCGCGTCGTGTACCTTTGTGTGTAGCGCCATGCTTCTCTAAGTTCCATAATACGTCAGCTTAGTGAACTCAATGGACAATATGAACTAATATAAAAGTAAATCAAATGTTCAATATGCTTTTTTACTAAAAAGTAAAGTATATACATTTTTTAAAATTATCAAGTCCAAAGTTCGGTGGGGACAATAGTTCCCATAAATTTTTTTATACCCGTAGGCTAAACTCTCACTTTCAAGATTTAAACTATGATTTTATGTATGTCTTCTTAGCCCAATATAGTATTCATAAAAAGTCTACAGCTCCTGGAAATAATTTGGTCCAAAGGATTAAAACACGGATCGCATTTATTTGTCCTCTGATGAAAGGTTTCCATATTTTTACAAGATCATCCTAAGTCGTATTTTAAGCGTTTCCTGTTTCAGTAAGCACTCTATATTATGTCTATGGCATACAGAGCTAAAATTATTATATATTTTAAACGGGACACACGAACAGGTGTTAAAACGTAATAAAACTGCATGGGAGTCCGATATTCTACTGTACGCATTATCCTTGAAGATTACACTGTCTGTTTCATGCCCTTTAGATACATATTCAGGCAAATAACTACCTAACAGTGATAAAAATAACGTAAAAAATTAAAATGGTAATAGAGAACAGTATATTATTTTTTTTATATTCTTTGAAAACGGTTTTCATGAAATTTATGGCCCGTGACAAATAGTAAGGAACGTAGGTATAATCGAAAACTACAGAGTCACTGCCATGTCATGAGAAAAGTAATTCCAGGTTTCATGTTGCAACGAAGAGCACTAATTATCGTTGAAACGCAACAGCTGTGATATGTAACTGCAGTGTCGCATGTATTTCTGATGAGGACGGGTTTAGACCCGTCGAAACCAGTCAAGTTTATTAAACTACAAGTTTATTAAACTAATTTACTATGATTGTTATTATCATTGTATCTGCCTTCCTCTCTGCACCAAAATTTTACTGTACTTTTTCTTCGTATATCTTGCACTTGACTAACTGTAATCTCAAAAATAACTCCAGCAAACAACTTAATACAAAGGCGGTATGAAAGTTATTTATACCTGTTATGGTGTACACAATGTATTATAATTTACATCATTTACCAAATGCAGACACACCGTTTCCTTGAAAATTGAGGATTTCAATATAGGAGCGCTACACTGACGCTACTGAGCGGTTTAGATACTAAAGAATCTAAGTTTATGCTCCCACCACAGTGTCAGCTTACGACGACGTTGCGTAGTAAACAAACCACTCCAGTCGCAGAGCCACGTCTCAGAAAATCTCATTTGCAGCTCGCACAGGGGTAGTATGGTGCGAAAGCAACACATCTGCTCCATGTGGTCCTGCTCATGACATTTTCTGTCAGTGTGGCAGCGTCGCTGACTACCAAGTAAGGGATCCTAGTTCGATTCCGGACAGCGGACAGAGGACTGGGAGTTGTGTGTTATTTTCATCATAATTGACGCGCAAGTCGCCGTAGTGGCGTCACTGAAAAAGACTTGCGCTAGGCGCCCGCCCGCACAACCCCGCCTGTCTCGTCAGTCGGAGCAACGCCTCTAATAGCGCTATTATTTTCTCTCGCTTTTCCGCCCCATTATTCTCTCGCGCGGTTCCAGAAGCGCGAGCAGCATCGCGTGACGGCTTCCGCTATGTCTTAGCGGCCACTGCGAGTTCCCACACAGGCGGCCGCCGGCAGCTGCTGCGGAAAAGAAGATTCTATCTCTCCAGGGTAACAAACGATTCTCGTCGCAGTAGCTGATGACGCGCGTCACTGCACGAAACGCCACAGCCAGGCTCTTGTGCTATCCTGCTGCGGTTGTCGCAGTATCAAGATAATACGTCAGTTAATGTGCAGATATTTATTTATATAAACCAATTATGCAACTGAAATAAGACAAGCTATTTTACCATATGGCTTTCACCTTTATTTGTAAGGCATCTTCAGTGGCAATTTTCGTAGGACCTTGTTTACATGTGCTATATGTAGACTCAGGATGCTGTGTTTCTTTATTCTTTTATTTCACTTGGAATTTTCACTTCAGCAATTCGGCACATTCAACATTTTTCTGAAAAAATGACATGGACCTATTGCTAAAATGAAATATCTAAATGAAATAAATGAAGAAAGAAATACAATAACTGAGTACCAGCATCAACGAATTTTTTCTGAAAAAAAAATGGCACGTGCCTATTTCTGAAGTGCTGAAATGAAAAATCCAAATGATATTAAAGAAGAAGGAAACAACAACCTGTGGCACGAAAATAATGTACAAGTTGGGATGGAAATCATTAAACGAATGGCATTATTTGTTCCGGCGAGATCTATTTGCGAAATTTCTTTCACCAACCTTCTATTCAGAATGCGGACACATATTGTTACTAACCATCTACATAAGGAGACATGATCACCATAATAAAATAAGAGAAATCAGATCGAAAACAGAAAGATTTGGGTGTTCCTTTTTCCCGCGAGCTCTTGGAGCATGGAACTATTATGAAAGTGGTTCGATGATCCCTTTGCTATACACTTCAGTGTGACTTGTAGACTATCCATGTAGATGTAGGGCATTCTCTGAGTAAGTTCACAATTTCGTATGAATAAAAACTTCGAAGCATATGCTCAGAGCAAGAAGTTCATTATCGCTAACTTCCCTCCTTCTTGAATGAGTTCTCGGTGTGACATATCCGTTGAAGGAAGGAAGTTTACGGTTTAGCGACCCGTCGACAGCGTGGTCATTGGAGACGGAGCTTACGCTCGGGTCGTTGGGAGGGAATTGGGAAGGAGATCGGCCGTGCCCTTTCAAAGGAACCATCCCTTCATTTGACTGGCCAATATCGTTGACGTCGGTTTCATGTAGAATTTTAGAGCATATTCTCAGTTCGAATATAGTAAATTTCCTTGAAACGGAAAAGCTTCTTTCCATGAATCAGCACGGGCTTAGGAAACATCGTTCATGTGAAACTCAGCTTGCCTTTTTCTCACATGACATCTTGCGAGCCATGGATGAAGGGCAACAGGCGGATTGTGTTTTTCTCGACTTCAAAAAGGCGTTCGATGCGGTGCCACACTGCAGACTGCTAACGAAGATACGAGCTTATGGAATAGGTTCACAGATTTGTGACTGGCTGGAAGACTTTAATAGAACGCAGTACGTTGTTCTCGACGGCGAGTGTTCATCAGAGACGAGTGTATCGTCAGACGTGCCCCAGGGGAGTGTGATAGGACCGCTATTATTTTCTATCTATATAAATGATCTGATGGACAGAGTAAGTTGTAATTTGCGGCTGTTTGCTGATGATGCTGTGGTGTATGGGAGGGTGTTGTCTGTAACTGACTGTAATAGCATACAGGATGAGTTAGACAAAATTTCTAGTTGGTGCGAAGAATGGCAGCTGGCTCTCAATGTAGAAAAATGTAAGGTGAAGCGCATGAGTAGAAAAAGCAATCCCATAATGTTCGAATACAGCATTAGTAGTTAGCTTCTTGATGCTGTCGCTTCGTTCAAATATCTAGGCGTAACATTGCAGAGCGATATGAAATGGAACGAGCATGTAAGGACAGTTGTGAGTAAGGCGGACAGTCGACTTCGGTTTATTGGGAGAATTTTGGGAAGATGTGCTTCACCTGTAAAAGAGACAGCGTATAAAACGCTTGTACGACCACGTCTTGAGTATTGCTCAAGTGTTTGGGACCCGCAGCAGATCAGTTTAAAGGAAGACATAGAGGCGGTTCAGCGGCGAGCAGCTAGATTTGTTACCGGTAGGTTCGACCAATGCGCGAGTATCACGGAAATGCTCCGGCAACTCAATTGGGGATCGCTGGATGAAAGACGACGTTCTTTTCGTGAATTTCTGTTAAGTAAATTTAGAGGAATTTGAAGCTGAGTGTAATACGATCTTGCTGCCGCCTTCTTACATATCGCGTAAAGATCACAAAGACAAGATAAGAGAAATTACGGCTCGTACGGTGGCATATAGGCATTATTTTTTTCCTCGTTCAATTTGGGACTGGAATAGGAAAGGAAGTGCCTAGTAGTGGTACAGTGCACCCTCCGCCGCGCACCTTACGGTGAATTGCCGAGTATGTATGTAGATGTAGGTAGAGTGATTTGGGGAAATCACGGATACCAAATCAGGATGGCCGGAGGTGGACTTGAACCACCGTCCTACCGAATGTCATACCAGCACAGAACAGCTGTTCAATCGTATATTTCTTTCAAATATCTCCCGCAGATAAATTATTTAGTGTACAGTTGTGGAGTAAGCTTTTAGGTGTTCAAGAAGAACTGTACTACGTTTAGAAAAAAGTTCAAATGTTTGTAAATCTATCGGACTCAACTGCGTGGTTATTAGTCCGTAGCTTACAAACTACTTGAACTAAGGCAAACTAACCTAAGAACAACACAAACACCCATGCCCGACGCCTAACGGTCGCGCGCACCCTATGTTTAGATATTAATTTGATGTGCAACAGCAGATTATTAATAATATGGATTTTTTTACGAAAATGTATTTTCTTTACTGTATGTAAATGTAATTTATTTACTGTTATTATGTAAATTTTCCACTTTTTCCGCTTAGCAGCCAAAAGTATTCAATGCATTGCCTTAAGTCTCACATTGTGCAGTACGGTGGTTTTGTCGACGAGATTGCAAGTGAGTGGTCGTGGGGAATAAAATATTGTAACGGCAAATTGTATCTTTTGTTATGCGTTGTGTGTGTGTGTGTGTGTGTGTGTGTGTGTGGTGTGCGTGTGTGTGTGTGTGTGACGTGGCAGTTGATTACTGCTAATTGTATTCACCACTCACTTTGCAGACATTGTGCACAAGCATCAGTGCATGTTCCTGTAAAATTATATTATTGTATGACACAGTTCAAAGATTGTGACGTCAGAAACTCTGAGTTGCAAGAAGAACTGCTCCATCATGCATGATATTTAAGGTTGTGACTGATTTGCTATGTGTTGCTCTATTTTCAATAAATTTTGCAGCCAGGATGTTCATTTTCCGCTGAATATACAGTACGTAGTACACAAGTATGCCATTGTGTAACACCTAATTCTCGAGATATGGCGTCATAAACATGATACGCGTAAATAACTACTGCATCATATTTGACATTTCATTACTTCTTTGGTATTACCGCTGTTCGTAGGACATTTCGCAGACAATATCCCAATATATCAGTGAAACAATTTTATCATTGCACCACACATCACTCATTACAAATGACGTCGTAACCAATGAGCTGCGGGGAACTATAGGCCGAAATTTCTATATCTACAGCTATACTCCGCATGCCACCTAACGGTAATTAGTAGAGTTTACTTTGTGTACCAGTTTCACGTCACGCGTGGTTCGCGGGAAAATCGATTGGCGGCAAACCTTCAACTTGGCCTTAATCGCTCTAATTTTGTCTTTGTGGTCGTTTCGCAAGATATACATAGAGGACAAAGAATACATTGGTTGATATTAGGAAAACGTATGCTCTCTGAACTATGACGAAAGCACCTTGCGTGATAGAAAACTGTATTGTAGCGTCTACCACTGGAGATTCTGTCGCGCAAACTAAATGAGCCAGTAACGACGAAACGTTGTGCCCTCCGTTGGATCTTATCTACGTTATCAATCCTACCTGGTACGAATCCCACAATGATGAGAAATATTCAGTTGCTGGCCGAACAAGGTTTTTGTAACCTATTTTCGTTGTTGACTGACTATGAGTGTACTTTCATGAGGGTTCTGCCTATGAATCTCATTTGTCATTTTCCTTACCCACGATTGATTTCATATGTTCGTTCCAGTTAATAATTTTTGTATATGTCTAGACGTGGATATTGTAAGCAACGAAATGGCTTCCAAAGTTGTCCTGCGATTGCGTATTTATGTAATAAAGAATCTTTCTTTCTATGTAGACAAAGTATTTTGCAGTTTATCTTCAGGCTCAATCGCCATTCCCAGCACCAAGCGTCGATGTCCTGCAGATCATCCTGCAGTTCGTTACTCTTTTCAGCATAAAGTCTCAGTGAACTTCCGATGTGATCTACAAGTTCATTTATATAGAAAACATGTCCGAAATAACAGATACCACACATAATATACAGGGTGGTTCCCTGACAGTGACCGGGCGAAATATCTCACAAAATAATCAAACGAAAAAACTATCTACATCTACATCTACATCTACATCGATACTCTGCAAATCACATTTAAGTGCCTGGCAGAGGGTTCATTAACCACCTTCATAACTTTTCTCTACCGTTCCATTCTCTAATAGCGCGCGGGAAGAAAGAACACCTAAATCGTTCCGTTTTCGATCTGATTTCTCTTATTTTATTGGGATGGTCATGTCTCCCTAAGTAGGTGGGTGCTAGCAAAATATTTTCACATTCAGAACTAAAAGTCGGTGATTGAAACTTCGCAAACAGATCACGCCGCAATGAATAACGTCTTTCTTTTAATGATTTCCACCCCAATTCGTGCAACATTTCCATGACGCTTTCCCCCCCGTAACGTGATAAAACAAAACGAGCTGCCCTTCTCTGAACCTTCTCAATATCTTCCGTCAGTCCCACCTGGTGAGGGTCCCACAGGGGGCAACAGTACTCCAAGAGAGGACGCACAAGTGTGATGTAGGCAGTCTCTTTGGTGGAGCTGGTGCATCGTCTAAGCGTTCTGCCAATGAAACGTAACCTTTGGTTCGCCTTCCCCACAATATTTTCTGTGTGTTCTCTCCAGTCAAAATTGTTCGTAATTGTAACTCCTAGGTATTTGGTAGAATTTACGACCTTAAGGTTTGACTGATTTATCGCGTAATTGAAGTTCAGCGGATTTCTTTTAGTGGTCATGTGTATTACTTCACACTTTTCTTTATTTAGTGTCAATTGCCAATTTTCGCACCAAGTAGAAATTTTGTCTAAATCGCTTTGCAGTTGCTTTTGATCCTCTGTTGACTTCACTAACCGATAAACGACAGCATCATCCGCGAACAGTCTAAGGGAGCTATTCAGATTATCTCCTAAATCGTTTATAAACACGAGGAAGAGTAGGGGACCAATAACGCTTCCCTGTGGAACGCCAGATATCACTTCTGTTTTACTCGATGACTTACCGTCAATTACAACGAACTGTGTCCTTTCTGATAGGAAATCTTGAATCCAATCGCACAATTGGGGAGATATTCCATAAGCACGCAATTTCATTAGAAGCCGCTTGTGGGGTACAGTATCAAAAGCCTTCCGGAAATCCAGAAATATGGAATCGATTTGAGATCCCTTGTCGATGGCACTTAACACTTCATGTGAATAAAGGGCAAGCTGTGTTTCGCAAGAGCGATACTTTCTGAATCCGTGCTGACTATTGGTTAATAGGTCGTTCTCTTCGAGGTAGTACATAATATTCGAACAAAGTATATGTTCCAAAATCCTACTGCAAATCGACGTCAATGAGATAGGCCTGTAATTTTGGAGATCACTCCTATTGCCTTTCTTGAATATTGGAGTAATTTGGGCAACTTTCCAGTCTTTGGGTACGGATCTTTCGCTGAGTGATCGGTTGTAAATTATAGCTAAGTACGGAGCTATTTCATCAGCATACTCTGAGAGGAATCTAGTTGGTATACAATCTGGCCCGGAAGATTTATTTTTGTTTAGTGACTTAAGTTGTTTTACTACTCCAGGAACATCTACTTCTAAGTTTCGCATGCTGGCAGCTGTTCTTGGATTGAATACTTGAGTGTTCACTTCGTCTTCTTTGGTGAAAGAATTTCGGAAAGCTGTGTTTAGTAATTCTGCCTTAGCAGTACTGTCGTCGGTACTATTACCATTGCTATCGCGTAGTGAAGGTATTGTTTGTGTTTTGCCGCTAGTGTACTTCACATATGACCAGAATTTCTTTGGATTTTCTGCAAGATTACGAGACAGGATTTCGTTGTGTAAACAACTATAAGATTCTCGCATTGAAGTCCGCGCTAGGTTGCGAGTTTCAGTAAAAGATTGCCAGTCTTGCGGATTCTGTGTCTTTTTAAATTTTGCATGCGTTTTTCTTTGTTTCTGCAACTATAAAAAACAAAACGTTTCTAGCTTGAAAGGGAAAAACAGATGGTGCTATGGTGGTCCCGCTAGATGGCACTGCCATAGGTGAAACGGATATCAACTGCATTTTTTGGATAGGTACCCCCATTTATATTACACATTCGTCCAGTTTGTAAATAAATATGAATGTTTTATTTGGAACACCTTTGTCGCTTTGTGATAAATGGCACTGTAATATTGACAAACATATTGCTTACAATTTTAGACGAACAGTTAGTAACAGGTAGGTTTTTTAAACTGAAACACAGAACGTAGGCACGTTTGAAATCTATTTCGGTTGCTACAATGTGATACAGGTACTTTTGTGAAATTATCATACATTATGAGAACACCTGCTGTTACTGCGTGATTACCTGTAATTACCCCATGACTTCAATAAATGCTCTAGATGAGGTCCTTCAACTTCAATGCATTTGGCAAAACGCGTAACTAAATTTCAACAGTAGTTCGCCTTCAGTAATGTTCTCACATGCATTGACATTGCGTTGACTCGAGTTTTCAGGCGTTGTCGGTGAATGACGATACTAAATATACTTCAATTTTCTCCAAAGAAAGAAATCCGGGGATGTAAGATCCAGCGAATGTGCGGGCCATGGTATTGTGCTCCTACGACCAATCCACCTGTTATTAAATATTCAATTTGAGACAGCTTCAACTGCACGCGAGCCATGTGCCAGACATCCTTCATGTTGAAAGTACATCGCCATTCTGTCATGCAGTGAAACATCTTTTAGTAAAATCCGTAGAACATTACGTTAGAAATCAGCATACATCGCACCATTTAGATTGACATCGAAAAATACGGGCCAATTATCCTTGCTCCATAATGCCGTACTATAAATTAACCCGCCAAGGTCGCTGATGTTCCACTTGTCGCAGCCATCGTGGATTTTCCGTTGCCCAATAGTGCATATTAAGCCGGTTTACGTTACCTCTGTTTGTGAATGACGTTTCGTCACTCTATTGTATACGTGAAAAAAATATATGTTATCATCCCTTAATTTATTTTGTGCTCAGCGGCAAAACTGTACACGACGTTCAGAGTCTTCGCCATTTAAATCCTGGTGCATAGAAATATGTTACGGGTGAAATTTATGTCGCTGTAGAACTGCGACGTTTTTGAGATTTCTGATTCTCACTGAATTTGTCTGCTACTGATCGGATTAGCCGCCACTGCAGCTAAAACACTTACTTGGGTGTGTCATCATTTATTGCAGGTCGTGGTTGACGTTTCACTAATGACCGAACACTTCCTGTCTCTCTAAATAATGTAACTATCCGACGAAAGGTTCGGACACTTGGATGATGTCTTCCAGGATAAGGATCAACATACATAGTACAGGCCCGTTGGGTATTTTGATCACAATAGCCATACATAAATACCATATCGACCTTTTCTGCAATTGGTAAACGGTCCATTTTAAGACGAGTAATGTATCACGAAGCAAATACCGTTCGCACTGGCAAAATACTTACGCGATACTACGTACTTATAAGTTTGTGACTATTACAGCGTCATCTATCACAAAGCGAAAATAGTGTTCCAAATAAAACATTCAAATGTATGTACGTACTAGACGAATATGTAATAGAAACTGGAGTACTTATTTAAAAAAAAAAAAAAAAAAAAAAAAAAAAAAAAAAAAAAAAAGAAGTTGATATCCGTTTGACAGTGTTTACTGAATATACTTCGGTCGAATGGCAAGCTACACTGAACGCACGTTGGATAAGGAAAAGATCAATGTGATTCCTGATAAATGCACAGAGTGTAAATCATCGTAATACCACTCAAAGTAAAGCACCGTGTCAAGGACGTTTAGCAAAATACTTCGTCGACGCAGAGATAATCAGTAAACAACACTTTTTCTTTGTGGTAAGAGGGTTCTTTAGTGGGGAAAAGACAATTACATTCTCGATTCTCATTTACATCTGATATATGTGAGAACTGTCGCCGTAAATATCAGTAGTCTTTTTGTTTGCTTCCAGAGATAGAAGCCGTTTGTGCAGAAAAGCATAGGAAATCACTCAACAAAGAACTCATTAGCATAAATATATCCCAGTATTCAATTACATACTCGGACCATAAAACATATCGGTGTGACGTGTAAGTACAGAGACAAAGTTTTTAAGATTACTGCACTAGCATTTACTTGGCTGTGTTGAGTATTTTCATCTTGATGCAAAGATTACTCATGTCTATTTTTGTTCCTGCAACAGAAAGTAAAGTAGGGATGGTTACCCTTTTCTGTAAAAAGTTTCATTGAACTGACGTGAGCTTCGAGGTCACTTACATGTCGGAAATAAATACCACACTTAAACTTAAGCAATATGTCGATGACGGGCAATGATCCACGTTAATGATGGAAATTAACAGTCGGGAATTGTTGCAAAAATTTCCAAGGGAGAAAAAGTTTCGTTATCTTAGTATTACAAACTAAACATGAAATAAATGTACTTGAATGAAATTAGTAGTTCTTAACAAATAAACGAAACAATAAATAGACCAAATACAAATAATTACAGTAATTCAATTTCTTTTAGATAAAACGAAGGAACTGTAAACCGAGATACCTGCGATTTATATCTCTGACGAACTAAGTGGTGAATATTAAAATGCGTGCAAGTAATTTTTAAAATTATTAATTGTCTATCAGTCTACTTAGTACAGTTTTTGCACCTTTGCCACTGATTTTAAATTAACTTCTTGGCGAGCTCAGGGCTCAGAACTGGAGGACAGTGTAATATTAACTCGTTCTCCTTACGCTATGCTCACTAAACATAACATACTGTACACGCAAGAAGTGGACTACAGCAGAACACGCCACGACACGAACAAGCGTATCATTTTCGGAATTCTCGCCCGCACCACGGCTTTTCTACTCAGTCCACCTAACTCTTAGGGTTTTCTTTAATATAACTGATTTATCAAATGTATTTTAGGAATATATTTTTAAATCACTAACGCCACAATACTGAGAAATTTTACGTACGGATATAGAGAAATGGAAGATATTGCGTACATTCTCAGGTGAAATATATTATCTGACTCATTCTATTCGTGCGAATCAGAGAATGTTCTCCAAACTGCCGAGAATAAATTATATTCTCCATTTCATTCATACGACCCATTAAGTTTGTATGTTTGCGGTTTACTGTCATACTATACTCATTGGACAGTATATGCCATTGTAACGATTCTGTAATTTTTTTACCTTCATTTCAAATGTTCGTAAATCTATCGGACCAAACTGCTTGGTCATCAGTCCGTAGTTTACAAACTACTTAAAGTAAGGTAAACTAACCTAAGGACAACACACACACCCATGCACCAGGAAGGACTCGAACCTCCGACGGCGAGCAACCGCGCGCTCTGCAGCGAGGCGCCTGAGACCTCTCGGCTATTCCACCGCGGCTTTACCTTCGCTAAGGATAGAAATATTGTCAGCAAATCTTTTCATGTATACTTTTAACTCAAAATGTACATGTACATGTTTTACACTGTAATTGGACACAGAATTTGTCAATATCCCCACATATCATACCAAAACCTACGATTACTGTACGGAGCATCAGATTCGAAGGTTGACTGAGAAGTGGTCATCACACTTCTGCAGAGGCATCGACTAAATTATATATCACAGACGGTGTTCCAAAAATCAAATGATTACGTTCAAACTAGTTCTAGAAAGAGCTGTACATCTGCTTCAGTTGCCATACGAGTTGAGAGTAACCGCGGCACGTAAAGAGTTTTCTTGTAGGAGACAGAAAATGGAGCGCCTTTCCTCGGGTAACCGAATTCTGGGTGATACTGGATGCCGGGTCGGTGTAGATCCAATCAGCACTCCGCTGACGCCACTCTTAGTCTTCGTGCTCCCCCCTCTTCAGCAAGAAAAAGAAAAGAAAGAGGCCAGAAAGAGGGCAAGAAAACCCACAGCGCTAATTACTTCGTTCGCCAGCGGAAAACAAGAACCCGATGCAGCTGTATGTCAACGTCTGTAGGCCACGGAGGGGCCCAGACGTGATGAGTAATTGCGCGCCAAGGTTCACTGCGCGTGATTTACGTACCGTAATTCTTCACATTTGAAACTCAGTTCTTCAGTGAACAGACATACCACAACACTTTACCTGTAGTACTAGGTTCTTTATGTATATAAATTGAGGTGTTTGTGTCTATATATTACTCTGCAGTCAAAACTACACATCGCAAACGAATAGTGTTTGTATATGACAGAAGGTATCAGTGTCCCAGTGTGCACTACGGAGGTAGAGGGTTGATAACGATACGGGGTTGGAAGATTTGGGAGTTCAAAGTTACCGGCTTACATAAAATTCTACGTCTGCGTGTCAATATTTTGCTCTTCAGCAAAAACTACACAGTGGAGACGAACGACAATGTGTTGTTGTAGTTCAAAGTCTTCCGCTGTACACCATAGCAGTTCTGTGTCTATAGCTATAAAAGGGTGGAAGATATAGTGGTTGAAAGTCGTCAGCTTACATAAAATTCGGACTGAAGACCTGCGATGACTTTTGACACTAATAGTAAAGTAGTTATATACAGCGAAACGTGATGCACATTCTTCAGTCTATCTGCAACAAGCGTACAAATAAAGAAAAAAAAGTGCATATTGAAGTCTGAAAAGTAAATCTATCGAACGATATACACATGAATTTTGTAGACGTTGTTTATCTTACACTGTAGGAATCAGCGATTTTTTGACACTCCTAAGGGGGTGAAATAGGGGATGAACAGTCTTTTTGAAAATGCGTTGCTATTCAGGCATTTTTGAAGCAAGAAATAGAAAACTTCGGATTAATATGTTTGATTGGAATTTTAAAACACGCATGGTTTTTTTTTCCCTTTAATTCAACTAAAAACATGTGTTTCGGGATCTTTTGAATTCTGCCGTCAATGGTGGAATAGGAGGTGGCAAGTTATATTAAGATACCAAAATACCTGATTAGGAAATCACTTTAAACCGAAATCTATGAAAACTTATAAGTAGGAACAACCAATGTAGACTAACCAGTCTACAACCCGTGCGAAACAACGGGGTTTGAGTCATAAAATCACTGGTTTCAATGTAAGAAAAAATAAATTAACTACACTAACATAGTAACAGGTATGTCACAGACGCCGACGTGCTCCTTGTGTAGTATTATTTTTGTTACTTTTCCTCTATTAATGTTCTTCTGTCTTTATTGTATCGCTCAGAGTAACCTCTAAAGGAACAATGGAGCCACATTTCACGATAATACCATAGTAATTTTTGTCGTTTCGAATTAATCGCCCTCCTTTTCCGTTGTGGCTATGAAGGTACAATTCCTCACCGTCGTAACATACGTTCCCAAAACGATCATCTGCCGCACGCAAGGAAGAATGTTGTATTTTTTACAGTCTCACATTGATTCGAATGGTTGCAAGGTATTAAAGTGTACAGAACTCTTTGGAATTCGTAGATGAGCTTTGACTTAAATGTTTTGAAATGAAGGCAATCAAACCTTTATTGACCACCTTTCCCTTAGATGTGGATCTGTGTTCCTCAGAAAATCATAGTGTCCTGAAGTTATATCAGAGACCCACAACACTCCTGTCATAGCCACATGCATGACACGTATCACTATCTATGGCCACAATACAGAAACGTCAAATTAGAAAAAATTCTATATACTATAGTGAATTGGTGTATATAAAGAAATATATATACACCACATATCACTTCGTATTGAGATAAGACCACTGTGTAGAATCTCATTCAATTGGCAAGAGTTGCACGATCCCTTATATGAAATGCAAGCCTGCGGTGCGTTTGATTTCATTTAATGACCGCTAATCTAATTTACTCGTTCACCAGTGGGAATCTTGGTGTATACTTACGAGCATGTTCAAATAAACATCTGTGACGGAAACATACTGGCCAATACAATCGACAAGAATGATGTTCATCATGCTTGCGCTATGAACTCGGTAGTTTTCCTCCATAAATTGGAAATCTCCCCTAAATTGCAGATTATGTGAATCAATGATTAATTGAATTCTTTGGAGGATTGACAGTTAACAATGATGTCTGAAACGCCCACATGATACCCACCCAACACATCATTGACCTGCTACCTTGCTATGCTCGGATTGAGGTATGCCTCAGCGTCCAGTTTTACGAGGTTCCATCCATAGACGTTTCCTAAGGTCATTCACCTGTGAAAAGGAATTGCGCCAATTTTCCGTAGCCCTTTTTTATTACTTTGGGCTCACATGTACCGCACAGTAGGACTCTCCAGGTCAGTCAAGAATACAGCCGTTGCGGATTCTGTTGTGATCTGGAGTTTGTTTCGTGCAGTCCGGTTTGACACGTGCTTTCCGTTTGCCCTCACAAAATGATTGTTGCTGATTACAAAGTCACCATGCTAAATGATGTATGGTCGATCAAACGTTTATTCTCTTCTTCTCTCCATTGAAGAACTTCCATAAAAGGTGTACAAATTCTGTATAGACTACTGTTTCTACACTATGTATTGAATGCAGATAAAAATGTTACTGCCTCGCCTACATTCATGTTTACATTTTATGTCAATTCAAAGAACAGACGTTTTTGAAACATGTCAATGTAATTGCAGGAGAACTGTGCTTATGGCAAAACTTTTTTGATGTGTACAACGTTCTCTTCTCAAGTGACACGTGATGAAAATTCTTACAAATGACGAACAAGTGGTATTAAGCACACCTACACTGTACGACCGAAAGGTCATGAACTCAGAATGATATTTTCACTCAGCAGCGGAGTGTGCTCCGATATGAAACTTCCTGACAGATTAAAATTGTGTGCCGGAACTGGTATTCGAACCTCGGACCTTTTACCTTTTGCGGGCGAGCGTTCTAACCTAGCACGTTTCAGGGTCCGTCCTCACATCATTACTTCTGCCAATACCTCGCCTCCTACTTTTCAATTTCATATTAGTGCAAATTCCGCTGCAGAGTGAAAATATTCTGGAAACATCCCCTAGGCTGTGGCTAAGCCATGTCTCCACCATATCCTTT
Source organism: Locusta migratoria (assembly GCA_026315105.1). Lineage (NCBI taxonomy): Eukaryota > Metazoa > Arthropoda > Insecta > Orthoptera > Acrididae > Locusta > Locusta migratoria. The sequence continues at coordinate 75,866,374 of CM048750.1, read as the reverse complement.
TTTCCAGGTGTGCTATTCTTGCAAGTTTCGGAGGAGAGCGTCTGGGAAGTTTGGAAAGTAGGAAGTGAGGTACTTGCAGAAGTAAAGTTGTGAGGATGGATCGTGAAGAGTTCCGGGATGTAGAAGACGGTAGAGTGCTTGCCCGCCAAAGGCAAAGGTCCCAAGTTCGAATTCCGGTTCTGGCACGCGATTTTAATCTACCAGGAAAGTTCAGGTAATGAACTGTCATGTATATAATGGTGAAAGAATGTAGCATCGACTTGAAATATTTGGGTTTTCGACACTAAACTCAGTTTTCACAACGGAAACGTGCCCATTGGGTGCGTAGGGAATCAACTTCTTCGATAGTTGTATATAAATAAGTAAAATTCCCCAGTATTGTTGGGCAACTCATTTAAAAATTCACTCTGAACATACGTTTCAATGTGTCAGTTCTATTTCAAAAACACATAAGACTTACTGAGTAGCAATGGTGTGATGGAGGCGAGAATTCCGGAAATGATAGGCTTGTTCGTGAAGTGGTGCGTTCCTCTGTTGTTTTATTATCACCTTTAGGGTAGGTTTAGTGACCACATCGCCAGGAGAACCAGTTAATGTTACACTGTCTTCCGGTTCTGAGTCCTAAGCTCATCAAGAAGTTAGTTCAAAATCATCTTCGAAACTCTAAAAATACTGCAGTATATAGACATACAGACAGGAACTCATTTGAAACTTACTTGCATGCATTATAAAAACACCACTTCGTTTGTCAAAGATATAAGACGTATTTCCTCTTGCAGTCTCTTTGCGTTGTCCAGAGAGGAAGTTGGAGATTACCGTAATTCTTTGTATTTGGTCTCTCTATTGTTTCGTTTATTAGCAACGAACTGGTATTTGCATTCAACAAGTCCATTTGTTATCACGTTTCTTCTGTAATACCCTGTGCCTCCCTTTCTAATTCTTACAATAATTCCCAACAGTTAATTTCCATCATAAACGTGGAACTTACCTAGAAAGGAAAGTGGCCTGCCAGCATAGTTAGTTTCTGTTGTCGTAGCAACAACAGACATGAGTCACTAATATTTAAATCGAGATGAAAATACTGGCGTCGATTTCTCAACATATCTAAGTCAACAATAGAGCAATAATCTTGGAATATTTGTCTCTGTATTTCTACGTCACATGTATATGTTTTATGATCCAAGTATGTAACTGAATACTGGAATATATTTATGATAATGAATACTTTGTTTAGTGATTTCGTATGTTTTTTCTGCACAAAGAACTTCTAGATCTGGAAAATAAGAAAAAGAGTACTGATTTACAGCGACAGTCTCTCAAACAAATTTTATACACGAAAAACATGAGCATGGAGAATATAATTGTCTTTTCCCCACTAAAGAACCTTGTTACGACAAAGAGGAAATGTTATTTACTGATTATCTCTGCGTCCTCCAAGACACTTCGCTAGGCATCCTTGACACGCTGTTTTATTGTGACGAGCATTATGAGGATTCGCATTCGGCGCATTAATCAGGAATCATGTCGTTCTTTTCCTCATATAAAGTACGTTTGCTGTAGCTTTCCATTACACCAAAGTCAATTGATTCATACGGGATACGTTAAGACAATTCGCACCCTGTCACTTCGCTGTTTGTATGACATTAACTATCAATGGACAAAGCTGAAATTTCATATAAATGCTGTATTATAAAAAACATGTTCTTTATTATAAATTTGTCCAGATTTCTGCGATGACTAAAACTTTAATGTTATTGATGGACGCAAATAGTAGATTATTTTAAATATAGGCTTTAGATATGTTCTTTTTAAAGATTATGAAATTATCTATGTCTCGCCTCCCTCTCTCTTCCTTCTATAAAGCCATCAGCACTGCATCTTGTACTGGTTCTCACCATCCATCATATTATACCAATACACACTTTCAGCGAATTGTGATAATAATTGGAAATTGTAGTATGAGGTATACCGCACGTATAGTCCTCTCTGAAATAATAATCTTGTATACCTTGGAGAGAAAAAAATTACCTAACCGTAATTTCACCCACCCTTAGAATTCGGCTTTAATCTCAGAATTATGTGACAGGTTGTTTTTATGCAAAACTGATAATATTGTAATATTTTATTCGTTCATACTATTTGTAATTTTCATTATATAACTAATCATTGTTCCCTACTGTCCACTCCTCGATGTAAAGTTAAGAAATAAAATTATTTCTGTGTATCTAACTTCCAAACACTATCCTGCTAGGGTGCTGCCACCATGCGCCAATATCTATACCACAACTTTTTATTATTAGACTAAATGCTTTGTTTCACGTATTATTTAATCTCCAATTTTTAAATAAATTGATCCTATGTAAATGTTATTTATTGTGTTAATACTTTAATTCTTGCATTTTTATATTTTGGACAGATGACGAACTTGTTGTATTTGACATAGCCCACTGAATCCAGTGGTCATTAAATAAATAGGTACTTTGCGATGTTGGCGTTCCACTTTTGAAAATTAGTAATCTATCAGGTCGTCACCACAACCTGTGATATCAGGTAATGTCAATATATCTGCAGAGGTTAAACTGATTTCAGTAGTGCCCCAGGGGACTGTTGAAGGACCGTAGGACGTTCAATGAGGCTATTTGCGCGAGTTGCTGTAGTTTATCGAGGAATCGCAACACTTAAGAAAGGATACAGAACTGCAGGATTATCTGCAGCGTATCGACGCAGGGAATGGCAATTTAGTCTCAACATAAACAACTGCAAAGTGCTTCGTGTACATAGAAAGAAAGATCTATTATTATATAACTATGTAATCGCAGGATGAGCATTGGAAGCAGTTCCATAAAATTCTGGGAGTAAACATACTTAACATTTTGAAATGGAAAGACCGTGTAAAATAATCTTGGGGAATGCAGATGCCAACTGAGATTCATGGGAAGAATCCTCAGGAAGTGTAGTTCATCAACAAAAGAAACCTTTATTCGGCAAGCAATTGGATGTTTATTATCATTGATTGCATGGTCATCCCACGTTAATACTCCCCCCCCCCCCTGCCAGAGGGCTCACGATTCTTTCGTGAGTACGTGTGTGGCTAGCACGGAGCCCAGAGCTACATCTACATCTACATACATACTCCGCATTTCACCGTAAGGTGCGTGGCGGAGGGTACACTGTACCACTACTAGGTATTTCCTTTCCTATTCCACTCCCAAATTGAACGAGGAAAAAAAGAATGTCTATATGCCTCCGTACGAGCCCAATTTCTCTTATCTTGTCTTTGTGATCTTTACGCGAAATGTAAGAAGGCGGCAGCAAGATCGTCCTACACTCAGCTTCAAATTCCGGCCCTCTAAATTTACTTAACAGAAATTCACGAAAAGAACGTTGTCTTTCTTCCAGCGATCCCCAATTGAGTTGCCGGAGCATTTCCGTGGCACTCGCGCATTGGTCGAACCTACCGGTAACAAATCTAGCTGCTCGTCTCTGAACCGCCTCTATGTCTTCCTTTAAACTGATCTGCTGCGGGTCCCAAACACTTGAGCAATACTCAAGACGTGGTCGTACAAGTGATTTATACGCGGTCTCCTTTACAGGTGAAGTACATCTTCCCAAAATTCTCCCAATAAACCGAAGCTAATGCAGTCTTCCTTCCTTCTTTGCTTACCGGACTGCATGTGCTTTCACCTTTCCTATCATCACTCCTCCTCCCCACCTGGGGACTGATAACCTCAGTAGTTTAGTCCCCCTATCCCAGTCAAACAACCCAAACCCCAACTCGCGTTAATGGTTAATTAAATGTTTAATTTTAAGCTTCGGCCTTCATTTTGCTGTCTTAAGTCACCACCAAGAATGATCAACGAGTGATTGGAGAGAGGACTTTGATCCTCTTACTGACATCATAAAGGTCAAGAATTTTTTGGGGTTCTCGGTAAGATCTTTTGCTAAGGTATGGCGCTGTTAGTTATTGTATGTCTTGCGCATCAAACCGGGAGGACGGTGGTTCCAACCCGCCTCCGGCCATCCTAATCTCCCTAAATCCTCCAGGCAAATTCCGGGATGTTCCCTTTCAGAGGGCACAGCAGTCGGTTTCCTTCCCCGTCCTTGACAAAAACAATCCGGCTGTGTGCTAATGACCGCGATGTCGACGGGACGTTTAAATCTAATATTCCATGTCTCCCTTCTCCGATGACGATTTCAGGTGCTTTGAAGCTCGGCAGAGACCGCAGAGCTGGTGCTCTCGGCGGAAGCAGGTCAGACGTGACCCGCGCGGCAGAGCGATGTAATCGGCCGGGACGCGGCACCGGAACCGATGCCAGGTGACGCCCCCTCCCATTACGGTCTAGCGGATCTGGCTGTCGGCGCCGTTAGCACCATCTGCAGATGCGTTTTTGTTTGCCATTTCACGTCGGGCAGCCCAGCACTAGGTCGAGTTTTATAGGACCGGCATCTGCGTTTCCTGTTGCTGGATCTGCGAGTGTACCTACTTCGCAGGCGAGTGCAGAAATTGTTTCTAGGAAGGGAAAATTCTAAAATTGTCGTTTAACGTACCGTGTACTTTGGTGAACTGTATTAACGTGTTAGAAAACGCCGCGTGTGAAAACTGTCATTCTTTAGCAGCCCTTTTATTGGGTTCTATTGATTACGGGCATGAAGGGTAAAGTGATTTCGATAAGGTAAACGGCCCAAAACAATGACCGGATGAGGTATGATATACACAGTATACATATGGTGAAAGGTAAAGCAGTCAACAATCCGATGATTGGTTTGAACACCACACTGCTTAACTAGACATCTGTTTGGAGGTGGTATGCCGCTGCCTTCCTCCGACCTTCGAACTGACTTTCCCAGCCAGTTAGAGGGGGACCTAGGGACCTAATGTTTAACGTGGGTTCCGAACCAAGGTGTTACTCGATATTTTTCACACCATAAACACTGCCAGAAGTGAAAGAAGTGGAAAGTGACAAACACAAATCCTAGGACCTGGCGGGGATCGAACCCGCGACTTTTACATCCATAGTCTGGCACACTACCACTGTGCTACCGAGCCGCTCCTACACATATGGTAACGCATTTCATTCAGATGTTGTTTACAATTGTAATTTGTGTGTTATATTTTGCTGTCTCTTTACATGAGTTTTACAAGGCATTTACTTAAAGGGGCGCTACCATAATAGTGAAAATGTCATTCTTGTTACCCTGTTATATGGAGTGTGATCACCTCGGACGGCCAGTACAGTTGCACACCTGCGTGGCACAGACAGAACTAGGCAGCTCTTGGGGGATATTTGGCCATTCTTTTATGAGTACAATAACCAGCTTTGAAACCTTTATGGCATTTCAGACATGCTCAGTCGGTTGAAGTCCGGTGAACAAGCTGACCATACCATTCGTCCAATTCCCTCCGCTTCAAGCAAGTTGTCCACCAGTGCAGAGCTCTGTGGGGAAGAGCGTTATCGACCATCAGACGAAACCCATCTCCTATGACACCAGTTAAGAGCACAAAACACGGTTCAAGGTCTCTATATCTCTGGGCAGTCAAAGCGCCATTCAGAACAACATAGAGGTTCATGCTTAGTAATCACATAAAGAAATTGTAATATCCACAGAGTCAAATCGCGCATAAAGTATTCATAAAAACACAGATCTCTTACACTGTCTACAATCACGCACAATCGTCTTCATCTCTAAGCTAATACTGCTTATCATCACATCTCCCTATGACCTTTCCCCCCCCCCTCCCACACACACACACACCTACTTCTAGCACTAAATCGACAAATACTTATAGTTCTCCGTATGTGTCTTAACCGATCCGTACTTTCTCTGCAGCGAAAACTACAGAACGCAAACGACTGGTCTGTGTGTAATTGTAGTCCGAAGTGTCCCGTTGTATACCATAGCAGCTCCAAGCCGATAGCTGTAAGGGGGTGGAAGATATGGTGGTTTGAAGTCGTCAAAATATTTAAAAAATCGGAGTGAAGGCCAGCGATGACGTTTGCGACTCTATAGCATACAGCGAAACGTGATGCCACATACAATATCTTTGGTCTATCCGTGCAACAATGTCTTCAGATCTTTCTCTGTAAGAATAAGCTTACGAATAATGAAATATAAGAATAAATAAATAGCACACTACTTAAAGATAGCTTATCTATAATAATGAAGTAACACGCGAGCGGAGCCGCGGATTTAAGCTAGTGCTAAATATGTGTAATCAAAATGTCAGATTTCGTTAAAATATGCTTTAGAAATTGTAAAAACCGAGTTTTACTGTGTTTTAACATCAATTTGTTTTCTACAAGCCATAAACTTATCTCTTGAACTGCATTATTTGATACTGTGTCAATATTGCAAACAACATCCTTCGCTACCAAGATGTTATCAGCGAACAAAAATATTTTACTATCACCTGTTATAAACGAATGCATAGCATTTATACAGGGTGTTACAAAAAGGTACGGCCAAACTTTCAGGAAACATTTCTCACACACAAAGAAAGAAAATATGTTATGTGGACATGTGTCCGGAAACGCTTAATTTCCATGTTGGAACTCATTTTATTACTGCTCTTCAAATCACATTAATCATGGAATGGAAACACACAGCATCAGAACGTACCAGCGTGACTTCAAACACTTTGTTACAGGAAATGTTCAAAATATCCTCCGTTAGCGAGGATACATGCATCCAACCCTCCGTCGCATGGGATCTCTGATGCGCTGATGCAGCCCTGGAGAATGGCGTATTGTATCACAGCCGTCCACAATACGAGCACGAAGAGTCTCTAAATTTGGTACCGGGGTTGCGTAGACAAGAGCTTTCTAATGCCCCCATAAAAGAAAGTCAAGAGGGTTGAGGTCAGGAGAGCGTGGAGGCCGTGGAACCGGTCCGCCTCTACCAATCCATCGGTCACCGAGTCTGTTGTTGAGAGGCGTACGAACGTCGACTGAAATGTGCAGAAGCTCCATCGTGCATGAACCACATGTTGTGTCGTACTTGTAAAGGCACGTGTTCTAGCAGCGCAGGTAGAGTATGCCGTATGGATATCATGATACCGTGCTCCAGTGAGCGTAGGTGGAAGAACATGAGGCTCAATCAAGACATCAGCAACAATTCCTGCCCAAAGGTTCACAGAAAATTTGTGTTGATGGCGTGATTGCACAATTGCGTGCGGATTCTCATCAGCCCACACATTTTGATTGTTAAAATTTAGAATTTGATCTCGTTGGAATCAAGCCTCATCCGTAAATACTAAAATGAGCTCTGACATGGAAATTAAGCGTTTCCGGACACATGTCCACATAACATATTTTCTTTCTTTGTGTGTGAGGAATGTTTCTCGAAAGTTTGGCCGTATTGTTTTGTAACACACTGTATAACTAAACTGCAGTGGTCCCAAAACTGATCCCTGGGGCACCCCACACTTAACTGAGTCCCATTGTGATTGTACGTCATAGCCATTTTCAACACTGCAGAGAATTACCTTCTGCTGTCACACGCTTCAGGTAAATGATATGATGGATTCTTTAACCAAAAACATTCCCAGCTTGTCCTCCGATGTCAATGACCATTTCGTTGACCGGACGTTCAGTCGTCCCTCCTTTCTTCTACGTGTACTTTCCCCCGTTTCGTGTGTCCCTTCAGCGGCCAATTATTGCGTCCGGTAGTCCAGGAGGGGCGAACGCGTGCCGTCTTCTTCCTGGGCAGAATCGCCGAGTCGCTGGGTCGTTACTGGTGGCAGCAGCAGAGGGAAGAAGAGATCGCCATTAATAACTGAGGATGGCGCGGTTAATGAGCGCAGACGGACGCGCCGTGGCGCAAAAACCTGGTCGCTGACGTGGCGGGCTTCCGCCTCACAAAGATCAAGGACACCCACGCAGGGCAGTCGCCGACGCAGAGGGCGCGCCGTCGAGCGACAGGTGTTGGTTCCACGCCGGGGGCGGCGTTACCAGCGGCATCTGCTGAAGCAGTCTGATTGGACAGAGAGTTCTCTTAACGATACAGTGTACTTATAATTGGAGTCTCCAGTCTTTCAAAACTAAAAATGCGAGTGTAGATCAGTTGTGGCTTACTTTCAAAGACATACTATCGGTAGCTATCGAGAGATTTATACCAAATAAATTATTAAAGGCGGGGGCTGCCCCCCCCCCCCCCGTGGTATACAAAACAGGTCAGATCACTGTTGCAGAAACAAAGGAAAACGCATGCAAAATTTAAAAAGTCACAGAATCCGCAAGACTGGCAATCTTTTACTAAAACTCGCAACCTAGCGCGGACATCAATGCGAAAATCTTATAGTAGTTACCACAACGAAATCCTGTCTCGTGATCTTGCAGAAAATCCAAAGAAATTCTGGTCATATCCGAAGCATACTGTTATAATCGGTGACGACCTTAATTTACCCTCGATCTATTGGCATAATTACGTATTCAAAACCGGCGGCAAATATAAAACATCGTCCGAACTAGTTCTGAATGTTTTTTCTGAAAACTACTTCGAACAGTTAGTTCATGAACTCACTAGAATAGTAAGTGGCTGCGTAACTATCCTTGATCTCCTAGCAACAAATAATCCTGAGCTAGTAAAGAGCATCAAAACAGTTACAGGGATTAGCGAACATCGAGTTGTAGTAGCGAGACTGAATATCGAAATTCCCAAATGCACCAAAATAAATGAAAAATATATCTATTCAATAAAGCAGATAAAAATTCGTTTCACGCTTTCCTGAGTGATAGTCTCTAGTCTCTAGTCTTTCAAAACTAAAAATGCTAGTCTAGATCAGTTGTGGCTTACTTTCAAAGACATAATATCAGTAGCAACCGAGAGATTTATACCAAATAAATTAATAAAAGAGGGGGCTGACCCCCCCCCCCCCCCCCCCGTGGTACACAAAATAGGTCAGATCACTGTTGCAGAAACAAAGAAAAACGCATGCAAAATTTAAAAAGACACAGAATCAGCAAGACTGGCGATCTTTTACTGAAACTCGCAACCTAGCACGGACTTCAATGCGAGAATCGTATAGTAGTTACCACAACGATATCTTGTCTCGTAAACTTGCAGAAAATCCAAAGAAATTCTGGTCATATGTGAAGTACACTAGCGGCAAAACACAAACAATACCTTCACTACGCGATAGCAATGGCAGTACTGCTTAGGCAGAATTACTAAACACAGCTTTCCGAAATTCGTTCACCAAAGAAGACGAAGTAAACACTCCAGTATTCAATCTAAGAACAGCTGCCAGAATGCGAAACTTAGAAGTAGGTGTTCCTGGAGTAGTAAAACAACTTAATTCACTAAACAAAAACAAATCTTCCGGGCCAGATTGTACACCAACTAGATTCTATAATAGTATTACTATATTACCATAAAAAAACCTTAAAAATTTATGTATCTGTATTTATATTATAAGTGTATGTATTTGTATTGTTAGTATTATCTATTATTCAATTTGTAAATTTTGTTTCTTGACATGTTCCACATCCACGAGGATCCCCTCAACATGGATCTATGGAACGAATAACTAATCTAATAGTATGCTGATGGAATAGCTCCGTACTTAGCTATTATTTCCAACCGATCACTCAGCGAAAGATCCGTAACCAAAGACTGGAAAGTTGCCCAAGTTACTCCAATATTCAAGAAAGGCAATGGGAGTGATCCCCAAAATTACAGGCCAGTCTCATTGACGTAGATTTGCAGTTGGATTTTGGAACAGGCACTTAAATGTGATTTGCAGAGTATCTATGTAGATGTAGATGTAGGAAAAATCATGATTATATTGATATATACATTACAGGAATTCAAATGAAAAGTCTATCTACATCTGCATGGATACTTTGCAAATCACATTTAAGTGCCTGGTAGAGGGTTCATCGAACCACCGTTATACTATTTATCTCACGTTTCATTCTCGAATAGCGCGCGGGAAGAATCTCTCCGTGCGAGCTCTGATTCTTTGTATTTTATTCTGATAATCATTTCTACCTATGTGAGAGCCAACAATATATTTTCGTATTCGGAGGAGAATATTGGTGTTTGGAGTTTCGTAAGTAACCCACGCCGCAGCGATAAGCATCGTTGTTGTAATGATTCCCATCTCAAATCGTGTATCATTTCCGTAACGCTGTCTCAACTGTATCATGACAAAACAAAACGATCTGCCCTTCTTTAGACTTTTTCGATGTCCTTCGTCAAACCCACCTGATAAGTATCCCACACTGGGCAGCAATACTCCAAAAATCGGCGGACAAGCGTAGGGTATGCAGTTTCTTTTTAAATACAATTTAATAACAAAAATAACTTACGCAAGAAACATTTGCACCGAGAAGAAAACAAAAAAGTAAAGGCATCCGATGTGATGCAGAACCACAAAGGCCGACACTATCAATGAGCTACCTGTCCTTTCTCGTTAGCCCATTCGGAGTTGAAGAATGAATATTAAACTGGAACCAACAGATAACGGAAAGCACAGCCACTCACTCTTGTAAACCGCACTTAAGGAATTAGAAAATTATGCCTATCTGCTGATACATTTGGCTTAACACTATAGATTCACCATGTGCAGTCTAAGTAATTAGAAATTCATGCATCCATTTTCAACATTTTTACTATGGCTGTCATTTGTCTCGTTGTTTAAAGGCTACTCTATTATGGAATATAAGAAAGTCGAATCAAGAAAAGCCTATACTTGCATAATTCGTAGCGAATTAATGTTGACCTCAGTAGTACCCAAACTCGAGTTCCTGTTTTACGTAAACCGTCAGCCTATCCATTCAGCCGAGCCAGCAATACATACATAAGAAACAGTTTCTTGTAGTAAATCCAGCCATCTGGAGTTCTTACACCGCACGGCCACTACGGTCGGGGGTTCGAATCCCCCCTCGGGCATGGATATTTGTGCCGTCCTAGTTCGTAAGTAGTGCATAAGTAGTTTGTAAGTTTAGGGACTGATGACCCCGTAGTTAAGTCCCATAAGCTTAACAAACATTTGAACATTTTTTTAGTTCTTACACCTCAACAGCTTCTTCGTTTTCCAGAATAAATGATACGTAATTTAAGTTGCTATGAATCTAGACATATACTATGTTCTATTACATTGTTTCTGTTTGACGATGTAAACACCAAGCTGATGTTTCAAAGACCGCTAGAGTTGGCAACACTCGCTCTTCGGATGTAGGGCATGCGCAATGCTCTGTTCTTGGACTTTATAGAAGTCGGGTCATCTTTTTGCTCCCATTGTACGTTGTCGAAACCGGATAGCAGCGGATGCGATGGTTCGGCACATCTTTTTCATTATTATCTGCCCTGATCAGTTAGTCCTGGACTATCTGAGCACAGTGGCGTTCAGAAGTCAGTCAACAAAGAGGAGCTTCATCATCCGCCGAATGGCCTGAACGAAGCTTGTGTAACATAGGCTATGAAAATGAATAAAAAGGAAACGAGAAGCATAGGTATAGGTTTAAGCAAATTACAGTCATAAATCAATGAACACGTGAAAGCATTTAGTGTGTAGAACAGAGCGTGGCCTTGTAAGGAGCAGAAAGACGAACATTATGAGGGCGAGAGACGAAACTGAGTCATGTGTAATGTGTATACGGCGTAGAAAGCAGAAGATCAACTGGGCTGAAAAAATCAGCAATGAGGAAGTATTGGAGAATAACGGAGGTTGTGGCTGACGGTAAGGTATAAGAAACTAATGTGGATAAGTCATAATCTGGAACGACAGACATCCAGTAAAAGCGATTAAATGGTTCATAACAGGAAAAAAGAAGGGGAGAAGGAGATATCAGATGCTTGATAATCTCAGCAGTCCACGAGGGTGGTACCACAGAAGAGGAAGCGGAAGACAGAGGCATAGAAGGCTTGAAAACCAAACCTGCCACAGAGCAGATAAACAAATGATAATTTACACTCACACAAGGAAAAGCCGTAAACCATGCTATAAATGGACATTACACAGTTTCAAAATGACGTTTTAAATATTCGAGGATCAATTTTATGGAGTTTATTGATTAGAAGTGTCATGTTTCCGCCGTCACCAATTACTCCGAAGGACAGAGGCATTATGCCCCCTAATGGGACATGTCAAGAAAACGTTCCCCAGACCATAAAGCTTCCTCCTCAAGCCTGAACAATTCCGTTTTAGGGAGTTTTCTTTCAGTCGTTTCACACCGTACACGCCGATGGCCGTCTATACGAGAGAGCATAAAACATAATTCATCCGAAAATCTGTCACTACTTAGTGAAAATTAAGTTGCCGTATTTGCGACGAAATTCCAACGCGTCTTCCCCTACATACAGCAGTCAGCATGAGTGCATGAATCAAGTAATTGCTCCGTAAGTTTGTAAGTGGGAACGTTCGCTGAACGTCCGTTCAGGAGACACTATTGTTAGGCGGTAACTGTTAGTGCTGCCAGCTACCGTCTTGAGTATTGCTCAAGTATTTGGGACCCGCAGCAGATCGGTTTGAAAGAAGACATAGAGGCGGTTCAGAGGCGAGCAGCTAGATTTGTTACCGGTAGGTTCGACCAATGCGCGAGTGTCACGGAAATGCTCCGGCAACTCAATTGGGGATCGCTGGAAGAAAGACGACGCTCTTTTCGTGAGTTTCTGTTAAGTAAATTTAGAGGGCCGGAATTTGAAGCTGAGTGTAGTACGATCTTGCTGCCACCTACTTACATTTCGCGTAAAGATCACAAAGACAAGACAAGAGAAATTAGGGCTCGTACGGAGGCATATAGGCATTCTTTTTTTCCTTGTTCTATTTGGGTGTTGAATAGGAGAGGAAATGCCCAGTAGGGGTGCAGTGTACCCTCCGCCACGCACCTTTACGGTGAATTGCGGACTATGTACGTAGACGGAGATGTAGATGTATACGCCGTGTCAGGGGCTGCGATGCTGCTCCCGCCGGAGATTGGTTTAAATGTTTAAATGTTTGTATAGCTTATGGGACTGAACTACGGGGTCATCAGTCACTAAACTTAAAAATGTTCAAATGTTTGTTAAGCTTATGGGACTTAACTACGGGGTCATCAGTCCATAAACTTACAAACTACTTATGAACTACCTTATACTAAAGACGGCACAAATATCCATGCCCGAGGGGGGATTCGAACCCCCGACCGTAGTGGCCTGGCAGACCATGACTGAAGCGCCTCAGTCTCCTCGGCCACCGCGGCCGGCTCACTAAACTTACAAACTACTTATGAACTAATACTGGCACAAATATTCATGCCGGATGGGGGATTGGAACTCCCGACCGTAGTGGCCGTGCAGACCGTCACTGGCGCGCCGCAGTCCCCTCGGCCACCGTGGCCGGCCCGGAGATTGGATTCCTTCCTATGTGTGTGTGTGTGTGTGTGTGTATGTTGCCCTTACGTTAGTTTTAATAATTTGTTTGTAAGCCTGGGAGCTGATGACAGCAGTGATTTTGTCTTTGATTTACAAACATTTGAACATTTTTCGTATGCGGGATCAATTATTAATGATGTCTCCATGTTGTTGAGAATTCACTACGCTAAAATTAAATCTTCCGCAACATTAGGCGCTGTTCTGAGGGAAGTTAAAAGTTTGTGCTGGTACACAATCTTCCACGAATTTTCATTACGAATCTTGTCACCTTACATATGCTCGAATATTTCTGTAGCTCTAAATTTAAATATTTTAAATAATTCGAGAAGCTAGTTTGCTGATGCTTCCTGCCTGCAGCTCGCTTTCTTATGAAAGGCCGGTGACAATTTCCCGCCGTGTAGCCGCAGAAGCCCCGCAGCCGGTGGTGCAGAGGCGTCCCACCTCCTAGCAGGCGAGGCGGTGTGGGGCGACGGACGCGCGCCTGGCAGGTTGTTCGCCTCGCTTCGGGTGCCGCCCACGGCCGCCGCCCACCCAGGGGAACACGTCACCGAAGGCAGCATTCGGCCGGCTTCAGCGGCTCTCGGTGTGGCGCTCGGTGAGTAGCGTATTCCGACGCCGAGATCCACTGTTGGAGCTGGTTGCAGTAGCATCATTGCTTGTCCACTGTCCTCGTCAGTTGGTTATTTTAATCTATCTATACATCTTATAAAATAGGCTGTATGTATGTTCCACATCTCCTCCTGGACCGATTTCGCCGGCCGCGGTGGCCGAGGGGACTGAGGCGCTCCAGTCACGTTCTGCACGGCCACTACGGTCGGGGATTCGAATCCCCCCCCCTCGGGCATGGATATTTGTGCCGTCCTTAGTATTAGTTAGTTCCTAAGTAGTTTGTAAGTTTAGGGACTGATGACCCCGTAGTTAAGTCCCATAAGCTGTACAAACATTTGAACATATTTTTTGACCGATTTCAAACGAACTTGGTACACATGTTCCTAAAGTAATACACCGATTTCAACCAAATTTGGAACAAATATTATTTAAGGTCAGGAATCATATCCTATGGTAGCAAAAACTACCTACGATACATAGTTCATACGATTTCACGTCATAAACAATGGAAACTGCCCAATTTACCGCGCGTGATAGCGTGATTTTATTCAACTGTTTGACAATGAGAGCACTGGAATAAACAATGAACATAATTTCAAATTTTACGAAACGTTTTCTCGCTCAGAACCCCAACTGATGGAAAGTGGAAAGTTTATCGCTTACTACTATTCCAATGTTCATGATGTATATCTGAGGCATTTGGCTTGATATTACAAGTTAATAAACTGTAAACTGTATTCGCGAGACAATTCACAGGCGATTCACATACAGACCACTGAATATTCCTTCGATTCTGTATCACAGTTCGACGTATAGTCCATGAGATAAGAAGTCAAACAATTTGGTTCATGAAAAACTGCACCATCACGTATGAGGTTTTGATGTTATACGTCTCTACTGCTAACACCAGTCACAGCGTATTTGGCAGAGATTATACCACTGAATTTACCTTCGAATTTATATCATAGTAGGCCTACGACACATATTTCAGGACATATGACGTCATAAACAATGAAATTTTCGAATAAGTACTACATCATGTGCTTTTTTTTTCTTTACGTCTCCTAAAATAAGGAACCGATTTCCACTATACTTGGTACTCATATTGCATACTGTTAGACAACAATCACTGTGGGGTTAAAGCTAGATACTACAAACAGTTCTGGAGATATGACGTCGTAAACAATGAGTCACCAAAACTTTCCCATCACATGTACGATAAATATTGTTCATAGTCAAGTTTTGAATTAAATTAGTATGATACATCATTTGTATTTTAGTACTATTTTTCTTTCTTTGGATACTGAACTTAAAATTTTTTACATAACGCATATTTCTTTGTTTTACTGTCCCGTAATTTCTAAGCTGTTTGCATGGATGCATGAGATGAAATTTTCGTGTTTTTTTTTTTTTTTTTTTTCCCTAATATAACACTGCAAAAATGCACATATACCCGGGCAATGCCGGGTTTAGCAACTAGTATGAAAATATTTGTTTATGGGGTCCTTCAAACTAAAATAACATGTTATTCTGCCATACACGTTTCACCTTTATTCACATCTTCAGTTACATTTTTTGTAGGTGCTTATTTACATGTGCTGTCACTTCTTGTTGGCTGTTGTAACTGTTTTTCTAAATATTACTGGAATGTTTTTCCACAGCACTAGGCACATACCCATTTGAATACACATACTTCAGAGAAAAAAGTTAAATAATGTAAAGAAGAACAGCCTGAGGCAACAACATATGTTGATCGACGTCTAAAAAAACTGCCTATGAAGGTACCTTGTAAATAAAGCCGAAACGCGTATGGCATAAAAATTTCTAACCTTAGTTGCGTAGAGCGTCCCTACAAATACTCTGTCAACTATGCGACCGTTTCACTTTCAAGATGCAGCCAAGAGATTTGGAATGGCGAAAAACTGTAAAAATACACATTTTCAGTTAAAAGCCTCAACAACTATTTGGATGTTCTGCTTAAAATGGTGTAATGTTTGTTTAGAAATTGTAACGAAAATATTTTTATTGCATTTTTCACAACTGCACAGGCATAATAGAGGATAGATAAACAACTCACCGTAGAGACGGTCGCAGATTCGCATACAGGGACATATAGCTTAGACAATCACATTCTCACAAATTTTTGGCCATGGCCTTCATAGTGAAAGGAAACACACTCATTCACACATTCATTCAGACATTATTTAAGAACACATGACCACCATCTACGTCTCTCCAGCGCAAAAGAAAGTGAAATATAAACGAAAGCCGCGGTGAAGTGGCGTTCCAAGGCGCCTAGCTGCGGAGCGCGTCACTGTTCGCCGTCGGAGGTTCGACGGCATCGGTGTATTTGTTGTCCTTAGTGAATGTTAGATGAAATATTTTGCAAGCCTAATGACTGATAACCAGAGTAGTTAAGCCCCGCAGATTTACGAACATTTGATTTTCTAAATGAAATATATACAAATAAAATAAAGTGTAGCTAGCAACGTCGAAATTCAAAACAAATATAGGGACTGATGACCCCAGAGTTAAATCTCTTAAGCTTAAACATTTGAACAAAACAAATGCTTTATCAGCTACTTTCAACATTCAGGTGTGTGCTACGATCTCATCTGAAATAGCTATAATGCATGTTCTACTTGTGGTTCGTTCTATTTACTTTTTACTCATTTTTTAAAATCTGTTTGAAAATTGAGATACTTCGTGTACTGCGCTGAGGATGTCAGAAATGTTGTTCCCGTGTGCTTGAGTTGTGTCTGAGTGAGTGTGTGATTTTTATTTATTTATTTTTGCCGCGGTCGAGTAGCGGAACGGTCTAAAGCGTCTCGCTGCGGAGCGCGCGGTTGCTCGCCGTGGAGGTTCGAGTCCTCCCTGGGGCACGGGTGTGAGTGTGTATGTCCTTAGGTTAGTTTACCTAGGTTTAAGTCAGACACAGACCCTGATGAAGGCCACCTGCAATAGTGGCCGAAACGTCGGCAAAGTTTACAAAATGACGACGCGGTATAATACCCAGAAGAATTTTATTGATAGGTTTAAGTAGTTTGTAAGCTACGGACTGATGACCATGCAGCTTGGTCCGATAGATTTACAAACATTTGAACTTTTTTTTTTTTCTGATGACCATGGTCAAAAATTTGTGTGAATGTGATTGTCTATTTTACGTGCCTATCTGCGGTTCAGCGAGCGTCTTTACAATTAGTTGTTATCTATCCTCCGTTATTGATATTCCATCATGGATTTTACGTTGTTAGAATATGCCCTCAGTAAAATGACCAAACATGTATCCAAACCTGGCATTTCCGAAAACATGAGATACACAAACAAGTGGATTTCGTTCTATCGTTGTAGAAACTTCCATCTTTTGGTTGGAACACTGCCGTAGTAAGCAACTGCAATTACTTTTCACTTCTTGATCTTAGTGTTTTCAGTCTTCATTTGCACCTTCTTTGGTGTTTCATGATAGGATGATATACCAACAGCCGTATATAATTTGTATTAATTTTAATAAGACCGGTTTCTACACCACATTAGTGTCATCGTCAGGCCTTTTGACTACAGTAATCCTTTCTACATATTTAGTAATAAGCCGAGAGAGGAAGGTAAGGCTAGTGAATACATAATATTTTTATAAGGATACCACGAGCCACGGTGGAGTAGCCGAGTGGTCTAAGGCACCTCGCTGCGGAGCGCGCAGTTGCTCGCCGTCGCAGCTTCGAGTCCTCCCTGGGGCATGGGTGTGTGTATGTGTTGTCCTTACGTTAGTTTAATTTCGTTTAAATAGTTTGCAAGCTACCGACTGATGACTACGCAGTTTGGTCCGACAGATTTACAAACATTTGAAACATTTGATCCTACGACCAGAAATGTCGTTCAGCCACGTTATAACCAGTCTTTATTTTTCGCACTTTAAAATAAATCTCTCTTTCTGCAATCTCGTTGTTTTCTATATTTTTGGAGAATATGGCTGTCCAATGAATAAATACTTCAAAATGGAGATCTTAAGATCTTTGAGCATTTGACCAGTAGAAAGACGTTTTCGCAGTACTGAATGCGAGGACGTACTCATCGTTGTTATGGTGTGCATATTACAGTTCATCTTTACTAGACTGTTTTTCAGGGATTGCTCAAGTATTGTAAACAAAGAGCTTGCACTAGAAGAAATTTGTTTCACAGTGTAAAGATGAAAAGTGCTCTTAGGGTCGCTGGATGACATTTCCGGACATGGGTTCTCTGTCTAAATATCACATCATCACTCCCCCTGCAAGTTCTTCTAGTTTTTAGAGGTTGTTTCGGAAAATGCAACATGAATATGCACCCAAGAAAGGAAATAATGTGTGAATGTCGCAACAAACGTCACTTCTCTAGAAACCTCTTCTCGACGAGGCACTTCTCGCTAAGACACAAATAAATACAACCCGGAACATCCACCATTTCTTTGCACACAGCTCTTAAGCGTAAACATGTTGCGTTGCTTTTACGTCACACCACTTAACACGAAATTATGGGTTGTTGTGCTACTATGAACTGTTATGATCATTCTAAAAGTGAATTTAGAATGTTTCGTTTCTGAGAAGATTCGGAAAGAAGAAAAATCTGATTTGTTAACAGTCGTCACGAACACGGAACCGGGATGGAGTGCACAGTTACGTATTGTAGGTAGATAATATTTATTATGACCTCAAGCAATATTTAATAGTAAAAATCGTGTGAGATATTCGAATGTAAGTTTTTGTGTTTTAGAAGTCTGCCTCTTAACATTCTGCCTGTATTGACTTGGCATCCCAAAATGTCATGACATAGTAAAACATTCCAGAACATAACGTATTTAGAGTACAAAATGTGTGTTTTATTGTATACTGACAAATACACCACTTCAAGGAGTTTTGTACTAACATTGCACAAATTGATTAACATACATCTTTTACGTTACTGAGGTCACTAAATGTATTACTAAAACGAAAAAGACTATTTCTGGACAAAATTTTACTCATACGATGGCGGCATACTATGCTGATGTTGGCGACAACCGTTGAGTGCTATTTATGGTATTTCGAAGTTTTGACGTTATATCTTGCAGTTTGAAATTTTGAAAGAACCGCACCTGACGTTTTATCTACTGACACAAGGGTACCAATACATACAAAAACCTGTCAACCTTAGGGAAGGAACAGAATTATTTATTTCATAATCAGCACAAACATGCTGCACCATTTTCGTTTAGTGTGTTGACCTTCGGAAAGCCAAATGAGAAACCACCAGAAGTTACATTTGTTGCGCTCATTCTACGTGATGTTGCCAACAGCACTGTAAGCTTCCACTATAGTAAGTAAACATTTATCATGTTTACTAATATCCCTTTTCGTTGTAGTGTTTGTAATACATTCTGAAATACCTCTAAATAACGTAACAGAAGTATAGTGAACAATGTGAATACAAAAATCCGATTTGGTGCAGGTCTGTTTGTCACAGCAGACAACAAACTCTTAGTGCGAGGCTGTGCATATTGATATTCATTTGAAGTGTGTTCTTGCGTGTACTGGAAATTTAATGAAGCAAACCATCATTCGATTAGAGGTGCCGTTTTACATGATTTAATAAACGCCAATGTCGAATGTTCGTTTTGAATTCCAAAAAGAAAAGAAAATATAAACAGTACGCGATTTGATCGCAGAAATGTATACTGTATGTTTCTTGCGCCTTTATTTTGTACTCTGATAGCAAAGAAAAACAGCAGCAATAAGTAGAAAAAGGCGTGATTGTGTCTAATCCACATATCGATACAAACACGAGCGGAATGCAAGCTCAGACTAGCACTATCTATCGCTCTATACAGAACACAGCTAAATTATTTCACCAAACTTTACATAACAACACAGTTCGCCTACGCTACGTGCTAAGTTTTAGTAGGGAAACTAGAGGATGCGCCAGTCTCTATTTTTAGCAGCTCTTCTTCTCGCAATGACGTAGACGGCGCTTGAAACTGTCTGTACTTAACTGCTGCAGTAAAGGTTCCACGATACCGGCAGTTTCCCGCCCGTAACGGCACAGGCGGCGTTCGAGTTGAACGTGAAACTGCTAGCGCTATAGAATCCAGCGTACCGCGAGGACTAGCTCGACTGCAATACATACTGCAGAACTGAATGCAAGAATAATGACGTTCCTGTGGCAGCGCAAAGGACGTAGCAACTTGGCGCGGCCGTACAGCGAGTAGCTACGTCACCTGTTCTTTACGTCCGTTGTGTAAAACTCCGAGGGATATGTACACGCGCGGTACGACTTCGGGAGCCGACACAAGAAGCTCGGCAAGGTGGGCGGCTTAATAATGCAGCGCGCATGCGCTTCGCATAGGATAGGCCACCGAGGGGCGCCCGAACTCTTCTTGAAGGGTCAGATGGAGGGAGGGGTAAGGCGCTTTCCCTCGCCGGCCCCACCCGGCTGCCGCCGGCAACGTCCGATGTAAATATTTGAGGTCGGAAGCCGCCGCGCGACTCGTGACCCGACTCCGGACGCAGGGACCATCCCTCCCGAGACGTCTGTCTGCTGATCCAGCGCGACACGCCCCGATGTATAACGCTCCATCAGGGCGTGTGTGGAAGAGAATTTGTGTAGGTGCTACAAATATCGTACCATCTATATCTATTCAGACAGCCAGGCCAGGCAGCCCTGAGATCACTGGCAGCTCCTGCAACAAGGTCTAAAATTGTTGCAGAATGTCACAGGGTTCTGGTGGAGCTAGGGGAAAGCGATAGAGTAAACCTATTGTGGGTCCCTTGCCACTCGGGGATCAGTGGCAACGAACATGCCGACAGATTAGCCAGGATGGGGGCAGAGACTCCATTTATTGGACCGGAACCTAGTCCTGACAATCACCAAGGCAATGATCAAATTGGAGCTACGTAACTGGCTCAGAAGACAGCTCGTAGAATATTGGACCAAAGTCCATCAAGAAAAACATGGCAAGGTAATGATGCCAAAGCCATGTTTTAAAAGAAGCTCTGCAATCCTGGGCCTGAACAGGGGAGAGATTAGACTCATGGTTGGATTGCTGACAGGCCATGGGAATTTCAAAAAACACCTACGTACAATGGGAATAACAGAAGAGGACCCTAAATGTAGTATCTGTTATGACGGTGATGAAACTGCATCATATCTAATCTTCGAATGCATTGCATTGGAGAATAAAAGGCACAGAATATTTGAGACAACCAGACCCGAAGAAATTGTGTCTAATAAAGAACTGCTAAAGGGACTCCTTGCAGTGTCCAAGGGCATTGGTTGGCTTTACTAGATATACAGGGAGCGATATCGCTCAATAAACTTAGTTTCGGTGCGGGCAGTGGCGGGTTGGACCAAGACTGTTTTGGCTTCCCTGGAAAAATCAATCAATCAATCAATCAACGCTCCAAGATAGCACAAGGTAGTGTTGCTAACAGCGAACGCCACTGGCTCAATCTCCTCTTCCCAGTGATTTGGCGAAGTCGCTGAACGTTTGAGGTGTCTGTGTAGCACGGACGAGGAGATGGTCTGACATGTGAGTCACCGACTTTGATCGAATTTTGCATGGGCTTTCTATATTGAATACAAATAGACACTTGTTTCGGCTTTCTGCTGGACACTCTGTAGTTTTTGAAAAATCAAGTTTGACAACGGAAAATCGCATTTTAATATTGTGCATCGAAAAATTGTCTGAAGCATTTTTTACTAATTATATGGAGTCACAAGTTAATGACTTTCGAGTACTTAAGAGTTTTGTGTTTTCTTGCTCTAGCTTTGGTACTCCTGAACAGGAGAGACTTTCCGAACGCCGTTACCGTTCGAGCGGTCCAGGCTTGGACTGTCAAACCGAGGATCACGGTTGCAAATACATCGAAAACGAAGCTAACAAAATTTTGTCCTGATGGAGAGATTCGAAACTGGATCCGTTTTTTTTTTTTTTTTTTTTTTTTTCCAGTTAGATCGATGCCTTTCCTTTCGTTTGTATTCGTTCTGGGTTGTTCATTAAGTATTTGCCTCAGGTTTTTATTACAGAGGGCGTTTTACCGTCAGACCAAGGGCTCTGAACCGCCACGCCAGGCAGTTTTCTTTTGACCCCATGGGTACTAGTATAAATGCTTATCTCAGCAATGGAAGTGCGATTTTCATTACCAACTGTGAACTTGATTTTTCAAACTACTGTCTAGCAGACAGCCAATACTCGTCTCTTTATACATATTAAACATGGAATGTCCATGCTAATATTCGATCGAAATCGGTGACTCACAGGACACTTTCATTTTGAGATATTATGTTACCCATTCACGGCACACGTTGCAGTCTTCTTCACAAAGAGAATTTAAGTTAACCTTCATTCATAGCCCTCACCGCACGGTAATAAGTTTAAAAAAAAGCGCTTACGGAATCGCGATTTTTGAGAAAGGTATTACCATTCGGTTCCTATTTGAGCAAGTAACATAGAATAAGAAGTTTTTTGTTTAGCAAGCACCAGCTCTCATCCCTCTTAATGAATTTATGACGCAAGTTTCTACACTCCTGTCCATTAACATTGCTACACCATGAAGATGACGTACTACAGACCCGAAATTTAACCGACAGGAAGAAGATGCTGTGGTACGCAAATGATTAGCTTTTCAGAGCATTCACACAAGGTTGGCGCCGGTGGCGACACCTACAACGTGCTGACATGAGGAAAGTTTCCAACCGATTTCTCATACACAAACAGCAGCTGACCGGCGTTTCCTATTGAAACGTTGTTGTGATGCCTCGTGTAAGGACGAGAAATGCATACCATCACGTTTCCAACTTTGATAAAGGTCGGATTGTAGCCTATCGCGATTGCAGTTGATCGTATAGCGACATTGCTGCTCGCGATAGTCGCGATCCAATGACTGTTAGCAGAATATGAAATCGGTGGGTTCAGGAGGGCAATACAGAATGCCGTGCTGGATCACAACGGCCACGTATCACTAGCAGTCGAGATGACACACATGGCTGTAACGGATCGTGCAGCCATGTCTCGATCCCTGAGTCAACAGATGGGGACGTTTACAAGACAACAACCATCTGCACGAACAGTTCGACGACGTTTGCAGCAGCATGGACTGTCAGCTCACAGACCATGGGTGCGGTTACCCCTGACGCTGCATCACAGACAGGAGTGCCAGCGATGGTGTACGCAACGACGAACCTGGGCGCAGGAATGGCAAAACTTCATTTTTTCGGATGAATCCAGGTTCTGTTTACAGCATCATGATGGTCGCATCTCTGGTGACATCGCGGTGAACGCACATTTGAAGCGTGTATTCATCATCGCCATACTGGCGTATCACCCGGCGTGATGATATCGGGTGCCATTGGTTACACTTCTCGGTGATCTCTTGTTCGTATCAATGGCACTGCGAACAGTGGCCGTTACATTTCAGATATTTACGACCCGTGGCTCTACCCTTCATTCGATTCATGTGAAACCCTACATTTCAGCAGGTGATACCAGATCGCACATCTCGGAACCAATGTTAGCGGTTCTTCTGGAAGGAAGGAAGCTTGGAGTTTAACGTCCCGTCGACAGCGTGGTCATTAGAGACGGAGCTTACGCTCGGAGTATTTGGGTAAGGATGGGGAAGGAAGTCGGCCGTGCCCTTTTAAAAATGTTCAAAATGTTTGTATAGTCTATGGGACTTAACTACGGGGTCATTAGTCCCTAAACTTACAAACTACTTATGAACTACTTACGAATTAGGACGGCACAAATATCCATGCCCGAGGGGGGATTCGAACCCCCGACCGTACTGGCCGTGCAGACCGTGACTGAAGCGCCTCAGTCTCCTCGGCCACCGCGGCCGGCGGTTCTTCTGGAGACGTTGCCTATATGACCACAATTTTCTCAGCGAGCTGCACACTGCGGTTGGACGAAAGGTGTAACAAAACCAATGTGAGAAGCTTCCTCGTCGTTATTTGCTTGAATACCCAGAAATTAAGTTTCCTTATATGTTTACTGGAAAATTACTTTCTCGACGCTTCTCGTATATGACAATCTATCAACAAAAATTATATAATAACATGATACGGACATTCAGAGATATCAAGTCAAATTAAATGTTTTTTCCATGGCAGAAACTCTGTTTACGGGTTAGAAAGGAAACAGCCACCAGGTGTATGGTTGCAGATTGATTCACAACCGATATTTCCCTTATTCAGCTTTCTGTACAGGAAACTATTCCCTGATAATGGATTTGAACAGTGCGCAACATTACAGGTAACTGTTTCCTGAAGGAGGGCAATAATTGCTCTAATCCGGTTGTGAATAAATCTGCAACTCTGCAACAGTTGGCTGTTTCCTTTCTAACCTAGATATGACGTCATAAACATTGTGTGAAAACCATCTTCTGTCTAAAATGGAGCACAAATTACCCTACAGTCATGCAGTGTTTGATAATAAAACTAATCACACACTTCCAACAGGCCTCATGTACATTATCGAACCATTCTTTTTTCATAACATGTTTGAAGTCAAATTAAGCACATTACTGTTTTAGGTAATCAGATCAGATCCACATGGTAACTTCAAATCACCGAGGAGTACGTGGCAGATGCATAATCTTTCACTTTCATACTATTTATCTACCGTTCCTTTCTCGAATATCACACGGGAATAAAGAATATCCCAATCTCTCCGTTCGAGCTCAGCTCTATCGTATTTTATTTTCATGATCACTTCACCCTATGTAGGTGGGAATTAACAATATATCTTTGCGTACTACGCAGAAAGTCGCCAATCTAAATTTCTTAAGTATGTAGATCTTTTAATGATTTCCACTCTAATTCGTGCACCATTTCCGTGCTATTTTGTCCTCTGTTTAGTGATGATACAAACGATCTGACCTTTCTACCATTAGGATGTACTCCGTCAATACCATGTCATAAGCATCCCACTCCTCCTAACAATATTTCAAAAGCTGACTGACAAGCACAGTATATACAGTCTCTTTATTGTGTTGCATCTTCTCAGTGTTCTGCCAATAAAACGTAGTCTTTAGTTCGCCTTCACCAGAACACCTTGTATGTGTTGTTTACAATTTAAGTTCATTGTAATGTGAAATCTATTCCCTGGGGCAGTGATTTTGAACCTGTGGTCGCCGTCACATGAACCACTTGCATCAGAAAATAACTAAGGGTTCAGTAACACAAAAACGCATGCATAATGGAAATTCATTTAATATTAAAGTTACGGAGTTCCTTGTGTAACATTGCGTATTGACCAAATAGATCACAAATTGTTTTATAACACAGTGAGGTAATGACGAATAAGAGCGAAGCCCAAAAACCGTTTTTAGTAACCAATCGATAGGTAAAAGAACATTATACAACAAGAAATTATGAAAAATTCTTTAAAAATCTACTTCGTTACAAATTGTCTATACAGTTGGACCTTTATTAATACGAATTTCCTGAAATGCAAAACAATGGTTAAGCAAAATATATTTTTTCTGTAGGAAATCTTGTAAAATTAGGCTAATGTGCTCCATTCGGAAAAATTGAGAAAACGCACTTCGTCCAACAATTTAAACGAACACTGTAGATTACATTTGTTTCCTTCTAGATAACATTTTTGTTACGGTTCGTAAGGTAGGGGGGGGCACGGATATATATATATATATATATATATATATATATTTGAAAAAATCACGGAATAATGTAGATAGAGAGGTAAAAATTGACACACATGCTTGGAATGACATGGTGTTTTATTAGAACAAAAAAAATTTCAAAAAATGTCCGACAGATGGCGCGTGATTCTGGTTTTCTAACTGCTACAGTGTCGGGTGGGAGGTACGCCTATATGTTACAGAATCGCATCATCCCCAGCATAGCTGATAAACACCTGCTGGAACGTACGATTTTTATGCAGTATGGCTCTCCACCCCATACAGCTAGACATGTGAAGGATCTTTTGCGCGCGTCATTCGGTGATGATCATGTGCTCAGTCGCCACTTTCGTCATTCTTGGGCTCCCAGGTCCCCGGACCTCATTCCGTGCGATTATTGGCTATGAGGTTAGCTGAAGTCGCAAGTGTATCGTGATCGACCGACATCTCTAGGGATGCTGAACGACAACATCCGACGCCAATACCTCACCATAACTCCGGACATGTTTTACAGTGCTGTTCACAACATTATTCCTCTACTACAGCTATTGTGGAGGAATGATGGTGAACGTATTGAGCATTTCCTGTAAAGAACATCTTTGCTTTGTCTTAATTTGTTATGCTAATTATTGCTTTTCTGATCATATGAAGCCCCATCTGTCGGACATTTTTGAACTTTTATTTTATTTATTCAGAATTTTTTTTTCTTTTTCGTTCTAATAAAACCCCATGTCATTCCAAACATGTGTGTCAATTTTTACCTCTATCTACATTCCGTGTTTTATTAAGTATTCAAATTTATACTGACTTCTTGACTGGGGAGAGGATCGCCAGATTATTTTTACTCGGAAGGGGGTCGCAAATTCGAAAACGTTGAAAAAAAAAATTTTTTTTGCTAATTTATTCCCTTATTTGGTAGTAATGAAGCAGGTACAAAACGAGAACACATTCCGTGAGAGAGCAGATGGTACCTTAGAACTTAACGTCGTTAGCGGGTCTCAGGAAACGCTACTGTGCACCGTTGTAATTGTGTGAAAACTAGCGGCAAAGTGCGCAGCGCGACCTGCCGGGAGTCTCAGCTGATCTCTCTCTCTCTCTCTCTCTCTCTCTCTCTCTCTCTCTCTCTCACGCTCTGGCTTGTGAAACTTCAGCGGCACGAGCGCCCTGAGGAGCATTTCGCTTCTCACGACCGCGGCGCCTGGATCAGTTCAGTGTATCCGCCTGCAGCCCCGTTACTCGATACGGGATGCGGCTTTCTCGGTTGCGCCGGTAGCAGGCTCACTAACGAAGCTCGCCGGGCAAATCGACCCAAGTTGAAAACAATTCGCGCTATCACCGGGAGGAGGGGCGGTCGGGATTGCCTCACGCGACGGGGCATCGGCGGTGAAGGAGAGTGTGTAGCCAGAAGTTAGGTAATTGTAGGGACGCTTCCAATGCGAGTGCGTGAAGTGAGCGCACGAAGCAGGAACTGGAGGCAGAGATGAAATGGCCCGGCGTATTAGAGGTCATTGGAAGGTCAGCTGCTGAAGAATTACGAATAGAAACGTTTGACCATCTGGTATCACGCCCAAAAATTACAGCAGAGTTTCTAAGTGACGTGTACTTTAAAGAATGTATGATTGTATTCTTTGAGTGTTTAATTACCTATATAGTTTTTCGTATGTTTCCCGATACAAACAACTAACAGTAACCTGAATTTAATGAGTAGTGTGATATAAATGAATGTAAAAATAAATGAAGGAATTCTTTCTAATTCAGACGCACCGAGAAAATACGTCAGTCAAATGAATAATCTGCATTACGTAACTTTTTTCTGTGGAATCAAAGGAAAATGCCCTTTTCTCCCTCAATGTATCACCTATCTCCTCTTCAGCTTTCCGTCTCCTTCAGCTCTTTGTTTATTTCGTTCTAAGCGCTAGAATCGCATCTATTTCTTCCACGTTAACAGGATAGTGCTCGGTCTAGCACAAGATAGCGCTATGTCCATTTTTAGAATTTCGAAAACATGACTGTCATGAATGCGTGGCTTGCTGATTAGCGCATACGCCTGTAGCTTTCTCGTTTCTTAACAGAATAAGTTTCAACCCTATTTAAATCAATTGACAGTTATCACCGCGCTATAACAATACGTTTGAAAATGCCGCGCACGAAATCGTGATTTTGGAGGTTCCTATTTAAACAAGTACCGTAGCATAAGAAGTTTTTCGATTACAAAGCACCGGCTCCCATTTGTCATAATGAAACTACGTTACAGTACATACTCGTAAGCAAAGTTTTATCAACAAACCGATCCTTGTGCGTTTCTCAAGTTGTGGGAATAGATCAATTCCTATTGCAATAAATAAATAAATATCGATTTGGTTTAATAGAAATTAAACAATGAGCATCTTTGCTGTCAAACTGTCAAATAAGTAATCACAAAAAATTTCCTTCGAATTATAATACATACCTGAGTAGTATCACAATATAAAAACTGAAAGATTACAGTAGGTCAGAAGATGCAATATGTCCGTTAATCACACCTAGACGTGCACTTGAGAATGGCAATACGGCGAAACAAGCAGGTTTCTCGTGCTAAATGTTATGATCAAAGCAAATAAAATAAATTGCAGCTACTTGGACTTATTTCGTAAATCGTCGAATACCGACGTCATAAATACTACTGGCCCTAAAATCAAGAAAGGATTAGGTTTATGTTATTGGTATCTGATAGCATCATTTTTACATGCACCGTTCGGATTTTACGTGAAATGGTTTTTACTGCGACACTTTAAGCGCATTACACTATAAACGTGTACGGAGATTTGCCGGCCGCCGTGGCCGAGGGGACTGAGGCGCTCCAGTCACGGTCTGCACGGCCACTACGGTCGGGGGTTCGAATCCCCCCTCGGGCATGGATATTTATGCCGTCATTAGGATTAGCTTGTTCATAAGTAGTTTGTAAGTTTAGGGACTGATGACCCCGTAGTTAAGTCCCATAGACTATACAAACATTTGAACATTTAAACATTTGTACGGAGTTTCCGATAATGACAAGATGAATCACTCAAACCTCTTGATGTGTAAAAGGTTTGTGCCGAACGGTAATCTAACCTCTAACCTATCCTTTCACAGGGAGTGTTCTTGCAGACAGCTATCCATGCATGACACACGATCCCCTCTCACAGCATCATTGCGAAATTAAGTGTTTTACTATCTGGTATTTCAACAACAAAATTCTCAAATTACATAATTTCAGTTCCCCCGTTATGCTAATAACAGTTTTAAACAAACTCAGACCCCGTTATGCTAATAACAGTTTTAAACAAACTCAGACATGTTTTGATACCTTTGTACTATCATCAGAAGCACCACTTTATTCAGTTCTTTATTATGTTTTACGTTTGTACGTTAAGTAACA
Source organism: Locusta migratoria (assembly GCA_026315105.1). NCBI lineage: Eukaryota > Metazoa > Arthropoda > Insecta > Orthoptera > Acrididae > Locusta > Locusta migratoria. The sequence goes on along the minus strand of CM048750.1, from coordinate 75,837,364 downwards.
ACGTTTATATAGATTACCAAAATTGATTTCGAAATAATCATTACATTCTTTTCCATCAGTTGTTGCAGAGTGCAAACATAGCACTTTTTGCCGAATTTATATACCAGCAAGTATATTTCACCGTTCCAATCACTGGCTTTATAAGCAATTCTTTGCCTGACAGAGGTATCTTAAAGAAAATAACATAGCTGTAGCGTCGCAAACCTGCTACTTTTCTTTGCAGTGATCCGCGTGTTAATGTCTCAGCAGGCCTAATCCACAGTGGACGACTCAAAATTACAACATTCCCCTGGTGCGTTCTCCGTAAACGTCTGCTGTCTCGTCAGCAATTATATTTAAATTCAGTTACGCTTTGTGCGTTTAGCCTACTAAGGAAACGAGACTCTAAAAGGCTGTCTTCACTTAGCCAGCCGACAGACAATGGGTCTGGACCTTTAGAAAGCTGGCGTGAACGTCTCCATTGTATTCAGAAACGAAGACGGCGCCTTGAGATGTGCATGCACAGCCAGACGCTCTCTTCCCAGTGCGTACCGGATGTGACGTTTATTAGACCTTACCCAATCGGCATTCCACGCTGCTTCATGAATGATCGTAAATGCAATATACGCCGTTTCTGCCAGCTCTCGCTATCTTCTCGAATCTATAGTGTCCATGGGTTTATAGACGCTAACATCTGAGATTATCAGTTTGTTATTCAACACACAAGACGGAATCTGTTTACAGTATTTGTATCCATTTAGATTTAATTAAGTGTATATGTGTGGCACGGTTTTATAAATATCTGTGCAGCACACATATGACTGGCCAGTTAGTTATAATACTGTAAGTGCGAAACTACCTAAAAACCACATAGAGACCAAATGGTTCGTCATCTCTAGCCGTTTAATTCGCAAAGAGGATTTTATCTGGCTCGTCTGACTCCTAGAAGCGGCGTTTTAAGGCAATCGACTACTAGTCGATAGCCGTACACGGCAGATATTGGTTGTGTTTTATATTTGCCATTAATGTCTACGAGATTTAAGTTACTCAAAACAGCAAATTCAACATATAAGATACGCAATCTCCATATGCGTCCAGACATTCCTCCACACTTTGGCTGCAGTTATTTAAGAGCTTTTTACAAATATAATGCAAAAGAGCAGGTGGCATACAGCACCCTTTCCTAAGGTCCTTGGTTGGTCGTATTGCTCTGGAAATTTCTTCTTTGTAATCCCCCATACTTCTTTTGTTGCCACAATATATTTTCCAGGAATAGTACTGATATGCACTAATCTATACAATATTTATTGACGCTGTATTACACGTTTTCGTAAATTTGTGAAGATCATAATCTGTCTCACACTTTTATTTTCTCTTATACTGTAAATATTTTATCTACACAATAGCAACCTGCAGTAAAACCGCTTTGTTATGTTAAAATTTGGCCCTTATTTGCCAGTTAATTTTAGCTGAATATGACTACGACATAGCGTACATTGTGATGAAACTCTTGGAAACTTGTAATAAGGCAGGTCGAACACTCCATTTTTCGAAAACAAATTACTTTCGCACGGGAATTGAACAATACGACACTATATTATCAAATACCATTGGAGCTTATCAGGAGTGTCCCTTTCCACCCAAATCTACACGATCGTGCAGGTTCTTATTTTGTCTTTTCCTCCGACCTCAGTCTTCTGATATGATTCTAAACGACCTGCAGTGATTGTGTAGGCGAAGAGCAGAGCCTGAACTTTCATTGCATCTTGTTTGGAAGCATACCAGAAAATTGACATCGGGGAAATAAAGTAAAATCTGACCACACGATCAGGAGGTTCGGGTGGAAAGGGATATATGTAGCAACAGTAATATCTAATCAGGATCAAGTGAAAATGCAATAAGACAGAAAAATAGAAGGTAGACAAAAAATGAATAAATTGAATGTCATCGTTTCTTCAGAAAAAATCAAGAATAAGACCTACGAAACTGTCATCCAAGTGAGTAATACAGAGCATAAGTTTACGTGGAACCGAAACATGGGAAATGACCAAAATGGATAAGAAATGACTGGATGCCGTGTGAAGGGGCTGTAGCCTCAAGGATGGGTAGAATCACAACACAGATTCTGAACGCGAATACAAACTCATGTAAGTATCACTGAATAAGTTTAAAATCGACATTTAAAATGGTTTGGATATCTAATGATGATAGAATATGAACATTGGTCTAAAATGGTTCTTGGCAGCATCCTTGAAAGATGAAAAGAAGAAGACTCTATGCTGAATGGGTGAAGTAAGTGAGGAACTCCTAGAAAAGTTAAACAATTAGGCTAATTTATTTTTTCTTTATTGGTTCTATTCACTTGTCTTAAGATTTTTCTATTACCATTATTGTGTAACAATTAATGTATTGACTTGTTCCATGACCATGGAGTCTTACTCCTGAAGTGGGTCCTACGGAACAGAAAAAACAAATAAATAATAAATAAATAAATGAAGGATATAACAGTAAGAGACCTGACAGATGAACCGTACAGAGATAAGGAGGCTTGGTAGAGAGGTTGTAAGGAACGGCCTCATGAGTTGTAATAAACTAGCTTTCATCTTCTATAGAAATAAAAATCAATAGCACATACATCTAAGAACAAAGAACGGCTCGACAAAATTAGCTGATCCCTTTTTCATTATTTTTATTTATTTACTTATTTAATTATTTATTGAGGTTCCTTGTGTTTTTCGGACAATGAGTGTGTAAATGAAAGCGTTTGGTAAATCTACTGCAAAACTGGAAAATTTGAGAAAATCTAGATGTGGGTTTTACAATGTGTTTATGAATGAACTCATTACTATAACTAATAATTAGGTTGATGGAGAGGGGTAATTCGTTTTTTGTTTAATTCGTTATGGTCTTGGAAATATTTTCAGAACAAAATTCTAGGCAGTTAAAAGGAAACGTCGGAAGATTCGAACAAATAGCAAAAACCATATTCATTATATGCATCCTCTATTATAGTTCTCGAAAAGAAAAACATATTTAGTATCACCGCAATCATTAAAAATATCACATTGCTATATCTTTCCATCGAGATTTTAACGCTCCGCAACCTAGCGTAAGGTTCATCGCAGAGGATTTGACGCCATTTGACCAATCGATAGATTTCGTCACCATTTTATTGATCACTATGATATGGCGTATTGTATCACAGCCGTCCACAATACGAGCACGAAGAGTTTACATTTGGTACCGGGGCTGCGTAGACAAGAGCTTTCAAATGCCCCCATAAATGAAAGTCAAGAGGGTTGAGGTCAAGAGAGCGTGGAGGCCATGGAACTGGTCCGCCTCTGACAATCCATCGGTCACGAAATCTGTTGTTGAGAAGCGTACGAACACGTCGACTGAAATGTGCAGGAGCTCCATCGTGCATGAACCACATGTTGTGTAGTACTTGTAATACCACATGTTCTAGCAGCACAGGTAGAGTATCCCGTATGAAATCATGATAACGTGCTCCAGTGAGCGTAGGTGTAAGAACATGTGGCCCAATCAAGACATCACCAACAATTCATGCCCAAAAGTTCACAGAAAATCTGTGTTGATGACGTGCAGGGGCCCAGGTTCAATTCCCAGTCAAGTTAGAGATTTTCTCCACTTGAGGTGTGGGTGTTGTGTTTTCCTCGTCATCATTTCATCAACATGAGGCACAAGTCGCCCATGTGTCGTCACCTAAAGACTTGCACCAGGCAGACCCAACTGGGGTCTAACGGTCCAAAATGCCACACAATCATCACCACCACCACCACCACCTTGAATAAAACCTACACTTTGATCTTTACAAAAACCGAGAAGCGAATGTTGGTGTTTCAGCTCTCAGGGGCACCATGTGATGCTCTGAGTGAGGCACTTTTGGGCAACAGTGTGAGTAACAGTGTTAACGCTGGCAGCCCTGCTGTTTAAAGAAGATCGTTGGAGAGCAGTGTGGCTGTAAGCAATATGGAGCTCGCTACGTTGTCACACCTCTTAGTTATACTAAGAGTAAGACGGATTATTTTTTTAAGAATTTGACTTCTGGTCGTAAGGAATGGTAACCGAGTATACATAAACAGCTGAGGCAGGGTAACTTCCATCAAATTCCCCTCCCGATGGCGCCTTCCATCCCGACATTATCCCTCCTACTAACCTTGATTATTCCCCGTATATGATACGCCTCCTATCTCTCCCCCCCCCCGCCCGTCGGATGTTGGAGTCCTCCCTTGGGCATTCATGTGTGTATTTGGGAGAGGGGCGGGGATTGTCCTTGGCATTAGTTTAAGCTGTTTGTGTGTCTAGAGACTGATGACCTCTGCAGTTTTATCCCCACAAATATTTGATTAGAGCATAGATGAAGATTCAGATTTTGTCTTTGAACCAACGTCTTAAACCGTGGAGGGTCTCACCACATGATCAATCCGCCGTAAAATTCAAATACGTCTCTGAAACATTGAGGTCAACCCCATAAACTAGACGAGGTGAAAAATTTTTACTGCCAGAATTTACATCTACATCTACATGGGATACTCTGCAAATCACATTTAAGTGCCTGCCAGAGGGTTCATGGAACCACAATTACACTATTTATCTCCCATTCCATTCTCGAAAAGCGCGTGGGAAGAATGAACAGCTGAATCTCTGTGTTCGAGCTCTGATTTCTCGTATTTTATTCTGATGATCATTTCTACCTATGTAAGTGGGAGTCAACAATATATTTTTGCATTCAGAGGAGAATGTTGGCGATTGGAATTTCGCAAGTAGCCCACGCCGCAGCGATAAGCGCCGTTGTTGTAATGATTGCATTCCCAGATCCTGTACCATTTCGGTAACACTGTCTCCCCTGTATCGTGACAATACGAAACGAGCTGCTCTTCTTTGGACTCTTTCGATGTCCTCCGTCAAACCCACCTGATAAGGATCGCACACTGGGCAGCAATACTCCAAAAAAGGACGGAGAAGTGTAGTGTATGCAGTTTCTTTTGTAGTTCTGTTGCATGTTTTAAGGCTTCTGCCAATAAAACGCAGTCTCTGGTTCGCCTTTCCCACGACATTATCTGCATGTTCTTTCCAGTTTAAGCTGAAGTAATAGTAATTCCAAGGTACTTAGTGGAGTTTACGGCCTTCACATTTGATTGATTTATCTTGTAAACAAAGTTTAACGGATTTCTTTTCGTACTCATGTGGACGACTTCACACTTCTCATTATTTAGAGTCAATTGCCAATTTTTACACCATAGTGATATGTTATTGAGATCGTTCTGCAGTTGGTTTTGATCTTCAGGTGATTTTACTAGACGGGAAATAACTGCGTCATCTGCAAACAACCTAAGAGAGCTACTTAGATTTTTTCCTAAATCGTTTATGTAAATAAGGAACAGCAGAAGACCAATAACACAACCCTGTGGTACGCCCTCTGTTTTAGTCGACGCCTTACCATCGATTAATACGAACTGTGTCCTCTCTGACAAGAAATCTCCTATCGAATCGCAAATTTGGGGCGATATACCATAACCGCGCAATTTGATTAATAGCCGTTTGTGGGGTACGGTGTCAAAAGCTTTCTGGAAATCAAGAAATACGGAATCGATTTGCGAACCTTTGTCGATAGCACCCATCACTTCGTGTGAGTAAAGAGCTAGTTGTGTTTCGTATGAATGATATTTTCTAAATCCGTATTGGCCTTGGGTCAATAGATCGTTCTGTTCGAGATAATTCATAATATTTGAATACAGGTTATGTTCCAAAACCCTGCTGCAAATTGACGTCAATGAAATAGGCCAGTTATACTCCAGCATTAGATTCTTTATCTTGCAGCTGCGTCCTACTGATTCATCGAGACGACCCTCATCTGGTAGCCTCGTGTAACGACCACTCGTCTTCCGCAGTCGCATAAATTGCGCCGCGAACAAAGCGGCGGAAGTTGCGAGTGTTTCGTTTGGCCCAACAACTTGCTGGCCGCTCTCGTTCTCGCCTCGGGTCGGACAATGGATCGGATGCGGCGTAAATTCTGCAGGCGAAGGCTGCAGCGCCGCGGGTTAAGTAACAAATTGTGCTCAATGGAAAGGCCAATGCGGGCGTGACGTGGCCGTCTGTATGCTGCGCCGCTGCGTGCCGATTCCAGAGAGAGAGGCTGCGTAGCCCCACTGCCGATGGGCACTCGGCGGCACCGTGTCTGCTTCCGATAGTTCGGGAAGCGGTAACACTTTGACGGTGATAAATGGGACCCACCTGATAAGAAAAAAATCGCACTGACGTGTTTTACGGCCCACTTTAGATTTTGGACCAAAATAATAAAAAATTAATTAATAAGAGCGTCTGAAACCCTTGTAGGGGAAAAAAAATTGGTACTGGCGGGTTCCGAACCACTGCCCTTCAGCGTTACAGTCCAACACACTGCCCAATACGCTACAGCTAACAGAATATAATCTCATACTATTGATGGCCGTTGTTAACTGATGCTAATATGGCATCTGTAGACACTAGATTATCATTTATCGTACGAAGAACGACCAGCATTTGTTACTTCTTCAGTGCACAACTGCTCTGAAATGACAACGTGTAAGTTACAATAAGAAAATCATCAAATACGTAACGCAAGATGGCGTATGCCAGAGAGAGTTCTGAGCGAGGAATATCACGTGACATCTCTGAACGGCTGGTTTTCGTTAATTTAATGGAGGGTGTAAAAACTACGTTATTTTTGCAAATATCTCTCAAACGATTTGAGATATGAAAAAAAAAAAAAAAAAACATAAGGGAACAAAGTCGTAGAGAATTTTCTCCTCTACAAATTCGTTTATTCAATTTTCGCGTCAGATGAACGGTTTATTTGCAATTAAAATTACATTACAAACTACTTTTTTTTTGTATTACTAACGTATTTCTTGTCCGAAATATTTGAAAAATCGAGGTTCCGGTCTCTGGTAACTAACAATTATGTCTGTAAAATTTGGTGCCGATCGGTTTAACGGTTCGACCTAAAAAGTGGGAACACGTTACAGCCAGACAGACATTGTCAAATCGCCGTTATTTTTACAAATATCTCTGCAAAGATGCAAGATATGAAAAAAAAAGCATAATGGAGCGAGGTTGTAGAGAATTTTTCACTCTACCAAGTAGGTTATTCATTTTTCGTGTCAGATGAACGGTTCGTTTGCAATTACAATTATATTACAAACAGCTTTTTTGGTATTACTACCGTATTTTATGTCCGAAAATTTTGAAAAAGGGAGGTTCTGGTCTATGGCGGCCTAAAATTATGTGTTCAAAATTTGGTGCTGATCGGTTGAATGGTTCGTCTTAAAAACAGGGAACACGTTATGGACAGACAGACAGACATCCCAAAATCGCCGTTATTTTTGCAAATATCTCTGAAACGATACGAGATATGAAAAAAAACATAAGAGAGCAAAGTTATAGAGAATTTTCTCCTCTACAAATTCGGTTATTCAATTTTTGTGTCAGATGCGTGGTTAAGCCGTTATTTTCATTTAAATTTCGTGCTGTCAAAAGACGATCGCAAAGGCTCACTTTTAGTGTTACTACCGTAACCTAAAGTGGGCCAAATTTCATAGAAAGGCAATGTTTCGCCACCTGTGGGTCGCGATACTCACGGGGGTCGCTAAGACGTGCTCAGGAGGTCGCTGTCATCGGCGTTAGCAATAGCATAATTATCGATAACGTATGTTTCTTGCCGACTACTTGCTATGGTAGACGTGTCAAACGGTCGTGTTCACCTGTCCATTACCTTCATCCTGCCGGCCGCGGTGGCCGAGGGGACTGCGGGGCGCCGGTCACGTTCTGCACGGCCACTACGGTCGGGGTTCGAAACCCCCTCGGGCATGGATATTTGTGCCGTCCTTAGTGTTAGCTAGTTCGTGAGTAGTTTGTAAGTTTAGGGACTGATGACCCCATAGTTAAGTCCCATATTCTATACAAACATTTGAACCTTCATCCCACTCACTGTAATCTCGTTGTTGTTATTGTTGTTGTTGTTGTCGTCGGCTTCAGTCCGGAGACTGGTTTTATGCAGCCCTCCAACCTACTCTATCCTGAGCAAGCCTCTTCATCTCCTCATAAGAACGGCACCATACATCCATTTGAATTTGCTTACTATATTCATCTCTTGGTCTCCCTCTGCAATTTTTACCCCACACACTTCCCTCCACTGCTAAATTTACGATTCCTCGATGTCTAAGAATGTGTCCTACCAAGCGATCTCTCATTTTAGTCAAGGTATGCCAGAAATTCCTTTTCTCCCCATTTCTGTTCAGTACCTCCTCCTTATTTACGTGTTCCACCCACCTAATCTTTAGCATTCTTCTGTAACACCGCATTTCAAAAGCCTCTATCCTCTTCCTGTCCGCACTGTTTATTGTCCATGTTTCACTCCCATACAAGGCAACACTCCACACAAATGCACTCAAAAAGGACTTTCTTATGCTTAAATTAATATTCTATGTTAAATTTCTCTTTTTCATTGCCATACTGCATTTTATATCCTCTGTACTGCGATCATCATATGTTATTTTACTGCCCAAGTAACAAAACTAATTACCATCTTTATTGATGCGTTACCTAATTTTATTTCTTCAACATCACTTGATTTTCTAAGACATCCCATTACCCTTGTTTTGCTCTTGTTAATGTTCATCTTCTATGCTCCTTTCATCACACTGTCCATTCCGTTTAACTGCTCGTCCAAGTTGTAATCTCTTATGCCACACTATCTTTGTCCTCTTCCCTCCGTGCTTTCTCTGCCCGTCTTCTCCACCTCTTCTATCTATCTTCGCCTTCCTCAATCTTTTTTCTCTACCATCCATCACCCTTGCTTCTCTACATCTCCTTCGCCCCTTCTACTGATATAATCAATGGTACATATAATTCACTGTAACATGTCCTACATTATATATGTATACGAATCTTCCACTAATTCATCTACTCCATTCTCTTCTCTCTACGTTTACCTGCTCCTTCCCTCTGCATACCTACTCGTGCTCCTTTCTCTGTACATCTCTTCTTCTCTATCACCTCTTCCCCGCTATCTATGAAAATACGCATTTGTTCCTACTGTGTACACTACCCTTTCGCGTCCTCTGCTACAGCTTCACGGTATTAGATCCTTACCAGATAGGACTGACAAATGATATGGTCAGATAGTAACAGAGCCAACTGTAATTGTGGCTGTTTAGTGGAGAGTGTGTAACGGAAATGCTAAGCGAGTTTTGATGACAAGCATGTTTCGTTGCAACAAATAACTTTTACGAAATTTCAAACGGCAATATTCTCCTCCGAACACGAAAAAATTTTGTTCATCCCCAACTACACAGACAAATGTGACTTTGTACTGGTACATACACCTGCCTTTTCGTTAATATTTTTTGTAGCGACATTGAACTATGTAGTACTATTGAGCCATACCCAGTTTTATACATTTGACTGTTACTTTTAACTGTTTATCGGTAGTAGTCACCCCAGCTGAATACTACCATTCAGTTTCTTGATTGTTTTATTAATAGGTTTAAATCATGTCTAATCTGGCATTTAGTTTTAGTCTAACTTATATTTCAATTTTAGAGGTAATTCGTCCGCCATAGCCTAACTTCTTATTTCGGCTTACAGACTTCATCCAACACCACTTGCTTTCCTAACACCCTATCATTTGCACGTTAGCTATGACAACCTTGTTTCCCAGTATTCTAGGTACGGCAGTGAGCTCATGTTGATATATGAAGTGTGGCCCTATCTCGTACGAAGCATGCAGTGCCCCTGACACCAAGTTAAATTATGTCATCGATGTTGCAGATTCCATTTCTTATCTGTGCTCTCTAGTCAGCTGATAATTTCTGTGAGGTTCTTCCGTCACTTCCTCTTTTTTTTTTTTCATACCACCGATAAGCATTTAACAGATGATAATCCATGATCGCCGGTGGCCTTGTCAGAGTTCACGAACTCCCCTTCCCCACACTAGTAAATGTAAGTTGTAACATTAAATTCCTCCATAGGGTAGTGTATGCATGCACGAATTAGGAACAGCAAAGATTCCTAACTAAACTCTTTTTCCTTTGTAGGTTGTCTGAGGAAACCTACTGTAGGCGAAACGTGCCATTAAAGTATAAATATCCGCAACCAAGGCTGTTAATTTATATGAGAGAATTCAGAGTTCACACAAAGGTTTACGTGTTCTTTTCCCTTTTGGAGTGGAAAGAGAAAATAGGATGAAACTAGTTGGATAAACTCTTTTCCAGGTACTTAAGCGTGAATTACAGAGTAGGAATGTAGTTGTAAATGTAGTTTTATTCAGTTCATATAGCAAGCACTGTTAGATGTGAAACAGCCAACATTTCTCTGAAATCCCTTACCTCGCCATTACTAGTAAAACTTCAACCCTACAATTGTTACAGACGTGAAAACAGTTTCCTCATACACAATTTACTTCAAACAAGACAGTCCCTTTGCGATACGGTACGTTCAGAAATATTACACAACGGCACAACATTTAACGTGCTGGAGTGCGACAACTCACAGTTTGTGTCTGAAAACAGAATACTAAACAACTGTGCCAACTTTCTGCGGTCTTATTCGCTGGTAATTAAATGCTGGGGTCCACATGCAGCTGGAACACCGAAATGCAACGCGGCGCATGCAGTGGGCGTTTCGGCGTCGCTGTGGGGCACACACGTGTACATACAGGTCAGCAGCATAGGGGACACGTATGAGAGAGCGCCAACATCAGGCGCTGCGCGATAAGATTGCGCCCGCATTAAGACGCGCCCGCATGAATATGGACACGGAGCGCGGCTGCGACGCCGGGCTGCAAAATAAAGGCGTCGTATCGATTACTCCGAAAAGTGACCTCGTTACGGCGAGCGGCACTGCTGCTGCTGCTGCAACCTCTGTCCACACCTGCAACTTGAGGGGAGTCTCACCGCCCTATCTCGACTATGTTGAATTGGCTACATAAATGTCCCGTTTTCTCAAGAAGTATATGAATGTGGTGTTTTTATCACATGTTATGGCATGTTTGACAACCGTACTGCTCTATAATCGCTTTAAAATAACAGCTAGAAGTTTTAATTTTTTTCTTAAACATAAAATTTTTGGTGTAAATTTCACAATTTTAATTTATTGAATTTTAATAATTACAGTAAATACTACTAAAGTAGAGCTACAACTTCAACTTTAAAATAACGGGTGGAAGAACGTTATGATTTGTTTCCTTAAACAATTCTTGGAGTGAGTTTTCACAATTATAATTTCATTGATGGAGATTCTGAAGTTTCTGAGAAAAAGGGACATTTATGCTGAAAAATGTCAGTTTGGGAAACAATATCAATAAACAGTCAACTTGACTTGAGTTATTTCCTGTATCTCCTAAGTGGAACATAGGGCATCAACGAACTTCCGCCACCGGACTCTGTTCTGCGCCAGTGTCTTGATCTCAGTCCAGGCCTTCCCTCCTTTCTCGGTCCCTTCTGCTACTACACTCGTTCTCCATGTATTCCTTGGCCTGCCTCTACCCCTGCTGTCTTGTGGATTCCATTCTAGGGCTTGTCTTGCCACGTTGTCTTTGTCACGCCTTAATATATGCCCAATCCACTTCCATTTCCTACGGCGTATCTCAATATCAATGGGTGTTTGATGAGTTTTTCTCCATAGTTCTTCGTTGGAGATTACTTGTGGCCACCATATCCTCAACATGTTCCTCAAGCTTCTATTCACAAATATTTGAAGTCTGCTGATCTGCTGTTTGTTGATTTTCCATGATTCACACCCCTAGAGCAGTACCGACTTGGCATTTGTATTGAATATGCGTAGTTTTCTTCCTTTCACTTTCAAGTTAAATGACATAAAATAATTCGGAGTATAATAAATGTCTGTTGTTGTTGTTATGGTCTTCAGTCCGGAGACTGGTTTGATGCAGCTCTCCACCCTACTCTATCCTGAGCAAGCCTTTTCATCTCCTCATAAGAACGGCAACCCACATCCACTTGAATCTGCTTACTATACGCGTCTCTTGGTCTCCCTCTGCGATTTTTACCCCACACACTTCCCTCCAATGCTAAATTTACGATTCCTCGATGTATAAGAATGTGTCCTACCAAGCGATCCCTCCTTTTAGCCAGGGTATGCCAAAAATTCCTTTTCTCACCAATTCTGTTCAGTACTTCTTCATTGGTTATGCGATCTACCCACCTAATCTTCAGCATTCTTCTGTAGCACCACATTTCAAAAGCCTCTATTCTCTTCCTGTCCGCACTGCTTATCGTCCATGTTTCACTCCCGTACAAGGCAACACTCCACACAAATGCCTTCAGAAAAGACTTCCTTACACTTAAATTAATATTCGATGTTAGCAAATTTCTCTTTTTCAAAAATGCTTTTCTTCCCATTGCCTTTCTGCATTTTATATCATCTGTACTGCGACCATCACATGTTACTTTACTACCCAAGTAACAAAACTCATCTACCACCTTCATGGTTTCGTTACCTAATCTAATTCCTTCAGCATCGCCCGATTTTCTAAGACCGCATTCCATATCATGAATGAAGATATTACAACAAACAATAGGTATAATCTTTTATAGGGCAAAACATTTTTTTTTCTGAAAATTTGAACGGTAATATTTTTATTGCATCCCATTTGACTAATAAATGCCTATATAAGTCAAATGGGATGCAATAAAAATATTACCGTTCAAATTTTCAGAAAAAAATGTTTTGCCCTATAAAAGATTATACCTATTGTTTGTTGTAATATCTTCATTCATGATTCGCACAGTCAACTGATAAATAAAAAATGTTACAATCCTCCTGGATGGTAGTCATTTCCTCCAACTTCCTCACCCAGTGCTATCCCCCTCCTCTTGAATCTGGCTCCTCCCTTTACAGGATGGTAGTCGATATATTGCCCACCTACCGTAAGTGCGAAACATTGTACGTTTTAAAGTTACTCTTTGCCTTCCTTGTATTTACCCGTTTCATTCAAAATAAGTTTACCACAGGAATTTGTAATATTTCATAGTGTTTAGTAATGTTTTATTGTTTGAATGTTGTAACGTGTTCAATTTTTGTAATTCAGTAAATCAGTTAATAAATGGTATCTTCTTTTCATTTCAAAAGCCTTTTTTAGTTACCTATTCCAGATACACGATGGTGTTCTATTAAATAACCAACATTCACAGTAGTCTAGGCACCACCCAAACTGAATAGTGGTGTGTACATCAGCCACCTATTTCTCCCTTTCACTTCCAAGTTAAATGAACATAAAATAATTCTGAGTATATTACATGGCTATGTAAGTCAAATGTGATGCTATAAAAATATACCGTTCAAATTTTCAGAAAAAAGTTTTGTTCTATAAAGGATTATACCTATAGTTTGTTGTGATATCTGCATTCATGATTCGCTGTTGGTACTTTTAGTGGTGTTGTAACCTTTATGAATTCCAAGATATTCCAAAACATGTAGTCTTCCATAATAGCCATAATTGAAAGTAAGAACATAAATTTTGGTTTAGTCATATGATAACTATCACAGGGAGCACAGAAACTAAAACACGGCTAGTGGATAACTATTGTTGTCAAACACAAACAAATGTACAGTTCAAAGAGTTTACTGCGAAGTACCGCTAGTGCTGGCAACTTAGAGAACGGACATTTGTCTTTAAATAAAAAAAAAAAAAAAAAACAGCCATCTAGACTATATTTTCACAGCACAATGCCAATAAGCGAAATGGTGGAAAACAAAATTCTCAGAAATGCAAGTGCATGATTATTTTAAAATATAGTAAATAGTCGAATATTTCAATAAAACCAACACCAAATTAAGCATAAACATCCATATCGTCATAATTTGCATAAAAGTAAAAATTGTGAAATTTTGTCTTTTGAGCGGTACGACTCCCGTTATAAAGTAGTGGCGAAAACGGTACAAAAAGCGTATTATGCTCCAGGAAGACCACGGTAATACCTATCACGGAATGCCTAGAAGCATATTTGACATAACCGACCTACGAGTGTCAACAATTGTATTTCTTCCTCGTCAACTCCCCTTTATCCAACATATGGCCGGGTTGGGGTGTCGATGGTGGTTCTCCACTTTCCTCGGTCTTTCCACCATTCTTTTCCACTATTTGGTTTCTCCTCTTAAACTCGTCTTAATGCTGTCTATCCGTCCTGTTCTCGGTCTTCCTCTTGAACTCCGTCATTCTTCTAGGTATTCTTCTCTCTCCCATCCGCTTCACATCATTTTTATCCGTTGTTTTCCATTTTTTCGTTCAACTTTTCCACTTAAATTTTCTTCCTGACATGTACATTTTTTTACTACACGGTGAAGCGTTACAATGATAATTTATCTGATTTTGTATCGCAAAGGTGAATTTATTAGAACTTTGACTATCTAAGGCATAGATGTACTACTAAACGGTGACATGTGAAAATTTTTGCCTGGCCCGGACTCGAACCTGGGTTTCGCGCTTTTCGCTAGCGACCCGGCACAAATTCACATATCGCCATCCGGTAGTACAGTGGAGCTGTAATAAATTCGTTATTGCGGTAAATATTAGATAAATTATTCGATCACTGTAACTCGTCATCCTGTAATAATATTACAAATTCCTTACCGAGGCAATGACAACCAGAACTTAGGGTAATGCCTCGCTGTCAGCATTCATCCTGGCGCGGAAATGCGGTATAAGCGGTGAGTGCTAAGGATGAATGCTGACTCATATATATAGTCACTGTGACATATGGAAATTTGGATCGATCCTGCAGTGCTCAGTTAGGCTAATGGTACAGCAAACACTCGCCTACAACGGAAAACTTGAGTCCCAGCCCGCCACCAATTTTTATTCGGTAGTGCATCTACGCCTTATACAGAGGAGCTGCAAGGAATTCGCTATTGCTATAAAAATTCGATCATATATCACTCTGTTTCTCCTCGTCTTCCCTAACATACTTATCAGGAATTTCATTTCAGTGGTTTGTATCCTACTCTCCTCTCTCCTTCTCATAATCCAAGTCTCTGATCCGTATTTTAGTACGGATATGACGTAGGTCTTGTACAATACAAACTTGCTCCTCATTGGCACCTCCCTACTCCATACTACACCTCTCACACACAGCTTTGTTGTGTTAGTTTACTAATTACTGCCGCCACACGAGTATTCTCCATTAATTCACTTCCAAAATACTTAAAGGTGTCCACTCTTTCAATATCTCGTCCCTTAATATGAATTTGCCACTTGCCTTCCTTCTACCCACTGGTTACCACCATGCTCTTGCAGTTTTCTCCTCACTACATTTCATTCCTTAATTCTCGATCTTATTCTAACGGATGTCTATTCGTTACTGTACTTTTCACTGCTTGTTCTCCACACTACAATATCGTGCACAAATAACACCTTTGTCTCCGTTCCTATACTAATATTTAAAATAATCTATTACCTTTTACTGTTCGTCAACAGTAGCGATTGTTTTTGGTCTAGTAACATGTTTCTGACGCAGTATAAATAGGTTGCGGATGTTCTCTCTCTCTCTCTCTCTCTCTCTCTCTCTCTCTCTCTCTCTCTGACTTTAAACAAACACACACACACACACACACACAGTACAGTGTATATATGTGTGTGGGTGGGAGGGGAGTCATACACGCGTGCACTCCAACACAACACGCAGCCATTTCTGTGTCAACCACCGCCGTCCAGTTTCTTCCTCTGTTACGCAGACGATACGCCTCGTCGGACTCGCTAATAGCCTGCAGCTGTTACTGCAATGAGTGACTGACAGAGGCCGAGTTGAAGAAGTCACATCATCGCGAGCGCTTTTCTATTTGTGTCCGCGCATGCTGCTCTACTGCGCCGTTCGCAGCTAGTTTCCTACTCAAAGAGAGCTGGAGAACATGTCATTACGAGCTGTACACAATTCTAACATATAAAATTGCATGCATGTTTGATCGTAGTTTACGCTTTGCCGTACTGTTCATCCTATGAAATTCGATTTCAGTCTCATTCAAGGGAAATCAGTAATTATTTAGTTAATAAAGTTTGAAACACAAGAATATTTTTTGCGGGGAAAGGATATTTCGTTGATAGAGTAGCATCTGTCACGCATGTCGTCTGCCATCATTCCAGACGTGAACTATGTTCGCGCCAATCAGAGACTCGAAATATCCGACATCAGTTATATCACGATGAAGGGCTGCTGGTAAAACCGAAATTCACAGATAATACAACCAATTTTATAGCTATTTGTGTGGCTTCAAAATCGATACACGTCACCTATAACAGGCCTAAGAGAAATTAATAGTTGGGTGGTTTGTACCGTCCCTCCAACCCCCTCTCCCGGCCCCTGCTGCTGTAGTAGTTTTAGAATCATTGAAAGAAAGTCTACGCCAGGTAGTGCGTAGGTATCCGGGCCATGCGATATTAGTCGGGGGAGACTTCAATCTTGAGACTATAGATTGAGACCTCTGGCTTCATTTCTGGCGTTACTGACAAGTAGTCTTCGGAGCTACTTTGGGAGACATTCTCCGAAAACTATCTTCAGCAGTTAAACCGGCAAACCACGCGCAATGGAAATATTTTAGGCCTTATGGCAAAGAACAGGCGTGACCTTATTAACGATGTCTGTGCAGACAGATAGCGATCTAGATTGTCGTATTTTAATTATTTGCCGGTCGCGTTGGCCGAGGGGACTGAGGTGCTCCAGTCACGGTCTGCACGGCCACTACGGTCGGAGGTTCGATTCCCCCCTCGGGCATGGATATTTGTGCCGTCCTTAGTTGTAAGTAGTTCATAAGTAGTTTGTAAGTTTAGGGACTGATGACCCCGTAGTTAAGTCCCGTAGACTCTACAAACATTTGAACAAAAAAAAAAAAAAAAAAAAAAAAAAAAAAAAAAAAAAAAAAAAAAAAAAAAAAAAAAAAACCTCTTTCAAACATTACTATAATCAATTGTTAGCATCGAACTTAGAAAATGAATAGAGATAGTTTAGATTCCGGTACAATGGATGTGGACTAAATTTAAATGCATTGTAAATAAAGGGTTAGGGAAATATGTGCCTGTAAAATTGTTTAAGGACGAAAAAGCCACCGTAATAGAATAATAATGTTAGAAAGCTACTGAGAAAGCAAAGGTCGTTGCGCTCTCGGTTCAAAAAAGAACACGCAAATGATGACAGGCAAAATTTAGTAGAGATTCGAGTGTCAAAAGTATCGATGCGCGAAGCATGCAATAATTGTCACAACCATACATTAGCGAAATATCTTTTCGAGGACCCAAAAAATTCTGATCCTATCTAAAATCGGTAGGCGGGTCAAAGGCCACTATCCAATCACTCGTTGATTATTCCGGGAAGGTAATATAAGAAATCAAACGGAGGACTACACAAATACACCGTTACTTGATCAACGTACTAAATCTGAAATGAAGGCATAGTAATAGGTATTTCCGGTGTAGAGAGAGCTAAATACGAAAAAGTCTCCTGGTCCTGGTGGAATAACAGTTTGGTTTTACAAAGAGTATTCTGCGGCATCGGCCCCATTACTTAGCTTGCATTTATCAGGAATCATTATTTCGCCGGCCGCGGTGGCCGAGGGGACTGAGGCGCTCCAGTCACGGTCTGCACGGCCACTACGGTCGGGGGTTCGAATCCCCCCTAGAGCATGGATATTTGTGCCGTCCTTAGGATTAGCTAGTTCATAAGTAGTTTGTAAGTTTAGGGACTGATGACCCCGTAGTTAAGTCCCATAAGCTCTACAAACATTTAATTTCAATCTTTAATTCAGCGAAAAGTTCCTAGTGATTGGAAAAAAGCGAACTGACCCACATAATTACAGGCCAATATCGTTGACATCAGTATCCTGTGGAATTCTGCAGCATTTTCTCAGTTCGAATATAGTAAATTTCCTTGAGACGGAAAAGCTTCTTTCTGTAAATCATCACAGGTGTAGGAAACATCGTTCATGTGAAACTCAGCTTGCCCTTTTCTTACATGACATCTTGCGAGCCATGGATGTAAGGCTAAAGCAGAATTGCTTAACACAGCTTACCTAAATTCCTTCACTAGAGAAGACGAAGCAAATACTCCAGGATTTCTATCAAGAACAGCTTCCACCATGTGTAATTTAGAAGTAAATATCCCCGGAGTATTAAAATAACTTAAATCAGAAAAGTAATTCTCCCGGTCTTGAATGTCTTTAATTTTTATGTCTTTTGTTATATATATTTCTTCTTTAGTTATTTATTATAGAAATGATTATTTACACAATGTAAATAAAAATATTAATCGTTTTATTTTAATTGTTTTAATATTTATTTTTTCAATAGCTTTTTTAATTATTAGTACAAATTTGATTAGAATTTTATTCTGGCTATATACCAAATAGGTTCCTTACAATATTGATGCAGTAGTCCTATACTCAAAGATTGGAAAGCTGCATAGGTCTCTCCAATATTCAAGAAAGGCAATAAGAATGATCCGCAAAATTACAGGCCTATATCATTGACGTCGGTTTTCAGCAGGACTGTAGAACGTACTTTCTCAAATATTATTAACAACCTCAAAGAGAACGTCCTATTGTCCCATAGTGAACACGGATTCAGAAACATTCTTGTGAAACGCAGGTAGCTGTTTTCTCAGATTATGTGATGAGTGCTATCGGTAACGCTTGTCAAAATGTCCAAATGTTTGTAAATCTATCGGACTCAACTGCGTGATCATTAGTTCGTAGCTTGAAAACTAAATCTTAGGTCAACTAAGGACAACACAAACCGCAGTACTTACGGCTAATCCGCCGCGGCAACGGGATATCCGGAAGGCTTTTGACAGCGTACCTCCAAGGCGTCTGCTAATCAAACAGCGTGCTCATGGAATATCGCCACTGTTGTGCGACTGGATTCGAGTTTTCCTGTCAGAAAGGACAATACGTCGTAATCGACGGTAAGTCATCGAATAGAACAGAAGTGATATAGGGCCCTTACTGTTCCTTATTTTCATAAAGAGAGAGATTTAAGAGACAATCTGAGTAGCATCCTTAGTCTATCCCTGAATAATGCTTTCACTTATCGGTTAGTAGTCACCAGAAGATCAAAAGCAACTGAAAAATGATTTAGATAAGATATCTGAAAGGTTCAAATCTTGGAAATTGACCCAGATAAGTGTGAAGTTATCCATGTGACGACTAAAAGAAATCCGTTGTACTTCAGTCATACGATAAGTCAGTCAAACCTACAGGTCGTTAATTCTACTAAATACCTAGGAGTAACAATTACGAGCAACTTAAATTTGAAAGAACACATAGAAAATATTGTAGGAAAGGCGAACCGAAGACTACGTTTCATTGACAGGACACTCAGAAGACGCAGCAGTTCTACTAAAGAAACTGCCTACACTACACTTGTGTATCCTGTTTTGGAGTATTGCTGTGTATTGGTGAGCCACACCAGGTGGGACTGACGGAAGATTTAGAGAAAATTCAGAGAAGGACAGCTCGTTTTGTATTATCGCGATACAGAGGAGAGAATGTCACGGAAATGATGCACGATTTGGGGCGGAAACTATTAAAAGCAGGGCGTTATTTGTTGCGTCGAGATCTATTTGCGAAATTTCTTTCACCAAATTTCTCTTCAGAATGCGAACATATATTGTTAGCACCCACCTACATAGGGAGACATGACCATCATGTGACCATTATTTTTTTTTTCTTTTTTTGCTAGAGAATGGAAAAATATCATAAAAGTGTTTCGATGAATCCTCTGCCACGGACTTCAATGTGACGTGCTGAGTATCTGTGTAGATACGGACGGAAACCCGAAACCATTTTATTCAGTGTTATCGCCGCGAGGCTATGCATTCTTACACAGGAATGTCAGCCCCCGTAGCTCCAGACGACAGTGTTGCTATCTCCCACGAAGGGGGCCCGGGTTCGATTCCCGGCAGGGGACTGGGTGTTGTATGTTGTCCTAATCATCATCATATCAACACCATCTCATCATTATATAATCATCTCATCAACAGATCATCATATCATAATATCATCATCTCATCATCAGATGATCTCATCATATTATCATCTCATCATCACATCATCATCATTATCTCATCATCATCTCATCATCATCGGCACGAAAGTCGCCCAAGTGGCGTCAAATACGGCAGCCGATCAATCCCGTGTGGGATCTCCCGACCAAAAATGCCATACACTTATTTCCTCAGGAAAAACCAGTTGTTCATAAACATTCTCGTGCTACCACTTGTTAAAGTTAGAACTCATTGTGGAACGCGCTGTGTGCCTCGAAGGCACAGAGGTTTTCCTCTGGGCAGGTGGTGAGCCTGGGTTTTGCAGGCGGCGTCGGCAGCGGCGGCCGGGCACGTGTGCGCCTGGGGCGGCCCGCCAGAGCCGTGCTCAGCGGCCCTCGAGCGGCCTAGCGGCCATTCATTGCGGCTGGAGGGCCCTGCTTACCGCGGCCGCCTCTCCACGCAGACGAGCACCGAGCCGGCGCCGACGCAGTCGCCGCCACCGCCGCCGCCTACACCTTGCGCTGCGCCGCGCCCACAACACAGCAGCGCCGTCGCCCGTAAACACTTTGGCGACCGCGACAGGACTTCTCAAGCCAGCGGAGGAGAGTTTTTGTTGCTCCCGCGTCACTCGAGTGGATACGCACACTCTTCAGAATCCGCTGTAAAGCGCATCCCTCCTGGCTAAAACGCGCTTTCAATACAGGACCCGCCAGTGACGAGGCTTTGTGCGAGGTGGGGTTTTCACTTGCCACGTGCCCTTCCCGGAGCTACTACTTCATCACAGTCTGACGGGAAAGCAGGGTGTCGCAGTGAGATAGGCACAGCTCTAAGTCCGATTTTGAGCTAGCATAACATATTCTATAGTTCCAGTGTTTGGATACTTTATCAAGTAATCACGTCAAAAATAACTCAAATTATAGTGATACGCCAGCTCTGTTGTGTGTAAACTTTAGAAAAGAATATGCGAAATTACGTATGTGAAACATAGAAGAGTTAGGAGTGAAAAATTGAAATAAATAACAAGTTAAGGCAATTTTTTTAAAGAACAGAGTGGAACGACAATGTAAATGGATGAAAGCAGTGTGTGACACCCTCTGTCGCAATCATAAAGGCATGGCTATGAGTACGAGAGTGATGAGCTAGCCTAACAAATTCTATTGATCCAGTGTTCGGAGTCCCGGTGAAGTAATCACGTCAAAAGACCTCAAACGAATTATGGAAATACACCGGCTCTGTTGTGTTTATAGAGCAATTTGGAGAAAATGAAGTTAATGAAACATGGAGGAATTATGAGTGGAAAACTGAGATTAATAGCAGTTTAAGTCAAGTTTTTAAAATAAAAGGCTGAAACGCAATGTCAGTGAATGAAGGGATGAATTGGCGGATATAACAATCAAGGTTGAGACGTTCTATAGGTTACAAATTCATTGTTCCAATTTTAATAAAGAACTACTATCAAAATTGAACTATGCAGATTAAAATTATACTAAAAACGGACACGAGATGATCGATAAACTAAAGTGGAAGACTCTGCAGGAGAGACGCTCCGTCGCTGGTTACGGGCTTTTCTCGAAGTTTCGATAACATACCTTTACCTAGGAGTCTAGCAGTTTATTGCTCCCTCTTACGTATATCTCGCGTAGTGATCATGAAGATAAAATCAGAGAGATTAGAGCTCATACAGAGACATACCGGCAATCTTTCTTTCCGCGAACAATACGGGACTGGAATAGGAGGGAACACCGATAGTGGTACTCAAGGTACCCTCCGCCACACACCTATCGGGTGGCTTGAGGAGTATGAATGTCGATATAGATGTAGAAAATGCCAAAAAATATTCTAATTTTTGTAAACCTATTAGAACAAACTGCTATGGTCATCAGTCGCTATGCTTACAAAGTACTCGTACTAGTCTAAGAACTACATACACTCGAACCTCCAAAGGCGAGCAACCGCGCGCTCCGCAGCAAGGTGTCTTAGAACGCACGGCCACTCCACCACGGCACGAAAGTGTCTCTCGAACTACCATTATCCATTAGAATACGCATCACACTGTACACGGCTTGTACCAGGATCTCTTGCGTACGTTCTAGTGTCCTTAGGAGCTGTCCTGCAGACTTCGATCGAAGGCCCTCAGCACCTTAACACTTCAGCATCACATAAATATTTTATTGGGACACAGTAGGTGACGTTACATCTCCTCCACGATAACGACATAGCTTCGGAGAGCCGCATTGACGTTTCTTATTGTTGAGAATATTGATGGTAGGTTGGAACGCATCACGTTCACAAGTGAAGGTGTTGTCCTCTTGTACCGTTAGGCATCAATTTAGACAATTTTCATTGGTGTTCATGCATATCTGGTGTTATCCTTTAGAAAACTATACAGACGTATTCCAACAGAGATTCAATCGAAGAAACGCCACGAATCTAAGCGGAAAGATAAAAATGCTGTTAATGATTCCTCCATTCTTCAACTCATGGAACAGAAGTTAGGAGGGTTGGTGCCATTCAAAAATGTCTTTTTTACATACTGTTACCTAACAGAATCTAGTAGTATTCTTACGGAGCAATAAAAGGGAAGTTCCAAGATATGTTTCTGTAATCGAATATCACAAATCATCACCTTTAGATGACTTAGTTTACAGCGTACACATCAAAGTAATACTGAATTCGTTCACTATTATTTGTTACTAAAACTGTCAGTCACTTCGCAGTTACAACGACAGTTTGTGAATATATAGTGTGTGTTTGTGTGTGTGTGTGTGATAAGAGAGAGAGAGAGAGAGAGAGAGAGAGAGAGAGAGAGAGAGCAAGCATACATACGTTACACTGCATTTTACTTAGAGACCTAATTTTCATGTATTTGTAAAACTAAGGAACCAAATCGCTTGGTTATCGGTCACGCAACGCGGCCATTCCAGTGCGGCTTCTTTAGTTCAATATGACTGTCCTGAATAGAAATCTGTTGATTTTATATCCTTTTACAATGTCAGATTTATTCCTGAAAATACGGTTGAACAGTACTAAGGGATCCTTTACCACTACGCCATGCCGTGATGTAAAAGATTTAAATTTGGCTCTAAGGTACCTACAAACTTCCTCTCTGAAACTGTAAAAGTGTGACACCCTGCAACATCATCTTTGGGCTCTGTGACACATCAAACAGCGGAAGAAATAACAGCGCTATGAGGTTTAAAGTGGGTTAATGATATCACATTGGCACCGAATTTCACTAAACTTTTCCCAACGCAACAGTGGACGTGTCACATGACAGGAATCATAACCCCTTTTATCAACGGAAATTAAGCGGTAATGTTATAGAGGATCGAGGAAATCTTTCGGACATATTGACACTCAAAGTCGACGTTAAGAGATATCTGGGTTGGTTGACAAAAGCAATAGAACGCATACACTTTCATCAATTTATAGTTATTAAATCACCAATCACCATTGTTCATCCGTATATGTGCAATAAAAGAACAAGCAATTAAATATTTAAATCGACCTGATTCGAATGTAACAAAATTACGACAAAATAACTTTAGGAAAACCAGAAGTTATTAAATTTAAAAAGTTTCGAAATCATTTCAAGATTTTAATATCGTGTGACCTTTGATACTACTTCTGAGATATTAAGTCAGAAACAATAATCATTCTATATAAAAAAAACTAAATAAATAAAAATAAGAAAATCCTGACTAACAGCTCAGTGGAATACAAACATATCATTCATGTTCTGTGGTCAATACACGAACAATAAGATATTTACCTTTCTTTCTTTTGAGCAGAAATAAAATATTTTTTTAATGTAATTCGTAAATATCTGTAAAATGCTTCGCTGTTGGTGACATTTGGAACAATATAATTAATAATTCAAGAACTTTTTTTTCACTCAAATTTTTAACACCTCTTTCATTTTCTTCATTTCGGCTACCCTCCTACTTTAGTTGACCACTTTCAATTCAGCGATTTTTGCAAGCTTTCAGCTGTGTAGCGCTCCACTCCTGGTGTAGCTCCTGATTTTATGCAAGCCAATTTTTAGAGGTGTTAAGAACTTGCCTGTAACCAGGCGCTAGACCAGGTATCTAGCGTTACCCGCTCAATGACTGTCGAACACAGTGAACTCAGGGGCTCAAAAAAGTGTATTGGTAGCACCAAGGCTGTTCCCAAACCTAATTCGAAAACGGTAACACTTAACGACTTTCAAGAAGCTTCACATTTAATTATGGACTTAAAGAGACTTCTTGTCACTGCCCTTCCGCCTCAAAAATAAAGATGAACTGCAGCATCCGGGATGACTTTCCAATGTATTATATCTCAACTGTTCTCTCTATTCGCTAAACACTTTGCAGACATATATATAGCAGACTTTCCTGGAGGGAAAAATATGTATAAAATAAAGATTTTTGACTTACCTAAAGTACCGGCTCGTCGACAGAAACATAAAACACACACAAAAACACACAAACATTTGAGCTTTCGCCACCACTAGCAGCTTCTTCGGGGAAAAGAGGAAGGAAGGAGAGGAAAAAGGGAAGTATACGGGTTTTAAGGAAGTGGAAAAGGAACCATTCCAATCCCAGGAGTGGAAGGAATTACCTTAGGGGACAAAAAGGAAGGTAAACAAATACACACACACTCACACATATCCACATGCAAGCACACCTAGGCAGACATTTGTCTGCCTCTTTTTCCCGAAGAAGCTGCCAGTGGTGGCGAAAGCTCGAATGTTTGTGTGTTTTTGTGTGTGTTTTATGTTTCTGTCGACGAGCCTATACTTTAGGTAAGTCAAAAATCTTTATTATATATATATATATATATATATATATATATATATATATATATATATATATATATATATATATATATATTGAATGTACCTACAAAATTATATGACTGTATGGTATATAGATCAGGAGATATGGCATGATAGTCACTAACACGCCTCAAAGTGTAAATGGGCGTTCATCAAAGATCAATAACATGTTCGATGTTTTCATTCTGTACGCAACGCATTCTGTATACAGTGTACCTACATATGCAATTGAGTGTAAATGCATTATTACATTACTGAATAACAAATAATTCAGAAGATGTGTCAGCATACATAACATAATGCGTCAAGGAAGTGCTGTTGCTTAAAATGATGTGCGAATTACCTATTTGTCCTGGCCTCGGTCGGTGGTCACCTTTATAATGTGAATGAAAGGGCTGAAAGTTCAGTCAATGAATATCAACGTCAAATAAAGGCGCGAAAGCCATAGCGCTACTGCAGTCGAAAGAGGATTACTGTTCACTTTTTTAATATTTACTTCCGCTCGGCCACTTTACGCCGTTATCTTGGAATAAGTGTCCACTTCGACAGGCTACAGTAATGATAAATTATCTCCGAAAGGAAAAACGCCAAGATCGCCGTATGATTAATTAATTGATTACCGACCGGTTTCGATGGGCTAAGCTATCATCTTCTGGTCGTAAATGTACTATAATGTGATGATGTATTTTTTGTTTGTTATAATTTTTTAACGGAAATATTACATTATATTATATTTTGACTACGTGCAATGTTGCACTTCCTGTTTAACCTCCATTAAAAAAAATGACCAAATTGTAGAATATATATGACCAGAAGTCTGTGGCATAGCCCCTCGAAACAGGTGGTCAATCAATTAATTAATCATACTGCCATCCTGGCGTTTTTTCCTTTGGAGATAATCAGTGCATATCGCCTTCATCAAGCGATGTCAGGTAATGTCATTCATTAATGATATACGTTATACACTTTAATTATAAATTTTCAGCGTGATACGTAGTAACATGCAGATTCAAGTTATATAAACGGCAGGCTTCCACTAGTAACCATGGTTTAGTGAAAATTCAGTTTTCTTTAAAGTGGCCTCCTTCGAACATCCCTCATTCCATTAACATCTTACAATTGCGCAAGTGAGTCCAAGAAATGTTTTCACCACAATATTAAACGGTAGGAAGTCAGATGTGCATAAAAAATAAATTGAATTGTTAAATTGTATTTAATTGCGGACTATGTGGGAAGATGCAGCGTTACCTACTACTGAATTACACATTTCAAGATTTTAATATCGTGTGACGTTTGGTACTACTTCTTAGATTGGTATTAAGTCAGAAAGAATAATATATATACCTGACTAACAGCTCAGTGGAAAACAAACATAACATTCATGTTCTGCAGTCAATAGAAGATGAACAATAAGAGATATACCTTTCTTTCTTTTGAGTAGAAATAAATGATTTTTTAAGGTAATTTGTAAATATATACAAAATGCTTCACTGTTTGTGATATTGGGAACAATATCATTAATAATTCAAGAACATTTTTCATCGCTCAAATTTTTAATACCTCTTTCAGAATGCAGCCCGGTTATTGAAGTTCTGCAGCCCACAACGGTGCCATGAAGAGATTAAAGTAGTACAGAAAGGAGACAGTGTATCCGTGATTTCAAATACCCTGTGCCGTTTGCAGGGGAAGCGAGAGCAGAATTAATTTCTGCACCGCTTCCCGCGGCATTTCTCAGCACCTTCTGCCTGTTACCGTATTCGATGTGTTTGCTTGCCTCCAGCGCTTCGTGACAGAAACCCTGTCACAACAAATATACAGCCAGCCGACTTCCAGCTACCAGCATCATACGAAAGTTATTTACTCCAAATGTCAAACGGAAACATTCACTACCTTCACCAGACAGCTTTTACCTAATAGAAACGTTTTCCCAACAAAATCAAAAGAAGAAATTAAAAACCAGAAGAAATTAAACACAGAAAGTAATCACTTTTCTGATAAACACGATAAACGCACAAATTACCAACATTGAATGCAAATTAAACTTCCATGTTGCGACTGCATATTACCTTAGCTTCTTAATAACTTAATAAAGCTTAAATTTATGTCGCCATTTGCAAAGAAGCCGTCAGGTTTAGGATACTGAAATAAGATAAGTACTGTCAGGATGACGCAAAACGAAGATGGCTATGTTGAAGTTGATATACAGTTGGGGTCTTCAGAGGCGCATGATGGTGGATGAGTGAGAGAGAGAGAGAGAGAGAGAGAGAGATGACATGACACGTGTAACAAATACCAACGCTAACCATGACAGACGGCGATGATATTCTGGGTTTAAACATACAAGGCTTTTGAACATTGATTGAATGCAGTGTGAGATCAACAAATAATTCTAGATAAAATATGGTAGATTTGAAGTTTGATCACGACGGACAATCCAGTCCTAACTAAAGTGATTTATTTTTTATTATAGGGCCGGCAGAATTGAATATTTCGTAAAACGATAATGATTTCAGTTTTTGATTGCTCCTAACTATTTTTATTTATCCACTACAGCTGTTTCCCAATTATGATATTGTCAAGTGGTCTGCAAAAGTCTAAATATTTTTCGAAACGAAATAGCACATTACAATTATTTTAAATGTTTCACATTCCTTACCTCTTGTTTTTACATATAGCTTCTGTATCCCTGTATGATATTATGCAGGTACATTTGTCAGAAAGTCGTTTATAATTATTTATTATCTAAATGACTTTTCTGATTGATAGCTTTCGTGGTGCTATATGCTTATACAAAGATTTTGCATTCTGAATTTCGTTGCGTCTGCGGTTGTTTTACGAAAACTGATACAATAAACCATTTCTTTTTAACAAGAACTACAAATAAACGGTAATAGTATTGTAACAATAATGTGATATTAAAGTGAGTTTTAGTTTGATTATACTTCATACTTAACTTACATACTAAATTGTTTCTGTGTTTACATTGTGTTAACTATGATCATATACTTCGTTCTCCGAATCTTCCAGATGTATGAAATTTGAAGTGTGATTCGGTATATCGGTAAAGATAATGGACAGTGTAAGGCTAACAGTAATCACGTATGAAGCAAAAAACCGGTTTTATTATATTATAGCCCATGAAAAACAGCACAGTAACTTTTTAGCTACAATTTAAGTCTTTTAGTCCCTAACAACTGAGCGTAATATTGCTTTTGTCCGGTCTAGTCTAGAAACTTCCGTTTATTCCTGTAAGCCGTTAGTGTATAACAAGCAAACTGTATAGTACAAACAGACAATGACTTTAAAACTGTTCTACAGCGCTAAATCTCACAGCAAATTAGTGCTGTAGGAAAACTTATGTTTGCTTATTCAGCGCAGTTTCTCCGTCCAGAGACCACCTTCACGTACAGTTCGCGTGCTTTCTTGCTAAATTGGCTGGGAGGCTGTTAATTAGTACAGATACCAGAAAGCTATGTGATGTTCTCAGATGATATAGTATTATATAGCACAAACAAGTATAAGCTGGAAATGAGACTGGAGATCTGGAAAAAAAGCTTTGGAAGACAGAGAGATGGAAATCAATAGGAAGAAAACGGAGTGCATGTGCCCAAGATAACAATGAGAAGAAACAAGTCATTCAGATGGACAAGACTTGAAGTCGATAGATTTAAATACTTAGGATCAGTGTCCAGCGATGGCAGTTTTGACATGGCAATAGCCCACAGAGTACAGGTAGGGTGTATGAATTGGAAAAGAAAGTCAGGTGTCTTGTGTGACAGAAGAATAAATCTGAAGACTACAGTTATAGTTATGGTGTATAAGTCAGTAGTGATACCTGCAGTGGTTTATGGAGCAGAGCCAATTGTTAAAAATGTCAAGAAGAATTTGTGACATCACAAGAGCAGAAACGATCAGAAATGAGGAAATAAGATGCAGTGTTAAACTGACAGAGCTATCAAAGTAGGTTCAAGAGAGAAGATTACAGTGGTACGGACATGTCATGAGGACGGATGACACTTGTGTTGACAAGAGAACGACAGCGATGATAGCGGATGGTGACAGAGGAAGAAGGGACCAAGAAGAAGATGGAGGGACCGTATGAGTATTTCAGGGAGAAACATTTAAGGAACCGAGGGAAATGACCCCACTTGAGTGGAAGAAGACGTAGGTAAAGATTAATAAACAGAAGACCAGAAAGTTAGGTATAGAACATGCTAGAACAAATTTTGCGACCCACTGACCAGATTCACATACTTACTGAAGCTTGCGCGCAGCCTTGTCTTATTCAGTAACGTATTCACATGAATCGCACACTATTTCTGACACTCCAGACCAACAAATTAATTTTGGAGAAATGGATTAAACTTTTAAGCAATTTAAAGGTCCATATTCTTAGGTGACAATAAAAATTCATTTTCTAAATGACAGCCGCGACGGAGTCACTGAGCGCATTGAGGCGCTATGCTCCGATGCGCGTGGCCATTCCCTGTCGGAGGTTCGGATCCTCCATTGCGAATGGTTGTTTTTGCTGTCTTTAGTATAAGTTTATAAGTACTTTGTAAGTTTGGGGACTGAAGAGCCCGCAATTAAGACCATAACCTTGACAAACATTTGAACATTTCTAAATGACAGAGAGCCACTATTTGCGTACACCTGCACGACAGCGTTAATTTCAAATGTTCAAATGTTTGTTAAGCTTAAGGGGTTAACTACGGGGTCATCAGTCCCTAAACTTACAAACTACTTTTGAACTAGCTAAGACTAAGGACGGCACAAATATCCATGCCCGAGGGGGGATTCGAACCCCCGACCGTAGTGGCCGTGCAGACCGTGACTGGAGCGCCTCAGTCCCCTCGGCCACCGCGGCCGGCAGCGTTAATTTCTCGAATCTGAAGTGTTACGAATCTCGTGTCCCTTGTAAGGAACATAAAGACTCTTCGATAGTAGGATCGTTAATGCCTTACACATTATATAACTATTATATATTGATGGTTATTTCTTATGTGTATTCATTCCTCCTTTCTCAGTGGACTATCAGTGAACTACGTGCATCTAATCAACATAGGTAGCATTAGTTCTGACAGTGCGAAATTTTACACCTCAGCAGACGTCTTAACGTTTAACTGTAACGACCGAGTGCTTCACAGCTGTATCAAACAGAGCTTTGCAATGAAAATTTAATGTGTTTTTGTAATATTTCTAAAGCGCAAGATGCACATGTTAGCTGCGTAAGATAACACACACTTATTTTATCCAAGAATTAATGGTTTACGCATATTGGTAACAGTCGGAAGGGGTGGGTGTGCTGACTGTCATGCTCCTCCATACCGTGGCCGTCGACGCATTCGGGTTGAGAATGACACGGAGGTCAGTCGGTACCATACAGCTTCAGAGGGCTGATCGGAAAGAGTCTGACAAACATCATTCCCTGCTTGCATACACCTTTGTCAAAGATATTTTAAATCGTTGCTAAATTAGTAATGATCAACAACTCATGTATTTTACGAAAGTCAAACTAAAAGAAAAACATTTTTATCATTCAGTACGAGAAACTTTATAAACGTAAATTCTATAAAAAAAAAGTACAGTATGCACATTTTTGTGTTTCAACATACAGCGGTTAAAACGGGGGATCAGCTGAGATATCTAGGTTCTGAAACAATTGCATTAGCAGAATGAACTAATATGGTTGTACGGAGTGGAGACAATAAAATTACGGCAATAATAAAAATTGCTGCAGAGGGCGTTTACCAAACCGATTACATCAGCAGTGGAGATAGCAGGTAGTGCAATTCAACAACAACGTGACTTAACCTGAAGCTAAGTCACTGGGAGCAATAGGAAGGTTGAAAGAGAAATACGAAAAGTAACTAGGTCTATTGGGATGTCACAAAGTGTAATTTCCAGTACTGGAAGCGATTACAGACTACAGGAATCGTTTAAAGAAGGCTAAGCAAAGTTCGTCCGCGGGTAACATCAGCAGTGTCCGTTATCTTCGGGTAACAGTTCGTCGAGACAGGAGGCGGGATACCATTCCACTGCAACATACCCTCCAGGCAGCAACAGGACGTGCAATATCAGAACAAACAGTCCAAAATCACCTTCACCTACGCACGGAGACCTGTGGTGTGTGTCCCATTGAAACGACGACACCGTTTAACCTGCAGAAACAGGTCGGCGGAAGATTGCAGTCGTAGCGAATGGCGACGTGTTTTGTTCACAGACGAGTTAAGATTTTGTGTTCAGCTGCACAATCGGTTTTCCCTCATCTGGAGAGAAAGTCGAACTCTGAACGTTTCAGCTGATGAACATCATGATGGTGGACAAATGGTGTGGGTATCAGCCAGTATTGGAGGACATATGGACTTCTATGTCACTCAGAATGGTGAAATGCTCAGAGGTATATAGACGAGAATCTTTGACCTTTTCTTGTGCCCTACGCTTGTACCATAGAAATGGCGAACGATAACGCTCGTCCACACAAAGTTGTACTGGTGGGCAATATGCTTGTATCTGAGGGAATTTAACGAATGGTCAGCTTCTTCGCCGGACTTAACCGGACTGAGCATGTTTGGGATGCACTTGGCAGACACATTGCAGCTGGACCAACTCCTCTCACAATGGTTACAGAGTTGGATGTTACACTCATGGAAGAAAGGCTAATTATTCGTCAAGTGCTGAGTGATAGCCTCATACTGTCCAATACAACGATGGTGTGCAACTGTATTTTTACATCCAAGGTGATGACAGACCATGTTAGAGTGTAACTAGATTGACGTTTTCACTATTATGGGAGCCCCATGATGCCTCGCCCTAAGTAAATGTCATGAAAAACTAAGGTATGTTGTTAAGACTTCAAAGCATCGTAATGTATCAAATAGAAATTACAATTGTAATCACTATCTGAATAAAATACATCACCAAATGTACATTGTGTACAATATCTCATCTGATCCTGTAATTGTTTTTAACAGTGTATATCATAGAAATGTGGTATGTGTATCTGCTTAACTACTGGATGATTTCCACCAACCGTCGTACATATTGATAGATTACCACCCAATAGAAATACAAGTAATTAATAGCATTTGATAATTAAACAGTATGAAGTTCACTGCAAACATTGACCATGCTAATGCACTAAATGTTACACAATTTTAATCTTATTAATTATGGTAGCAAAGTATGTACGCAGTTGGGTGACAACATTTATAGTTAGGCCAAAGGTAGAAATTCTCCAAGTTGAGATTTGCTGTGTGCTTGTAGCTGATGGGAGGCCAACGAGCAGGCCGACGTTGGTGGCTTGTTCCAGCTTAGGATTTTCCAGGTTCGTTTCCGGTGAAGGGAGAGAGGGACAATGGCGAGTGCCAGGTACAGTGCAGTGCACAGCGTGAAATAAAATATTCTAATACTACTTGCATTTGAAGTAATACGATGCAGTTAGGAACCTTTAAGGCCCTCATTACAAAATAGCCTGTTGACAAATAAACAATACATTAGCTGATATAGTCACAACTGACGTAATATGTTTATTGACAATGAAAAGTAATAAATTACCAATGAATACAAGACAGTTACACATCTAGCATGGCAATGTTTGTTAATAAAAGTAATATATTAACTATTTTTCATTTTATTTTCAATTAATCTTGTGTATTTTATCTTGAAATATTCAGTTAAATCACTTATATGTGATATAAGAAATTGCACGATTGTAATAAATAGTGCAAAGGATGTGTATACCAATATAAAAACATAATACTAAACATAAAACAAAATACTAATATAAAAACGTAAGAAGATATTTGTTTAATGTGTAGTGTAATTATTTTGATTTTAAGTTTTAGAAATGTATTGGCTGCGCGCTGTACGTTGGAAGTCGGTTAGAACAGCTCACATGGGGAAGTTGATGACATAGGGTAAAAACCCGGGCAGTTGGGTTTCTGGCGCGCGCGCGCGCGCGCGAGGGCAGGAAGTGACGAGTCGGGAGCAAGTGGGGTAGCTGGCCGGGTGGCGTCGCTCTGCATCAGTCGGCATGTGGATCTCCAGGTGGAGACTTTAGATTTTTGTGTGGCAATCGCCACGTGTGGTTGCTCGTCGTAGACTGCACCAAGTTGAATCGAGTGCTACTGTGTGTTGTGAATATTTAGCCGGTGGAACAAGGTGTGCATCGCACTGAATTAAAGTGACTGTGTTTTGTTAGTGTAACATGTGTCGTCGCATAGGAATGAACATAAACGGTGTTTGAGACAGGCACATGGTGTGAAAACAATTTGCGACAAATATTCATTTTTGTCTGGGGGCTCATGAGCTATAACTTTATTTGATAAATGTGTCGAGGTACTGACGTATCAGCCACAGGGTTTCAATATGGTGTAATAAACAACATAAAGTGAACTTTCATGTGTTTTCAAAAATAGTAGTTAGTACACCCTTTTCTCGCATGAACTTACTTTATTATGAATTTGTTTTGTTAATCATATACAGGGAAGGAAAGCTGAGAACGTGTGATATCATCCCCTAGAAAACGAGTCAAACAGTAGTAATCACAGTTCCAGCGTTTTTGCATGTTTAGGAATTTGGTTCGCAGTTGGTGGTTGTGAGTTTTAAAAATTAAACTCTCACCCCCACCTTCACCCTCACAATATACCACTTATTGTCTGTAACGAGATACTGTAGCGGCAAGTACGACGACTGGGATGGGAAGGAACTGAAACTGGTTGACAGATGGGCGGAGTGATGAAGTGGGTTGATGACAGTGACAGGGGAAATCGAAGATGGACATGCAGAGGTGTTGGGGGGGGGGGGGGAAGGGAAACGGGGAACGAGGTGTATTTGACGTACGTTTACGAGGACAAAGCGGCGGGCAATAAGGTAGTATTTTCAAATTAGTAATAAGTTGTTACACAGAGTGTATGGAGTCACAAAAAGCGTAATGGCAGTCTGTGTTGCGAGATGCCCTCCGGAGATTGTCTCAAATTAAATTTAAGTACAAATTTCGTTCACCAATTCATGAATAAAGGATTCTTCTAATCGATATTCCTATAGCCGAAATTTCAAGTTACTAGTCTTTACGACCAGCGGGTGAAAACTTTCGGTTTCGTTAAAAAGTTTGCTGTCCTGCATAATTCTTATGTCGCGTAATGACAAAAATACACCTTCGAAACCAATCAAGCTATGCCGAAAGAAGTGATTGCGTATTACGAATAAAATTCTGTAGATTCGACGTTTTATGCACTTTTCAATTTGTACGCATTACGTACGATATTAGAGGAGACTAAATGCAGAACTGTCTTTTATGTGCTTTTTAAAAATACAGAGATGAAGATGGAGTAGCATATTGATGAATGTTTTTATTATGTTCCCTGTCGTAGTAATATACTGACAACTGACTGCAGTTCAACATCCTCACTTACTGGTTTCGGTCCGTTTGCAAATAAAGCGTGATGGTTTGGGCCACACACATTTTGGTTTCCTTCTATCACTCTTTTGATCTTCAAAGGAGAAGGATACTCCGGAAAATACAGACATCGGTTCTAATGTCACAGCACTGCCTTACAGAATCGGAAAATTAGTTTTCCCCCCGGGTCTACCTTTCGATATTCGCGGAACAAATTCACTGACGACTTGAATGAGGGGTCTGAGCTCCCAGAGCAACGAGTCATGAACGTAGTGACGGATTGAATTCGTGCGATGTCCTCACCAACTTCGTGGGGGTCCCATAGGGGAACAAAAGTGTTCAAAACTATGATCTATCAAGTTTCAATGACATAAATGATTTAATTTCGTGCGTACATGAGACGATTTGTTTCTTGAGCGGTATATTGAAGGTTACCGAGTAATCTTTTTTCAGTGCCCTCGCTGTCTAAACTTCAAGCATAAAGTTGTAAAAATCCATCTCTTCCGTTGATTATCTCTCATCACAATTATTATTATGAGCCTCAGTATGGTCGTTGCCAAGGTATTTATTTATTCCAATCTCCTCATTTCGTCTCCGCTCCTCTCCCTGTCAACCTCCTCCTCCTTCCTTTCTGTCCTCCTCCCACTAATCGACCTCCCTGCGGGATGTTAATCACTAATCCTGTTTTTCATTCTTTCCTCCTATATCCCCTCCTGCCCCCCCCCCCCCCTATTCATCTGTCATTTCCGCCTACTACTCTTTGTCAATCTCTTCGTCTTATTGTTCACTCTTTCTTCTCCTCTCTCGACTCCTCTTTTCTCCCTTCCTGTCCAGCTTCTCCTCCCTCCCCTATTTATTCATTTCCTCCTCCACTCCTTACAGTTCATGTCGTCAAACGCTTCTCCTTCTTCATCACGTCTATTTACCTCCTTGTTCTGCTCCTTCTTCTTTACTACGACCAGCAACTCCACAGTTCCTGCTACCGTTCTATCCATCCCCTTGTCTCTATGCATACGCTACTGCCCTCCCCTAGTCGTAGGCGATGGCGTACGTAATTCAAAATAACATTTCTACGGAATGATCGCTCTCGATCTTTCGCAACTTAAACATGCTTTGCGCTCTTTGTATTTTTGATTTCTTTGTTGTTCTATGGTTGCCACAGTTTCGCTTCAGAAATGACAAGATCTTCCCCTCTATTAGGTTAGGGCATAGTCTAAAATATAAATGAAATCAATTTTTATTAACAATAAATTAAGATCGCGAAATGCTTATTATTTAATAGCGACCGGTCTCAGAGGACTGTTCCACCATCATCTGGTAATATTTCATTTTATAATCTGGTCATCTTATTTAAAAAAATGGAGATTAAATAATAAGTGTAACATAGTACTTAGTGCACATATAAAAATTCAATACTTAAAACATCACAGCTTGCAGGATACTACAGTATGACCAGCTTATAAAATGTATGACCAGATGATGGTGGCGCAGTCCTCCGAAACCGGTCGTAATTAAATAAATATTCTGCGATCGTGGCGTTTAACTTATAAAGAATATTACTTTATCATATCGCCTCCAAAACCTTCAATGTCAGGTAATGTCAAGATTAAGTAAACTTTACAAACTTTATTTTCGATTTATATTCGGTCACTGTATCACTTTCACCATCCATGCTTCACTTTTTATTTCTTAAACTACTCATTGCGCTGTTTTTTTCGTTTCCTCACTTCGTGAATGATACCAAACTGATGTTCGAACTCAAAGTGAGCTCTACATTATATACCTCTCCTTCCCCCTCCACCCCGCCACCAAATGTCTAGCCCAACCACTGGTAAATTCCAGAAAATTCAAATGATCCATAATGTTTCAGAACATTCCGCAACATTCTAGAATGTTATGAAAGTTCCACAATAATCTGGGATATTTTTGGAAGTTTCCAAACATGCTAGAACATCGAGGATCATTGTGAAACATTTCGAAACGTTCGGGACAAACAAATCACACAAACAATGGCGTTGATCGCCAATTACATCTCGAGATATTGCGAAGCTAATTTGACGCTTGAAATTCGCGAAACGGGTGGCTAGCGCACGTGCTGAGGAGGTGTGGTTCTCGTCTGAGTCTCAGGACGTGCCTAGCCGCGCGTTTTGCCTATTTAAAGCGTCAACTTCGCTTCGCAGTATCTCAGAACTAATTAAGCGTATTGCGATGCAATCAGCGCCATTGTTTATGTAATTTGTCATACTATTGATTGCTGATGAAATAATATAGGGTGTCTATTTAAAAACAATTGTGTGTCAAAAACACGCGATTTCGTTTTCGGATGTTTCAAATAATTTACATTACTGAGCGCGTGCCTTACACTGATACCGGTGAAAGTCGTTTTACAATAGCTGTTGTTGTTCCAGAGATATTTTGGGTAGTCAAAATAAATGGGACACCCTGTTTATTTTCTTTTGTTTCGATATACCGGTTTCAACAGGCTAGCTGTCATCTTCAGACCTACGTATACGAGAGACTGCTTATGCCTTTCAGCGTTCAGTCTGGAGCATAGTACCTCTAGTAAAATTCCTCCATGATCCCCTATTCAATGCTAACATTGATGCCTTGTCTGATGTTATGCCTTTTACTTCAAAATCATTCTGCACCGAATCTAAGTACTTTCTTCTTGGTCTACGTCGACTCCTCTTACCCTCCACTGACGAGTTCATGAGTCTCTTAGGTAACCTTGCTTCTCCCGTGCTTCTCCCCACCATCTCAGTCTGTTCGCTCTAACTGCTTCATATATGGTGTTCATTTCCAGCTTTTCTTTGATTTCCTCATTATGGACACCCTCCTGCCATTGTTCCCATCTACTGGTACCCGCAATCATTCTTGCTACTTTCATATCTATAACCTCTACCTTGTGAATAAGGTAACCTGTATCCACCCAACTTTCACTCCCATAAAACAAAGTTGGTCGAAAGATAGAGCGGTGCACTGCAAACTTAGTCTTGGTACTTCCTGCCTTCTTGCAGAAGAGAGTAGATCTTAGCTGAGAACTCACTTCATTAGCTTTGCTGCACCTCGATTCCAGTTCTTTCGCTATGTTGCCATCCTGTGAAAAAATACATCCTAGGTACTTGAAACTGTCTACCTGTTCTAACTTTGTTCCTCCTATTTGGCACTCAATCTGTTTGAGTCTCTTTCAAAAAAATGTTCAAATGTTTGTAGAACTTATGGGACTTAACTACGGGGTCATCAGTCCCTAAGCTTACAAACTACTTATGAACTACCTAAGACTAAGGACGGCACAAATATCCATGCCCGAGGGGGGATTCGAACCCCCGACCGTAGTGGCCGTGCAGACCGTGACTGGAGCGCCTCAGTCACCTCGGCCACCGCGGCCGGCTGAGTCTCTTTCCCACAGACATTACTTTCGTTGTGGAGATGCTGATCTTCAGATCATAATCCTTGCACCTCTGATCGAGCTCTGAAATATTAGTTTGCAAGCTTTCAATGGAATCGGCCATCACAAGTAAGTCATCCGCATATGCGAGACTGCTTATTTTGTTTTCACCTCCTTTAACCCCGCCCTGCTAGTCTGCTGTTTTCAATACGATTACATAATTTGTGGAATTACTTATAAAATATGGATCTCGCCCACGTAAAGTGAGCACATCTCACTACTCATACAGCACTGCCATTTCATAAAATGAAATATGTTAAAGATCCCTAAATCCTGCACTGCCAAATTGTGGAGGCACATTCGTCTGCAGATATATTGCCGCCGCGGCACATCAGGTGCTACTAAATTTGGCATCGGAAGTTTTGATGGACAATTACTCGCCCAGGCTCTGGACAAGGGCCCTTACGTCGATTATTAGCTATTCAATGTGCTGTATACAAGTGTAGAAATAGTCACACCACTACTGACGAGGATATGGTAAGACCTATTTCCTTCGCACATGTAATTTAACATTTGTAAACTCTGCAATCACGATACGTGCCTTCCTTCTTTGCCACTATCGTATTTTACCTCTTCATCATCAACAGTCTTTGTAATTACAGTAGATGTCCTTTGCCACTAGCCACAAAGAGTTCTTCTGTAAACTAGACCGTATCAATATGTTATTGCCACATCGTATTACCATCCACTGTGATAGAGTTTTTAGTTTTCTATGGTACCAAGTAATGTTGTGGTGGTCTTCAGTCCACAGACTGGTTTGATGACGCTCTCCACACTACCCTGTCCTGTGCAAGTCTCTTCCTCTGAAAATACGTTCGGGAACCTGAATCCTTTTAAATCTGCTTGCTGTATTCGTCCCTCGGTCTCCCTCTACGATTTTTACCCCACACACTTCCTTCTAACGCCAAGTTGACAATTCTTTGATGTCTCAGAATGTGTCCCCCCCCCCCCCTTTCTCTTAGTCAGGATATGTCAGAAACTCTTTTCTTCCCAATTCTATTAAGCACCTCCTCGTTAGTTATGTGGTCTACCCATCTAATTTTCATCATTCGTCTGTAGCACCACATTTCAAAAGGTTCTATCATCTCTTTGTCTGAACTGCTTATCGTCCACGTTTCACTCCCATACAATGTTACACTCCAGACAAATGCCTTCAGAAAGGACTTCCTAACATTTAAATTAACATTGATTATTAACAAGCTAGCCAATTGATAATCAGATGTTATTGAAGCAGTTTAATAAGCAAATAGCTTACATAAGCGGGCAATTACTGAAAAGTGAAACTAAAGCAGAGATTCTATATGAGCTGATAGCCTACGATTACGAAATTTTATTGAAGCGCAACGCATCGAACATTCAGTCCTTCTCGTTTAGCTTCTTCGACAACGAGCACAGCATTTCCTAACACGCTCACGACTTTGAAAGGTCTTTCTAATTTATTGGAACAATCTCTTCCGCAGTTCGTAGTTACCATAGCCTTCGTACAACAGCAGTGTCGTGTGAAAGAGAATAGTATTCCTCCAGGCTAGCTTCAACTCTCACGAAGTGTGACCGTCCTTAAATAAAAGCAGCATTATTTTCAACTCATCGTCTATGGGAACTACAAATGGGCCGGTCTTTAAAATACCGTACCCCAGTTCAGAAGATAGGTCAGAAAATGAACTATGCAACAGAATTAAAGGCCCCTTTTTTTGAAAACCCTGTAATTGTCTCCTGCTGTGACACAGGAGCTTGACTCAAAGGCGTTTACAAGCTGCTACCGTAACGGAGCCTTGTGACGTCACCCTTCTGTAATGGTGTAAACAGTAAGGTGTCGACGGTTGCAGAAAAGACGCTCATATCTGATCGTGAGATTCAAGGTGGGTGAATGAGTAGATCTAGAAAAGGCTTTTGACTGTTTCTAGGAGAAATTTATTTTAGATTCTAAGCAGATTATGGAACTATGTTTCCTGGAGGAAGTTATTTTAAGTTCTACAGAGATTATGGAGTAGGAGGCAAATTTTACTATTAGAACAATATCGAAAAGTAGTCTAATGTGCTTAGTTTCATTATTTTTGGGGGGAGGATATAACTCTATTGCGCAGAAAAGGGTGCTTCTAGAAGTATGTGGTGTAAGCCCACAAAAGTCTTTTCTACCCCTGTTCAATAGCTTGGGGATTCTGAGATTGGCTTTTCAATACATTTTTGAAAGTCATTTGTTGTTAACAGTATCAGCTTATTCCCAAAAGAGTTAGCAGCTCTCACTCAGTAATACTAGGCAAAAAATCGAGTCTTCGTTTAGATTACAAATGTCTGACTCTTGTGCAGAAACGCCTGCAGTATTGTGTCGAATCTATTTATCGTTAACCTGTCACAAGAATTGAAATATCTTAGTATAAATCCACCCACTTTCAAGTCCACAGAGAAGAGTTTCCTCGTGGATCATTCTTTCTGTTGAGGAATATGAGGAAAAAGTTTAAATATATATATATTATGCTGATTTCTGTGTTAGGTTTCTTGATTGTTTTCATTTATGCTTAGTCCTGTCGCGTGCTTAGCGTCTTTTCATTTTATCCATTACCACTCTTTATACAATTTTATGTACAGACTTGTTCTCTGATCATTTGCATCGCAATTTGTTCCTGTAGAATATGCTAAATGAAACATGCAGGCAGTTAAAAATAGATACGTAGATAGTCAGGATGCAGAGTTGAGGGTATATTGAGTTCATGGTTCATTGGTTTTCATATTATTTATAGATCGTATCTTGAAAAAGATAGCCTCGCATGGTGATATT
Organism: Locusta migratoria; assembly: GCA_026315105.1. Lineage (NCBI taxonomy): Eukaryota > Metazoa > Arthropoda > Insecta > Orthoptera > Acrididae > Locusta > Locusta migratoria. The sequence goes on along the minus strand of CM048750.1, from coordinate 75,796,897 downwards.
AAAATAGATCAAAACAAAATAAGCTTTTTCGCATGTTTGGACGTCTTAGTGCCAGTTTACACTAAATGATTGCAAACTAATATTTCAGTAGATCGGAGATGTAATTTATGATATCGGGGTTAGGATCTCCAAAAAGAAAATAATGTCTGTGGGAAAGAGATTTAAATAGACTGAATACCACATAGGAGGAACAAAGAAAACCGACACTTTCAAGTATTTAGGTTCTATTTCCTCTCAGAATAACAACATAATGAACATGCAAAGAAATAATATTGAGAGATGTAAAACAAATTGTTCAGAGACATTCAACGAAAACTAAACAAGATCCGAAGCAGAAAAGTGTGATCATTTTTCAACCCTTAAGAGACGCACCTTCATGCGTGGTGGTAATAAGTGCTGCAAGCAGGTGATAATGTTGTTTGGAGTGACAACCGCCTAAAGGTACGTTTATAAATAGCTAATAGATATGGCGATAACTGACCTTTGACCAAGTTAGTGAACTGAGGAGTAAAAGGAATTAGAGGGTCCTATGGCAGTTTTATTTATGCATAAGTAAAAAGATTAACTTAATGCAATGTTGAATGTCAACTGTCAAGTATTGCACGAAGCAGCTTTATAACATTTCTAGCATTGCGACTTTTCTAAATTCGACGGCGTCACCCACGTATAGCTGCATGGAACTTGGGGACATTATCTATCAGTCCACTTAAGTAGTATAAGATTATGGTTCTCTAACACGGCGAAGTTACTTTTACGTCTGAATATATCTCTTCGTAAAGAATAGCCTTTTGGGAAACATTTTCTAGTTTGCCATGGCTAATTAAAACTTTGGGAATAAAACCACCCAAACCTCTTAATATCCTTCATTTACTTTCATGTATCAGATTGAAACATACAACGTAGAATGAAATCTAAGGTTCGAGTCCTCCCTGGGGCATGTGTGTGTGTGTGTGTGTCGTCCTTAGTTTACCTAGGTTTAAGTAGTTTGTAAGCTACGGACTGATGACTACGCAATTTTGTCCGATAGATTTACAGACATTTGAACATTTTTTTTGAAATCTAAATGAATATCATGATTCCGTATAATTTTTTTTTTATTAGTGACCCAGAAAGTGATCTTACAAGGTATAAAATTCCAGATAATGTCAGTAGCCAAATAGTATAATAAATAAAAATATTAAGAGATGTAGAAGATTTCATTCAAAAGATGTTCACAACAAACGATGACCGTTACATATTCATACGAAATCACATGAAAAAATAGGGAGAAGTATCTAAAGGCCAGAAAGGTAGAGCAGTGGCAGATTATTAGAACATGAGATAAGCTGGAGATTAAACAAGAGAGATTCAACCTCTGCCAACCACGTCATATCAGAAAACTATTCCTATGATAGATTGTGACGTACAGAGAAGTAGAAAAATGACCCTCTTTCAAATATTGGAAATTAACAGACATATGACGCTGGATGCAGATTAGTATTAAATGGTAATAATCAGTTTAAATTTTACCTTAAGTTTGTCGAAATAATACATTACCATATTTCATCAGTTGTTAAACGCATATAAACAGCTTGGTTTCAAATTTTTTTAAATTATTTTTGCAAGCATGTAATGTAATACATTTCACTGTCAAAATTTGTACGTTCTGGCTAAATATTTTTATTAAGTCGCATATTTTATCTGTGTCAGTCAACTACAGATGCTCTAGGAAGCCGAAAACCTGCTAGTGACTGAGGAAAGAAAGAAATATTATTTGCAGAACATTTGGAAGTCTTTTCCTTTTGTAATGGGTCGTCATGTTCATCTAGCATCGACGGAAACTTTCTTTAATTATGAAGACTACTAAACTTGTGAAATTTTCTCCGGTTCTCATTCAATATGCGAAGTAGTAGTCAACGAAGCACCTGTTACGTAACGCACCTGACAGTTTGATCAACTGAGAAAGTGATAATCGTAACACGCCGTCTAAACTACTCCGTCGCGAGGAAATGTGGTAATAATTCCTGACAGAGTGCTTGGTACGCGAGCTACAGGCAAGATGGATTGGGCGGGGAGGGGGGGGGAGGGGAGGGAGTCGGGGAAACGCACGCATACAGATCAGGATGTCCGCCGGCCGTTGCCGCGTGACGTAGGCGGCGCACTGCCCTGTGATTGGATATGCAGATGGCGCACACGTGCGTGCATGCCCCGCGTCTGGCTGCTTTGTGCCGAGTTATTGACACGACGCGAGAACCACGTCATCTCGTGTCGTGTCCAGTACTCCGAAGCTGTCTTCTGAATTCCCAATATGGAATTCGTGAGCGAAGCAACGGATGAAACATCCGCTCTTTATTTCACACTAGTGAAAACAATTAGGGAATTGAAACTTTACTCTCGGATTAAAACTGTCTGCCGGAACAAGGTTTGCCGGCCGCGGTGGCCGAGGGAACTGAGGCGCTGCAGTCACGGTCTGCACGGCCACTACGGTCGGGGGTTCGAATCCCCCTCGGGCATGGATATTTGTGCTGTCCTTAGTATAAGGTAGTAGATAGGTAGTTTGTAAGTTTAGGGACTGATGACCCCGTAGTTAAGTCCCATAAGCTTAACAAACATTTGAACATTTTGGAACAAGGTTTCGAACCGGGCATTTTTGCCTTTCGCAGGCAACCACTCTACTGACTGAACTATACCGGCACGCTTCACGGTCCGTCATCAACTTCTGCCATTACCTCACCTCCTTCTTTCCAAACTTCACAGAAGTTCTCCTGCGAATCTTGCAACACTAGCACTCCTGGAAGAAAGGATATGGTGGTGACATTGCTCAGCCACAGATTAAGGGATATTTTCAAAACGAAGCTTTCACTCTGCAGCGGAGTGTGCGGTGGTATAAACTTCCTGCCAGATTGAAATTGTGTGCCATAACCAGGATCCGAACCGGGAACTTTTGCCTTTCGCGGGCAAGCGTTCTACCGACTGAGCTACCCCGACACGACTCCCGGTCCGTTCTCAACTTTATTTCTGCCAGTACCTCGCATCCTACTTTCCAAACTTCACAGAAATTCTCCTGCGAACCTTGCACACTCAGCTGCAAAGTGAAAGTTTCGTTCTGGAAGCATCCCTTAGGATGAATAAGTCATGTCTCCACCATATCCTTTCTTTCAGGAGTATTAGTACAGCTAGTTTCGTAGGAGAACTGTGAAGTTTGGAAAGTAGGAGGCGAGGTACTGGCGGAAGTGAAGTTGTGAGACGGACCGTAAAGCGTGCTGGGATAGCTCAGTCGGTTGACCGCTTGGCTGCGAAAGGCAATGGTCTCAGGTTCGAATCCCGGTTCCAGCACATAGTATTAAGCGTCCCGAAAACTTTCATATCAGCGCACACTCCACTGCAGAGTGAAAATATCATTCTGGAATTAGGGAATTAGTTGAGATGTCTAGGATCCGAAGTATTTTCATCGGCAGAATGAACTAAAATGATACGACGTCTTTCTGACGGTTATGCGGAATGGGTACAACATTACGGCAACCGAGATAGTGCTAAGAACAAACAATTGCTACACAGGGTGTTGATGTTGACTTGTGTTTACTCTACCAAAAGAATTACACAAGCAGTCAAAATGTGACTTACCTCAAGCTATGGCATGGGGATCCATAGGAAGGTTGGCAAGTAAACAGACACAGAGGGTGGTGGCTGCAGCTATTGGAGTGGTTGGAAGTGAAATTTCCACGAGCAGGACGCGATGTTAGACAACACGAGCCTTTAATATAAGGCAAGGTCAAGGTCGTAAAGATCAAGAAGAGATGAGGTATCTCCGGTTAACAGCCCGTCGAGACAGGAGGCTGAATGCAACATAGGAGCAACGCACCCTCCACGCAGCAACAGGACGCGCAAAAGTAACACAAACAGTGAGAAATTCCCTTCGGGAATATAGCCTCTACGCACGGAGGCCTATGGGGTGTGTCCCATTAAAACTACGATAACGCTTAGCCCACATAAAATGGGCGGAGGAACATCCAGACAAATGACGCTGGGTTCTGTTCACAGATAAGACAATATTTGTTCGACCGGACAATCTTCGTTCCCTCATATGGAGAGAACGTGGAACTATGATCACTCCTACTTATGCGGAGGAAATGTATCATTGTGGAGGAGGAATGGTATGAGCAGGAGTCAGTATTGGCGGACGTACGGACGTCTACGTCGTTCACAATGGGCTTTGACTGTCCAGAGGTGAAGAGACGAGATCCTTCGGCTTTCTGTTGTGCCTTGCGCTTTTACCATAGTGAACAAAACGCTGTTCTCCATACAGCTGCACTGATGGACAACGTGCTTTAATCCCAGGGAGTTAAAAGACTAGAGTAGGCAGCTTGTTCGCCGGACTTAAACCCGATTGAGAATTCTGGGATTCGCGCATTGCAGCCAGACCTGCACCTTACACAACAGTTTCAAAATCCAAAGGTCAAATGTTTGTAATTCTATGGGACTCTACTATTCTGTCATCAGTCACTAAGCGTACAAATCGCTTAAACCAAAAGTAACCCAAAGAGAGAGAGAAAGAGGTAGGACTAAACACCGAGGAGGAGAACCCGCACGTTACGCACCAAGTCGCCTTAGAGCGCTCGGCCATTCCACTGCGGCCAACCATTGCATTGCTGGATATTGCGCTCTGTGAAGAATGGCGAATATCTCTCAAGAGCTGATTGAACTGCTCATACTGTCCATGCCATGCAGGTGTGCGATTGTACTGACTGTGCGAGGTGATCACACACAATATTAAATGGCAACGAGAATGACTTTTCCACTAACCGACCTCACAAGGCGTAAAAACGTCTGTAGACCAGGAACTGGTGACATCACAGCATGGAATTTCACGTCCCACGGCTCTGCGAACCGTGAAATGAAGAATCTTGCGGGAGAAACGTGACACGAAATACTACTTGGTCTTTACGTAGAGATTAGATGTCGCGCGGAAGTAGCCGAGCGGTCTGGAGCGCCACTTTGCGGATCGTGCGGCCTCCCGCTTCGGTGGTTCGAATGCTCCCTCGGGAATAGATGTTTGTGTTGTCTTTAGTACAAGTTAGTCCATAAGTAGTTCGTAAGTTTATGCCCTTTAGTTAGGTCCCATAAGCTTTACAAACACTTGGTCATTTTTTAGAGAGTAGATTTTTGGAGTCTTCATACTGTATGGAGCTGAACTCACTGTTTAGTGGTTCCCTCCGTTATTTCTAAAACGCGTCGTTTTCGTTATATGTTATAAAAAATGAAACGATACTAAGAACCGGTCCTTTATTACTTCCAGTATTTAATCCTTTCAGTGCTTTAATTTCCGTATAGTTGTACAGTTTCAATGCTGACGATCTATAGAAGGTACACGGATTTGATGCTATTTCTTGTAATTTAATCACACATTATAATATCTTTAGCTATAGCCTTTACAAATATATACTGCGTGTGGAGCATTTGTAGCGCCATCTAAGCCACAGGGAAGTTTAAGGACCATAAGGTATAATGCAAAGATAGAAGGTTACCATCTACCTACTTCGAGAGAGGTATTATCTATAACAGTAAACGTTGTTCTAAAAATGTAATCGTTCTGGCTTGTGTTGCCCAGGTCTACGATTGAAATTGTTCCGAATGGAAAGAACTGTAACTGAATTTCTGTCGAAGAGGTAGTATGGATTGTGTCATGTTTGCATCTTGTCGATAAAAGTTTTTTTCGGTGACTCAGTAGATTGAAACAAATTTCTTCTTCAGTTCAAATGAAATTACGAAACGAACTTCGATCATTAAATGTCATGAAGAAGATTGCAGAAAAGTGACAGTAATCAATAATGTGTCAACAGCATGAGTATTAAGAATGTCATAACTGATTTAAGGCACTAAATTTAATTTAATTGAAAAGTGAGAAGTAAGCAAATTCAATTTACACAACGAGTGACTATTATGTATCAGCGATCGTTTAAAAGCATTATGTAGTGTTGTTCTACCAGTAATTCACTGTTCAAGACAAAGAGTAGTCGATAATCTTCTATGAGCTTTTCTACGCTTCGTCGAAAATATCAGTATATCTCTCTGCTCCAGAAAACGCACATTTAAAGATATATTGCAATCTAAATCGTACTGAGCTTACAGTTTCTCGAACAAAATTTTTATAATTGGTGTCTTTTTATTCTTTCCAGAACGTCTTTAATTAAATTTGTGAAACATAACCATGCTCTTCTTTCCTTGGTTTGTAAAATGTGAGTCTTTTCCATGTAGTCTATGTTGGGACCCAGCAACACACCTTCAGTTATTTTTCTAGAAGAATGTGATGTATTTTTGATATAGTTACTCTTTAGTAGATTGATCCACAGACTTCGCAAACTCTTTGAGAAGTTGTTGCTTGATATGTTGATGTGGCTGCAAATACTTCCACTTCGGAGTATATTTAGTCTGATAATGACGCTATAATGCGCATTAAAATTCCGTGTATATTACGTAAGAAAGAAGGAGCCGTTCATTCCCTAGAACAGAGCAGTGTTTTTCAACTTGTCGGTCGCGACTCGCAGGGGAATGGCATAGCCTTGCTCGGAGGGTCGCCGTCACTCGAGGAAGTACTTGCATCATAAAATATTCAGGGATTCAGTAATACCCAAACGTATGCCTAAGTGAAACATGTTACAATTGCGGAGTTCCTTGTGTAACATTCACTAAAGATTGTTATATCATACAGTGTATTAATGATTAATAAGTGCGACGTCTGAAAGCTGTTTTCAGAAACCAATCGATAGGTAAAAGAACTTTAATTCTAAAAAATCGAAAAAGGATCTATATCTTTAATAAAATACGAAACAGTTGTTAAGAAAAATTTATTTTCTGTTCGAAATCATGTAAAAATAAGATAATGTGTTCCATTCCGAAAAATACAAAAAAAAAAAAACTTAGTCCAACAATTTAAAAGAAAGAAGATTATATTTGTGGTGTCGCACAAGTACAAAGTGCGCGCCACCTACTTTCGCCGCGCGCCGCCATGCACGCACGGCGCGGCGTTCTTACGAAGACAGCCACGAGCGGGGTTGCAGCAGTTCTCAGTGTAGCACTAGTGATTCTTACAATAGTACAGGCCGTGCTGAACAGACAGTGAACAGTAGACAGTGTAAAGGTGCGACACAAAGGTCGCCCCGTCGTGTTAGAAACAGTGATTTGAATAACGGGCGCCAACGCTCATTTCAGAAAAATGTTCGTAAATCTTGCCCCCAGTGTGTATCTCGCCATAAGCGTGCACAATGCCCTAATCGCAACGCTACCTGTTATCAATGTGGAAAATCAGGACACGTACAAACGGTGTGTATGCAAACTAAAAATTGCAAGAACGATGTCTTTCCGTGGTCGTGGCTGTCTTCGTAAGAACGCCGCGCCGTGCGTGCATGGCGGCGCGCGGCGAAAGTAGGTGGCGCGCACTTGGTACTTGTGCGACACCACAATATTTGAGTTCTTTGAGATAAAAGTTTTGTTACGGGGAGGTTCGCCAGAATATTTTTATTTGTAATGGGGTCGCATATACCTAAAGGTGAAAGACACTACCTTGAGAATACTGTTACTGCGGTGGACTGGCCGAGCGCTCTAAGGCGCCTTGCTGCAGAGCACCAGGTTGCTCCCCTTCGAAGGTTAGAGTCTTCCCTCGGGCATGGATGCGTACATCTGGTTTAGTTTTAGTTTAAGTAGTTTGTAAACTGAAGTACCATAGATTAGTACTATAGTTAAGTAGCATTTATAAACATTTGAATATTTTTAGAATCTTGTTTTCTTCTTTATATATAAAGCAGAGTGTCCATATGTTTGTGTGTGCGTGTTGCATACAAATCAACAGTTTTGCTCCAATCTTTATAAAAGTTTGTACACGTAAGCTTCAATCCAAGACGACAGTCTCCATTATAGTAAGAATCACGTACGATACATTGTTCACGAGATATGACGTCGTAAACAATGAGATGTGCGAAAAACTGCATTTAACGACAATGCTGCTCATTTTCTCCTAAACCACTGGACCGATTTCAACCAAATTTGGTACACACATTTCTTACCACAAGGTACCCATTGCTACAGCGTTAAAAATCACATACGACACATGGTTCAGAAGACGACGTCATAAACAATAGGAATCGAAAAAGCTGCCACATAATGCGTCGAGACTTTATGAATACGCTACATGACAATGAGAGTACTTAGCGACTTACAACAAACTTTAAACATAATTTCAAACCTTTACTAAACTATTTCTCGCTGACAACCATAGGAAAATGATGAAGGGAAAAAACGTTTCTCGCTTACTACTTTTCCTCTGTTGACAGAATAAAACTACGGCATTTGGTATGACGTTACAATTTATAATTTCTACACTACAAATAGTAGCCGCGGGAAAATTTAGTGACAGTATACACATAATCGAATGTACGTTCTAAATTGTATCACAGTACGATACTTAGTTCATGGTATATGAGCTCATAAACAGTAACGTTCGTGGAAAACCGCCCCACCACGCGCCAATTTTTAATCTATTACTTCATTACTACCAATTATATTCCCAACGTAGCACAGAGGTAGAGTGCCAGACTATAAATTCAACGGTCGCGGATTCGATTCCCGCCAGCTCCTGGGATTTTTATCTGTCACTTTCCACTTCTTTCAGCTCTGGCAGTGTTGCCAGTGTGAAAAATACCGAGTAGCACCGTGGTTCGGTACCCCCATTAAACTGTAGGTCCCCCTATAACTGGCTGGGTAAGACAGTTTGATGGTCGGAGGAAGGCAACGGCATACCACCTCCAAAAAGGACCAAGCCTAGTAACGCACTGTGGTGTTCAAACCAATCTTCGGATTGTTGACTGCTTTCCTTTTTTTTTTTATATTCCCAACAGATTTTTTCAGAAATACAGGCCATATACAAATGAATATATACCTGAAAATGGTAGGAATAAATATCCGGGCAACGCCGGGTTGCAGATACTTACTACATAAAAGTGACGAGTAACAGCAAATAGTGTCATGCAATTGGACCACTTCCGCTCCTTCCTAGTACGTACCTCGTGTCTTAATCGCAGCACCATTTCGTTACTTTCTTTTCAGTTCAATTAACAGATTCTCGACAGTAAGTGATGTTCCAAAGGGTACAGGAGCTCTTCTGGCTGGCGTGTCTTCATGAGGCCTTTTGCCCTGCTGGAGGTCCTAAAGAGAGCAACGGCCGCCTCCTCGCTCGACCCCGGGGCCAGCAGCAGGCGAGTTAACGCGGGGCGAGGCCGTCCTGACACGGCACGTCCAGGCCGTCCCTCACTTGAGCCCAATAGCCGCCCATTTGATTCTCCTGACCTCGCTGGACGTCGCCCAATGTGGTGGGTGCTCCTGGTGGTGCGCAACGAGAACTAGCCGGGGCGTCACTACTCACAACTATCCAATACTTACTATTTCGCTTTTTATTACGAGGGGAGCAGGTTCACTGATTTGTGACTGGCTGGAAGACTTCCTAAGTAGTAGAACGCAGTACGTTGTTCTCGACGGCGAGTGTTCATCAGAGACGAGTGTATCGTCAGGCGTGCCCCAGGGGACTGTGAAGGGACCGCTATTATTTTCTATCTATATAAATGATCTGATGGACAGAGTAAGTTGTAATATGCGGCTGTTTGCTGATGATGCTGTGGTGTATGGGAGGGTGTCGTCTGTAACTGACTGTAATAGCATACAGGTTGACTTAGACAAAATTTCTAGTTGGTGCGAAGAATGGCAGCTAGCTCTCAATGTAGAAAAATGTAAGGTGATGCGCATGAGTAGAAAAAACATTCCTATAATGTTCGAATACAGCATTAGTACTGAGCTTCTTGATGCTGTCGCGTCGTTAAAATATCTAGGCGTAACATTGCAGAGCGATATTAAATGGAACGAGCATGTAAGGACAGTTGTGAGTAAGGCAGACAGCCGACTTCGGTTTATTGGGAGAATTTTGGGAAGATGTACTTCACCTGTAAAGGAGACCGCGTATAAAACGCTTGTACGACCACGTATTGAGTATTGCTCAAGTATTTGGGACCCGCAACAGATCAGTTTGAAGGAAGACATAGAGGCGGTTCAGAGGCGAGCAGCTAGATTTGTTACCGGTAGGTTCGACCAATGCGCGAGTGTCACGGAAATGCTCCGGCAACTCAATCGGGGATCGCTCGAAGAAAGACGACGTTCTTTTCGTGAATTTCTGTTAAGTAAATTTAGAGGGCCGGAATTTGAAGCTGAGTGTAGTACGATCTTGCTGCCGCCTACTTACATTTCGCGTAAAGATCACAAAGACAATATAAGAGAAATTAGAGCTCGTACGGAGGCATATAGGCATTCTTTTTTTCCTCTTTCAATTTGGGAGTGGAATAGGAAAGGAAATGCCTAGTAGTGGTACAGTGTACCCTCCGCCACGCACCTTACGGTGAATTGCGGAGTATGTATGTAGATATGTAGATGTAGATGAAATAACAAATTACTATGACGAGCTATGTGACGTTACTGAATGCTCGGGCACACTGTATTTCAGCATAGTTTAGGCTCTGTGTATACAGTGGTTGAAACGTACTACCAATAGTTCAATTCCTTCAAATGTCTACCACGGAAGAAGGATTCCCTGGCATTTCTGTTACCTTGCAGTATTCTAGTCTTACTCCTGTTCCCTTCCCCACCCCCTCAGCACGTCACCTTTTTCGCAACTCTGTCCATTTTACCTGTATCTTATCGGAAACGCGCGGGAATAGCCGAGCGGCCTAGAGCGCCACGTTACGGAACGCGCGGTCTCCCGCGTCCGAGTTTCGGATCTCCACTACAGAATAGATGTATGTGATGTCCTACTTTTATTCAAAAATATTTCTGGTTTACAGCCGGCCGTCGTAAACTTCATTCCACGATATTTCAACTGGACACCTACCACTCATCTTCAGGTGAGCCAAGGACTGACGAAGACGCTCTCAGCTCCGCCTTATATAGCACGCTGGTGGTATAACCGCGCATGCGTCGAAGACAACAGGTTCGTTCGAAGAGCTGCAAGGCTGCAGCTTCCTGCAGCAGCAAAGAAGGCACTACCGCGCATGCGCGGTACCAATGACGTCATCAGGCTGCAGGAGGAAATTTTCCCTGCAGCTCATGCAGCCCGGAAGCTGCAGGACGCTGCAGCCAAGAGCTTCCTTGAACAGCCGGTCGCCTGCGGTATGCTGCAGGATTACTCTTTGAACACGAATTTCCGTATTACGCGTACGCGGTAGCAGCCCTGCAGCTCTTTGAACGAACCCACGGTCACGGTGACAGAAGGACCACATCGCTCGGCGGCAGCGCCCTCCCTGGTGGAAATGCAAGGATCAGCTGTCTTCGATAGTGCCGCTGGCCGCAGTTATCGGAGTCTTCTGGCGTCTTCGCCTAGAACAAATCTCGGAGATGACTGGGGCCGCGGTGGAGTAGCCGAGCGGTCTAAAGCGTCTCGCTGCGGAGCGCGTGGTTGCACGCCGTGGAGGTTCGAGTCCTCCCTGGGGCATGGGTGTGTGTGTTGTCCTTAGGTTGAAGTAGTTTGTAAGCTACGGACTGATGACCACGCAGTTTGGTCCGATATATTTACAAACATTTTGAGATGACTGGGTTCCACGCGTTATTCAGCTGGTACCCGCTGTCAAGGTTCATCAGATTTTCCGCAATGCGTATTCCAACGGATTATTTTATAATGGAGTCCCAGAAGGAAGTTGTTGTAGTTAAAATTGAAGTTTTATCATACTACATTGTGTGTCCCTCAGAAATACAATGCTCTGCAACTGCAGACTTGCTGGGTTGCAGAAGGCGAGTGCAACGTTGATGTTCTGTACAACGTTCTTCAACGGTGCTTTTATTTGTTCTAGCAACGTTGATGTTCTGTAGCTCTTACAGAATCGTGCTCCACACATTTCTATAAGTAGCTTACTCCGCCCAAGGTATTATGTTTTGCAATAACCTCGAATTAAATTTGATAAAACTACTTTTTTAAAACCATTTCAACTACTCTATCACAAAAATTCATTCAGTGAAGTGCAAAGTTTAATTGTGCCTTCCAGATGCAATGCTCGCTCACTTTCGTTCTTACATTTTCATAATTTCACCACCTTTCTATTCCTGAAGGAAGTAAGTTTAATGCTGATACTGATTTGCATGACAAGTATTTTACGTACGATTATACAAACTGTGACAATATTACATCATATCTACCACCTTGAGCACCGAAAAATATTCCATTACACTTATTGAAACGTACTTAGGAAGGCACAGAAAATATGCCAAAAATCAAGCTTAAAATCAAAAACAACTTCCACTGCTAGCTAATTTGTCATTTTGAAATAGTGAGATGATGTGTATTGTTTTTCCTGTTCATTTTGTGTAATGTAAGATGACTGTCATTTATTCGTAGATGATGTATTGTCAGGTTGAACAGGTTGGAAGCAATACGACACAGCGTGCCGTAAACAAATAGTTTCGGCTTGTGTTCTTAGACCAACAATTTAAAAATTTCTGGAATGCGGGACGCTTTTGACATTTTGCGGGACATTTTCAGTAATTATCTCAATGCGGGACAACAAGTCCAAATGCGGAACTCTGAAACACGTCTGTTTGTCTTTGGCGCAAAAGTAATTAAGTTGGTAATAGGTTGCTACTACTCGCCAAAGATATACAGAGCTGTAATAATATCATTGGTTCGTTTAGCAGAGGTCATTGTTTGGCTGGAAACGAACACTTCAGTTTCTGCCGACGTACAGATCTGCAGTGGCGGCAGACACAGATTCGTATTTTGAAATCGTGAATTGTGAAATGGTCTGATCCGTGGGGACAGCAGACACTAATTGATATTATCTGTTTTGTAGCAATTTGTAGTAGTGAAAGTATCACTTACCGACTACGTATTGTGAGCTGTGTTGTATAAGTAATTTTCAGCTGTAAGTATAAAAAGGTTTGACAAGAATTGTCATCTGTGTAGAATTTTGTATAACAATGTTTTAATTTATGAATTAGTAAAAAACCTTCCGCTATCTCACACGTGTAAAATATGTGAGAATGCATGTGTTTCAAAGTTGCATAGGAAGAGGTGCATTTTCGAGTGTGCAGAAAGCATGTTAGAATTTGATTAGTGATACAGCAGGAAATTATTTTTCGTAAAGATGTCCATTCTTCTCAACAGTCAGTGTTGGGAAAGTTACAACTTTTATTTTCTGAATGAGTTTAATTTCAAATTAGTCATATGCATTATTAATAATAACAAAAAAATTGAAATGCAATAATTAAAAAATAAATAGGTAATGTTGAAGTTTCCAAAAACAATGAATTTGGTCAGTATCATTTCTAATGTAGTCATCGTCATAAATGTACAGTGACAATATTCACATCAGCGTAGTCTTTGAGAGTAAAAGAGCACCTTGGGTATTATTTTTAAAGAGAACAGCATCCACTGCGTATTTTTTGGGACCGATAGAAAGCTGAATTTTACGGCGAGGCGCTGACCTCACTTAGCCTTGAGACAAGTTATCATTTTTATTAGGTCTGTATTTAATGACAGACTAGTTTTATCTGTCTCTCCGAATGCGAGACGGTTGGACTCCTTATCCTAGCAGGGCATAACCACTCATCACCATAGACCTTGTGCATCATTCGGTGTGTGTGACTCTAAAGACTTTCTTGAATTTCGCGCAAAATTTATTACTGATACATTACTTCTTTATACCTTTTAGTTGTTTTTTTATTCTGGGGATTTAATTCTTGAGGTTGTTTGTAGAATTAATTTTTTAATTATTTTTATACTGGTTTAACAACTTCTTATCCTTTTCGTTTATTATTCAATATATGGTGATAATAATTATTATTATGTCTATTATTTTCATGATTGAAGCTATTGTATTTCTTTTGACATAGTTCGTTTATTAATTGTTGCTGTTTTTGGTGGTAGATTTCTGTCTTGATAATTTTTTCCTGTGCCTTATTTAATTATTTTACCTTGGTATTTAAAATTTATAGCCTTATTTATTATTATTTTGGTTTTAAATTTTGGTTATATTATTTCTGATTTTAATTATTCTTATAGTTTATTTTCTTTAATTTTCTTATCTTCCGTCAACTCATTCTCAATTTGCACTAGTTAATAGAGCACTGAACAATAACTAAAACACATACGACAAAGAAACTTCTGGTAGCTAGACATTCAACACAGGCATGTTTAGGGTCCCATCCGCACTTCGTCCCAGTACTCCCTTGGCGCGAAATTACGAATGTTCCTGAAAATTTATACGCTTTACACAAGGTTTTGTATCGAGCCCGTTCCTCTCATTCTGATGATAGAGTTTCTTTGAAATACATGAATACATTTATGATAGCTAGTGAATTTATTTTACGAAGCTACCTTAAACAGTTTAATGACGTAGAAAGTTTATCGTGTAGCAGGCTTTCTGGGAAACATTGTCTCGGGAGTTAAAATATTCTGTTGCCGTCGTTGTCAATTCGCAGTGGGTTTCCGGCCCCTCTATCGCTTCAGATAGAAGCATTTTCTGAGGCGGGGCATGCGAAAACTTGGTGCCGGAGGAAGTTTCCGTGTTGCATCTGGTGGCTTCCCTCGGCTCGCAGAGAGATTGCTTCGAGAGTGGCTGAAAAATGGAGACGGCAGCGTCCAGTGATAGCGGCCGCATTCTGGGGATCTGCGGAGCGCTATCATAATGCGCGCTGCCCAGCGCCGGCCGCGGGAGGGGGGCGCAAAGAAGACGGATGGAAGAGATGTTGCGGCGGCCGTGTGGTCCCTCTGTGATTTATGAAGACAGCTCACTGCGCAGAGGCGCTGAAACGTGTGCGGCGTGCGCATGCGCGGCCGACGGCGCCCGATCCCGGACTTAGGTCGCGACAGGAGAAAGCACTGGCCGCTGCGTGGGCTAGGTTCGCAGAGCATTTATCACTCCCTCTATATCCCACATACTCTCCACACACGGAAAACGGGGTATTACCTTGTCTTTTCCTCAAAATGTTGTTGTTTTGCGGTTACATACTCTTCTTGTCAAAACATTAAAACAAACACGCGCGCGCTGCGCTCGAAGGAGTGACAACTGTTTCCACAGCCACAAATATCTACATCTACATGGGATACTCTGCAAATCACATTTAAGTGCCTGGCAGAGGGTTCATCGAACCACCATTATACTATTTATCTACCATTCCATTCTCGAATAGCGCGCGGGAAGAAAGAACACCCGAATCTCTCCGTTAGAGCTCTGATTTATCGTATTTTATTCTGATGATCATTTCTACCAATTCAAGTGGGAGTCAACAATATCTTCTTCTACCAAGTAGAGTTTATAATTTTTGTGTGTGTGTTTTTTTTTTATTATTTCTAATCCACATATCTACAGTTTAAATTCAACTTTGATTAAATTTTGCACACTTAAACCTTCAAGACAAGAGAAAGGTCACAGATTTTAATACCAGTCTACAGTTCTACATCGATCTTGATGTAATTTTTTAAGAATGTTAGAATAAAGGGAGATATCGATATCTATGCCTAACACATACGACAGTTGAAGCGTGTCCGCCATCTTGGTGAGTTGTGGAATGCTATTTCTCCATTAAAACTATGCGTTACGCCGACCCTCTTTTAATGAACTGAATGACATTAAGCGCAAAGTATGTACTTTCAAACAATATACTCTCTTGATTATCTACTAATACTTGTTGTTGTTATGGTCTTCAGTCCGGAGACTGGTTTGATGCAGCTCTCCACCCTACTCTATCCTGAGCAAGCCTTTTCATCTCCTCATAAGAACGGCAACCCACATCCACTTGAATCTGCTTACTATACGCGTCTCTTGGTCTCCCTCTGCGATTTTTACCCCTACACATTTCCCTCCAATGCTAAATTTACGATTCATCGATGCCTAAGATTGTGTCCTACCAAGCGATCCCTTCTTTTAGTCACGGTATGCCAAAAATTCCTTTTCTCACCAATTCTGTTCAGTACCTCTTCATTAGTTATGCGATCTACCTACCTAATCTTCAGCATTCTTCTGTAACACCACATTTCAAAAGCCTCTATTCTCTTCCCGTCCGCACTGCTTATCGTCCATATTTCACTACCGTACAAGGCAACACTCCACACAAATGCCTTCAGAAAAGACTTCCTTACACTTAAATTAATATTCGATGTTAGCAAATTTCTCTTTTTCAAAAATGCTTTTCTTCCCATTGCCATTCTGCATTTTATATCATCTGTACTGCGACCATCGCATGTTATTTTACTACCCAAGTAACAAAACTCATCTATCACCTTCATTGTTTCGTTACCTAATCTAATTCCTACTAATACTTATCATCAGAAATTTGAAAAATTAACTTTTAACTTATTTATTCCAGCCTTCAATTAGTAAATCTCCTTCCCTTTTGACATTTTCTGTTCATCGCGTCCTTTCCCTACTCTCTATTCACCTGCTCCTCCCCCGTCTCCTCTTGTCCTTTTCTCTGTCCACTTCCTCCTTCGTTCATCTCTGTTTACCTGTCACCATCTGTCCTCTCTCATTCTCCCCCCCCCCCCCTCTTCTCCAACTCTCCGTCCGTCTCCTCCCTTCCCTTTCTGTCCGTCTCCTCTTCCATCTACTCCTCTCCCTTCTATATACTAAAGACATACATATATGCGCCATGTTTCATGGTGACTGGTCAAACGGTGTGAAAGTCGCAAGGTACCCCCCGCCATGCTAAATTCACTGGCTTCCAGATTACAAAATCTTCTTCATGTGCAGACTTTCATGGTGGCCAGTCAAACAACTTGGATATTTGTAGTAACGTATCCTCCACCATGCACCTACGGAAGCTTACAAAATGTAGCCCCTGTATTAATTCGGGGTATAAGCTATGTTCATTCCACATTTTATTCAATTCCGTACAGCCGTTTCAACGCGAAGAGAAACAAACGTGTTAAACCATTACCCGTTGTAAAGTACCCTCCGCCATGCACAGTGGCTTACGAAAGGCAGCCCATGTATTAATCAGTGTATAAGCTACCTCTGTTCCACATTTCATTCATATCCTTCCAGCCATTTCAGCTTGAAGGCGTAAGATACGAATTAACTAATTGCAAAGCACCCTCCGCCGTGCACCATACGAAGTTAATTTTAGTGCGTCTGTAACCTTCGCGCGAGTGCAAGCAACGAGTAGACCAAGTTTTATTGCAATCGGATGCACGGTGTGGCCGTGCATATAATAGTATCAAAAAGACAAACCAGCAAACCTTATCGTTATAGTCGACATGGTCGATTGGAGAGAGTCCGCAACTGCACTGCCGGCCGCGGTGGCCGAGGGGACTAAGGCGCTCCAGTCACGGTCTGCACGGCCACTACGGTCGGGGGTTCGAATCCCCCCTCGGGCATGGATATTTGTGCCGTCTTTAGTCTTAGCTTGTTCATAAGAAGCTTGTAAGCTTAGGGACTGATGACCCCGTAGTTAAGTCCCATAAGTTGCACAAACATTTGATTTTTGAAAGAAATGATTGACAGTGGCCGCATTTGGGCGTTGATATTAAGCAATGGCGACCAGTGAAAATGTGAGCCGGACCGGGAATCGAACGCGGGTCTCCCGCTTTAGGTCAGCGGTCGCCTTAACCACTTGGCCACCAGTATTCGCCTCTCGCCCGTCTCAAATTCTCACAAGTGGCACGCTATGTTCGTAGCGCCCCAATACAATACGTTTTTTTATCTTCCTTTACCCCGTGACGCGGATTTTGTGCTGAATGTTTTTATACCAGATGTAGGCCATTGGCTGATGAAAACTTACTGTACGGGATTTTATTTGGTTTTAATATGTATTTCACGGAGCACTACTATGTGGACAAAAAGGATTTTGTAGATGGTTTTATACGCAAGTAGGTTACAACTCGAGAATAATGATGGGGATCAGCTAGTTTAAAGTCTTTGTAACATATGGTTATGACCTGAATGAAATAAGCCCCTCATGATGCAAATTTACTTTGCGAAGCCGGTCGTGAGTTCTTAGTAAAGAATTTTTACAGGTGCAATGGTGTGGTGTCAAGAAAATGAGTCAATTCGACTGTGGTTGCCCGATGAATAAAGTATTGGAAACAAACTCTAATTTTTTATATTAGAAAATTTTAAATTACCTTTACTTCAGAAACAGAAAATTTAAATAATGGCTATGTTTGGCGAAAGGGTAATTTGCAAGCCTTTGTGCACGGCGGTATTCCTGTCGATATATATCGAACGTCGTAGTATCGAGCGATAATTTGATTTAGTGTTTCTGAACCGGAAGAAAAACCTTCTTGTTTAACCTGTACCTAACCTAACTTTGACATAAAAAAGTGATCTGTAGCGTGGCCTTAAAGGTGAGGTATGGGTTAAACAAGAATTTGTTTCAGTACGGGAGGGCGCGTGGCGCGTGGCCTGTGAGTACATTGATTAAATGTCTCAATCATCAATAATGTATCAGTTTCACTCTTTACTGACAATGTCGGATATTTCAAATGTTTGTAATTCTTGTGGGACCGAATTACTTTGGTCATAAGACCCGAGACTTACGAACTACTTAAGCTAACCTATCGGCAAAGTTTTCTACAAGGTACCCTCTGCCATGTACCATAAAAAACATTTATGTACCCAGTGATCTTTCTCTTGGTTTACAGGTCATGGGTGCAAAAATTCATAAAGATTGGAGCAAAACTATGCCTTTTGTAAAATTCCGTAAGTTATGTACCCTCCACCAAGCACCGAACGAAATTTTATACAGACAGTGACATTTCTCTTGTTTTTAAGGCAGAGAGAGGAAAATTTCATCAATATCGAAAGAAAACTATAGGTTTCTATGCAATAGAAACGCAGGGTCACATTGAAAAAAGCACTTTTTTGTTCACAAATATTCCAGTTTTATTTCATACAACCCTTGTTTTGTTCTGAGAATAACGGAAAAAAAAATCTGTGAAATCGGTCGAGCTGTTCTCAAATTCAGGTGCGACCAAGGTATTTAGGGATCCATTTTTATGTTGCAAATACCCTCTGCCTTGCACCGTATGAAACTTAAGGTAGACGGTGACTTTTGGTTTGAAGGTCAAGCGTGCGAAATTTCGTAAAAATCGGAATGAAACTGTAGATTTCGTAGAAGTATGCTCCGCCATGCACCTATCACAAAATACTTTCTTAGCGGACATTTTCTGCCTAACTATATTCCTGCCAAATTTCAGATTCATGGGTGAAGTAGTTATCGAGATTTCGTGTTTAATCAGTGAGTGAGAGTGTCCTTTCGCTTTTATATGGATTAAGAAAACAGATTGCTTAATTTTGGATGCAAGAGAATTAAGGGAGACTTGCAGACAAAAATAAATAGTAACATGTAGATTTGTAATGTTAACATCATTTGATAAAAGTTCATGCCTGATGCGACAGTTTTACGGCATCTACAGCGAAACGGTTGTGAGCGGTAGACATCTTTTCGTTTCATCATGTTGTGTGTGTGTGTGGGGGGGGGGGGGGGGGGTGGAGGCAATCACAAAACGCTTCATAAACGTCCGGAATTGCATGCAAACATTGTTGCAGGTCCCTAACTACCCCCATTTTCCAATAATTGACGCATAAATCTGAGTAATCTCATGAGGTGGCCTCTCATTACTTATGACGTCATATCTCCTGAGCTATGTGTCGTGCTCTTTTGTTTTTGGGTACCTTCGTGGGCGTACGGTGAACAGTTCACCAAAGTTTCATTGCAATCGAATGAATGGTTTATGAACACATAGAGGACGTACAGACATATATAATGTCCTTGCGAAATTTTATCGAAATCGGTGACCAGCATTTCAGACCCTCTCCTCGTAAGAATTACACACCGAGGTAAAATCGTCGTTATAATAACCACTTTACTTAATTTTGTCGCATCTTTCATTTGATTGCCCCCTTAGAGATGGGTGTGATTTGCGCTTTTTTCCCTACAGAGCGGATCAATATGTGACCAAAACTGATTATAGAGAGCTTCGGTCACAATGTCTTATTTCAAAAGTCACTGAACTCGTCACGGACTACTTCTCTGCCTGCAACTGTATTACGATAATACTCTGCCTTTCTTCATGATACGGTTTACATTGTACCAGTTGTGGATACTACAAAGATTGTTCAGACATTTCGTCATGTTGCATCTATACCATTGTGGCACTCCAGCATTTTGGAATAAAATATTTACAGTAATTCACACTATATGGTTAGTATTACTGCCCTTTTTTAATTACTGGTTCACTTTGTTACAATGCTCATTTGCTTAACCTCCCTCCCACTCAAAATAAAGTCCTGGCTACGCCTCTGGAGTGGAATAATGATAACATGAAACAGAAGCTAGTAAATGCAAAACCGATTATAGACAAGTAGAGATAATGGTGCAGCAGTGACCTATGGGTGAAATATAGGACAACACAGCAAGAGATGGAAGACAGCAAGAAACTACGCAGGAGTCTGGATTTTAAATGTTAGTCATTTGTTACCAAACGTATGCAATCATCGTGGTTAAATTTCCAAAAATATTTGCCCACCACACGGAATATTTTGTCGACCGTAAACCAACCGTCGATAACGTTACTCAGCAGCAGGCTTGATTTTTCATTATTGTAGGCCGTATGTGGTGATACCACGTTTCACTGTCCCGCCTACTTTCAGTTCGTTAACGTACGAACCACATTCCAACACAAAAACGACGAATCACCAATGCTGACACTTCAGCATCTGATGAATTACTCGCGGGTCAGAGGAAAGTAACGGTGAAACAGCGTCAGTTTCATCACGCCAAGAAAGCAATTCAGGAACTCCATATTGCTGTGATACTTTATCAGAATCAATGGGCTGTTCCGAAACTAACAGGTTTACTTCACTGTGCAAGACAATCGCAGTTCAATTTTTAGGATTGAAGTTACCACATATTACGTTTCCATTTCTAGAACAACAACGGCTTTTAATGGCTTTCTATGCCCTCTTAACTCAATGCTGTTCTTTATGTCTCTAGCACTTCCTTTATATCTTGTAGCACAACACGCGAAATATTGCATCGAGAATCACTGAACTGAAGTAAAATGAGCCATTAGATGTTACTTAACGAGAAACCGGCTATAACGTGTTTACCACCACGTTCAGTCTCTCTCTCTGCACATTCAGAGTTCCGCATGTCACGAACAAGTGAACACAGGGTTAAATTTAGTAGTCGTTTTATGAGATACAAAGAGTATTCGCTACTGCTTCCAACTTTTATCAATTTTTATGGCTGATTCAACGGTGTAAAGAAGAAAAAGGAAAACAAAACAATAGGAAAAAATCCAATTCCGGCACTCTCAGTGTATCCTAGTTCCATGCGGCAGTTGGGTTTTGATTGTATTGATAAAATTCGTAATAAATAATTGATTTCTACAAAGTGATAAGATTCTTAATAAATGTTTATTTTCTACAAAAAATACTTTTTTATTATTTACCCGTTTAATTTTATGAAACGCTGAAGTTGAGAGTACTTTCAATCTCCTCTGCTTGTTGGTTCTTGGGGTTTTCCTGTTTGATGTCGAAGCACAAACACTTTCTATTTACACATGGTCGCTGTACTATCCGCCATTATTGATAATTTGTTTGAATGGCGTTTGTTGAGATCAGTTTGAAACGTTCAAACGTTTGTCAAATATTTGGGACGAAACTACTGTGGTCGTCAGTCCTTAGACTTACAAAGGCTTGGACTAACCTAAGGACAACACACATGCCCAAAAGAGGACTCGAACCTCCAGTGGAAGCAGTCGCTTTAGATCAGGAAATGCTATGTGTTTCTTGGGTCAATTACAGTCTACATATAATACCAGTACCTGAACTTTAGCCATCTTAACAGCCAATGCATGATCAAGTACATTGTCCTGAGGCAACAGCATACTTAATTTAAGGCTCAATTAGTCATGATTTTGTCTATACAATTATTCAATAGACTGCAAAATTCTTCGATAACAAATCGGACCTTTAACGGAGACATTCAAACCTCATAAGGAACACTGTTTTTGGTTTACACAGTTTAGCTCTGCTCCTAAGCGTATATGATTAATTCACGGTAACGAGAGTTTGATAGTAAGATACAACCTACTGTAATTCAAAGTCATGTGGTGTCATATTACACACGTTATCTCCCAATAACTGCCACGTGTCAAGGTTATGGAGGAGAAGGGGGCGATTCTTCGATAACGAATCAAATTTTCATTTTCAGGTCGGCAAAACGCTACGAAGAAGCTGTGAATCGGTCATCGTGCATCCAACTCACAAGGAGAGGACGCCCACTCGTCATCGCCAAATTTGTCCAAATGTATGGTTCACTAGCTGCAAGTACCCGGCTTTGCCCGGGTTTAAGATGTATTTCTGTAGAAGTGTACAAAACCGTTTATTTGCATGTAATAAAAGGGTACATTTATGTTAAAGCAATGTGATAAACAACATTTCTGGCACTTCCATTTGGAGTATGTACAAAAAGATTTTCGTCTTAGCCCACTCTGGCGCAGATCACATACAACTATCCACGAGAGAAGCATGGTGTCTGCAAGTCTATACCAGCAATCCCAGGAGACTGGCCCTGTGACTTGTTGATTGTCATGAGAAAGCACTGTTTCAAAGCGAAACTGCATTCTCTTGAATTGTATGGTGTTGTCTGAGGGGATGATAGGTATTCTTGGAATGAAGACATCCTCACCCTTAGCACTCCCTGTGTTTTTCAAGGTCGAGTGTACAAAAATCCATCAGTATCGGAGCAAAACTGTGGATTTTGGCGAAATCCATAAGTACCCTCCACCATGCACTGATCGAAATTTTATGTAGACAGTGCCCTTCCTCTTGTTTTGAAGGTCAATTGTGCAAAATTTCATCGAGGCTAGTGCGAAGATATACATTTACACGAACACATTGAAAACGCACTTTCACTTTTTCTCAAATTATCCGGTTGTTTATCCAAAAAATGGCACGAAACTTTTCCCATGTAATTTTGTGTATGTGTACCAAATTTCACATTATTTGGTTGTCTGGATCTTGCGTTATAAGAAAACAGACAGACGGACAACAAATGCGTCTTAAGAAGTATAGAGATGTATGGCGTAGTTAGATATGAAAGCGCACCAAGTGGGAACTCCAGATGGGTAAGCGTTTAGGAAGTAAAAGGAATTTTGATACTGATCTATCACTATATGCACCTTATCAACTGGCAGTTTAGGAAGCGGTGTTCGGCTCAGCGGTAAGATGTTCAAATGTTTGTAGAGCTTATGGGACTTAACTACGGGGTCATCAGTTCCTAAACTTACAAACTACTTATGAACTAGCTAATACTAAGGACGGCACAAATATCCATGCCCGAGGGGGGATTCGAACCCCCGACCGTAGTGGCCGTGCAGAGCGCCTCAGTCCCCTCGGCCACCGCGGCCGACAAACGGTAAGAGATCGGATTTTTATTGAAAGGTGCGCGGGTTCGATTCCGCCCTGTGCAAATGTTACACAACTAACTTCACAATTAACCACATGATATATGTTATTTCGTATTTATATGTACACAACATCAGCATGTGACGTCATTATTTAAAACAAAGAAGTATTCAGCGACATGCTGCGTTACGCATGGTTCGCTGCTGGACTGTGCGATGAAAGAAGCTGTTTTTTCAGAATGTCAATCAAGTTTGTTTTTCTGTGGAGACATTCAAAACCATGTAACTGCAAAAGGGCGGCGTTCATAACGTGCGAAAGATTATTGCTTACCCTGTATCTTCGATGAATATCACACCGGTACATGTAATTCATCAATTGCAAAAGAATGGAAGTATCGATTTACATACACGACGTCCCCAAGTACGCGTTAACTACAGACCCTTTTTAAATGTTTGTAGTCCCGAATTTCATCCAATGCCCTTTCTTTCTTTGCTTATATAAAATAATAAAAGAACCTATATGATGTTGCGGTTAATTGTGACGTCAGTCAACATCTACATCTGCATCAATACTCTGCAAACCACTGTAAAGTGCATGGCAGAGGTTGAGCGTGGGAAGAATGATTGTTTAAATACCTACGGGCGTGCTGTAATTAATCTACTCTAGTCCTCACGATTCCTACAGGAACAATATGTAGGTGTGCGCATTCTCAAAAAGCAGAAAGAAAAAATTGCCGCCGGGTGGAGTTGAAACCGTGACAGTCAATAGGAATCTGAATAAGATATCAGTATGATGCAAAAATTGACAATTGACTCTAAATAATGAGAAGTGTGAAGTCGTTCACATGAGTACGAAAAGAAATCCGTTAAACTTTACTTACAAGATAAATCAATCAATAGTGAAGGACGTAAACTCCACAAAATACCTATGAATTACTATGACTTCAGCCTTACACGTAGATAATGTCGTGGGAAAGGCGAACCAGAGACTGCGTTTTATTGGCGGAACCCTCAAACGGTGCAACAGAACTACAAAAGAAACTGCATACACTACGCTTGTCAGTCCATTTTTTGGAGTATTGCTGCCAGTGTGGGATCCTTATCAGGTGGGTTTGACGGAGAACATCAAAAGAGTCCAAAGAAGGGCAGCTCGTTTCGTATTGTCACGATACAGGTGTTTCAGCGTTACGGAAATGATACAGGATTTGGCATGCAAATCATTAAAACAACGGCGCTTATCGCTGCGGCGTGGGCTCCAATCGGCAACATTCTCCTCCGAATGCGAAAATATATTGTTGACTCCCACTTACATAGGTAGAAATGATCATAAGAATAAAATACGAGAAACCAGAGCTCGAACGGAGAGATTCAGGTGTTCTTTCTTCCCGCGCGCTATTCGAGAATGGAATGGGAGATAAATAGTGTAATGGTGGTTCGATGAACCCTCTGCCAGGTACTTAAATGTGATTTGCAGAGTATCCCATGTAGATGTAGATATGGAATCCATTTTTTTACCGCTGAGCCAAACACCGCTTGCTAAACACGCGCCACAGGGACAGTTGATAAGATGCATATGGTGATAATTCGTATGAAACTCAAAAATGGTCAAATGTTTGTTAAGCTTATGGGACTTAACTGAGGGGTCATCAGTCCCTAAACTTCCAAACTACGTATACTAAAGACAACACAAACATCTATGCCCGAGGGAGGATTCGAACCCCCGACGGGAAACGGCATCGCGCATCGAAGCATAGCGCCCCAATGCGTTCGGCCACTGCATCGCGGCTTTCAAGCTTTCTTTTAAACGTTGGCCATATGGAGTTTCCACTTGGTGCACTTTCATATCTCACCACGCCTTACAAGTACCATAAATCTTGACGAATTCGGCGATGACGAGTAGGCGTCCTCTCCTTGCCAGACGAGCTTAAAATGACAGTCCCTCGCGATGTCAGCGATGTCGAACCGCAGTTAAGACACCTTACTCACTTTCGGGAGAAGCGGGAAACAAATCATAGTCTCGATATTTTTTGGATTTTTTCTTCAAACGCCTTCATAAGGCGACGAAAGTGGCAGATTACATCCACCATTTTCATCCTGTTCGTACATTTAATACTCTCTATGACTTCCACATCGATGATGCAAAGAGTCCTTGTTGTCGTTTAGTAACAATAATCGCGTAATATGTATTCCGATGATGCCTCCAGAATACATTATATCCTCAGTATTCTGTGTGCCATGAAGGTGCGACGAAAGGCCCCAGGGTCGCGAAGTTCCGCGAATATCCCGGAGAAACTTGAGGGATGGTTGGCGATCTTGCGACGGCCCGTCACGACTGCATGCGCTGCAAGTGAAAGCCGATGGGCCTGATCCTCTTTCCAAAGTTCACCGGCACCTCCCATCTGCAGGCGCCTTGCTCCTTATTAACCTGCTGTCCACGCCGAGAGCAATCTGCACTCAGCAGCAAGCTAATGAGATTAAAGGGAATTTACATAAAATAATCACCTGGAATAAACTTCACGCTATGCTAAGCCTGAGAGTAGTTCTCGCTCACGAGGCATAAGGTTCTAACGTGGCAGCTTGCAAGTATAATTATTATTATTGTCGAATAAGTCCATTAGGATTACGCAGAACACTTGGGTGTGGGTATTTACCTCATTTGTGCCCAATTTCTCTAATTTTTCTTGCAATAGGGTTCCTTTCTCTCCTCAGACAATGTTGTTTCAGTCTTTGGTTTTCTCTTTTGGTCAACTTTCTCTTGTAAATTTTCGACCTGAAGATTTCACGGTTTTGGACATCGTCGAGTGTAACTCCTGCCAATTCAGACCAGTTTTGACCTGGCCAATGTAACTGACGTTTCTGTTGTGGCTTGACTACTATTGCAACATAATTTTTTTAAGTCTGTGTGAGTGCATGATTGTAATATTATCTATAAGAATTGATGAGTATGTATTTGAAATTATTTATTTTTAATCTTTTTGTCGCAGTTGCACAATTTTGAGTTCTGTGATTAGTTTCGGACGAGACCGTCCATTTTCAAACCAATAATAGTTAGAATAATCCTATGTGTTGATCATGAAATAAATAATTCTGTTTCTTCTCTAAGGTTGACAGGTTTTTGTATGTAACAGTACCCTTGCCTCGTCAGTAATTTAATAATCCTTGTAAATCAAACATTTCGTTGCCAACATTAGCACACTTCGCCGCCACAGCCATAAGTAAAAATACCCAGTATTTGTCTCTTATAGATAAGCGTCAATATTGACATTTACTAATAAGAAATTCAATTGAGGGTGTATTTTGTGATAAAACATCAGGTACTATTCTTTCAAATTGTGTACTACAAGTTATGATACATCGAAATACCAGAAATAGCATTCAATGGTAGTTGCCTGTATCAGCACAGTACGCTGCTACAGAGGTAACTAAATTATTTGCCTAGTATATTTATATATTTCCGCTTTAGTGTTTGTAATACTTTCTCGCAATAAGTAGGCCTATCTTCAACAGTTTGTGCAATTTCAGTGCAAAATTTTTTGATGTGGTGTATTTCTCAATATACTATATAAGCCACACATATTGTGCTCTAAAAACTGTACATTCTGGGATGTTTTGCTGTGTTATGATATTTTGCGGCTGCTAACTCTCTACAGGCACCTTCTCTGTAAGGGAATAGTACTTTCAAAAGAGCTAAACAAAACCTTAAGTTCGAATATCACAGACGATTTTTACTATTAAATATTGCTTCAAGTCATAATAATAAATAATATTTACTTATAATACATAACTGTTCAGACGGAACATCATGTACTCCAGGGGCCTTGTTCCTACACAAATCATTTAGTGCTCTGTCTAATTCTTCTCGTAGTATCGTATCTCCTATCTCATCTTTCTTTGCTTCGTCTACCATTTCTAGACTAATACCTTCAAGTTTATTTCCTCTGTACAGGCTTTCTATATATTACTTTCATCTTTAAGCTTCCCCTTCTGTGCTTAGTACTCGTTTTCAATCTGATTTCTTGATATTCATACCGCTGCCTTTCTTGTCTCCAAATGCTCTTTTATTTTCCTGTTAGCGGTATGTATCTTTCCCTTAGTTAAACATTCTTCTACCGTCTTGCATTTCTCCTCAAACCACTCCTACTAAGCCAGTCTGCAGTTCCTGTCAACCCAATTTTTCAGACGTCTATACTCCGTTTTGTCTGCTTCACTTGATGTATTTTTTTATTTTCTCCTTTAATCAGTTAAGTTCAGTATCTCCTGAGTTATCCAAGGATTTCTATCGGGCCTTGTCCTTCTGCCTTTATGATCATCTGGTCCTTGACTAATCTCTCAGAGCTAACATATCTTCTTATACTGTATTATTTCCCCCGTTTCAGACAATCTGTGCCTATTGCTCCCTCTAAAACTGTCAACCACCTCTGGTTCCTTCAATTTGTACAGATTCCATCTCCTTAATTTTCTAGATTTTTTCAGTCTCTTAAGTTTTAATCTATATTTCATAATGAGGAAGTTATAGTAAGAGTCTATATCTGCCCCTGGATATGTCTTACAGTTTAAAACCTGGTTTATAAACATTTTCCTCACAATTATAAAGTCCATCGGGTACCTCCCAGTGTCTCCTGGTCTCTTCCACGTATATAACCTTTTTTCATGACGATAAAACCAGGTGATTCTGATGGTTACATTGTGCTCTGCACAAAATTCTACTAGGCGATCTCCTCTCTCACTCCTTTTACCCAGTCCATATTTACCTACTACATTTCCTTCTTTTCTTTTCCTACTACCGAGTTCCAGTGCCCCATCAAAATTTTCTTCTCCTTTAACGGTCTGAATAATTTATTTTTATCTCGTCATACATTGCTTTGATCTCTTCATCATCAGCAGAGCTAGTTGTCATAAAAGCTTGTACTAGTATGGTCGGTGTTGGCTTCATGTCTATCTTTGCTACGATAATGCATTTACCATGCTGTTCATAGTAACTTGCTCACTTACCTATTTTCTTATCATTATCAGACCGACTCCTTCATTACCAGCAACTGATTCTGTATTTATAAACCTGTATTCACCTGACCAAAAATCTTTTTTATCCTGCCATCGAAGTTCACTAATCCCCACCATATCTAACTTTAACCTATCCATTTGTTTTCAAATTTTCTATTTGATTAATGAATAAAACATTCCACGCTCCGATCCGTAGAATCCCTCTTTTGTTTTCTTGATGACGACATCCTCCTGAGTAGTTTCCGTCTGGAGATCCGAATGGGGGACTATTTTACCTCCGGAATATTTTACCCGACAGGATGCCATCATCATATTTTCATACAGTAGAGCTGCATGTCCTCGGGAAAAGTAACGGCTGTAGTTTCCCCTTGCTTTCAGCCGTTCGCAGTAACCGTGTGGCAAAGCCACATTATCTGATGTTACAAGGCCAGCTCAGTCAATCTTCCAGACTGTTGCCCCTGTAACTACTGAAAAGGCTGCTGTCCCTCTTCAGGAACCACACTTTTTCTGGCCTCTCCACAGATACCCCTCCGCTGTGGTTGCACCTACGGTACGACTATCTGTATTGTTGAAGCACGCAAGCCACCCCACCTCGACAATGTCTGTAGTTCATGAGCGTGGAGGCCTACAGAGAGTCCGGGTTCCTAGTTTTTGCGTCGAAAATTCCATATTTTTCTTCTCTCAGAATCTCTCGGGAAACTAAACATTCTGTAGCAGCCTCTGGAATGATTTTCACAGTTTATGGCAACGCAACCACCCATAATGTCGTACTAAAGTGCCGTAACGCAAATCCTATAGCACCGCAGTATGTTTAACTTACGAGCTACGGGAACAAAAATGGCGGATGCGTCAGCTAGTACTTATAGGGAGCCTTATAATGATATTGTGGTGTATCTCTCTGGGTTATTGCCTGCCATTGTACCACGCCCGCGTCCCCGTCTCACTCGGTCGATACGGCTGTACAGGATGCAGTGCAGCCACCGAGTTCCAGGTAACAATGGCGGTACAAAGGGGCGACCGGATCAAAGGCCCTACTCGATGATGTCCCCGGAGGATCAGCGGGCGCCAGTAGCCAGCTTTCGCGCAGCGGGCTCGCTCGCTAGCCCCGCTCTCGTTCGCGAGTCTGGCGTCGCGTCGCGTCGCTGGGGAGGTGCGGCTTCACAATGGGTCCGCCAGGTGGCAGCACTGCCGCCCGTGTTGCTGATTCCGGCTTTGTTTGCCCGCGGCTGTAGCTGTTGTTGCTGTCGCTTTGTTCGCCGGTTGCGCTCGTGATGAGGGCCCGAAAACGCCGCAGAAATGTGTTGCCTCCGCCGGTAGGGCGCCGAGCGTCCGCGAGGTGCGCGGAAATTCAATGCCTCGGAGAGTACCCACCGTCAGCAGTTACCGGTATTGGTTTTATAAAGTAATGAGCAAACAGCGCGTCGATTGCGTACTTATTACTTGACAGAGCGAACTGTAGATCCCGCCGTTGCGTAAACTTGGTCGTGTTTCTAACTACATCCCAGTTCCGGTTCAAACCTGGCAGAGCCACGAAGAATGCGATCGCGAGAAACTAAAATTGCTAGCGACGTGGAAGTCTTGTAGATTCATTTATAGCGTGGAGAGCTGCATCAAACCTGTCTGGGGACTGAAAACCGCAACAATAACAAACACCGTCCATCGATGTTTCTAGGAGTTTAACAGTTAATCATAAGGAAATATACCTCGAAAGTCAGTCTCAGTTGCAAAATTTTCTTTATTTCAATGACGCTTTTCGCCCTTTTGAGGCATCATCAGATAATGTAACCGATATATGGTGAGCTATCTGTCACCATTCTCATGTTCTAATGTTTGTTAAGCTTATGGGACTTAACTACGGGGTCATCAGTCCCTAAACTTACAAACTACTTATCTATTACCTTATACTAAGGACGGCACAAATATCCATGCCCGAGGGGGGATTCGAACCCCCGTACGTAGTGACCGTGCAGACCGTGACTGGAGCGCCTCAGTCCCCTCGGCCACCGCGGCCGGCTCTGTCACCATTGTAAAATCACTAAACGATAGGTTTCCTTCCTAGATGGTTTATTTTACAATGATGACAGACAGCTCACCAAATATCGTTTACATTATCTGATGATGCTCAAAAGGCCGAAACACGTCACAGATATAAAGAAAATTTTGCTACTCAGATAGACTTTCGGGATAAATTCGTAACCTGTTGCTGTACTAGCCACTAGTACGGAATGGAATCAGTCCTATTCCAAAGAAATTTCATGCCGAAACTTACTAGCCAAGCTAGTGGGCCGTCACAACTCCAGCGACGGGAGCCACTTTGTGTCTCAGCAAACTTGCGATATCGACAAGAACATCAATTTTTGAAAGCTGACAAAGCTCATACTACGAATCACTCGGGTACGGGAGATGTTTTTCCACCACTGAGAATCACAAATTCTGCCATAAAAATAGCATCTCTGTTCATATCTTCCTCCTCCTTATCCAACTCTTCCTTCTACCCCCACCTCTGTACCTATAAATCGGCTCTCAATCATGTCTACTGTCAAGCACCACACTAGTAATGCTGTATTCGAACATTACGGGATCGTTTCTCCTCCTCATCTATATTACCTTACAATCTTCTACATTTAGCGCTAGATGCCATTCCTCACACCACCTAGAAATTTGGTCCATGTCATCCTGCATGTTACTACAGTCATCTTGTAGACGACAGCATCATCAGTAAACAGCAGCTTATTGCAATTCACTCTGCCCATCACATCATTTGTATATAAAGAAAATAGTAGCTGTCCTATCAGACCAGTTTGAGGAATACACGCCATCGAGGAAATGTACTAGATGCTATTACTTAGACGGCAGGCAGGATGCACGGCTTTAGCAGCGAAAGGGTTAAGCGGTCTTCAAGCCACTCACATATCTGGGTACCTATTCCAAAAGCTCGTAACTCCGTTAGCAGTCTGTAGTGCGGTACCGTATCAAATGCCAGTCTGCCTGTTGCCTTCCATCCATAGCACGCAAGATGTCATGAGAGAAAAGGGCAACCTGGATTTCGCACGATCTATGCTTCCTAAAGCCGAGTTGATGCATGGGAAGGAGCTCTTCCGTCTCATGGAAATTTACTATGTTAGAAACGGCAACAAGAATACGCAAAACTATCTCTAGGATGGTTTGTAGTCACGTTTGAATTAGTCCAAGACGAAAGTCTACCATTTGGCGTGAAAAGGTCACGTGAATACCTTACTACACAGAGCAATGACGGAATGTATTTGATCTAAATGAAGAAAGAAGTTCAAGGAACAACTCTCGAAATGATTGTTGAAATATTCGTAAATTTATGGGGTTTAACTACTGTGGTTACCGGTCCTAGGCTTACAAACTAGTAAAACTAATCTAAGGGCAACACATACATACACCCATGTCCCAGGGAGGACTCGAACCTCCGATGAGGAGCAACCGCGCGCTCCGCAGCGAGGCGTCTTAGAGCAAACCGCCATTCTACGGCGGTTTAATGATAGTTAGCTTATTGTGGTCGTTAGATGGCCGACACACAGCTTACGCAACACATGGAGACATAGAATGTGCACACATGGTAACGCGCCAGATCTGAAAACAATATACAGCTGATTTTAAACTATTTTGCATCTCGTACTTCGGTAATTGCCAGCTCTATGCTTATAAAGAAACTTTATTTTCATATAGTCTACAGTTTTTATAAGGTATACTGTAGTATCCTCAACTGTGTTTCGCCATTTTTGTTTAAGAAATGTCATACACAACTAGATAATCACACGTGAATTCCAACCTCGAGCTATCCTCCGACGCTTAGACCCATTCCTTCAGTATAGGTCAGCACCGAGTGCGACTTGTAAATAAATAACACCCAGCATTTACTAGTCATACTGTGTTATGTTTCCGGGATGTACATTAATCATGATGACTTGCACAGTGAACTCAAGTTCGAGAATAATCCTGAAATCGTAGACGACTGAATTACAGCTGTTAATATTTGAAATGAAATTACTTCTCCTAGACGTTGCCATGTGCATGAGTAATTCTGACACCTTAATTACGGACATCTCCAAGACAGTACGTGTACTGCTCGTCGCAGAAGCGGAATGACGGCATGATGTCAGAAGTGCAAGTGCCAACTGGCCATCTATTATTACACTGAATGGCGCAACCGCGGCATACCCATCAGCTCTCGTTAAGTAATCAGTGTTTCCACAGATTTTCCGCGAAGAATACGTGCGAACTCTTATGCCACATGTAAATATATCTTTGTACTGCCATCTGAGTTTGCTTACGCGAACGATCAGCAAAACCAGTACGTCATTCTGTTTGCTTAGCAAACAGAATTAGGATCTTTCACAACTTCCATTCATCATACGGATATCCTCCTATTCCGCCTGATACAAATGTTTTCTTTGTCTCTTCTTGATAATACAGAGATAATCCAGATCTTTGTTCTAGGAGATGTTAAGTCTCCATAGGGTAGTCTCATTTCGGTTAATGGTTACATAATCCATACTTGAGGAAGACTACAAGGTGTCAGTGTCCAACTGGCCTCCCTGAATTAATCTTGAAGAATGTCTACAATAATCCCTGTGGAAACTGTTTCCTTTTTTAACGTGATTAGTGGTAAGATAGGG
This sequence comes from Locusta migratoria, assembly GCA_026315105.1. Taxonomy (NCBI): domain Eukaryota; kingdom Metazoa; phylum Arthropoda; class Insecta; order Orthoptera; family Acrididae; genus Locusta; species Locusta migratoria. The sequence goes on along the minus strand of CM048750.1, from coordinate 75,763,834 downwards.
ACTGATGACCAGGCAGTCTAGTCCCCTCTAAAACAACAACAACAAGTGGTAGGATTATCGTCACATGGACTTGCTGAAAAATCATTTGCGGCATCATAAAAACAGAAAAGAAATCAGGAAACTTGTGAAATACCCGCAACAATGAGGATGGAAGATAATTTAACTTTTTTCTGATTTATACCATTTAATTCCTTGGGACAGTCAATCGCTTTTGTCAGGTGTGAATGATGACAACCAAAACATTGAGTCTGCCGGCCGCGGTGGCCGAGGGGACTAAGGCGCTCCAGTCACGGTCTGCACGGCCACTACGGTCGGGAGTTCGGATCCCCCCTCGGGCATGGATATTTGTGCCGTCCTAGTTCGTAAGTAGTTCATAAGTAGTTTGTAAGTTTAGGGACTGATGACCCCGTAGTTAAGTCCCATAAACTATACAAACATTTGAACATTTGAACATTGAGTCGCCTCAAGTTGTTCAAAATGTTCAAATGTTTGTAAACCTATTGGACCAAACTGTTGTGGTCATCAGTCCCTAGACTTAGAAACTACTTTAACTTACACTTAGCACAACACACACACACACACACACACACACACACACACACACACACAAAAGCCCGAGGTAGGAGTCGAACCTACGGTGGCAACAGCAGCCCAGTCCGTATCATGACGTCTTAGACCACGCGGCAATTCCTCACTGCACCTCAAGATGTCTGCCGTGAATTTTCTACTCAGCGCATAATTCTCAATGATGAGAGCTTCTGCTTTGGTTACTAACGATGTTTCCTAAATTTCAACTGCTTCGGCTATTCGTAGTCAATCCGTTCGGTTTTTCCGAGAAAGTAGGTTTATTTCAAACTGAATGCTTAGAGTCGTTAACTTCCACGCAATGATAAGTTCTATTTAACTCGCTTTCAAAAGGACCTAGGTTAAAATCCCCGTATGGATATTCTAATTTGACTAGTTCGTAGTTTAATAACATCGTTTGAATACTGGAATGTTCCGTTGCACCAACCAGGTGCGCTTCCTTTCACCACCAGTCTTAATCGATATCGACGACGTTAATATTTTACAGTCGTCAGAATTACTAGTGAAGAGAAGGGATATTTTCTTACAGATATTTGTATACTTTTGTAGAAACTACAATTCCGCGACTGGTGTTTAGTGAGAGTTATTCAACCAAGGCTGCGAGAAAAAGTCCGGTTTGTGGAGTCCGCGTACGAGATGAGTGAAGATTCTGTTTGTCAGATACGGTGCGTGTGCAAAGCGATGCCCCGCACCTGTTAAGCATAAACACATAAAGATGTCGCGGCATCCTGACGGAGCCGTGGATTTAGCTCGTCCTCAAGGACACCGAGTTCCTCCTCTCCGCAGTAACGCAGCCCAAGAAGGGTTTCACGTCTCAAGTGCCAGCCAGAGGCGCGCTAAAGTAGCCGTGTTGACTTGTTTACACAGGTTGTTAATCAGTGTCGACTTCGCCACCTGCTAATTCTGAAGCACTTGCCGGATACTACTTGCTAAGTAATCGGTAGCCAAATACAGTTGAATGGACACCGTGCGTGGCTCACTGACGTCTTTTATGGGAATGGACACAAACGAATAAATGTTGAAATGTTTGTAAAGATATGGGAACAAATTGCAGTGGTCACTACTCCCCATACATACAAAGTATATTAACTTTACTTATACTAAGGACAATAGACACACACATGCGCGCGCGCGCGTGCAACCCAGTTGTTTCTTGTTCCCTCATGTTTTTTTTTTTGTTCTTTTTTTTTTCATCTTTATCTACATGATACTCTGCAAATCACATTTAAGTGCCTGGCAGACGGTTCATAGAACGACCATTATACTATTTATCTCCCATTCCATTCTCGAATAGCGCGCGGGAAGAAAGAACACCTGAATCTCTCCGTTCGAGCTCTGATTTCTAGTATTTTGTTCTGATGATCATTTTTACCTATGTAAGTGGGAGTCAACAATATATTTTCGCATTCGGAGGAGAATGTTGGCGATTGGAGTTTCGTAAGTAGCCCACGGCGCAGCAATAAGCGCCGTTGTTGTAATGATTGCCGGCCGCGGTGGCCGATGGGACTAAGGCGCTTCAGTCACGGTCTGCACGGCCACTACGGTCTGGGGTTCGAATCACTCCTCGAGCATGGATATTTGTGCCGTCCTTAGTTGTAGGTAGTTCATAAGTAGTTTGTAAGTTTAGGGACTGATGACCCCGTAGTCAAGTCCCTTAAGCCAAACATTTGAACTTTTTTTTTTTTTTTTTTTTTTTTTTTTTTTTTTTTTTTTTTTTTTTTTTTTTTTGTAATGATTCCTATCCCAGATCCAGTATCATTTCCGTAACGCTGTCTCTCCTGTATCGTGACAATACGAAACGAGCTGCCCTTCTTTGGACTCTTTCGATGTCCTCCGTCAAATCCACCTGATAAGGATCGCACACTGGGCAGCAATACTCCAAAAATGGACGGACAAGCGTAGTGTTTCTTTTGTAGTTCTGTTGCATCTTTTAAGGGTTCTGCCAATAAAACGCAGTCTCTGGTTCGCTTTTCCCACGACATTATCTACGTGCTATTTCCAATTTAAGTATGAAGTAATAGTAATTCCTAGGTATTTTGTGGAGTTTACGGCCTTCACTTTTGATTGGTTTATCTTGTACACAAAGTTTAACGGATTTCTTTTCGTACTCATGTGGACGACTTCACACTTCTCATTATTTAGGGTCAATTGCCAATTTTTACACCATACTAATATCTTATTCAGATAGTTCTGCAGGTGGTTTTGATCTTCAGATGATTTTACTAGACGGTAAATGACGGCGTCATCTGCAACCAACCTAAGAGAGCTACTTACATTTTCTCCTAAACCGTTTATGTAAATAAGGAACAGCAGAGGACCAATAACACTACCCTGTGGAACGCCCGATATCACACCTGTTTTAGTCGATGCCTTACCATCGATTACTACGAACTCTGTCTCCTCTGACAGGAAATCCCCTATCCAATCGCAAATTTGGGGCAATATGCCATAACCACGCAATTTGATTAAAAGCCGTTTGTGATGTACGGTGTCAAATGTCTTCTGGAAATCAAGAAATACGGAATCGATTTGCGAGGCCTTGTCGATAGCACCCATCACTTCCTGTGAATAAAGAGCTAGTTGTGTTTCGCATGAACGATATTTTTTAAATCCGTGTTGACCTTGGGTCAATAGATCGCTGCCGGCCGCGGTGGCCGAGGAGACTGAGGCGCTCCAGTCACGGTCTGCACGGTCACTACGGTCGGGGGTTCGAATCCCCCCTCGGGCATGGATATTTGTGCCGTCCTTAGTCTTAGTTAGTTCATAGGTATTTTGTAAGTTTAGGGACAGATGACCCCGTAGTTAAGTCCCATAGACTTTACAAACATTTGAACATTTTGAATAGATCGCTCTGTTCGAGATAATTCATAATTCCAAAACCCTGCTGCAAATTTACGTCAATGAAATAGGCGTGTAGTTTAGTGGGTTACTCCTACTGCCTTTCTTGAGTATAGGTGTGACCTATTATTGTAATAATTATTATTATATTGATTCACAAGATTGCTTATATCATTATTCATTCTTCTCATTATGTTCAGGGGCAAAATATTAATAGGGCAGTAGCATCATCCGTAAATACATTTCTAAATGTATTTAGTATTTCAGATTTGTGTATGGGTTAAAGTCGCTTTCACGCTTTCCTGCTAGTCACAGAACAGCAGAATGTGTACACCGACAGCAATGAATGAAAGATTTGCCTGGTCACGCCGGTGGCGGGCGTTAAGATGTTAGTGGAAAAGAAAGTTGTCGGAACAATAAGCGGCGTTGCTTGCTGTCCCACTTCCCGCGCGCGAAGTTCGCAACAGGTAGTGAGGCAACGGGAGTGGTGGTGGGGGAAGTTGTGGGGTGGGGGGAGGGAGGGAGGAGGTGTGGGAGGGTCTGGAGTCGCGACCTCTGACAGCCGAGCAAAGCCCGCAGATAGGTCAGATAAACGGACGCGCCCACAAGGCGGACACGAACAATGTTATCTCTGCCCTGGAAATTAGCGCTTATCTTTGGCGTAGTAAAGGAATGCCCTAATGGAAGGCACCGCGCGGAAGAGCCGTACAAGTCTTCTTAAATGAACTCGCAGCAGGTGGTCTACTCAAAAAGAAGCTACTCTTTGCGTCAGCTAGATAACTAGCATCAGTAGAAAATGTTGGTTAGTGCTCCGCTGAACGAATGGGAGCATCCACCATATCCTTTTATAACTCGATACTTTCGTTTTCATTTGAAATTCTAAGCTCATATAAAAATATTTTTTTAAATTTATTTTTTGTCTGGCCAGTGAAGAGCCTCATTTAGTTAGCTATTTCTTTAATTCTACTTTATCATAGTTCAAAACTCATTCATTTCGTCAGAATGCGCTCTCTTACTCCCACCTATGTGCCTATTAGTTTTCTGTTTATTTCATCTTGATGAAAGCCTTTGAATGTCTCGGCTTTGTAACACTATATCGGAATCACAGCACAAACTAGCTATTTTCATCCTGATTCAATTCTACTAATTTGTAAGAGGCAGAATTTTTTACGTATTTGTCAAAATTTCAGTAACAGTCAATATATCTTTGAAGTATCGAAACAGTATCAGAGTAACCGCGTCTACACATCGTAAATAAGAGTAATCTTTTGTCGCAATAGTAGTATTAATAGTTCCGCAGTATAGCTACTCGCTCTCTCAGTCTTTGTTTCTCCCAACGTTAACAGCTCTCAGAATTTGTTGCTCGCTACGATAAGATCTCACTCAGTCTTTGTGGTTGTATCTGAAATTAAATTAAATTAATTAAATCGAACTCATACGTGAGTGCGTAAATAATATCTGTGGACTTTAATTCGGGATAGGCTACGGACTTAGAAAAATTCTGCCTCCCAATAGTAACGTAATAGTCAAGAAAATATTAATCATTTCTAAAAAGGTTTTCTTCATTGACAAACATTAAATAAAATAACTTTAACTTGTTTAAAAAAATGAATAATTTTAAATATTGACTTTGCCGAGAATATCAAACAGCGATTTTATGAACTGAACTATAGATAACTGCTTACTTAAAATATATCTTGTGACTTTGACAGTGTTTTGTAAATCTGAAGGTGAAATATAGGAGAAATATTAATTTAAAATTTTGTGTCGACCGTATCAACAGTAGTTAGCACCTGACCTTCCCTTTAATAATTGAAGAACTTTTAAAAATAACAACTTTGAATTATCTGTGAATCAAAGTGTCTAAAAATAATTAAAATGTTATGACTTTTATCGGTAAAGACTAGTGAATGTTTATGTGACGTGCTTCGTTAAATGGAACTACCGGGAAAGAAAAGATTATATTACAAAAAGAATTTATAATTTTTAAAACAAGCCCCTGAGATCAGCAGAGTCCATGTTCATCAGTTAAAATATAATCCATAAACTGTGTTAGGCTACGGAAAGTTAAACCAGAGGCATCCGTAACTTAATATATGAAATATTATCAGGTGTACCAACTTAAATAACCAACGTTTACCTCAAATAAAATTTTACGTGCTTACTGAATCTTTATGTGAAGACGACGAAAGCTTGCACTACCGCTCAAATCACTTCTATAATACCGATGCACTACAATAAACCAAATAAATTTCCAGCACCCTCCAAAATATCAAATAGAAGGACGCTTCTAGCTTCTAGCCTGAATTATGTTAAATCCTCCGTTCACTTTTTTGTTAATCCTTTTCTGTCTTGCCTTCCCACCTATGCCTTTTTCGTGTTTGGGTATAATGTGTCAATAATATTTATTAACTTTACTCGCTTTAATCCTGTGGATATGTTTAAAGCTAAGCATCTCTATTTTTATTATGGGCAAAATTGGTATCTTACCGCATTTCGTCTCAAAACTCAATTGTAATCTTTGTTCGCATCCTCTGCCAGGCACTTAAATGTTGTTTGCACAGTAAATATGTAGATGTAGATAGATGTTCTTGGTTGAACCGAATATTTTTCGCAAGATATGTGTTTCTGCATTTCCCAGACCTTGTAATGCCATTTCAATTCTTGCTATTATATTTCAATGTTTTAATTTAGTATGTCAAGAAAAACAATTCTTACTGTACTTATATCTCATCTTAAACAATATCTTTGTGTCGAAAGACTATAAAAAATGTAACCTACAGGTAATGTGAGAGTTTAAGAGCCATGCTAACTTTACGCGCACAGTGTTAACAAAAGTTATATAAACTTCTTATTTAGTGTAATTTAAGTATCAAATTCTCTGTTATGGACTCGTGCCTACTGAATTACTCTCCATCTGTTGCAGTAATATGTTGCGCATCGTCACATTAATATCAAATTAAAGAGTAAACGCAATGAAAGGCGCAATGAAATACAATGTCCATGAACATGGCAAGCTGCATGTGAAGCAATGAAATTACATTTCAATGAAATCAAGAATTGCTATTCACTATAATTTTAAATCTCTGTGATGAACAATGTATTTCAGCAAATAAGTTTCATTTTAATGTGATTTTTAACTCATTTGCCGAGGATATATTCCCAATATTTTTAAATGCTGCATCCAGCTCGACGTGAAGCACGACAGCGGTCACTTGTATCTATGGACTTCTATTCTTTAATAACACGGACTGGCATTCATTCAGATAGGAAAAAAGTAGATCTACTTCAATGTTTAAAATGATAACAGTAAAGTACAACATGATTTACAAAACGATTTCATCATTTATATATAATTACTGATACATGAAGCAATGCAGTTAATAAAGAGAGCTGCAATAGGCGTCCGTTCTCCTGGTTATAGGCGGCCTCGATTTGATTTGATTTGATTTTTCCAGGGAAGCCAAAACAGTCTTGGTCCAACCCGCCACTGCCCGCACCGAAACTGAGTTTATTGTGCGGTATCGCTCCCTGTATGTCTAGTAAAGCCAATCAATGCCCTTGAAACAGTGCAAGGACTCCCTTTACCAGTTCTTTATTAGACACAATTTCTTCGGGTCTGGTTGTCCCAAATGTTCTGTGCCTTTTACTCTCCAATGCAATGCATTCGAAGATTAGATGTGATGCAGTTTCATCACCGTCATTACAGATCCTACATTTAGGGTCCTCTTCTGTTATTCCCATTGTATGTAGGTGTTTTTTGAAATTTCCATGGCCTGTCAGCAATCCAACCATGAGTCTAATCTCTCTCCTGTTCAGACCCAGGATTGCAGAGCTTCTTTTAAAACATGGCTTTGGCATCATTACCTTGCCATGTTTTTTGTTGATGGACTTTGGTCCAATATTCTACGTGCTATCTTCTGAGCCAGTTACGTAGCTCCAATTTGATCATTGCCTTGGTGATTGTCAAGACAGGTTCCGGTCCAATAAATGGAGTCTCTGCCCCTATCCTGGCTAATCTGTCGGCATGTTCGTTGCCACTGATCCCCGAGTGGCCAGGGACCCACACTAGGTTTACTCTATTGCTTTCCCCTAGCTCCACTAGAACCCTGTGACATTATGCAACAATTTTAGATCTTGTTGCGGGAGCTGTCAGTGATCTCAGGGCTGCCTGGCTGTCTGAATAGATATAGATGCTACAATCTTTGTAGCATCTACACAAGTTCTCCTCCACACACGCCCTTATGGCAGTGATTTCCGTCTGGAATACTGAGGCCAGTTTTCCTAGAGAGATGATGCCCTCCAGTCTTGGGTGCACCCCATATACCCCAGCCCCAACACCTTGGTCTGATTTTGACCCATCAGTGAACCAGACAATATCCCCCGTACGGTGTCGAACTATTTTCTCCCACTGCTCCTTACTTCCAATTGTTATATTGAAAGGCTTGTTGAAGCAGTATGGGGTTATAATATAGTCGGCTTGCATTTCCCCAACCTTTCCTATATTTACCTCACTCACTATTTTAGTGTGTGATTCTGGATATCCCTAGGCGGCCTTAATTAAACTCTGGGATTTATAACCTCAGCTTTAACTCTTGAGGAGTGAGCTACGCTCACCCTCCCAATCTTATTCAACTTAAGACAAGAAGGAAACATTTTCGATAGAAACTACTCCAGGATGTAACCGGAAACGGAAATCCTCCACCGCTGTCAGCCGTGCAACCAGGCCATCGTATTCTGGAGAGCCCAGAATATCATGTAGGGAAGAGTCGGGGCTTCCCAGAACCTCAAAGCAGAAGATTAGACCTAAGCGAAAACGTCCGTTTGGGACACCAAACATCAATACACTTTTGCAAACAGGAAAATTAAAGCAACTGATCAACCTTTTAGAAGATCAGAACATTAGTATACTGGCACTATAAGAAACTAGATACCTAGATGAGACCACATTTGATTCAGAAGGGTTCCGAATATACAAAGGAAAACCTGCGATAAAAAATGTGTCTAATATAACCATCCTAGGGACAGCCTTTGTAGTCAAAACGAACATAATTGAAATAGGTTTCAGAAATTACTGCAACCAGTCGCCTTTTGTTTCTTCTTAATGAAGATTTGTTTAAACCATTACCGGTTTCAAGCTGCCTAGCAGCTCATCATCAGATGGTATACATTTATTGCAAATTACATTTGTATCTGTGGCAGGGCAGAAAACGAGAAAAAAGTAAACACTAATTTTTGTATGCTATACTGAATAATTACAATATAAGTCTGTCTTCAAGACATTACTTACAGTTATGCGCGTCAAATTTAATTTGTCCATATTTGGTCTACTTATGGATAGGATTTCACTACACTTCCTTTCCATCAACACACCACAGCAACTCCCACGACTTTTAAGTGGTAAAATTAACAAACACTTTACACACATTACGACTTTACAGCCACTACCACAAGTTGAAACGCATAACTGTAAGTAATGTCTTGAAGACAGACTTATATTGTAATTATTCAGTATAGCAAACCAAAATTAGTGTTTACTTTCTTCTCGTTTTCTGCCCTGCCACAGATACAAATGTAATTTGCAATAAATGTATACCATCTGATGATGAGCTGCCAGGCAGCTTGAAACCGGTAATGGTTTAAATAAATCTTCATTTAGAAGAAACAAAAGGCAACTAGTTGCAGTAATTTCTGAAACCTATTTCAAGAAACAGTCGCAGGTTCCAACACAATGGATAAAAGTTTGAACATAATTGAATCCATCATCAATTTCACCTCACCATCAGAGAGAATCTCACTCCTGTCCATTCGATCTGAGAATAAAGCCTACTCCCTCATCAATGCCCATGCCCCAATAAACGAAGATAACAAAAGAAACCCTGAGCAGATGGACGAGTTCTGGGAAACTCTTGAGGATTAAACTTGCAAAATCCCTCATCACCATGTAAAAATCTTACTTGGAGACATCAGTGCTCAAGTAGGCAGAGAAAAGAAATATAGAACAACTGTGAGGAATTACCCTGCGCATAGAAGAACAAACAGAAATGGGGAAGGACTCATTGCATTTTGTAGATTGTTCAAGCTAAAACTAATGTTCACATACTTCAAGACACTACCAAAGAAAAAGAATGCATGGGTCTCTCCTAACACAATGCTCGGGGAGCTCCAGATCGACCATGTAGCAATAACAACCCGATGTCATAAAGAAATCCTGAACGTTAAAGTGAGAAAAAGTACCAACATCGAATCAAACCATTATCTATTAGAAATCAAAGTAAGATTCTAACCAAACAGATCCAAACCGAGGACAAACAAGAAGCCCAAAATCAGTATAGACTCAATGAAACAAAAGAAAGATAAATTGAAAACCTCGCTAACATGGATGTGAACAGCTGCGAAGAAAGCAGAGAAAGCTTGATCAAAGCATCCGAAAGTTTTGATAAACCCCCAAGGAAAAGGAAGCACAGGTGGGGGAACGAAAAGTGTAACGAAGCACATGAAAAAAGATTAAAATCCTGGAAGAGATGGAGTTCCAATAAAACAGAGGAAAATCGCGAGGACTTTAGGAGTGAAAGGAAAAAAGCAGCTAGGACCATAAGAGCTTTAAAGAGAAGATATGAGACATCCAGGGTGTAAAAATTAGAAGAGGAATTTATAAAGAACAACACTAGTGGCCGAGTGCACCAACCTCGGTCAAAAAGCACGATAACCAAGGGTTCCGAGAACACGGTCAAAAGTTAACCGCGGTTAAAACGTCTCTGCGGTGCACCAACGTTCATCACCGGTCACCAAACCGTCGTCAGCCAATCGTACATTTGATCGTGATCAAGTCCGTGTAGCGCAATGGAAGGCACCCAAGAGATGCAAATGTGTTAGTTGAGCTTACCTACATGTGTATTCTCGACTATCTTTGGTGAATGACGACAGTACCACGTGATTTGTATGTACATGATTGTAAATACGGTAAAATTGTACGACGCTTCTCGCCGGGCTGCAGTGGTCATGTTGGCATCAATGGTAATGACGGCAACTAAGATGACCAATAAATATTTTTTCATGACTACTTCAATTAAAACGAAAATTATTTTCTTCTGAACGGACAAGGGTACATACAAGAACCTTTCAACCATAGAGCAGGTACAGTATTAATTTTGCTGCGAGTGAAACGAGCAGCAATAAAATTTATTCTGTAGCTTGTGAAAAATATTAACGCAATTCTACAATTCATTGTTCATCTGTTGCCAACATAAGCACTGGAGCCCAGCGAGAAGCGTCGTGAAATTTTACCGAATCCAGTCATATTGCAAAGAGAAATGATTATTAAAAAAACACCCTAAGACAAATTTATATAATTACTTAAATTATGATTTATTGTTTCGAACAAATCAATTCAAATGTCACTGTTGTTCACAGCGTAATTTCCCATGCACCGCATGTTCATCTGGTAACAGAAATATACAGATAACATGTTTTAATAACACGAAAGCTTTACGATTATAGTTACGGAACATATCGTAATTTTTTATTCAAATTTTTTTGGATTCGATAGTTACCTTACTGGAAATATTCATTAATTATGGCGCGGCGAACTGCTCTTCCTGACAATGTGTCGTCGCGATATATGTTACTGTTGCCACCAATAAGTATGTTAAGTGCACCACTTGTATATGCTCTTAACGTAATCAATAGTCTGTTCATAGGCGAAATAGGGTTATTTCTATCGGTAGGAAATTCTAACCTGTCACTAATTTGGTTTAACAACCACCACACTTTCTTTGGACAAACAAAATCTTTCTTCGAACTTTTTGTCACTGTAATCTTCAAAAGAGTCCCCCTTTCCACAATCACAACGTTCCGGTTTTGATCCCGATTTAAATAATTGAGGTAAAATAAATCTTTGTCAATTCCGTCTAAAACAGCACAACGCGCCGCTATCTTGATACTGCACACTCCTATGACCCTGATCATCTCTACAAAACCGGGCGTCAGCCGCGATCAAATTTAACCGCGATCAACTCCCTCGTTTAACTTTGATCGGTGTCGGTGCACCAGAAACTTGAGTTGACCACGGTTAAATGCCGACTTGACCACGATTAACTTTTGACCGAGGTTGGTGCACTCGGCCGTAGGGAGTTTTATCGAACCTTCAAAGAGGATCTACTGGGATATCAACTACCTATTCTTTTTGTAAACGTGCAGATAGTAACATTGTCACAAGCAACAAAGAAAACTGTGATCTCCTAGCGAAATAGTTTAAAGAACTACTAAACTGCAAAGAGCCTATAGAAAGACTGGAGGCTACGAAACATAGCCATGAGAACCCGAATTCCAAATCATCAAGTCTAGAAGTCTAGATGAGGTCAAACAAATAATCAAAGAACTCAAGGATAATAAAGCACCAGGAGAAGATGGCATTGCGGCAGAAATGCGTGAGGCCGTTCCCCGTCGGAGGTTCGAATCCTCCGTCTGGCATGGATGTTTGTGTTGTCTTTAGTATATGTTAGTTTATAAGTATTTTGTAAGTTTAGGGACTGATGACACCGCAGTTAAGTCCCATAAGCGTAACAAACATTTGAACAACACACACACACACACACACACACACACACACACACACATGCCCGTGGAGGGGGGGGGGGGGGGGGAAGACTCGAACCTACGGTGGGAACGGCCGCCCAGTCTATGTTATAACGCCTTAGACCTCTTGGCCATTGTTAGTTATAAATTTATATGACGGCAAAACACCGCCCTGAAGCTCGGTGTTTCGCGCAGAACCCAAAATCCGAATGTGTTGGAATCTTAAGTAGTGGTGACTCAGTGACAGAAATATCAGCTATGGTCTCTCATTTTAACTTCCATGCTCGCCTTTCTGAGCCATTCAGTCACCAGCAGTTGTTGTGTGTGCCCGTCACCGGTCCACTGCTAATTGAAAACTACTTCATCGGCAAAGCGCGGGCATTGCGCGAGATCCTGTGTTGACAGGTAGCGGGTATGACGCGAGCGGACGCTTCCAGCGCGGGTCCGTCGTTCATGACAAGTGGAGGCAGCCCAACCATTAGCGGAATGAGATGAGGGCACGCTCTGTGTAATTGCACCACCCTGCCGAAGCGCAGGGGCGCTGTTCAGTAAATTACTGGACGCGTTCAGGCGAGGACGCGACCGCCGCGGCGGCTTGTGTAACACCAAGCTGCGCTGTCGTCTTTCAGAGAGGCGGAAGGTGCGGAGCAGCGTAACCTTCGCAATGTCGCTTGCATCATTTCTGCCACGCACGCGTGGCAGGAAAAACAAAACATTTTAACATAGAATATATCTGACAAGGAAGTAGATGGCTCTTCCATAAGGTCTAATCCCTCTCCTTAATGATGCAAACCTCTCTAAACCACAATCTTAGACCATTTCTTGCGTCATTCTCTTAAGAAGGAACTGACTTTCGTGGCTGTGGGGATGTAGGACGGAGAGCTTTAATAATGTAAGTGTTTAAAATGTTGTCAGGAGAAAAACGAAATACATACATTACCAGCATTCTTGCGGTTCATGGCCTTTTACAAAAACAACGTTTCAGATATCTTCATTGCTCACGAAAACAGAAACTAAAAAGTTGTACGAAAACGATGCTGAATCCGTGTTCCAGATTGCAGCAAGTACCAGTAGCCCCCTAACACCCGAAAACACGGCGCCTTATACTGATACATAGTTGTATTCGTCATGGTAGTCTGTCCACTAAATTATTAATGGACTGTTGGTCCAAACTGTCCTCCTCGATTGCAATTAAGCACAAATGTTCTCGTCCGCGAACTGTCGTTTTCAATGCATCGCAGGCATGTACCATAGGGTTCATGTCTGGAGAACATGCCCGTCATTCTAACCTTGCGGCTCGCCCGAGAGTGGCCGTGCGCTCTAAGCAGCCAACCCCGTCGGTGGTTGGAGTCCTCCCTCGTACATGGGTGAGCGTGTCTTGTCCTTAGCATAAGATAGCTTCAGCACTTTGTAAGTCTAGGGGATGATGACCACTGTACATTGGTCCCATAGATTCACAAATATTAGAATTTTGTAATGTTGTGATGTTATTGTAAAGTAACACATTAACAAGATGTGCACGATGAGCGAGAGAATTGTCCATTAAGCCGAATCTCTCACCGGAATACTTCTGGTATGGTTGCACTAGAGTATGTCTGAAGATACCAAAACTGGGAATTATAAGTTCGATCTTTAAGCCTTTATGCACCGTCATTCCAGTTCTGAACAGCGGATATTTTTCGAAGGCGCTTTTAAGGCACTACCTTACGTGTAGTCAGCACCAGTTGAAGGATGAATCTTATGACACACTTGACGGTGTAGCAATGGATTAGCTATTAGGCTCACGATAGCTAATTCCTACATGGAGAAATTAGAAAAATCGAGTTTAGAAAAAGCATTGGTTCAAGTCTTTTGTAGACTGGCCGCATGGCTATAAAACGTTTGACAAATCCCTGATTATCTGACCAACACAAATCCAAAAATGCCGCTCACCTCGAAAACAGGAAAAGGAAGAAAATGTCTTTCTTAGATATTTTAGTCGTTACACAAACCGATGTAAATTCAGTACCTAAGATTTTCAATAAGTTACCCATACCAACAAATATTCACATAAAATCTCTAATCCTACCCTCAATAAACGAGGGGTGCATTATACAGATAGAGCCAATATGGTCCCTCATATTTCTGGCTTGCAGCCGGACCATGTTGGCGTCTTCCAAAGATATTTCAGCTGACAAACATGCAGCCATCTTCAGGTGAGTACTCACTTGGAGATGGATGCATGATTGTCAGCCGATATCCGTATCCGAGGGAGCACTCGACCTTCCGGCGGGAATGGCTGCCCGGTCCTTGTCATAGCGCCTTAGACCACATGGCCATTCCGCGCAGCTCACACATATTCGTTCATTTTTATAATATGTGAAGATTCTCTGGAAGAAAGTTATTCCCTCCCCATTCCTCGATTCTGAATCTAAAGCCTTTTAAGAAGTAGCTGAGAGAGCTGAATAAAAAAAAGTCTCCTGGTCCAGATGGAATACCCGTTCGGTTTTACAGAAGAGTATTCTGCGACATTGGTCCCTTACTTAGCTTGCATTTATCACGAATTTTTAATTCAGCGCAAAGTACCTAGTGATTCGAAAAAAAAGCGCAGAGGACTCCTGTTTATAAGAAAGGTAAAAGAACTGACCCACATAATTACCGGCCAATATCGTTGACATCGTTGACTGGTAAAAGAACAGACGCACATAATTAGCAGCTAATTACGTTGACAATAGTTTCCTGTAGAATTTTGGAGCATATTCTCAGTTCGAATGTAGTAAATTTCCCGAGACGGAAAAGCTTTTTTCTATGAATCAGCATGGGTTTAGGAAACATAATTCGTGTGAAACTCAGTCTGCCCTTTTCTCACATGACATCTTGCGCGCCATGGCTGAACGGCAACAGGCAGATTTTCTCGACTTCAAAAAGGCATTTGACGCGGTGCGACACTGTAGAATGCTAACTAAGATATAAACATATGGAATAGGTTCACAGATTTGTGACTGGCTGGAACTGCCAAGTGATAGAACGCAGTACGTTGTTCTCGACGGCGAGTGTTCATCAGAAACGAGTTTATCGTCAGGCGTACCCCAGGAGAGTGTGTTAGGGCCGCTATTATTTTCTATCTATATAAATGATTTGATGTACAGAGTAACTCGTAATTTGCCGCAGTTTGTTGACGATGCTGTGATATATGGGAGGGTGTCATCATTAATTGTCTATCAAGCTTACAGAATGACGTAGACAAAATTTCTCGTTGGTATGAAGAATGACAGCAGCTTGCTCTAAATGTAGAAACCTGTAAGGTGATACACATGAGGAAAAACACAGAATTAGCAGAGAGCTTGTTGATGCAATCGCGTCGTTCAAATATCTAGGCGTAACATTGCAGAGCGATATGAAATGGAACTAACATGTAAGGACAGTTGCCGCGGCGAAATGGTCGAGCGTATTGAGGCGCTTTGCTGCTATGCGCGACGCCGTTCCCTGTCGGGGGTTCGAATGCCCACTCGGGCATGGATGTTCGTGACGTCATTACTATAAGGTCGTTTATGAGTAGTTTGTAAGTTTAGGGACTGATGACCTCGAAGTTAAGTCCCACAAGCTCAACAAACATTTGAAGATTTTGTAAAGACAGTTGTGAGCCGCGGTGGAATGGCCGTGTGCATTGTGGCGCCATGCTGCAGTGTGGACAGCCTTTCGTTGTAGGGGATCGAATCCCCCCTCGGGCATGGGTGTTTGTGCTTAGTATAAGGTAGTTCATAAGTAGTTTGCAAGTTTAGGGACTGATAATCTCGCAGTTAACTTTCATAATATTTTATTTATTTATTTATTTTGAACAGTTGTGAGTACGTCGGACAGCCGACTTCGATTTATTTAGAGATATTTGGGAAGATGTACTACCTCTGTAAAGGAGACCAAGTATAAGACGCTTGGACGAACGCGTCTTGAGCATTGCTCAAGTGTTTGGGACCCGCACCAGCCTCGCGGGAGTAGCCTAGCGGTCTGAGCGTCACGTTGCGGTCTGAGGTTCGAGTACTCTCTCGGGCATGGATGTTTATGTTGTCTTTAGTACAAGTTAGTTCATTAGTAATTTGTAAGTATAGGGACTGATGACTTCGCAATTGAGTCCCATAAGCTTTACAAACATTCGAACTATTTCTTTCTCTCTTTTTTTTCGCAACAATTCAGTGTAAAGGAAGACATAGACGTAGTTCAGAGGTGAGCAGCTAGTTTCGTTACTGGTAGGTTCTACCAGTGCGCGAGTGTCACGGAAATGCTCCGGGAACTCAAATGGAGGAAAGAGGACGTTCTTTTCGAGATATTGTGTTGAGGAAATTTATACGGCCGGAATTTGAAGCTGATTGTAGAATGATCTTCCTGCCGCTACTTACATTTCGCGTAACTATCACAAAGACAAGATACGATAAATTAGGGCTCATACACATTCTTTTTTTCCTTCATAGTATTTGGGAGTGGGTTAGGGAAGGAAAGCCGGCTGCGGTGGCCGAGGGGACTCAGGCGCTCCAGCCACGGTCTTCACGGCCACTACGGTCGGGTGTTCGAATCCCCCCTCGGGCACGGATATTTGTGCCGTCCTTAGTTTTAGCTAGTTGTTTAAATGTTTGTAGAATCTATGGGACTAAACTAGGGGGTCATCAGTCCCTAAACTTACAAACTACTTATGAACTAGCTAATACTAAGGACGGCACAAATATCCATGCCCGAGGGGGGATTCGAACCCCCGACCGCAGTGGCCGTGCAGACCGTGACTGAAGCGCCTCAGTCCCCTCGGCCACCGCGGCCGGCTTTAGCTAGTTGATAAGAAGTTTGTAAGCTTAGGGACTGATGACCTCGTAGTTAAGTCCCATAAGTTCTGCAAACATTTGAACATTTTTAAGAAAGGAAATGACCAGTTGCTGTACACTGTACCCTCCGCCATGCACTTTACGTTGTATTGCGGCGTGTATATGTAGATTTAGAGGTCACTCTAGGTATGACGCAGTTAGCGGCTCATGCAGTTGCGAGGTAGGTTGGCAGCATCTGGTTGCCGCGGTATCGCCTACTGCAGCATCGGCTCGGCGCTCCAACAGGTGCCGGCCTGCTGGCAGAGGCGGCTGCGGTGGCGTCGGAGGGGCGGCGTTGCGACAGGACGCGCCATTAGCCGGCGGTGACGTCATCGCCGCCTGTGACCCAGGGGCGCCGCGCGCACCTCGCGTCGCGAGGGGTCACCGCGGCAAGCGCCCGGCTACAACACACGCCCGTCTCCCCACACAGTGTTTACAACTGCGGCTGTAATAAAAAGGTGGACAGAAATTCAAAATGTTCAAATGTTTGTAAATCTATCGGACCAAACTACGTGGTCATCAGTCCGTAGCTTACAATCTACTTAAACCTAGATAAACTAACCTAAGGACAAACACATACACCCATGCCCCAGGGAGGACTCGAACCTCCACGGCGAGCAACCACGCGCTCCGCAGCGAGACGTCAGACCGCTCGGCTACTCCACCGCGGCACAGGTGGACATAAGTGGACCTGTAAACGAAGGCTTCCGCGGCCGTTGTCATTGTATGTAAAACTCTTCTGGGTGTTGGACCGCATCGTCAAAATATCAAACACTTGATATTTTGACGATGCGGTCCAACACCCAGAAGAGTTTTACATACAATAAGTGGACCTGATGGTATACCAGTTAGATTTTACACAGAGTACGCGAAAGAACTTGTCTCCCCTCTTGCAGTGGTGCACCGCAGGTCTCTAGAAGAACGTAGCGTTCCAAAAGATTGGAAAATGGGGCAGGTCATCGCCGTTTTCTAGAAGGGACGTCGAACAGGTGTGCAGAATTATAGGCCTACATCTCCAAAGTCGATGGAACACGTATTATGTTCGAGTATAATGACTTTCCTGGAGACTAGAAATTCGCTCTGTGGGAATCAGCAGGGGTTTCGAAAAACGCGATCGTATGAAACCCAGCTTGCGCTATTCGTCCACGAGACTCAGAAGGCTATAGACACGCGTTCTCGGATAGATGCCGTGTTTCTTGACTTCGGCAAGACGTTTGATTCAGTAAAAAAAAAAAAAAAAATAAAAAAAAATAAAAAAAAAAAATAATAATAATAATAAAAAAATGTTAAAATGTCTCTAAATCTATCGGACCAAACTGCGTGGTCATCAGTCCGTAGCTTACAAACTACTTAAACCTAGATAAACTAACCTACGGACAAACACACACACCCATGCCCCGGGAAGGACTCGAACCTCCACGGCGAGCAACCGCAGGCTCCGCAACGAGGTGCTTTAGACCGCTCGGCTACTTCACCGCGGCGATTCAGTTCCCCGCAGTCGTTTAATGAACAAAGTAAGAGCATATGGCCCATCAGACCAGTTGTGTGATTGGATTGGGGAGTTCCTTGACAACATAACGCATCATGTCATTCTTAGTGGAGAGAAGTCTTCAGAAGTAAGAGTGATGTTGAGTGTGCCACAGCGGAGTGTCGTGGGTCCGTTGCTGTTATATATATAAATGACCTTGCGGATAACATCGGAAGTTCACTTAGGCTTTTTGCGGATGACGCTGTAGTATATAGAGAGGTTGTAAAACTGGAAAATTGTATTCAACTGCAGGAGGATCTGCATCGGATTGACGCATGGTGCAGGGAATGGCAATTGAATCTGAATGTAGACAAGTGTCTATCACTCGATAGACAGACACGTAGAAACTACATTCTGTTTATAATGCCTTACAGTAAAACTTCAACATCAGGCTAAAATAATAAATGTCTTTTTCCAAAGCTGTTTCGCAGAGGAAGTCTGCACTGTAGTTCCTTCTCTAGATTTTCGCACAGATGACAATGTCAGATATCGAAATAAATGACAGAGGGATAAAAAAAATTGAAATCGCTCAAAAGAGGAAAGGCCGCAGGACCTGATGGGATACCATGGGTTTCGAAAAAGATGATCGTCTGAGACCCAGCTCGCGCAATTCGTCCACGAGACCCAGAGAGTCGGAGACACGTGTTCTTAGGTAGATTCCGTGTTTCTTTACTTACGCAAGGCGTTTGATTCAGTTCGCCACAGTCGGTAATAAACAAAGTAAGAGCATATGGTCTACCAGACCAATTGTGTGATTGGATTGAAGAGTTCCTAGATAACACAACGCAGCATATAATTTTCAATGGAGAGAAGTCTCTAAAATCTGACATTGTCAGGATGGAGACTGGGCGGCCTTAAAATTAGTTAAAATTCATAAAATTTTAAACAATTTATTTAAAATTATAAAATAGCCTAGACCGCAAAGTGAAAATTTTTATTACAAAGTGGTGACCGGTTTCAACTTTTCATTTACGAACCACTGTTTTAGATTGAATACATAAGCCAGGAGTGAATCTGAGCAGTCAAAAATAGCAGTTGCTGGTGGTATTCTGTGGTTGCCTGTATGACATTACCATTTGTTACATGTCCCCAGAACCTCAACACACGGCATGATGGGCTTATTGAGGTTCTGGATGTATGTAACAAATATTAATTTCGTACAGGCAACCGCCCAATACCATCAGCAACAGATGTATTTTATGCTCTGACTGGTCAATTTTTAATTGATGGAACTGAAATTTTTGACTGCTCAGATTCATTCTTGGTTTACGTATTCAATCTAAAACAGTGGTTCGTAAATGAATGAAAAGGAGAGAAGTCTTCCGAAATAAGAGATGTCGGGTGTGTCACAGGGGAGTTTCGTGTGACCGTTTGCTATTCACAATACATATATAAATGGCATTGTGGATAATATCGGGAGTTCTATGAGGCTTTTTGCGGATGATGCTATAGTATATCGAGAGGTTGTAACAACGGAAATCCGCGGTGAATTAGCCGCGAGTGCTGGAGCGCCGTGTTGCGATGCGCGCGGATATCCGCCGTCGATGTTTCGAATCCCCCCACGGGCATGGATGTTTGTGTCGTCTTTAGTATAAGATAGTTCATAAGTAGTTTGTAAGTTTAGGGACTGATGAACCTGCAATTAAGTCCCATAAGCTTTATAAACAATTGAACATTTTGAAGAATGGAAATTTGTATTGAAATGCAGGGGGATCTGCAACGAATTGACGCATGGTGCAGGGAATGGCAATTGAATCTCAATGTAGACAAGTGTATTGGGCTACGAATACATAGAAAGAACAAACATATAAAATTAATCGTCGCTAAAACAGATGCCATACTGCGATTCATTAGAAGAATCCTTATGAAATGTAGTCCGAAAAAAAGTAAGTAGGTTACAGCACACTTGTTCGCTCACTGCTTGAATACTGCTCACCGGTCTGCGATCAGTACCAGGTGGGGTTGATAGAGGAAGTAGAGAAGATCCAACGGAGAGCAACGCTCTTCGTCACAGGATGATCGATATACTCCAGTGGAAGACTCTGCAAGAGAGACGCTCTGTAGCTCGGTACGGGCTTTAGTCGATGTTTCGCGAGGACATACCTTTACTGAGGAGTCAAGCAGTATTCTGCTCCCTCCTACGTATATCTCGCGAAGAGATCATGACGATAAGATCAGAGAGATTAAGAGTCCACACAGAGAGATACCGAAAATCTTTCTTTCCGCGAACAATACGAGACTGGAATAGTAGGGAGAACCGATAGTGGTACTCAAGGTACCCTCCGCCACACACCGTCAGCTGGCTTGCGGAGTATGGATGTAGATGTAGATGTAGAAGTATTCACATACACAGTCTTGTTTGTAATAGATCTCGCCTTTATAATGGAGATGATGAGCTGTCGATTTTGTTACGTCCATTATTCACGCCAAGTGCTCCTAATGTTTGCCCATATACAAATTTGTTTAAATCTAAAGTACTGGTTAAAATCTAGAGACCGAAACGCTGAATGGTGTTGTAGTTGACGCATACAGAAGTATTCACACACCGGCGGTACAATGCAAACACATCGCTACAGTTCCATTCTGAATGTCGCTGAGTGAAGACAGCAACGAGGTCAGTGTGCCGAACACGCAAATACGCCAGTGACAGCAATATGGGTAGAATAGGAAAGGAAACCAGACGAGAGGAAGATAATGGTAATGCATCTTTCTTTCTTTCTCTTTGGCTTTGTTCCCGCACATGCAAGGTTGATTTTGCGGAGTTGGCATGTGTTAATATTTACGAGGTGACTGGATGCCCTTCCTGTCGCCACCCCATGAGGAAATGTTTACTCCAAATGTCTGCCTGTAGAGTTATACGTGTGAAGTGTAGTCTTATATTCTTCAAAAAAGAAGTACCAACATCGCGAATTAATATATATTATGACGACCGGTTTAGGAGGACTGTGTTATCGTCATCTGGTCTTACAAATTTTATAAGCTGGTCATCATATTTTTTAAAAACTGATATAAAATAATAAGTACAACAAAGCACAAAGCACAAAGCACAAAGAAAATACACAAGTTAAAACATGACAGCTTACAAGATAGTTAGTATCGTTAAGAGGAGCCGTTATACAGTGCGCAGTGTTGTTAACAGGGACAATTGAAACATTGTTCAATGGGCATCGTTTTGGAAGACCACGGTTTAGAAAGAGAGGCAGATTGTAAGAATTATTAAATAAACATCTGAAATAAGTTCGTCACATATTTCTGCACAGATACACGAGCTTTATGGGAAACGAGTTCATCGAAAGACTGTCCGGAGGATGTTTCATCGAGCTGACTACGAACCGGAGATTCAGAAAAGAAGCCATGTCTAAGGAAGGCAAACAGAAAGAGAAGGTTGCAATTTTCAAATTAATATGTGAGCAATGACACACAGTTCTGGAGCAGAGCTATTTTCTTTGACGAGAGCAAATTCAATCTTTTCCATCACAATGGACGTATTGTAGTGTGAAGAAGACGAAATACCGTGTTGTAACCTGCTAATATGGTCTGTGCCGTGAAATATGATGGTGACGGTATCATGGTCTGTGGGTGCATGGTTGAGTCAGATGTGGGGAATCTGGTATTTATTGATCTAACTATGCATCAGTGTGTGTATCTGCCAATTTTTAGAGAGAAAGTTGAAAGTCAGTGCTGAGAAACTAGGTTTGAATACTAACTACCATTCCCAACAGGACAATAATCCAAAACGTATAGCATGCAATGTACGATTGTGGATTCTGTATAATAATCCCCACACCCTAAAAACACCTCCTCAGTCTCCAGACATAAACCCTATTGAACTTTTGATGGACGAGTTAGAAACAAGAATAAGAAAATATCATACTTCTAGTAAAACACAACTAAAGGAAGTGATTGCTCAAGAATTGGAAACGATTGACGCAGCAGTACAACCAATGATGTGTGAATGGTATGACTGTCCATTATCGCAGTACAACTTAGATTTTTTTTTCTTTTTAGAAAAGGAATTAAGAATTATTTATGTTTCAGTGTGGTTAAACTGATATACTTGGAGAATAAAGTGTTACAATTTGGTCGCTTGTATTCACAAATGTTATAAGTAATCTAAACATTAAATCACATATTTTTTGGAAACATATTTGTTTCACTTTTTGGGATAACGGCACTCTTATTTAAATTTATATATAAAGAACAGTCTAGAGTGCAACACTTTTATTTCATTCAACTGGTTTCGGTCCTTCTTCAGGAATTGTAGCTCTGAAATATATCATAGTTACATTATAGGACCTTCGAGCAATATACATTAGTGTCAAAATTAACCTAAGTTAATAAAGAGAAATAGTTTAATTTTGACATTAATGTATATTGCTCGAAGGTCCGCTAAATGTAACTTTGATATATTTCAGAGTTACAATTCCTGAAGACACTCTGAAAGAAGGACCAAAAATATTTGAATGAAATAAAATTGTTGCACTCAATACTGTTCTTTATATATAATCAATAAATGTACGTATGATATATTCTGATGTGTGAATACTTCTGCCTACCAGTGTATACTGCTGGGCAATCAGACATCAACACGGAATGAATGTATTCACAGCTTTCCATCGAAGGAAGTACAACTTTAGGTTACCTGGAATAAGCGTATACGATGTATTGCACATAGCAATGCTTCAATGCTCTTCCGTACGCGGCTAAAGTATTTGTTTCATTTGGTGCGGATACTGGTGCCGACGTCAAAAGATATTGATTTTCCGAGCCCACTTTTTTTCATGAACTTGCGTAAATATTTTCATAAAAATTTGACCGGACGTAATTGATGAGAATCAGATTTTAAAGTTTGTGTCCGTCGCTATGTACAGTATTGAAAGTCTGCCATAACGTAGTTCGTTGCTTAGCGATATTTAACAGCCACTAGATAATCTCATGTAATTATAGGGTCTTTTAGTTCATACGTCATCTTTAATATTTCCACTATATGTATCTATTAGAGTCACACGAGTTATTTTTCACAGTTCTAAACATCCGTTTGGAAATCTTTAATAGAACCAAACTTCCTATCGCATGTCTACACATTCTGAATAAGTCTTTACACACGTAAATTCACTTTAGATATGCACATATATACATAAATCAGATAACGTGCGTCCACACGTGTCCAGGGTCACACAAAGTTTTCTGGCCAAGTGGGAGCAGCTTGAGCATCAGTTCTACAGCCCGGACACGTGGCTCTGTGACTTCCATGTGTTTCGTCCACTAAAGAACTTCTAAAAGGAAAGCCTTCAACTCTGGCGACGAACTGAAGGACACGGTAGAGCACTGGCTCTTGTCACAGCCACAGGAATTCTGGGAAAATGGAATCCTTCGGCTCGTAAAACAATGGGATAGTTGTGCTCAAGCCTCTGGTGATTTCTTCGGAATGTAGACTTCAATTATACCCACAGTGTCGTTTCATACATTGTAACACCCCTCGTGTATGAGAGTGAAATTATTCGGATATGTCTAACGTTTTTCTACTCTTATCTGTATCAATAAAATTACCAGGTCCAGGTGTGAATACAGCGACCCTTGTCAAGCTGTAGCTCTCGCTTACGTGATGTAAAATCAGTAAAGATTTCGGTGATCCTTTTTCACCACCAGAATACAAAATTTTGATGTACATCTCCATTTTTTCTGCATATTTCCACAAAACATGTTCTAGTGTGACCACCATAATTGAAGAGAGTATGTAATGGAAAGAGTCAACAGAGGAAAGAGTTCAATACAAGCGACACTCTTCGGTAAAGAATGCCACGCATTACAGAGGTTAGGGCGAAATGGCGACAGACTACTGAAATAAAAACTATATATAGAGAACAGTCTAGAGTGCGCTAAAAAAATAAAATTATCGCACTCTAGACTGTTCTCTATATATATAAATTTAAATAAGAGTGCTGTTGCCCAAAAAGTGAAGCAAAAATGTTTCCAAAAATATGTGAAATAAAAACAAATAGTTTCCGAGCACTAATACAACGACATTAAAAATTGACAAACCAGATGCGAAACAAAGAAATAAGCCTCATTTCAAAATAAAATGTATAAGAATACTTTAAGATTTAAGAGGAAAATATCCAGTATCGTATCATCAGAAGCATACTAAC
The DNA here is from genome assembly GCA_026315105.1 of Locusta migratoria. Taxonomy (NCBI): domain Eukaryota; kingdom Metazoa; phylum Arthropoda; class Insecta; order Orthoptera; family Acrididae; genus Locusta; species Locusta migratoria. The sequence goes on along the minus strand of CM048750.1, from coordinate 75,739,331 downwards.
TTCCAAATGTAATTCGTTTCACATTACTGAAAGTCACTAATATCTAGTTCTAAACATTAACATTAAAGTGTAGTGAAACTTGTCTCTTGCGTGAATAGTCACGCGATATCGTTGCGTAATATTTAGTTCATTATTAACATGCAAGGCTTTCACGACCGAATGGCGAGTTTCTGATGAATCTTTTGGTCTGTATGGCCGCTGTGCGTGAAGCATTTCTGCTCTTGACGTTTCGTTTGGAGCTGCGCTGGACGTCTTCAGAAGTGCTCATGGCAGTGCTGTTTACTGGGTCGGAAAGACTCAACCGCCGGGAGCATCGCTGGAGTTGTCCAAGGGAGCCCTGAACGAAACGGCAGGAAGAGAAATGTTTCATGGAGCGCGGCCACGCAATTCGCAATATTCATCTGGGACCTTTGGTGCATTACGTCGTACTTACATTTTTATAGATATATACTCGTTATTTGCACCTAGTCTTGTACATTATACGCGTTTCTCCTAATACCTAGCTCTCTTTTCGCTGTTTTAATGGTGTAAATGCAATAATTGCATAAGAAGAAAAATTTATTGTACAGTAAAATAATTGCAATACTTTTTCTTTATAGAAGAAAGTACGTAGAGGTTAACAATATATCTTACCCCATAACATGCAAACTGCCGTGCCGAATGGGCATTTGGTCTAAGTCGTGATGCTTCAGTTTGGGCAGCCATTCCCGCTGAAGTTTGCGTCCTCTATTCGGCATGAGAGTGTGTGTTGTTCTTACTGTAAGTTACTTTAGGTAGTTTGTAAGACTACGGGCTGGTGAGTATAACAGTTTTCTACAATAGTTTTACAAACATTTGAACATTTGATATGCAAACTCTCCGTGTGAAAAAGCTTTTTAAACAACACCATATTTAACACTTCAGAACAGTTGGCACACCTCGTTACTACTGCGTTAAAACAGTTCGACAGATACAAAGTAGACAACAGTATTTGTTGCATGATTACACAAACGCCTGCTGTATGGAGCATTTGTCAGATTCATCTGTTTGAGTATGCGATCCATCGTTTTAGAGATAACGTTCGCTACGGAACACCTAAAGTGCTAAAAAAAATTCGCGACACATCTTCAACCCACTCGCTACGACGTCCCTATGCATGTGCGCACGTGGTTAAAAAAAAAGCTGGCGTTAATATGTATGGGGGAAATATGCAAATGCGCTGTTAGCATGAGAAGTGCGACGTGGAAAGTCGCTAAAGAGTAAAGCGAACGCTGATGCGAACGACCCTCGGTTTCAAATTTGTGACGCTTGCTCGGCCACGGAGACGTTCAACGGGCCATCCAAATCTCGCGGCACACTCCACTTGACGCGGAGACATTGCAGAGCCGCAAAATTGACATTTATCTACGTTACACGGGGAGGATTTGTAAACACAGAATTGTGATATCGATAAGATAAAACAAGAATATACTGTCGATTACAAGCTGTAGAGGAGCCTCTTGTCTCATGAAATTTTGAAGGTAGTTCAAACTTATGGGAGTACCAAAATATACGATTCAGCCCGACTTAAACGACACGTATCATCGACAAATTAAATGTTCAAATGTTTGTAATAATGAGAGACCAAACTGCTGAATTAATCGGTCCCTAGTCTAACAAACTACTTATGGTAAGGACAACAAACATACATACACACACACACACACACACACACACACACACACACACACACACACACACACATGCTCGAGGAAGGACTCGAACCTCCTGCGGAAGCAACCACGAAATTCGCATGTGGTGCCGATATTCGCACGACTATTCCCGCACGACATACCACTAATAAGACGACGGATACCCGTATTTTCTACGTATACAATATAGCAACCATACCGTTAGTAGATACGGGCCGGAATAAGTATATAAACAACCCAATGCATCTAACGGAAAATTCACGGAAAGTAGGGGTTTAGGATTAAGACAACGAAAGCAGACAAAAGTAATAATAACATCATCATTCCAAAACCAAAGATCGAACACACACGAAGTTCTCCACAGGAATCCCCCCCCCCACTCACACACACACACACGCACACACACACACACACACACACACACACACACACACACACACACACACACACACACACACACAATTATAGAAGTGTGTCGTAAATGCCGCGGTGGAGTAGCCGAGCGGTCTAAAGCGTCTCGCTGCGGAGCGCGCGGTTGCTCGCCGTGGAGGTTCGAGTCCTCCCTGGGGCATGGGTGTGTGTGTTTGTCCTTAGGTTACTTTACCTAGGTTTAACTAGTTTGTAAGCTACGGACTGATGACCACGCAGTTTGGTCCGATAGATTTACAAACAAACGTGTCGTAAATTCTACGTGAATCATGTAGCTTAGACATAGTCTTAGATAGCAACGCACAACTAGTGAAACATATTTTTATCAAAACAGCTGTAGCTACTCCACTCTAACCGACGATAAAAACAAATAAATCGAACTACCACGAGAAATACGCACAATACTACATTAAAACCGACTAACAGCCAACGTTAGTGACAATCTTGCCCAGTAAATCCTAAGTAACGTGCACACGCACACACACAAACACACACACACACACACACGCGCACACACACAGGCAAAGTGAAAATAACCATTTCTAAAACTCTAGCAAATTACCACCACCTCGAATTGGGCCCTAGTTTGTTGTCACAAAGTATGCTCAGTTCGATAAATTCCATATAATGTTGAAAATTGTCACATTAAGCCAAGAGATTGGAAAAAAGTAATTGTATAAGCCATACCATCACCTACAGCATCAACTAGTACCTCCGTTGTAAAATACAGAACCAAACGAGAGACTTTCAAACTATTAACAGCAAGACGATATAAGTTCAAAGTTGAAAAATTATCACAATAAGTTACAACATTAAACGAATTCACTGACAAGGCAAAAATAGGAAAAACAAAAACTATCAAAACGTTGAGTAACAGACAGCACTAAGTCCGAGGCCGTGTAAACATTGCTCCCAAACCATTTAGAAACGTAAACATCCCACAGGTGAGTGCGCTAACTCTTGCTCCAACACGCGCTCTGCAAATACAATCCATTTATCACTTGCTGCGCCTGCATCACCAACCTTTCGTTGAAGTGAACTTCATTTACTCTAGCAGAAATTGAGATAACCTAGGAAATTTTCAATGGCATACGTTGTACTCACTGGACTGTTTAATGATCGTGTATGAAGTGGTGTGTTAATACTATACAGCACAAATCTACCGATTTATTTGTATCAGTAAGAACAACAAATTTATCGGTAATAATTTCGTTTATTCGCATACAGTATCTTGGCGTTGTGAAAATGTCATTTATAAAAATAACGAAACGGAAATTTTAAAAACTGTTTCGAATTTATCCTGAACATAGAATCACGCAGATTTACCATTATTGTATTACACCGGTAATTCTAATTTTACGTTAATCTACAACATTAAATTCAAGAATTTCTATTTAGATCTTATCAATAGAGTGAAAGGAGCTGCCAAATACAAAGTTCATTAATTCAGTTGTAACCTGTAATTAGCTGTGATTATTGCCTTTACTGAGTATTAACGTGAGGCATTTCAGCATTTCTCAATATCGTACAGCTACACAAATATATCTTGTTAAGGTATCCCCCGCTTAGATAACTCCAAGATTGTCAACATCAGACATTTACATAAACTTGGCAATCTTATGCTTTCCATATCAGAGGATGCTGGGGTACGCAAACAGTATTATTGCAGAGATATGTTACACCAATAAAAAGTTATAAATTAACTGAAGCTGCCGTGGCTTACCTATGAATAGAATGATAACCAAAGAAAACAAGTAACACTTCCTAGAAAGAAGAATACTAGTAAGATTCTGTTCTTTGTTTCCGATCAGAATATATCCACTGCTAAGTAATCGTTACGAATCCTTATACGCTTCTACGATCAACATAAAACTAGAGTTCCAAAAGGGAGGAAGATATGAAACCAAATTCCTGTAGAAAATAACTTCGTCAGTGACGGAGCGCAAGCTCGTGGCAGGGAAAGATGGGAAAAAGTAAGTCGGCTGTGCTCTTGGAGTTAAGTGTTCCGACCATTATTTACGGAAATAACAAAATCTGAATGGCTAGACGAAACGATACATCTATAAATCACCGTTGTATTTATTTAAACATCTGTTTGCAGTTAATCGTTGTAATTTCTTTCCGTCATGGAAATATTTGTTTTCCTTCGTTTCAATCTATCACTACATTTCCATCCACATAAATAATCTGAAAATCACATTTACGTGCTTGGCAAAGGGTTCCTCGAACCGCTTTTATAATATTTCTCTACCGTTCCGATCCCTAATAGCCCACGGGAAAAAGGAACAGCCGCGGCGGATTAGCCGTGCGCACTGGTGCACAGTGCTGCGGTGCGTGCGGCCGTTCGCCGTCGGAGGTTCTAGTCCCCACTCGGGCTTGGCTGTGTGTGTTGCCCGTAAGTTAGTTTACGTTAGTTTAAGTAGTTTGTAAGCTACGTACTAACAACCGAGCAGATGATCTGATTTCTTTTATTTTATTATGATCATCATGCCTCCCTATGTAGGTGAATAGTAGCTAAATATGTTCGCATTCGGAAGAGAAAGTTCGTGAAAGTAATTTCGCAAACTGATCTCGCCGTAACGAATAACGGTTTTCTTTTAATGATTTCCACCCACCGCCCCCCATATCGTGCATCATTTCCGTGACACACACTACCCTGTATCGGGATAATACAAAACGAGATGCCCTTCCCTGAACATTCTCTATATTCTCCGTCAGTCCCACTTGTTAGGGATCCCACTATGTGCGGCAATACTCTAAAGTAGGACACACAAGTATAGTGTAGGTAATATCTTTAATAAAAGTGTTGCACATTTTATGTGTTCTACCACTAAAATGTAGCGTTTGTTTGTTTTCCCTACGATATTTTGTGTGTGTTCTTTCCGCTTAAAGTTGTTCGTAACTGTAATTCCTAGGTATTTAGCTGAATTTACGGCCTCTATATTTTACTGATTTATCGCATAAATAAAATTTAACGGATTTCTTTTAGTGCTCATAAGAATGACTTCACGCTTATTAATTAGCTACAATTGCCAATTTTTTCACCAAGCAGATATCTTATCTAATTCGTTTTTCAGTTGCTATTGATCTTTTTGTGTCATTTCTTACCGATAAATGATAGAAGTGCTCAAATGTCAACATGGTTCCATTGGCCGGCCGCAGTGGCCGAGCGGTCTGCGGCGCGCTCTTTGAAAACTCGAACAGGTAAAATGAGAGAAAATAATTTTTCATGTTTACCATCTTCTTGTATATACACGTGTACGGCCAGTAAATTAATTATCCTCCTAAAGCGAACATTCTCTTGCCAACATTAGCAAATTACGCCGCCGATGCTGTAACTAACATTAACATCACGGTAACTTCAAACATCGTTACGACGCGTATGAGCCATTATAACTAGTAAAAGTAATTAGTATTGTCATTGTCTAAATGTTGCTACTATATTAGTGCGTAGCGTCGAATCCTTCGCTGAAAATAAATAAATAAAAAAGTGTCGAAACCTGTCGCTTACAACGTGTAGAAATTGTGCATAACTACACAACCCACCTCGCATAGTTTTGAACACCTTGTTGGTATCCATCAGTCACGACGAAAACTTATCAACCATATTTTACGCCCTTCAGGATTCATTTGAAACGAACAAGAAAAGCAAAACCATTTTCTGAACGATTAAGACAATTCGGAGCTGCCCAGGCCATCATGCTAAAAGCGTATTGATTGTCCTATTCTACAATCGTGCGTGGAAGCGAAGGAATGAAAATGGCGGATGCGCATGCCCGTCTATATCCAGGTGCCCTGGACAGTGCCCCAGCGGCCTGCCAATTGGCTAGCGATCGCGCCGGCTCGGAACTACCTTGCTTACGTGGCATGACGACTGCGCTGTGGTCTTTCTCGTAGGCCCCTGGTTCGCACGTTGTGACGTCAGGAACTTGCCACGTTGGCCACACTCGTTCAGATACGCGCTCCGCTTACTGAAGGCTCTAGTCCGCCACTGCGCAGACGCGTGACGGCGTGGAGGTGGGCGGTCCCCTGCGCGCGGTTGCACAAGCTGTCCGTGAGTCAGACGGCGGCGTCTGCCTGGTGCGCCTGGCCGGTCGCTCTTCGCCGCCTCAGCAGCCTTGGCTCCGCACGACCCGCGCCCACGTGCGAAGCGTAAACAGCCCAGCACGCGCTGCCACCTTACAGTCGGCCAATGCCGCCGGACCCGCACCGCCAAAACGGCTGGCATTCGGCGATAACCGGCTGACGGAGATTGATGCTGCTGCTACGTGGAAGCCGCTCTCTCTCTCTCTCTCTTTCTCTCTCTCTCGCTCGCTCGCTCGCTCGCTCACACACACACACACACACACACACACACACACAAAGTGCGCGACAGTGAATCATCCGGCTATACATCCTCCGTGACTCTCGCAATTGGCTCTTCACTACCTGTCCTGTACAACATATATTTCGCGTTTTCTATGGAAACGTCTTCCACGTTTCCCTTACAGCCGCTCAGTGCCTATTAGTCTTGTCTCACCATACATGCTTTTTGTTATTTATTTTTTCACTCACAGTCTCAAGGAAACTACAGAGCGTTCTTTCCCTTCGGTTCTAAATATTCAAATGTTTGTAAATGTAGGGGACTTAACTACTCTGGTCATCAGTCCCTAACCTAAAAAAAAACAACCTTAAACTAACTTACGCTAATGACCACAAATAAACCCATGCCCGAGGGAGGACTCTAACCTCCGACGACGAGCAGCGGGCCGGCCGCGGTGGCCGAGGGGACTGAGGCGCTCCAGTCACGGTCTGCACGGACACTGCGGTCGGGGGTTCGAATCCCCCCCTCGGGCATGGATATTTGTGCCGTCCTAGTTCGTAAGTAGTTCATAAGTAGTTTGTAAGTTTAGGGACTGATGACCACGTAGTTAAGTCCCATAAGCTTTACAAACATTTGAACATTTTTGGACGAGCAGCGACGCGCTCCGCACCTAGGCGCGTTGGAGCGCTCCGCTACTCCACCGCGACCCTACGGTTCTGTGGGCTACTAAATTGTTAAACTGCCTGAAAATCCACTCATTTGTTTCTTGCTGGGGGCTCTTAACCGGTCGGAACTCGCGCCTTTAAAAGTTACGCGATCGATAGCGTGTATAGCATTTTTATGACAGTCAAAGAACAGTTTGCAATGTACTTAATATGTGTAAATATTTCTAGTTGCGTTTATAAGAAAACACACATATTTCACTATTCAAAATTCGTAAAATATCGATTGTTTTAAAATTACTGTTATCAAAATGCTCACGCGTGAGTGCTCGCGGGTTAAAAGGCTGCGGTGGAGTGGCCGAGCATTCTAAGCCACCTTGCTGCGATGTGCCCGGTTGCTCGCCGTCAAAGAGTCGAGTTCTTCCTTGGGAATGGGTGTGTGTGTGTGTGTGTGTGTGTGTGTGTGTGTGTGTGTTGTCCTTAGTGTAACATAGTGTAAGTAGTTTGTAACAGTTTGGCCCAATACGTTTACCAACAGGTAAACATTTTTGACTCTTAAGGCTGCCGCGGCGGATAGCCGCGCGTACTGGAGCGCCGTGTTGCGGTTCGCGCCGCCGTCCGCTGTCGGGAGTTTGAATCCCCCCTAGGGCATGGATGTTTGTGTCGTCTTTAGTATAAGGTGGTTCATAAGTAGTTTGTAAGTTTAGCAACTGATGACCCCGCAGTTGAGTCCCATAAGCTTAACAAACATTTGAACATTTCTTAAAAGCTTCGTACATGTCACTCATTAGCTGCTTTGATTGTGTGATAAAATCTATTTGTTTGCACTCAGAGTATGTGTTGTGGCGCTCCTATTCGCCACAACGCCAGCGGTCCACGAAAGTCACGGCGCCAGTATACGAAGGATCGATAAGTCGCTCTATGGTACTTCGGCCCGCAGTCTCGGCACCTCTTTTACTGCTTCGTGCGTCGGCCAATAGGAAGAAAGGGGCTCGCCTAGATATGTCGGTGCACCACAACAGCGACAGACAGTACAGGAGTTCCAGAATACGAAGCAGATCCATGAGTTCAACAGTTCCAGGAAATTCATCAGAGGAGAGACAGCAGTTACATAGGACATAGCCGGAACAATAGTACTGCCTCGTAGAAATGTTTTGCAGCTAAGAAGAATTTGTACCATCACAAGCACATCAAAGTTCAGTATTTGTTTAATCTAAGAAATAGTTCATGTGGACTAATCAATTCTTTTAATCGCTAACCTATGTTCACGTCCTTGCTAGCCACGATCAACCTCCCTCTAATACAGAAGACACAACAGTATATAGAGTGTCCCAGCTATCTTGTCAACCCAAAATATCTCTGGAACAGCTGTTGGAAAACGACTTTCACCGATATCAATGTACGGCTGGGGCCCATGAATGTACATATTTAGAAACACTCTAAAACGAAAGCAAATGCGTTTTTTAACACAAACTTACTTTTTTTTAATGGACACCCTATACTTTTTCTTCGGCAATCCATAGCATGACAAATCACATAAACAATGGCGTTGATTGTATCGCAATATTCCAATTACATCCCGACATATTGCGACGCCAAGTTGAAGCTTGAAATAAGCGAAACGCGAGGCTAGCGCACGTCCTGAGCAGCATGGGGTTCTCGCCTGAGTCTCATTCAATATGTTTGTAAAGCTCATGAGACTTAGCTATGAGGTCATCAGTCCCTAAACTTACAAACTACTTACGAACTAGCTTATACTGAAGACGAGGGGAGATTCGGACCCCCTACGGGGAACGGCGTCGCGCATCGTAGCATAGCGCCTAAATGCGCTCGGTCTCTCCGCATAGAATAAGTTACTTCAAGTAGTTTGTAAGGTTACGGAACCGATAATCACTGCAGTTAGGTCCCATAATTTCATAAATATTCGTTCATTTGAGATTTGTACCAAAACATCCCATCCATTCTTTTAGTGAATTTACAATAGTTTTGGATGTGGTAGGCTACATTACAGGTTATCTACTATTACTACAAAAAACAGCAAACGGAAGCATTATTTGGGAAAGACGTGAGGTCTGGTGGTGCTCTTGCCTCAACGCACCTGAAGCTTAACACTGGGGAGGCAGTTGATCAAAGTAAAAATATATTTGGAAAAGGACTTAACGTTCAGGAAGAAGAAATTAGTTCTATGCTAATTTGTTACGAGACGCCATAGGACCTTGTATCAATTCAAAAGAATATACAACGTGTTCGAAATAAGTGCTAAGATGAATATAACGAAAAAGAAAGCAAAAACAACGAAGGGAATAGGATTTACTTAAACAATGAGGTTACACTTAGAGGGGACAGAAATCGACATTGGAAGTAGGAAATAAGAATGCAGAGCAAAGTAACTGTAGGGGGTCATAGATTTTGGTTTCGAAAACCAAGAAAACTATGCCAAGAAAATACAAAACCGTGTTCAGAAAATATTTAAACGAATTTATGGATCGACTAAAATTGGGGATAGGTTGACAGGACATATTCACAGACAGTTACCAATTTTTTAAAAGGAGAGAACCGCTGGGGAAAGGGGCGTTTAGGTCAAGATTATAAAACATCAGAAGTTTGTTCAAAATCACCAGTAGCACTTTTCCTCCTTACTCCTTGATCTTTTAAAACTTTTGAATGTTTATCCTTGACTTAATCCATGCAGCTGTTTTCCTTACTTATATTACACTTCTATGGCTGTAGAAAGGACATTTGTACAAATGAACTTCAGGTTTTATAGGTACAGTTTGCAACTATATACGCCCCTGATTGTAAGTTCCTTCAGATTTATTCGTTTATTATTACTTCTTTCCTGTACACAGTTAAGGCACAGTCGGGTCACGGGCTCAAGGTCAACACAGACATCGGAGCGCAACACCGCCTGTCGCTGAAATGTACTTGCAGCTAACGTTGTCGCTATAAACCGTAGGTAATGGATCTGCGTGACTCAAGCAGACGTTTAGTTTGCGGAGCGGACGTATGCGAAAGCCGCGTGGTCAATTCGGGGAGATTGAAATGTGCTCATTAGTAGGGTGTCCAGACATTCGGATTAATCCGGAAATGTCCTCCGTTTTAGATCTATGTCCCGGGCGCGGGCGGATTTTTACTTTCTCTCCTTTTTTTACGAAGTTGAGCGCAATAAAAATACATTTACAATTTGTCCAGTTCTATTACTGTTTTCTTAATTTATAAATAGACACTACCTCTCTCATAATTAGGCACGGCAGTTTTACAAGTGGTAGCAGGATCGTCGATAATATCATGGGTCGACTTATAAGTGAGTGCAAATATCTATTATTTAAAATTTCCGTTCCGCATCTTCAGTTCCGAATTCACATTGTTATGGCTTGGCATTAAACGTTTCATATCGTACACGCATGACTTGTGAGTGTAAATTACTGTTCATTATAATCGAGTGAGTATCACAAAATATCTGGCAACGACTAAACGCAAGTGTACGTTCTCAAATTATCTTTCCTGCAAAAATCGTGCCTGAGTAGCCAATAAAGGTAAAAAATAACTCGACAGGTTGTTTTACTTTCGTGATATTGTTTCACGGTTTCTTAGTCATTAGCTTTATTTATATTCTGAAGGTTAAAACTGAAGTTGCCATTTCTGCGGCTGCTGCTTGACTTGTAGATCATGGTAGCGGGGCGATGAATGACGGGAGGTGAATGGTCTTTCCGTATTTCGGTCTGGAAACAGTTTTTTATGAGTGATATTGTAATACTGCTGCAGAGGGGACTGCGGCGCGCCAGTCACGGTCTGCGCGGCCACTACGGTCGAGAGTTCAAATCCCCCCTCGGGCATGGATATTTGTGTCGTCCTTAGTGTTAGCTAGTTCATAAATAGTTTGTAAGTTTAGGGACTGATGACCCCGTAGTTAAGTCCTATAAGCTCTACAAAAATTTGAATTGCAATACTGCTTTTTTCATATGTTCACTAATTAGCACATAGTGGACTGGTTACATTTACATCGACACCTACATGGGTACTTTCCAAGTCACATTGAAGTGTATGGCAGAGCGTTCATCGAGCCACTTTAGTGATATTTCTTTATAATTTCATTCTCTGACACCTCGCGAGAGAAAGATACACCTAAATGTTTCTGTTTTCGATATGATTTCTATTATTTTATAATGATGATCATGTCTCGCCATTACAGGAATAGACTGAATCTTGAAATTGTTAAAGGTATGTTGATGGTCCAATATAATTGAAAAGAACTTTTACGCCGCGGCGGAGTGGCCGAGCGCATTGAGGCGCTATGCTCCGGTGCGAGAGGTCGTTCCCCGTCGGGGATTTGAATCCTCCCTCGACACATGGATGATTGTCTTTAGTATAAGTTAGTTTTTAAGTAGTTTGTAAGTTTAGGGATTGATGGCACCGCAGTTAAGTCCCATAAGCTATACAAGCATTTAAACATTTTTTGAATATGACATAAAAGTTTTCTGGGTGTTGTACCGCGTCATGATGTATGGCTATTACTTAAATAACCGACGTATCGGCCAACGTTACAGTGGCCTTCATCTGGGTATACTGATGTGAGCTGGTTGTTACTACACTTTATATTACTTTCATTTAGACATTACGTCATAATTTTAAAAGATAAGCGATGTTATTGGTGAATTTGTGGCGGAAGAATGGAACTTTATTTTGATAGGATGCTGAGGTGGAGGGAGAGGGGATTAGCCGTTGCCTATTGCTTCTTGCATAGCGAGATATGATTGGTGTTCATCGGCGAATGGAGCGAGGGCTTCCGTTTCTCTCCTGCTGGCCGTGGGCCGCGCGGCGGCAGTTGTTTATTGGGGCGCTCGCGTGTTGTCTGTGCGGCCTATTTCGCTGTGATGGTTGATAGCCAACAGGGGGCAAGCCTGAGTCCATCTTCTCTGTTCATGTTATTAGGGTGTTTTACAATTTCGATGGCTTCCCTTCTTGCGTTTAACCATCCCTGGTTGCTTGGCGAGTATTCTGGCATCGATAAATTTTATCTTTTTGCTGCAATCTTGCTGGTGTTCGGCTACTGCAGATTTATTGTGTTGGCCTAATCGAATGTAGCGTTCATGTAGCGTTCAGGCCGCACTGGCAACACAACACGCGAGCGTCACTAATAAGCAACTGCCGCCGCGCGGCGCGCGGCCAGCAGGAGAGAAACGGAAGCCCTCACCCCATTCGCCAATGAACACCAATCATGTCTCGCTATGCAAGAAGCAACGGCTAACCCCCTCTCCCTTCACCTCAGCATCCTATCAAAATAAAGTTCCATTCTTCCGCCACAAATTCACCAATAACATCGCTTATTTTTAAAAATTATGACGTAATGTCTAAATGAAAGTAATATAAAGTGTAGTAACAACCAGCTCACATCAGTATACCCAGATGAAGGCCACTGTAACGTTGGCCGAAACGTCGGTTATTTAAGTAATAGCCTTACATCATCACGCGGTACAACACCCAGAAAACTTTTATGTCATCTGACTCTGGCCGCGGAAGCCTACGTAATTATATTTTTTGAATAATTGTTCAGGAATGTGTCTTTTGGGTATCAATAACACATTTATCAATTTTGTGCAACCTCTTTTTTCTTACTTTGTCCTTCTTTCTGAAGCTGTTTGTCCTCTTTTTCATACGATTGCATCTGGTAACCCTACTCATTGTTGGAATGTGACGCAGACATGTGGGAAGGTGTGTTTCGTCAGGGCAGCAAATTTGTGTCGAATTATTCACGGAAGCTCACAGAACACGATGAGATGGATCAGGTGGCACTACCCGGATCACCCCACTGTAAAATCGAAACGTCATTCTAATGGCGTTTCATGACTGATCTGCTGTCCGCCTACGCTCTGGCGCAACAGCGCACAGTGTATCGCGCCGTACAATATCAGGAGGGACAGTCCGTCACCGCTTATTACGGCACTCTGTTTACGCGCGCCCCGGCCGCTTCCCGCCTACCTGTAATGTGCAGAATCATGCTCGACGGCAATGATGTATCGAATGACGTCACTGAGGACTGTTTGAAAACAGTAGCTGCAACACAGACAAGTAGAGCGGCACTGCGGTGACCGCATGCATACAGTCACCACATTCATACAACAGCAACTCAAAGCCTTATGATGCACGAAGAAAACTCACAAAAAGTGCATGTACAGGCACTAATTTCAAAATGTGTTCATATGTTTGTAAAGCATGTTGAACAGATGGGGCATAACAGCTTTTAGATAATTGCAGAACGACATATTGACCATAGCTGTTTATTTTTTCTCAGTGCTACCGGTTTCGGTCATTTACCATTACCATCTTAAGCTATTAGCTAACCTCTGCTAATGCTTGATAATGGTAAATGACCGAAACCGGTAGCACTGAGAAAAAATAAATAGCTATGGTCAATATGTCGTTCTGCTATGTTTGTAAGGCTTTTGGAACCAAACTACAGTGGTCATTAGCCCCTAGATTTATAAACTACTAGTATTGCCTGTGGTCGATAATCGGCCAATTGTATTTACAATGGTCACTGGGGGTAATATTTTTCATATCATGTCGGCGGCTTCAAAAAAAAAAATAAATAAATAAATAAAAGTTTAAATGTTTGTATAGCTTATGGGACTTAACTACGGGGTCATCAGTCCCTAAACTTACAAACTACTTATGAACTAGCTAATACTAAGGACGGCACAAATATCCAGGCCCGAGGGGGGATTCGAACCTCCGACCGTACTGGCCGTGCAGACCGTGACTGGAGCGCCTCAGTCCCCTCGGCCACCGCGGCTGGCTCGGCGGCCTCGCGTTATTATGTTGGTAACATCAACAACACGATAGAAAATATTTGCCCATTTGTTCGAACCACATAGAATGACTCGATTAGTGTATCTTACAGACCATGAAGTAAACAAATAATGCTGTTCCTGCTTTATGGTTGATAGGTTCTTGTATGTACCCTCGTCCGCTCAGTAAAAATAATTGCCCTCGTAAAGCGAAGATTCCATGAGAAAACATCAGCGTTGTCAAACGATTGGCTAAAATGAAGACTCGCAGGATTCTCACTATTCAACATCTGTTGCCAACATTATCATAGGAGGCCGCTGGGATATTTGGTAAAATTTAACCGGCACTGGGAGGTTTGAAACGGTATCTTTTACGTGTTAAGGATAATGCCTGACACAATAACAACAAATAAAAGCGGAAGTATATACTTCTCATGCCATTTTCGAATTATATAACTTTCATTAGCCTAATATTTGAAATGGAACTACAATTCGTGTTCGTATATTTATAAAACGCCAAGAAATAATGTTATTTCGATACTGCGATATTCAGAATTCCAGAGCTGACAACATGTCGACTTCGTAGTTCCACCCGTGCACTGCTAGATGCCTCTCCCGGCGCATCATCTTTTATATCGGCATTCATATGAAAACATCCATTTCCTTTAACCACTCTTAATCACTGCGAAAATGAAGCATTTGAAAGGCACAAGCAAGTGAGTTGGGAGCACTCCATGTTTCGATATTCACTTATTTTAATACGTTATTTTAATACTGCAGATGCGCTGCGTTACAGCGTCTTTGGTCGAGGCGAATAGCCAGTCAGTGAGCTGATTGTTGGAAAATGTAGAACTTGATCCAAGCTGTAGCTAGGAAAATTTCTACTTACTTTTACCACTTTTAATGGCTAAATGCACACATAATATTTATATTCGTGAAATCTACGACAAACAATCTTTCGAATTTTGTAACTTTCATTGGCCATCTTGTACGAATAAATTAGTAATCTGTACCACAATTTTCGTGTTAGCTTATTTATATAATGATGTACACTAACAAGGGGACCATCAGAATTGAAAATAACGGATTTTGTTGCGTCTCGGATATGTTGTAGGGAGACACACCCCGCGTATGAGGCTATCCACTTTCCAGCAAGTCAATGCACGGCATTTTGCTACACGACCACGTGCCTTCTTGGTGTCTCAAGGGGTCACTCATTTGTCCTGGACCGCCACATCACCAGTCCTGTCGTCAATCGAAAGTGTATGGTATATGGTGAAACGAAGGATGTATCATTGTGCCACGAGTTTTGAGCGGAGGAATAGGCATGGAGTTCAGTGAGAAGGCGTGAAGTTATGGTAAAATCAAAATTGCCTTTATTGCCGAATCTGGTTTTGTTGTGGTCTTCAGCCGCAGACTACTTTGATGAAGCTCTTTACGCTACCCTGTCCTGTGCAAGTCTCTTCGTCTGAGAATACGTTCGGTAACTTACATCCTTTTGAATCTGCTTACTGTATTCGTTCCTCGGTCTCCCTCTAAGACTTTTACCCCCCCACCCCCCTCCACACACATTTCCTTCTAGTTCTATGTTGACAATTTCTTGATATCTCAGAATGTGTCCCACCAACCTATCCCTTCTCTTAGTCAGAATACGCCAGAAATTTCTTTTCTCCCCAGTTCTGTTGAGCACTCCTCATTAGTTACGTGATCTATCCATTTAATTTTCTTAATTCTTCTGTCATCTTTTTGTCTGTATTCCTTACTGTCCACGTTTCACTCCCATACAATGCTACATTCCAGATAAATGCTTTCAGAAAGGATTTCCAATCATTCAAACCCAGGTTCGCTTCCTTAGAAATGTTTTTCTTCCAATTGTAGTGGGACATGTATTTAACCGTCCACTATTTTCTTTATAAAGCTCAATTTCGCAGTTATTCAGTAATTAATGACGGAATATATTGTTTTGAATGTTATTAATGTTTGAGAACTTATAAATGTATGAATTTTATTCGCCTTTGTTTGTTTCATGTGTAACGGCGGTGCTGCAGCAGTACGGAGTGACGGGTTCTCCGCCGACGTCAGCGAGAAAATGCTGATCGCTACCGTTGATTAGCGGCGCTGAACTGGAAGACATTGCCTGCTGTTGCGGACCGCGATTGACTTTTCTTTAAACATTAACAATGCATACAAAAATGTAAATGAAAAAATGTTTAGTTTTTTTTTTTGTACTCCGTGTTGAGATAAAGTCTCGTTGCAATTGTAAATTGTAATACTGAATTATGTGATAATACTTACGTCACATGTATTTAAAATAATAAAGTTTTAAAAAGAAGTTACTGATGAGTGTCTACGATTTCTAAATATTGAATCAAGATGCGTAAATGATTTTTCTTAAGTGATGGTAATTCTGAAGTGATTTTTGAATATGGTCTAAAAGACTTACACAAAAGTCGTGAGTCAATAAAGTGGCACGATTATTGATGTTACGATATCGATATCAGTTATAGACAAGCTATGGAATAAACACAGACTATCGTAGCAAATGAAATCAAAAAATTTGATTCAGAGTTTGCCAATCTATTGGATCTTACTGTGGAATCTAATTTTTAATTAATTCATTATTTTATCAATTTGATGAACTTTAGTAACAAGAATATGAAGACTAGTATTAACGGTCATTATAATTTTTGTTGCTGGGGTGCTAGTTAACTGCGGGTACGAAGTCACGGTCATTCAAGAAGTTGATGGTTTTTTTGTAACTGAAGTCACTTAAAAACTAGTACTAGCACACCATAACCATTTTGCATTTTATTTCTTCTCTACTTCGGCCATGAGAAGTGACTTTGCTACCCAAATAACAAAACTCATATACTACTTTTATTATCTCATGAGCTAATCTAATTCCTTCAGGCCGCGGTGGAGTAGCCGAGCGGTCTAAGGCGCCTGGCTGCGGAGCGCGCAGTTGCTCGCCGTCGGAGATTCGAGTCCTACCTGGGGCATGGGTGTGTGTGTTTGTCCTTAGGTTAGTTTACTTTAGTTTAAATAGTTTGTAAGCTACGGACTGATGACAACGCAGTTTGGTCCGATAGATTTACAAACATTTTAATAATCATAAATTCCTTCAGCATCGCCTGATTTTCTGACATTTCATTCCATTACCCTCGTTTTACTCTTGTTAATGTTCATCTTATATCTTCCTTTCAAGACACTGTCCATTCCATTCAATTACTCTTCCAAACCCTTTGCAGTCTCTAACAAAATTACTATGTTATCCGCAAATCGCAAAGTTTTTATTTCTTCTCCCTGAACTTTAATTCCCTCTCCAAATTTCTTCTTGCATTCCTTCAAAAATCAAATGTTTGTATAGCTTATGGGATTTAACTACGGGGTCATCAGTCCCTACACCTACAAACTACTTATCAACTAGCTTACCCTAAGGACGGCACAAATATCCATGCCCGAGGGTAGATTCGAACCCCCGACCTTAGTGGCCGTGCAGACTGGAGCGCCTCAATCCCTTCGCCAACCACGGCCGGCTTGCATTCCTTCACTGCTTGCTTAATGTACAGATTTAACAACATTGGGGAAAGGCTACAACCCTGTCTTACTCTCTTCCCAACCTCTGCTTCTCTTTCTTGCCCTTTGACTGCTGTCTGGTTTTTGTATAGGTTGAATATGACTCTTCGCTCCCTAATTTTACCCCTGCTACCTTCAGAATTGGGAAGAGTGCATTCCAGTCGACGTTGTAGAAAGCTTTTCCCAAATCTACAAACGCTAAAAACGTAGGTTTGCCTTTCCTCAGCCTATCTTCTAAGATAAGTCGTAATGTGAGTATTGCCTCCCATGTTCCTACATTTCTCATAAATCAAAACTGATCTTCCCCGAAGTCGGATTCAACAAGTTTTTCCATTTGTAAGTAATTCGCGCTAGTATTTTGCAACCAGGGCTTATTAACTGGTACAAAGTACTAACCGGGACTCGGGGGAGGTCGACGCCTGCCCCTGGAGGTACATCTTGAGGAAAAATTAAGGTATGATTGGGTCTCAAGGGAGCACGTCTAGTCAGGCCGGGGCGAAAGAGCATCTGATCTTCAGTTTGTCGTTCAGGTCTCAGCAGTGTCGTAACTAGGACTTGGCTTTGGGTGAGGGGGGGGGATAGATCTGCTTGATGAGAAAAATTTTAGTCAGTTTTCAGACAGATTACCATCTACCACTCCCGTTGAAGATTAATTCACTCCCATCCAATGAAAGCTTATGGTAAAACACCCCGAGTTTCCAATCTTTACCTTTACCAGATTGCTGTTATACAATTCATTTTTTTTCTTTAGGGTTCTGGAGGGGGGTTCTATCCCCTTCATCCCCCCCCCCCCCCCATAGTTACGCCACTGGGTCTCAGCACATCGTGCCCCACGTGACCACCATGATTGGTGGCTCGGTTCTGAGGGTGTTCCCTCGTCAGCAGAACCGAGCCACCAAGGAGTACCGAATCGACGGGCACATGTCGGGAACATGCATGTGGAAACGTGAACATGCATGTGGAAACTTCCAGCACCAAGCATGCGGCACTGTCCGTGACTCGACCTGGCCACCAGGCTGAGCGAAATACGTATGAAAATTTAAAATTTTTATTAACCCTTACTATGCACCCCATGGGCATGCGTCGCCCTCGTACAGCACTGTGACAGATGCCATCACAGATGAAGTTTGTTTCCAGGTGAATGCAGCATGGATTGCTGTACCACAGGGAGCCATCGCGCCTTATGCGCATTGGCGCCATCATGCACCAATAAGTTCTCAGTGCCCGTAGTGGATCCTGTGCTTACAGGGCAACAGGACACATGCTGAACCGACGTGATTGGAATGGTAATCATTTCTTCAGAACATACCAATGAACATCTTCTGTAAATTTAAACTGCATATTTCCACTATTTCAAGCTGTTTTGCTTTTTCAGAACATGAGTAAATTCGAGGAAGGAAGAAAGATTAGAGTTTAACATTCCGTCGACATCGTGCTCATTAGAGATGGAGCACATAATCCGAGGCTTTTTTGTGACCATATCAGTTTGCGGTAGTAACACTAAAATTGGGTCGTTGTGAGCGCCTTTGTCGGCTCGAAACTGAAATAAAAACAATGGCGTAACTATTCATGTGAGACGAAAACTGAATAAACGTAACTGTAGAGTACAAAATTCTCTACAACTTTACTCTCTTATGCGATTACGTAATGACTTATACATCGAGCACCACAGTCAAAGTCGTTTGTTGTAACCTGATAAGTCTGCAGTAGCTGAGCATTGACTAACCGAAGGACTCAGAATAACGTATGATGAAGCACGTGTACTTGCTCTTGCATCTCGCTATTGGAATTGCGTTTTAAAGGAGTCGATTGAGATTAGGTTAGCGGACGATTTGATCAATCGACACAAGGGTTTCCCTCTATCATGTAGAATCCGGTTTTGTCTAATGTTAGAAAAAAGCACACTCTTTTCTCCACCTGTGCCAACTAGCGCATGTACTGCGATATATCGTTCCTGCCATTATTTCCACTGAGACGCTGCATTGACTGCTTGCGGTGGAGGTGCGCAGCCAACGAGCTTAAATTTATGAGTGGCTAACACACGCGTTACAGCGCTCTTTGCGGCAACCTGTGTAAACTCGGGCGCCGTATTATCGGTGGTCAGTATAATTGAGAGGAGTCTGTCCATCGTATGTTGTTGCTGAAAGTGGAGTGATGTATTTAGTGTATATTTTCTGTACAATTTTTGCTTCTGAAATATGCCTAAAGCATTTCAGCATTTAAATACACAAATCCAAGAAAACGACAAATGTTTCAAACAAGAACACCAGCTGTTTTGCCTTGTTTGATTTCTGTCTGACTATACACAAATAAAATTCCTGGCTAATGGCACATAGTTCCCCCAAGAGTGAAGCTTCAGATGACCTATTTTGCAGTTCCCTTGAAGTAAACATCATAAAAAGGCTTAGTCTTCTGCGTAGTGTCTGTGTGTTTCTTCTTCTGTTGCTGCTGTTGTTAATGGAAGAGTGTCTCATCTGTTGAATGATAAAATAAAATGAATACTTTTGAGTGTCTTCACCTCCTTTAAAAATATTTTCATTTTGTTGTTGACAATATTTATCAAGCATGCTTGACATGCAATCATAGAAAGCGTGGAAGCAATAGTAACAGCCGGAATTTTTCCGCTGTTAAATGTTAGTGTTCTTTGTAACAAATATTTACGTATATGAGTGCGGTAACAATATAAGTTATTGACAACAGGTTATTTCGTTGTTGTTAATAATATCAGCTTATTTCTACGAGTTAGTAGCTTTCACTCTGTGAATACTAGACAGAAGTCTAATCTACGTTTGCATCAAACCACCTTAACACTCGTGCAGAAAGGGGTACAGTATTCTGCGGCATCCATTTTCAATAAGCTGCCACAAGAACTAAAGAACCTTAGCACTAATCCACACGCTTTCAAATCTAAATTGAAGAGTTACCCCATGGCTCACTCCTTGTATTCTGTCGAGGAACTCCTAGAAAAGTTATACAATTAAGCTAATTAATTTTTTCTTTGTTGATTCTTTTCACTTTGTCTTAAGATTGTCGTGTGTAAAGGACTACTTAAAAATTTTCTATTACCATTCTTGTGTAACAATTAATGTAATGACTTGTTCCATGACCATGGAGTCTCACTCCTCAATTGGGTCCTATGGAACAGAAAAAAAAAAAACAATAAATAAATAAAATACTTCTGTGGCAGCTCACCCAGGCGCATTTTTGATTGCAGTATTCTGTTGTTACTTTCGTCTTTGTATTCAGATTTGTTCCACCAAACTTAACTTGTTCCAGCATGATAACAACGAAAGTTATTAATGACGCCTTATTTCGGGGTGGAATGCTTTCGTGGTAGCTGACTCAGGCGCATTTTAACGGCAATATTTCGTTGGAACTTTCGTCTTTGTACTCCAATTTCGTCAAACAAACTTCACAACCAAACCGTTTAACCACAATTTTACGAGTATGTGGACATAATACTATTAATAAGCACCAAATAAATGTGTACTAGACTTTATGAAAGCAGTTGTTACAACACTAACAACAGATGCAAATCCATGATTGTTCATCATCACAATTACTGTCCACTGCATAAGTTTCGCAGTACTTTTAGACTATGAACTCGCATTATATTTAACACAAATATTTTCAAAGTGGCACTTTCGTTTATGGACGAAACCTCAGCTAACTGTTATACTTCAAACTGGAAGTGTATTACTGACATTTTCGTGAGATTTCATTACCGCATTTTGAGGAACTACACTATCTGGTTCATCAATTCCCAGCTTTGATAAAGTCTGGAGACACCGACGGAACTGCATGCACATCTGTATTCATTAGTCAATTTTTTATTTAAAACTGTGTAAGTAGGTAAAATTCTCTAGTGGGTGTGGCATACCAGCTGTCAGCTGATACTCCAAATAACATGGGAGACGCCAGTTCAATTTGCCTCAAACATGGCGGACCTATCGCCAACCTATGAAATTTAAGCTCGTTGGGCGCAGCTAAGACTTGCTGGCGCACGCGCTGTCAGTACTTCGCGGCCCATATAAGGCCTCCGAATACGGCATGACTTCAGTTTCCGACGAGACTCAGCATCAGCTCTCTCACCTGAAGATGGCGGCCAGGTGGTACGCAGAAATGTGTCCAGACGATTTGACGATCCGACGGGACACCCGACAAGAATATTAATTTGCTCTCTTATGTGTGTGTCCTTTTTTTCCCCCTAACTCGCACCGTTTTAGATACATTTGAAAAGTAATCGTTCTTTCCCACTGTCACTTTATTTTACCTAGACCGAAGACAATAAACTGTAAAAAGACGACAAATAACTGCCACGGACAGGTGATAATAATATAACGAAAAACGATAATTAAAACATGGAAAAGGTATTAAAATAATAGTTTCAAGAAGTAAAAGCTCAAACAAGAGTACGTTTGTCAAAGTTAAAACTCTGAAATATCATATTATTTCGGCTTTCTTAAAATACGGTCAGAGAGAAAAAAAAAGTGTTTGTAAATCTATGGTACTTAATTGCTTGGTTTCTAGTCCCTAAGTTACAAACTACTCACCCTAAGTTGAACTAACCTAATGACAACATATATCCATGCTCGAGGGAGGACTGGAAACTCCGACGCCGAACGTCCGCGCTCACCACAGCAGCCTCAGTGCGCACGACTATTCCGCCGCGGCTCCGAGACAATATTTTTTCATTCCATTCCATGATGGTGGTGGTGGCGGCTGATGCAGAAACTGTGCTGATTAATTAAATAATTCTCACTCTCTGTTGCAATATTCTTTGCCGGCCGCGGTGGCCGAGGGGACTGAGGCGCTCCAGTCACGGTCTGCACGGTCACTACGGTCGGGGGTACGAATCCCCCCTCGGGCATGGATATTTGTGCCGTCCTTAGTGTTAGCTAGTTCGTAAGTAGTTTGTAAGTCTTGGGACTGATGACCCCGTGGTTAAGTCGCATAAGCTATACAAACAAACAAAACAAGCAATATTCTTTATTACTCCAATTACGCGTTAAGCGCTGTTACCGCATCATCAGACTGGAAACAGACAAATGCTTCATTACAGTCCGTGTACCTGGCGGGCAGTGAATCTAATGTGGCTAAGGAGAGTAAATTTTGAAAAGTCAAACTTACTTAGGCGGAGATGGAGCCACAGAACTATCCACCACATATTTAGATAGTTCTGTGGTTCCATCTCTGCCCAAGTAAGTCTGACTTTTCAAAATTTACTCACCTTAACCACATTAGATTCGCTGCCCGCCAGGTACACGGACTGTAATAAAGCATTTTTTTGCAGTCTGATGATGACTGTAATAAAGCATTTGCTGTTTCCAGTCTGATGATGCGCTAACAGCGCAAAACGCGTACTTGGAGTAATAAAGAATACTGCAACAGAGACTGAGAACTATTTAACAACATTATTTATTTAGTGCATAGATATTATCAGAACGGTATATTTGTAATGATATCGTCCATAAACGTTTCGAGATCAGGAATGATTTACGATATGATTTGTTCAAAAGAAATTCATTATGATTAAAATGTTCACATGTTTGTAAATCTGTGGGACCAAACTACTCTGGTCATCAGTTCCTAGGCTTACAAACTACTTAAACTAACTTATGATAACGACGACAAATACAGCCATGCCCGAGAGAGGACTCGAACCTCCGACGGCGAACAGCGGCGCGCCCCGCAATTGGGCGCCTCTGAACGCTGGAGGACTTTACCACGGCTCATTGATTCAAGCGGCATTCTCGGCACTGAATTTCAAGAATGTCTCTTTTTTAGCAGATTCCGGACATTTTATTACTTCCAAATCTATAGGCGATTTTTACATTGTTTGGTTTCTTTTACATTATTTATATTTTTATAATTTTTGCCCGAAATATTTGGAAAGAACCAATCACAAAACTACTGGAAAACCTAAAGTGGGCCGTGAAACAGGCAAGTGCGACTTTTTTGTTTCCTTTTCAGTGTGGGGAAGCTAACCGGCGTTGCCCTTAGAAAGGAACCAACTCTGAATTTTCCTAGAGTGAGTTGGGGAAAACACGGTGAAACTAAATCAGGATGTCTGGATGCGGGTGTAACCCACTTATAAAAATCGTGGTGTTACGTCACACTTACGCCTATCCTACACGTCATCAGTTTGAAGTGCGACGTATCGGCAGCCGCCGCACAGCGCTGCGGTCCGCCGTGTGTTTCCCCGGCCACAGGCTCGCGCCGCTGCCTCCCACGCCGCCCGCAGTAACCCATTAGCCGCCCACGCAGCAATTGTTAGCAGCCGAGTAAAGCGGGCACGCACCAGCTGCGCACGCGTGGAAAACTTCATCAGGGCCCATCAGCAGCGTAAGTGGCTGTATAAGGGCACGCTCTCATATGCTCACCTTCTCTTTTAAGTAAAAGTACATTATGTAAACTACCAGGTCTCTTCGTGACGTAGGTTCATATGAAATGTTCAAATGTTGTAAGTGTATGGAACCAAAGTACTCGGTCGCCAGACATACAAAATACTTAAACTAACTTAACGACAACAGACAGTTGCTCAAGGAAGTTCTCGACCCTCCGGCAGGGGATACCCCGCAGTCTCCGACAAGGAGCCTAGAACCGCTCGGCCATTGCCGCACAGAGTTACATAGGTCCATAATTAAAATGAGCCGGCCGCGGTGGCCGAGGAGACTGAGGCGCTCCAGTCACAGTCTGCACGGCCACTACGGTCGGGGGTTCGAATCCCCCCTCGGGCATGGATATTTGTGCCGTCTTTAGTATAAGGTAGTTGTTAAGTAGTTTGTAAGTTTAGGGACTGATGACCCCGAAGTTAAGTCCCATAAGCTTAACAAACATTTGAACATTTGAATAAAAATGATCATCAGGACACTCGGATACTCAGCACCACATTTGCAGAAACTGTTATATTACTGGATTGTTCCAAACTGATTAGCAAAAAAATGTTCAAATGTTTGTAGAACTTATGGGACTTAACTACGGGGTCATCAGTCCCTAAGCTTACAAACTACTTATGAACTACCTAAGACTAAGGACGGCACAAATATCCATGCCCGAGGGGGGATTCGAACCCCCAACCGTAGTGGCCGTGCAGACCGTGACTGGAGCGCCTCAGTCCCCTCGGCCAACGCGGCCGGCAACTGATTAGCCACAGATATCACCGCCATTTGGTCCTAGAGGACTTTCGGCTCTGGAGCTACCTGAAGGTCAGGGTTCATCAGCAGTACACGTTCGAAACTGACGATAATCGTAACGAGAGCACCCCACTGGTGGTGGTTCGGCATGTACACTTCTGCCCATTAAAATTGCTACACCACGAAGATGACGTGCTACAGACGCGAAATTTAACCCACAAGAAGAAGATGCTGTGATATGCAAATAATTAGTTTCTCACACCTTTCTCACAAGGTTGGCGCCGGTGGCGACACCTACAACGTGCTGACATGAGGAAAATTTCCAACTGATTTCTCATACACAAACAGCAGTTGACCGGCGTTGCCTGGTGAAACGTTGTTGTGATGCCTCGTTTAAGGAGGAGAAATGCGTACCGTCATGTTTCCGCCTTTGATAAAGGTCGGATTGTAGCCTATCGGGATTGCGGTTTGTCGTATCGCGACATTGCTGCTCGCGTTGGTCACTATCCAATGACTGTTAGCAGAATATGGAATCGGTGGATTCAGGAGGCCAATACGGATCGCCGTGCTGGATCCCAACGGCCTCGTATCACTATCGACAGAGATGACAGGCATCTTATCTGCATGGCTGTAACGGATCGTGCAGCCACGTCTCGATCCCTGAGTCAACAGATGGGGACGTTTGCAAGGCAACAACCATCTGCAAGAACAGTTCGACGACATCTGCAGCAATATGGACTATCAACTTGGAGACCATGGCTCTGGTTACCCTTGACGCTGCATCCCAGCGCTTGTGATGGTGTAAGCAACGACGAAGCTGGGAGCACGAAAGGTAAAACGTCATTTTTTTTGTATGGGTCCAGGTTCTTTTTACAGCGTTATGATGGTCGCATCCGTGTTTGGCGACATCGCGATGAACGCACATTAGAAGCGTGTGTTCGTCATCGCCATACTGGCGTATCACCCGGCGTGATGGTATGGGGTGCCATTGGTTACACGTATCGATCACCTGTTGTTCGTATCGACGCCACTGAACAGTGGCTGTTACATTTCAGATGTGTTACCCATGGCTCTACACTTCATTTGATCCCTGCGAAACCCTACATTTCAGGAGGATAATGCACGACCGTATGTTGCAGGTCATGTACGGGCCTTTCTCCATACGGAAAATGTTCGACTGCTGCCCAGTCCAGATCCCTCAACAACTGAATACCTCTGGTCAATGGTGGCCAAGCAACTGGCTCGTCACAATACGCCAGTCACTATTCTTGATGAACTGTGGTGTCGTGTTGAAACTGCATGGGCATCTGTACCTGTACAAGCCATACAAGCTCTGTTTGACTCAATGCCCAGGCGTATCAAGGCCGTAATTAAGACCAGAGGTGGTTGTTCTGGGTACGGATTTCTTAGGATCTATGGACCCAAATTTCATGAAAATGTAATCACATGTTAGTTCTTGTATAATATATTTGTCCAATGAATACCCGTTTATCATCTGCATTTCTTCTTGGTGTACCAATTTTAATGACCAGTAGTGTAGTTGAACAGCCTTCAGTACGGTTCCAGTATCACCGATGCAGATGCACAATGTGCAACATTGTAACGTGAAAAGAAAACTTATACATAAATAACAAACATTACTCCTCCCATCTGTAAGTTGTATTCCTTTAAATGGTTTATTCAGTATTTGTCTTCCTCGTAATTCCTCTTCCTAGAATTGTGCAACATCAACTTATTAAACTGATAGTTCTGCAATTATCACACCTGTCCGCAACTGGTTTCTTTGAAACTGCAATTTCTTCATGAAGTCTGAAGGTATTTCACCTGTCTCATACGTCTTGCTCATTTGGTAGAATGGTTATGACGTGGATGGTTCACCCTATCAAGGCCCACGAGCCTTGTTCCAACTTAGCTCTTACATACTGTGTAAAATTCTTCTTGCAGTATCGTGTCTTCTATCACATAAACTTTCTTTTCCACCTCTTTTTGTTCACTTTGTAGATTACCGATTCTGAGAAGAACACCAGTCCAGAAGTAAAGTTTTGGGGCATTCCATTAGTGGTCAGAGAAGTAGAGCAAATGTTAACATTTATAAAAATGAATTACTGCCTCAAAAAGTGCAAATTTTCACAGATGCTTTCTCTCCGTTAACTATAGCGCACGTCCACAGGGAGTTAGCCATACTAGAATTTCTCACAGGTCAAGTATCCATCTCTTGGAAATGTCAGCGAAATCTAAAATTCTGATCACTTGAAGTTGTCTGTGACGCACTGGAGAAACAAACTAAAGTCCGTCACCAAATATAGACGCTGGTGTCCCGCCGATAAAACCTGACCTTCTGGAAAACCTGCAAAGCCGAAAGCCACACGGGTTCGAATATGTTGATATTAACGGCCACGCAGTTTGGAACAGGGGCAAATTATTCGGTTTCTCCACATGTGTCATGGAGAAACCGAGTCACATCACAGAGAGTGTGAGCCGAGTCTCCACTGTGCATAAAATAAGGTGAGTCCAAAGCGCATACCTGCAAGTTGGTGATACAGACCACAGTAGCGTGTGCCATCCACGCTGCGTTCCTTTTTTCCAAGTAAAACGGACAGTTTATCAATTTTGCTATTTTCACTATCAATTTCTCTAAGGCAGGGAACTTCATGAATATTCGTCGACAGTGGTGATTACCAAAGTTAATCGTTTTGAGTGATCGCTGACCCAGTGAGTTTAAAGTGTGCTTTATCATTCCACAAAATATTGCAATGCCACTTGCCATCAAGTCTTGCAAGAAACGTAAGAGAAACGTTTATTAGAAGGGGTGCAGTATCAACTGGAAAAAGCTGGCGAGAAATATTAATTTTCGTACGCTGGGCAATAGAACTTCCAATTGTCGTGGCACAGTTAATACACTGACGGACGATCGCATTGTATCTAGCATTCTCTGCAATGACTACACAAATCTTCAGCAGTTTGTGGCTTAATTGGTCGCGAGTCTCTCTATGGAGCAATTCCCAAATCGCCAGTTATTTTCACCTTCTGAATCGTGTTCCTTAATTCCGCTGCAGATAGAGGAGCTCTCGAGCAGCGATACATGCAAATGATTTAGCATTATTGCTCTATATATATCTGTCAACTATCTACAACGTAACTCTCGCTGATACTTGGTCAAATGTTTGTGATGCTTAAGGGACTTAACTGCGGGGTCATCAGTCTCTAAACTTACAAACTACTTATGAACTAAGTTATGCTAGAAACAACACAAACATCCATGCTCGAGGGAGGATTCGAACCTCCGACGCAGGAGGTCGCTGACGCTTGTTTCAGTATAGACGCCTAACGGCAAGTCAGAACTAAACCCTGCAGGGCCTGCTGTGGAAAACATTCATATAATATTGCGTACCCATAAGGCCAACAGTATTTCATTTAAACTTGCTTATGAAAGGAAACTATAGCTACGCAGTATAATTCACTGCCGAGAAGGGCAAAGACGATTGGAATTAAATATTTTTGGTATTGAATTATTAAAGAATGAAAGTATTAAAATTGGTACTGATATTAACGCGACTGAATAATTTACTTGCTTGAAACTACGATACTTTTGAAACAAAACGGTCACCAGTATAATTGGACCACTTTTCCTTGGTAAATCTGTTGTTTCCAGCAATGGCGTGTGTCATTTACAGTTTAATGTACAAATCTGGTTGGTAACTTTGTATCGTGACTGCTGATGCAAATATTGCTTGCGATAACTGGAATTAGGTTTCAGTCTTTCCTCTCATTAATTCCTAGTACGATAAAACGTGCTGCTATTACTGTAACACTAAAGTAACTTGCTAAGTGTTATTAAATAGAGGGCTCAATTCAGTACCACATATGTTCGTAAATATTGTCAGCTGAATTAAGCCGCACAGGAATGTAAGAGCGGTCTGTAGCGTCAGTTTACCGATCGCGCAACCGCACGCGTCGGATTTTCGAATCCTCTCTCGAGCATCCGTGTGTGTGTTGCCCTTAGTTTAAGTAGTTTGTAAGTCTAGGGACAGATGACCGGAGTAGTTTGGTCAATGAGAAACATTTGAATTTTGAGTTGATTTAACACCTTAAAGCTACTGTAACGCCTGACAAAAGTCATCAAAATAGCGCTGAAATATTTGCACACCTAACTACAAACGTAAAAAAACACATTGTAAAAGCGAATTCCTTTGAATATTAATATCGCTTTTATTCTAATTGTCGCAGTGGAGTGGACGAGCGTTCTAAGGCGCCTTGCTGCAGAGCACGCCGTTGCTCGCCGTCGGAGTTTCGAGTTCTCCCTGGGATATGGCTGTGTGTCTTGTCCTTAGGTTAGTTTAAGTAGTTTTTAAGTATAGGGATCAGAGCAGTTTAGTACAATAGGTTTACAAACATTTGATTTTATTAAAATTAAAAATAAATTATTTTCATATAAAATTATTCTACGTTGAACGCTTGTTACTGTTCAAATCGGATAGTTAAATCAGTGCTCCAGTATTCCAAATGAACTAATATTTTAAAACTATTCTATTAAATAGGAACGAGGAACCCGTCAAAGATAATAACGAAATCCCGGTATAATGTATACATTCATATAAACTGGAAAAGATCGCGTAGCCTTAGTTGTTTGTTAAGCGTACAACAACTTTAGGGACAAATACTCTGAGTAAAAGTGTGCTTTCGTGTGAGCCGTCTGTCTCAATTAGAGTACTGTGAGGGATGCGAATAAAATTTGAACAAGACATATGAAGTATGAAAAGAATTATGTAGTGGAAGAGAGCAACAGTTAACTTGTCTTTGGCTTATCATTTACCGATAACATAAACTCCTCACCGGTATACGAATGTGACCAGCTGTTACCCACTGTGCCAGCTCCACTACGGTTCTACATACACTTACAACAAAAAAAGGGAACACCTACAGGCTGCATCTACGCCGAATGGGTTCTATTACAGATAACATGGGGCTAAGAAAGCTCGGTGTTTGTAAGATTATATGCCACGTCGTAGGAACATGCAATGCTCAAACAATTCTCCTTATTGAAGACAAATATGTGGAAAATCACCGCTACCCAAAAATTATAACCCGAAAAACTGAACCGTGATACTTCATCATTGGTTTTCAAATGGATACGAACATTAGTGATTGCTTTCGTTTCTCGTTACTGGGATTCTAAAGGAAACAATTGAGAGTAATAGTCACAGAATATTTTATACATCATGAATGAAACCCACCAGATTGAGATATTCTGGAAATTTATTGGTTTTACAAACCGGTTTTCGGATATTACGCCATCATAAGGTAAACTATACAAGTTTCAAAGATCTTAAGACGGTAGATACATAACTTTCAAGGGACACTAGTGCTTTGGTATAAAACTAACCTGAGGGAAGTTGTTACAATTCAAGTTGTAGTGTAAATTCCTGAGATTGATAAAATATGAGACAATATGATAAATTACGCCATTATCCTAAGAAATATAAATTGAAATATTAGAAAATGGCTGAAATAACTGACAAAAAGAAATTATCTTAAGCAGGTCAAATGTCTGGAATAGTGAAGCGTTGACACCTAGACATCTTGCTGCGCGTTACGGATAGGGCTAACAGCATGGTGAATGGAGTGGTCAGAATTGACATCAGGCGCTAATGACAGATGAGACTCGCATCTGTATTTAACCACACAGTCGTCGTTTATGGAGGTAGCCTGGTCAGCCTAACGTCTTTAACACACTGTCCAGAGAATACAGGAAGGTGATGGTTTCCAGATGTGTGGGTTGGCATGGCCATGTACGCCACAGGTGGTCGCAGAAGGCAATCAAACTAACTTCCATTGATGATATCCTCCGTCGTATAGTACAACCATATATGCAGCATTTCGGCGAGGGATTCGTCTTAGTGGATGAAATTCTCGCGCTCATCGTGCACGGCTTGTGAATCCGTTTCTTCATCGAAACGACATGGCAAGACCAGAATGTTATCCAGATATGAACCCTATCGAACATGCTGGGATACAAGGAAAAGGGCTGAGGAATACAGCGCGCATCAGCGCAACAGGACATGTTATCGGGTATTAAGGCTGCAAATTGGAATACAAATTTGGAATATCTAGGTTATTACCGTACAACTTTTCAATTTCTATTAATTCGCTTCTGTTTTTGAGGTATCTGTCGAACCAGTGTATTGCGCGATTTGAACAATTCATTTTTTTATTTTAATGAGTAGTATGCTCCAATTTTGAACAAAAATTCAGGATGTTTAAGTTATTTTCGTACAATTTGACAATTTCTATTTTCATGCGCAATAAAGAGAACTGAAAAATTGTCTTTTTATTTCTCTATTCCATTTGTATGTAAAGTGTCTGCACTCCTATGCTAGTGTAATGCAACACTCTTTTCATGTGTGTATGCTCCTACCTGTCGGTGTAAAACTGTTTTAAATACAGTTATTAAATTATCAGAATACTAAATTTCTGATCAAAGAATGTATTACTCGTATTATGTTAATATACTAAGTCCTAGTATTGTTAATGGGTCTAGTACCTCACTGCACGTAAAGATGACACAGGAATGAATCGTAGACTCGTAGTGGAGCTTAATTATTTAAATAAATTTACTGCAGTCTTCGAAAAAGTTAAAAAAATGAAAAGCTACACTTGTAGCTATTTGCCCGTGAACGCAAGTTGTTACGACTAAAATAAAACACAAACTTTCTGGTCGTTGTGGCAAGGAAGTTCCTTTGCTCTGCGCCGTGTTGTCATTCGCTGAAGCACATATATGGAATAAACCGAATAAATATAGACTAAAGCACCGGACTTTTCTCACATACGGCACTGCAATTTTTAACTTTCACTTTACACTGAGCCTAGCTTCGTCAGCAGGCATCCGGTCACTTTCGCGCTGTCCCTTCTACTTGACAACAGCGAGCACGCGCACTGCACTTCCGCAGTGTAAGTCACGAGCAGCCTCACACTCCTGCGCGCTTCCGTAAGGGGGAGCGAGCCTGATTAAAATTACTGCCTAGTTGACGCTTCACTCGGTGGAGCTATGCTCCAAGTCACACCCGAACCTTTCACCTGTTGCTAAACTGCCACAACAACTGGCAATTCAAATCAATATCCATATGTAGCTCTCTTTCTTGTTTTGTCGTCGATTCATACTCTGCCTTTTTTATTTCGCATTTCATCACTTAATGATAACGTTCCTGATTGTTGAGCCTGCAGTGTGGGAAATTTCGTTGACGGACATTGTAGTAAGAGATTCATAATCACTGCTTACAGTTTATTTATCGCTACGACCGTTTCAGCATTTTACCATTATCAAGGGCGTCTACGACGTTTGACGTTCGTTACTAACATCTGATGTCACTGTTGTAATAACTGTTGTGAATTAATTACGTATTTCGCAGTTGTCTACGTTATTTGCTACCAGGTTCCATTATGTTAAATTACAGAAAACGTTTTATATTTTAAGTAATTATCTACAGTTCTGCCAAAGATGTTTTATACACATCATAAATAGCTATATAAAAACATCTTTATGTTTAAAATAAATATATAAAACATCTTTGCTAGACTGTTGATAATTACACAAAACATAAAAAGTTTTCTATAATTTAACACCACAACGGAACAAGCTGCAGAAAACCTAGCAGCAAAAAACGTATACAACTGCGAAATACGTGAATAATTAACAGCATTTATTACAACAGTGATGCTAGATGTTAGTAACGAACGTCAATACGGTGTTTTGACGCCCTTAATAATGGCAAAATACTGAAACGGCCGTAGCGATAATAATAAACTGTAATCAGTGATTCTGAATCTTTTAATTAATGATAACTATATAATAAACAAGACACGGACAGTAGTGTTATCGAAATACGTACTCACAGCAATAAGCGTAAGTTACTGAATCTTTGCGTTCGAACAGTGATTTAACATCACATATACAAGTATTGTATCAGAGATATCAACTTAAATGTAGAGAAGCGTCGTATGATTTACGTTAAGTCAAACTCTCAAAGCTACAATTCAGAGTTGTTATTACGCGTCTACTGTCACTAAGTACTGGAAAAGACCGTGGCTACGTAGTGTAGTGGTGAAGTGATAGCTTGCCGACCGCGGTGGCCGAGGGGACTGAGGCGCTCCAGTCACGGTCCGCACGGCCACTACGGTCGGGAGTTCGAATCCCCCTCGGGCATGGCTATTTGTGCCGTCCTTAGTATTAGTTAGTTCATAAGTAGTTTGTAAGTTTAGGGACTGATGACCCCGCAGTTAAGTCCCATAACACATACATTTAACATTTGAAGTGATAGCTTCCTGTGCTAATTTCCTGGGTTGGAACCCCGTCGTGTACTTCATTTGTTTCAGTTTTAATACAGTCCTACGTATGTTTCGTAATGCTGCTTACTTTTTCTATTCCCTCTTACTTTTCATTGTAGTCTGCTTGTGTTGTTAATAACCTGTAATTAAATTCCAAGCATGAGTGCTGTTTGGCTCGTAATACAGCAGCTAGAGTAACGAGCCAGTTTTATATATTCTGATAGGTTAGACAATGATAGTGACAAATTACAGTTTGTTTTTAACATTGTATCTTAATTATTTCTGTTTGAGTTTGCTCAAAAAGGTTTCATTCGCAGTGAACAAAGAAATCATGATATTAGTTCTGTTGGATGAACATCGTTTTTCCGGATACATAGTACATTATGTGTGGTTAGTTTACAACCTTCGGATACATTGAGAACTGCAAAACGTCTTCTGCTCAAGGTCAGTCACTGATCACTTGAAATTGTCGACAGAGCTCTTAACACTGCCGCCATTAACTCCTGACGGCCTCTCAGGACATAGCCCAAGGCTATAAAAATAATATTAACAGCAATTTAGCAATTAACCTTCGTATTGGGACATCGCCTATAGCCGAGTGAGAGTGCCTTTCAAAGTAGTCACCAACGTCGTGTAGAAACCGTTGCCAGCGCGTGTTATGTTGATGGTGCGAGAGGAGCGGTCTACTGCCTGACGAATCTCTAGAACCATCAACATAACATAAGTCCGGGTAGTACGGTGGATGGTACAGTACTTCCCAGTCCCATCGACCGAACAGAGCAGCCACAGCTTGCACTGTATACGACCGCGCACTGTCGTGCAAAATGATGGGTGGGCGAGGTCACGAATCGTCTGTCGTTGATCACTGTCCACTAACGTGGCATCAGTATGCAATTCTTCTTAAGAGACGCTAGGACGACCTGCCTGATGCATGACTGCCACAGTTTGCCGACCTTCGTTGAAGGCTTTTACCTAATATGCCACTGTCCTATACAGCAACGGTAATTCCCCACACGCCTCTTGAAGATCCTGATGACACTGTCGTGCTGTACGACCTTTGCCACATTCAATCTTGATCCAACTCCGTTGTTCCTGTTTTGAAAATATAGTGTACATTGAGCAAGCAGTGAAGGAATGCAAGAAAGAATTTGGAGAGGGAATTAAACTTCAGGGAGAAGAAATGAAAACTTTCCGGTTTGCAGATGATATAGTAATTCTGACAGAGACCGCAAAGGGTCTGGAAGAGCAATTGAATGGAATGTACAGTGTCTTGAAAAGACGATATAAGATGAACATCAACAAGAGCAAAACAAGGATAATGGCATGTAGCGTCAGAAAGTCAGGCGATGCTGAAGAAATTAGATTAGGTAATGAGACAATAAAAATACTAGATGAGTTTTGTTATTTGGGTAGCAAGATAACTTCTAATGGCCGAAGTAAAGAAGATATAAAATGCAGAATGGCTGTGGAAAGAAGAGAAATTTCTTGACATCCAGCACTAATTTAAATACAATGTTTGGTTGTGTGGCCATATTCCACAGCAGCTTTTCAAGCTTATTGATCACCTAACATAAACACACGAAAAGAGCTGTACACAGTCCTCAAACACACGCCAGGAAAAAACGAACTCCAGCCAACAAGACGGAGAAACAGTAGTTACATGTAAAGAAGAGAAATCAACACTGTGAGTAGACCGAATATTAAGTCAAAAACACTTAGGTCTAACGTGTAAAATGTTTTTTAAAAACTGTTTTTAATCTATTTATCGAAAGCAAACTGTGCAAACCTTTGTATCATTTAGAGACCACAGAAGATGCTTTTAAAATAAAAAAAAAGCGAAAAGCGTCTGGTGTAAAATAAATCTCTTAATTGCAGTCAGCATAAGACAGATTACCTCTTATAATCAATTAATTTAAATGTTTGGAAGTCCTCTCTGAAAGTATTTGTCTGGAGTGTAGCATTGTATGGGAGTGAAAAATGGACGGTAAAGGGTTCAGACAAAAAGATGATACAAGCGTTTGAAATGTGGTTCTTCAGACGAGTAATGAAAATTAGATGGGTAGATCATGTAACTAATGAGGAGGTGCTTAACCGAATTGGAGAGAAAAGGAGTTTCTGTCATATCCTGACTAAGAGAAGGGATAGATTGGTGGGACACATTCTGAGACATCACGGAATCGTCAACTTAGCATTAGGGCGAAGTCCAAATGTCTGTAAATGTATCGGACCAAATTGCGTGATCATCAGTCCGCAACTTACAAACTACTCAAACCTAGGTAAAATAACCTACTCACAAACACACACACCCATGACCCAGGGAGGACCCACACCTCCACGGCGAGCAACCGCGCGTCCGCAGCGAGGTGCTTTAGACTTAGAGCGAAGTGTGTGGGGTAAAAATCTTAGAGGGGGACCGAGGGATGAATACAGTAAGCAGATTCGAAAAGATGTAGGTTGTCGTAATTATTCTCAGATGAGACTGACACAGGACAGAAAAGCGTGGAGAGCTGCATCAAACTGAAGACCAGAACAACAACGAGTAACACCGTTAGGTTAATCCACTCGCTCACAAGTGACTGTGTTTCCTTCGCTTCGGTTGTGCGGACGCTGGTGACGTTGGACGGGCAAGTCTATTTGCTCGGATGTAAGGTACATTTGCTATTAGCGGCAATAGTAGATTCCTCTGGATAGTGTCTCCACAGTAGTGTTGCTACTATTTAAGTACCAGCCCCCGTATATACAGGGAGTTTCACTGAGTGTGTTTGCCTCTGTAACTTATAAAATAATAGGTGACGGGAAATTTTAATGCGGTAGGTCAACACAAGAAATGTTACACTTTCTGCAGAGCTATGAACATTGATTATTGTATCATTTTCCAAAGAGTTACAGCACAAAGATATAATTTTTTTAAATGGAACAATAGTTTTTCTATCGTGCATTGGATACGTTGAAACCAGCTGCGTCCAAATCAATTTAAACTACATTCGTATCACTGTTAGTCTGGGAGCTACAACCCTTCAAAGTTTCAGGGGCAGATACCACAAACGCTGCGCATAATGCAATGCGCCTTCTAAATGTAGTGCGGCCGAGTTGTAACGTCGCCGGTGTCACGGAGCGAGAAGCTTTCTCGATGCGCTGTTAGACTGCCGACTGTCGCTGCACACGGCCGTATACCCGACAGTTGGAGCCACACAAACAACCGGGGCTCAATATACCACAGTTACTGACATCGGATCACGATGGAATACACGAACAACGAGTACGTTGACATGTTGCTGATGCTCGAAGAGTGCCGACACGATGCCACTGAAGCAGCCACGGCTTATGTCGTGAGATATCCTAAGCGAAAAGTCCCGGCAGCCATTACGTTCTTACGTGCCGAACAACGACTTCGGAAAACAGGCAGCTTGGTAATGCGCCGCAGTAACAGACGAAGACCTGCAAGAAGCGAGGAGACGGAGGTGTTTGTTTTAGCTGCACTACAGCACGAGCCGTTGCTGCAGTCGCTGGTGTCAGTCTCACATCTGTGTGGCGTATAGTACACGGCCACAGGTTTCACCCGTACCGCCTGTCACTGATCCAGGAGCTGCATGGAAACGATATCCGTGCAAGAGTGACATTCTGTGAGTGGGCCATGCGTAATTTCACGCTGGAGTCTTTACAAACTGTTATGTTCTCTGATGAGTCCACGTTCACAAATTATGGTGCAGTGAATCGCCATAACATGCACTACTGGGCCGCAGACAATCCTCGGTGTAGTGTGGAATACTTGGGGATGAAATTATCGGTCCACACTACTTCCCAGGTACACTGACAGGTGAGTTATATCGCGCTTTTATAGCCGATAGTTTGGGTGGTCTCCTTGAACATGTGCGTCTACACACGAGAGTCCAGATGTGGATGCAGCACGATGGTCACCCAGCCCATTCTGCGCGTGCTGTTGTGGAAGAACTAAACAACAGGTTTGCAGGGAGATGGTTGGGACGCAATGGTCCTCATTCATGGCCCGCAAGGCCGCCCGGTTTAAGACCAGTAGATTTCTTTTTGTGGGGATATCTAAAGGATCGTGTTTATGTCACTGAGCCCACATCCCCAGATGATCTAAAACGGCGCATCGAGGACGCATGTCGCTCCGTCACACCGGCGATGTTACATTTCGTCCGCAGATCCTTTCCACGGCGCATTGCATTATGCATTGAGGAACATGGACACACATTTGAACATCTCATGTAAATCAACTTCCCACCGTCATAACATCCATCACCCACCACACAGCCATGTATTATGTACAGCGTGTGGTATCTGCCCCTGAAACTTTGAAGGGTTGTAGCTCCCAAACTAACAGTGATAGGAATGTAGTTTGTCTTGGACGCAGCTGGTTTTAACGATTCCAATTCACGATAGAAAAAAAACTATTGTTCCATTTAAAAAATTATATCTTTGTTCTGTAACTCTTTGGAAAATGATACAATAAACTATGTCCATAGTTCGCAATTTGTGATGTTATGGCTTCACTGTATTAGGTTTAGATGGAATACCAAACTGTGGCGTATGAGAATTTGTGCCCGGGCGGGATTCGAACCCGGGATCTCCTGCTTACTGGGCAGACGCGTTGACCACTCCGCCACTGAGGACACAGTGACCAGCCCGACTGCAGAGGACTCTTACCTGCACGTCGGGTTCGAATCCCGGCCGGGCACAAATTTTCATACGTCACAGTTTGGTACTCCATCTAAACCTAATAAAGTTAAGCCATAACATCGCAAATTGCGATTTATTTCATTCATTTGAACGCTGTAATTCGAAATATATATATATATATATATATATATATATATATATATATGTGTGTGTGTGTGTGTGTGTGTGTGTGTGTGTGTGTGTGTTCGTAGCTCCGCAGAAAAAGTAACATTTCATGTGTTGACCTAACGCATTAAAATTTCCCGTCACCTATTATTTTATAAGTTACAGAGGCAAACACAGTGAAACAACCTGTATATTTGATGACGTAGGGAGGACTCTGGAGGGAATATTCGGACAGTTAGTGGTCTGGCGCTTAAGACCGCCTGGCTATCCCCGCAATGTTGTGGGCGTGGGAAGAAATTATTGCCCGGATGGTCGTTCGTAACTAGTGTTGCGAGAGGATGCTCGGTGAAAGGGAGAAATGCTGGAAGCGGCGAAGGCCGCCCGCGGAGGAAGCGGATATGAGTGAGCCTGGCTCTGGGCGGCGCATTGCGACAGGAGCGCCGGATAGGGCAAGCAGTGGCCGCGAACTGAGCTGAGCTGCCCTCCAGCAGGCGAGGAGGCGTGACCCGGCGGGCGGCTGCGAGGAGGCGCGGCGCGGCGGTCAAGTCAGCTTCCTGGTGTCCGGGTACAGCACTTGAAAACACCGCGATCAGTGCACGCTTTGACACAAATGCTGACACTAAGCTAGCCTGCCCATGTTGGATATGGCCCCATTACACCTTTGGGTCAAGATGGAGACTCAAAACTGGAAAACTTGAACTACATCTACATCTACATACATACTCCGCAATATTCACCGTTAAGGTGCGTGGCGGAGGGTACACTGTACCACTACTAGGCATTTCCTTTCCTATTCCACTCCCAAATAGAACGAGGAAAAAAAGAATGCCTATATGCCTCTGTACGAGCCCTAATTTCTCTTATCTTGTCTTTGTGTAAGTAGGCGGCAGCAAGATCGTACTAAACTCAGCTTCAAATTCCACCCTTCTAAATTTCCTCAACAGAAATTCACGAAAAGAACGTCGTTTTTCCTCCAGCCATCCCCAATTGAGTTGCCGGAGCATTTCCGTGACACTCGCGCATTGGTCGAACCTACCAGTAACGAACCTAGCTGCTCGCCTCTGAACCGCCTCTATGTCATCCTTTAAACTGATCTGCTGCGGGTCCCAAACACTTGAGCAATACTCAAGAAGTGGTCGTACAAGCGTTTTATACGCGGTTTCCTTTACAGGTAACTTACATCTTCCCAAAATTCTCCTAATAAACCGAAGTCGGCTGCCGCCTTGCTCACAACTGTCCTTACTTGTTCGTTCCATTTCATATCGCTCTGCAATGTTACGCCTAGATATTTCAACGACGCGACAGCATCAAAAAGTTCACTACTAATGCAGTATTCGAACATTATAGGATTGTTTTTCCTACTCATGCGCATCACCTTACATTTTTCTACATTGAGAGCTAGCTACCATTCTTCGCACCAACTACAAATTTTATCTAAGTCATCCTGTATGCTATTACAGTCAGTTAACGACGACACGCTCCCATACACCACAGCATCATCAGCAAACAGCCACAAATTACAACTTACTCTGTCCATCAGATCATTTATATAGATAGAAAATAATAGCGGTCCTATCACACTCCCCTGGGGCAAGCCTGACGATACACTCGTCTCTGACGAACACTCGCCGTCGAGAACAACGTACTGCGTTCTATTACTTAGGAAGTCTTCCAGCCAGTCACAAATCTGTGAACCTATTCCATAAGCTCGTATCTTCGTTAGCAGTCTGCAGTGTGGCACCGCGTCGAACGCCTTTTTGAAGTCGAGAAAAACACAATCCGCCTGTTGCCCTTCATCCATGGCTCTCAAGATGTCATGTGAGAAAAGGGCAAGCTGAGTTTCACATGAACGATGTTTCCTAAACCCGTGCTGCTTCATAGAAAGAAGCTTTTCCGTTTCAACGAAATTTACTATATTCGAATTGAGAATATGCTCTAAAATTCAACATGAAACTGATGTCAAAGATATTGGCCTGTAATTGTGTGGGTCAGTTCTCTTTCCTTTCTTATAAACGGGAGTCACCTGCGTTTTTTTTTTTTTTTTTTTTTCAATCACTAGGAACTTTGCGCTGAATTAAAAATTCGCGATAAATGCAAGCTAAGTAGGGGGCCAATGCCGCTGAATAGTCTTTGTAAAACCGAACTGGTATTCCATCCGGACCAGCAGACTTCTTCGTATTTAGCTCTCTCAGCTGCTTCTCTACACCGGAAATACCTATTGCTATGTCCCCCATTTCGGAATTAGTACGTTGATCAAATGATGGCACATTTGTGCGGTCCACCTGCGTGAAAGATTTCTTAAAGGTTAAATTTAGAACTTCAGTTATCCGTTTGCTTTCTTCTATTACTGCCCCGGAATGATCAACGAGTGACTTTGACCCGTTTATCGATTTTACATAGGACTAGAATTTTTTCGGGTTCTCGGAAAGATCTTTTGGTAAGGTATGGCTTTGATAATTATTGTATGCTTCGCGCATCGATCTTTCTTTTGGATATCCAGAATCACACACTAAAACAGTGAGTGAGGTAAATATAGGAAAGGTTGGAGAAATGCCAGCCGAACCCCATACTGCTTCAACAAGCCTTTCAATATAACAATTGGAAGTAGGGAGCAGTGGGGAAAAATAGTTCGACACCGTACGGGGGATATTGTCTGGTTCACTGACGGGTGTGCGTGGAGGAGAATTTGCGTAGGTGCTACAAAGACCGTAGCATCTATATCTATTCAGACGGCCAGGCAGCCCTGAGATCACTGGCAGCTCCTGCAACAAGGTCTAAAATTGTTGCAGAATGTCACAGGGTTTTGGTGGAGGTAGGGGAAAGAAATATGGTAAACCTATTGTGGGTCCCTGGCCACTCTGGGATCAGTGGCAACAAAAATGCCGACAGATTACCAGGATGGGGGCAGAGACTCCATTTATTGGACCGGAACCTGTCCTACAATCACCAAGGCAATGATCATATTGGAGCTACGTAACTGGCTCAGAAGACAGCACGTAGAATATTGGACCAAAGTCTATCAACAAAATCATGGCAAGGTAATGATGCCAAAGCCACGTTTTAAAAGAAGCTCTGCAATCCTGGGCCTGGAGAGAGATTAGACTCATGGTTGGATTGCTGACATTCCATGGGAATTTCAAAAAACACCTACATACAATGGGAATAACAGAAGAGGACCCTAAGTGTAGGATCTGTGATGACGGAGATGAAACTGCGTTACATCTAACCTCCGAATGCATTGCATTGGAGAGTAAAATGCA
Source organism: Locusta migratoria (assembly GCA_026315105.1). Lineage (NCBI taxonomy): Eukaryota > Metazoa > Arthropoda > Insecta > Orthoptera > Acrididae > Locusta > Locusta migratoria. The sequence continues at coordinate 75,698,379 of CM048750.1, read as the reverse complement.
CAGAACATTTGGGACAACCAGACGCGAAGAAAATGTGCCTAATAAAGAAGTGGTAGAGGGACTCCTTGCACTGTTCAAGGGCATTGGTTCGCTTTACTGGATATACAGGCAGCGATACCGCACAATAAACTTATAAACTTAGTTTCGGTGCGGGCAGTGGCGGGTTGGACCAAGACTGTTTTGGCTTCCTTGAGAAAATCAATCAATCAGTTAATCAAGCTAGCCTGCACTTTGCAATGTTATACTTGACGTCGAACACCACCTGCGCAGTGACCTCAATACTTTTACTTGTCCGCCGTGGTCAGCACACTCATAGGCATTGTCTTTGTATGTTGTGACGATACAACAACGTACAACACCCATTTGAGGCGCAAAGCGCTCTAGTTTGACATAGGAGAGTGTCGAAAGTTGAGACGAGTGAACAGGCCATCAGCCGCTGCTAGGATGTAAGACGCCCAGTTTCCCTGCGTGGAAAGCAGGCTGGCGGACGTGGCTTCACGTCCAACTGCCAATTTTCCCGCCGGAAAATTTAGATACTAAGCTGACACTATTAGAGTTACTGACTCGCACGGAGAAGCAAATGAAAGAGGAGAATAGCGAGATTCAAATGATGTGTTGGCAATATTTATATTAATTTATATCAAAAGTTATACATAAAATATTTATTCACCTGGAAAAATTCAGAGGCTAAAATAATTGAACTACAGTAACGAGCGAGGGCTCAAATGAGAGGTCGCATTAAGTCGTAAGTTGTTTGAATTTATGAGCATAGTAATTCTGAAGAGTGCATCGGAAAGAGGACTGAAAAATCTACCTGAAAAACACTTGATCTAAGTGATTACTTAAATATTGATTGTGCGACGGCCGAAAAACTTATTTATCGGTCATTCTGAAAATATTAATTTATTTAAACTTAAGATTTTGGGGGTATTATTAATGTTAGAAATTAAAGAAATTAAAGTATCTATTGGCATTAGAATGCCGTCATATCGACATTTCAATCATTTTTTAAAAAGTTTTGTACACTACTGCGAGAACTTCGTTAGGTGACGTATTACTGGAATGACGTCACAGATCGTATGCAAGTGGCTGAGAGAAGCGGCCATTGGATACGGCAGTTAAATCTTGAGGTGCGTTGCGAGCACAGGAGAATCGAGCGAGAGGATAGGTGTTCAACATAGCCGAAAATCCGTCGCGCTGGACTCTGAAATATTTCGGGCGTGTGTGGACTTTGGTTTTGTAGTCGGGACTCATAGCTTTCAGACTTTTTTTAATAGAACAATGGACTTTAATAGTAATCATTTTAGAAACATTATCCAAACAATTAAACATTCATTTAGCTATTTTATTGGCAGTATTGGGAGATAGAGCCATAAACTCCGTGTTGTTGTTTTCCATGTACTTCCACCTATAGGGATTGTGTTATTAAGGAAGCTGTTGAAATTAAACTAGCAAGCGACCTTATAAACAAAGATGGTGGTTTTTGTTTAAATTCTGCTTGGAATCCGGTACTGTCTCTCGTCAAAAAAAAAAAAAAAAAAAAAAAAAAAAAAAAAAAAAAAAAAAAAAGAGAGAGAGAGAGAGAAAATTAATGCTGCCTCATCTGTTGATTAAGTCACTATCGATATTTTTTATGTTTTCTCATCTTTGGTTGTGTTGACCGTGCAGTGACTTGCACTGTGTGTGTTATCTTCCTGGTTTACCCTTTGCAAACCGAGGTATTAAATACGCTTGCACATTGCTTCCTTAAGTGCAGTTGCGCCTTGAGAATGGCGGGGTGTCCTGCCGAAATATCGGCGGGTGTCGACGACGTCACCCGGCAGCATCCCCTAAGTTGTTTGAACACTCATTACGCCGGAAAAAGTTAAGGTTTAAATAATAAGTTCTGTTGAGCTTCTACCATTAAAAATTCTTCGCAGAGCGTGCGAGGATCCTCTCCGAGGACGAAGCGCGTCCTTCGTTGTCGCAGTAGTACCGCAGACTGCCGGCACTAATACGGGTCACACACGGCAGCGCTACTGTGGTCGCGACTAAATGCATACTGCACAAGCTGGCCCACTCTAGCTGAAAGCGTGTTTCTCGCGAGGAGCTTCCCACGGTGCATCCGCACACTCACACACACTCAACACACACAAACAGACAAACACAAACAGACACAAAGAGAAATAGGACGACAGGACAGCCGGCGGGGACGCGTCGCCGGCGGTGTTGACCGGGCCTCGACCCTCGTAATATCCGGCCAAGCAAATTGCCGCCATTGAGCGCCAGGCGGCGCCAACGCGGCTCCTCACGCTCTCTCTCTCTCTCTCTCTCTCTCTCTCTCTCTCTCTCTCTCCCACCCTCCTTGTTTGGCACACGTTTTGATCGGCCCCTGGAAAGCTAAGCACGGTCCTGTGCTGTAGACACCAACTGTTGGCATCGTAGTGGTCACTGGAAACAGTTGCCGACATCTGGATGTGACCTAAAGCATTTATTGCTCGCAGAACCATTGCTTTATTCCGATGTATAATATCTGAATTTTAGTAGACTGCATTAGGAGACGTGTCGCCTCATAAGCTTGGACGCAACAAATACGACAGAAGCAGAATCAAAAAATGTTCAAATGTTTGTTAAGCTTATGGGACTTAACTACGGGGTCATCAGTCTCTAAACTTACAAACTACTTATGAACTACTTACGAACTAGGACGGCACAAATATCCATGCCCGATGGGGGATTCGAACCCCCGACCGTAGTGGCCGTGCTGACCGTGACTGGAGCGCCTCAGTCACCTCGGCCACCGCGGCCGGCGGGGAATCACTCCACCCATATTTGTGTGGCGCACGCACAGCAACCGTAATAAAATTCAAATGTTTGTAAATCTTTCGGACCAAACTGCGTGATCATCAGTCCGTAGCTTACAAATTACTTAAACCTAGGTAACCTAACCTAAGGACCAACACACACAACCATGCCCCAGGGAGGACTCGAACCTCCACGGCGAGCAACAGCGCGCTCCGCAGCGAGACGCTTTAAACCGCTCGACTACTCCACCGCGGCTACCGTAATAGATACTTCGGTAAAAACAGTCATGGTTGCACAAAAGCGATGCTTGTCTTACTTACACATGACGCGTTTCGCCTTTTCTGGGCAACATCAGACGTTGAAGGGGAAATTTATAGACTTGCTTAAAAGACAAGAGTTGAATTAAAAACATGTGTAATCTTAAAAATAAAGTTCAATGTTTGTAAATCTATGAGACTTAACTGCTTTGGTTATTAGTCCCCAGGCTTACAAACTACTTAATCTAGCTAACCTAAATACAACACAAAACACCCATCCTCCTTAGAGGACTCGAACCTCCGACGGAGGTCAACCTCACGCTCCCCAGCGAGACGCCTTAGAAATAAGGAAGGGCAGGCGATAAAATTGCAGACCACATGACAACATTCACGTTTTGGCGTGGTGGAGGTTAACGTTGAACTAATAAAATACCGCTGTAGACTATGGTTCAACGAATAAAATTACTTATTACTGAGGTAGCAGGGCGTCAAATTATTAAATTCAAATAACATATAACTTTAAAATAGATGTGGCAACTGTTGCTTGTGAGTGGGCGGCAGCGAAGTCAATGGTAAAACCGAACTTAAACGCGCGAAGTTCATTTACTTAGGTTAAGAACCGCTCCTTGCCACAACTGCGACATCATTATGCGCTCGCTATCACGCTAGCAACTGTCCAATCCCGCACCTCCGGAGGAAAGATTTTAAAGTTCTGTCTTTCAAATAAGTTTGTAAATTTCCCCTTCAACGTCTGATGTTGGCCAGAAGATGCGAAACAGGCCATGTGTAAATAAGTGAAATATCGCTTTTGTGCAACCAAGACTGTTTTTTTCAATAAATGAAATAAAAAATATAGATGTGGCGTCGTCTTTCTCCTAGTCATCAGTCAGTCAATGAAGATTTAACGTCCCATCGACAGCATGGTCATTAGATACTGACCTTACACCAGGATTCTTGGGTAAGGATGTGGAAGGAAATCGACCGTGCCCTTTCAAAAGATCCATTCCGGAATTTGCTTAGAGTGATTTAGGGAAACAACGGAAAACCTAAATCTGGACATGAACTACCGTCCTCCCAAATGCGAGTCTATTGTGTTACCACTGCGCCACCTCGCTCATCCTATCATCTTCAGCTCCAGTCTTCGATAGAAGGTTACGAACAGAAATCATCTCGAAACGGCGCTACAACACGATGTCACACTTCTACTGAGCCAGCCTCGGTGGCCGAGGGGACTGAGGCGCTCCAGTAACGGTCTGCACGGCCACTACGGTCGGGGGTTCGAATCCCCCCTCGGGCATGGATATTTGTGCCGTCCTTAGTCTTAGTTATTTCATAAGTAGTTTGTAAGTTTAGGGACTGATGACCCCGTTGTTAAGTCACATAGACTATACAAACATTTGAAAACTTCTACTGATCACGACATTACATAGTAATAATTGAATAATAATAATAATAATAATAACTGTTGATATGTTTGTATAACTGAGGGACCAAACTGATGAGGTCTTATGTCCCCCAAAATTAACGCATGGTAAGAACAACACACCTTCCACTATTGCCTAGGGTAGGACTCAAAACTTCAACGTGGAGAGGCAGCGCAATCCGTGGGAAGCATTAAGGTGCTTAGAACATCAATGTAACCTGTGCTGTGATAGAGCCACGCAAATCAAAGAAGGGTCCAAACCCTCTCCATGAATAAAACACGACCACAAGCTTTACACCACTGCCTGTAATTTGTACTATTGACAATATACACGCTGGCAGAGGACGTTCACTGGGCATTCGCCATACCTACACCCTGCCATCGGATCGCCACATTGTGTACCGTGATTCGACACTCCACACGTTTTTCCACTGTTCAATCGTCCAACGTTTACGCTCTTTACACCAAGCGAGGCGACCATGAAAACTCGCCTGTTTCAGTTTGGAATTCATGTGTAATGGTCTGGATAGATGCTTACCTATTACACTGTACGATCCTCTTCAACTGTCGGCGGTCTCTGTCAGTCAACAGACGAGGTCGGTCTGTATGATTTCGTGCTGTACGTATCCGTTCACGTTTACACTTCACTATGACATCAGGAACGTTTGACCTACGGATGTTTAGGAATGTGGTCGCTGATATGGCGTACCTGACAGTAGATGAAAGCACAATGCACGTAATATGATTTTTTTTTTTTTTTTTTTTTGCGGGGGTGTCCTGATACTTTTGAACACATACTGTATCTTGACAAAATTCTTTAATTTTCAAATTTACGTGTACAGCGGTACTGCCACTGACGCCCGAATCGGCATCTTTCAGAATGATGGCTTAAGGAAGTTGTTTCTGAAGTCTAAATGCGAAGCTCTTTGATATTCTTTGTTGTTCATTTTGGAACATTATCACAAGATACAAGTAGTTCAAAAAAGAGCTGCACGATTCGTCATGGATTTACTTAGTAGATACGAAAGAATTCTGAAAATGTTCAATTTATTGCAACTGAGCAAACAACATAATAGACGAGACCAGGTGCATCGTATAGAGCTTGTCGAATTATTTCTAGAGCCCCTCATTTTAAAATGATTTCACAGAAAAATACGCATACTCTATCTACTTTGCTTGATAACAACGACCCTTAAATCACAGCAGTTCAAGCCAATACTAGTTCCGACAGTAAACTTCATTCCTGTATAGCGTACGTTAAGACTGATCATTTAAATAAAGCAATGCTGTTCAATAAACACACTTTAGTACCATAATGAATACAGGCAGAAGCATATAATTGACATTAGTGCCAAAATCAGAATTCGAATCAGGGTCTTTTGATTCCTAGGCAGATACGCTATCTCTTACACCAACGTGTAGCAATGGCCGAAACAGCTGCGCGAACAGCCCTGTGCAGTACTATTAAAATGACCGCAGTATGATGGGTACATTGTGAGGTAAGAAGGCGATTCGATACATGCGTCTGCAATTATTCGCTTCAATCCCATTTATCGAAACTGATTTTAATCATGACCGACGCGACTTTCGCAGTCTAAGGCCTCTGAAATATTGACATACCAAGATCATCCTCTTCAGTGTCATATTTTTTATTTTAATCATGATCAACACAGCCTCTGCACTTTTAAGATACAGTATTCTGAAGATGGGCCAAGAGTGCGAAACACACCGTTGTTGAATAAATTTAATACATTGAATGCAACAAAGACGTTTTTTTTTTCTTTAATATAAGGATATAATAGAAAACTCAGTTCTGTATGGACGGGTTAGTATTTGAAGTGCTATCCTCTCACACCACATCATCTGTGTCAAAGCCCTTAGACGATCAAACTCAATGGAGCTAAAATAAATCCCGGGGAACCAGGCCTCATTTTCTGCAAATTCAAAAACCTAGTTCCTATCTTTCTCTGATGACTCCTACTGCGAAAATTAATTCTGTAGATCCGTTCTGTTTTTCGGATCCTTTGCTCGTGACATCGTGCATTAAATCGTATCTGTAACTCCACTAATGATCAATGCCCAAGCAGTCATGATTCGTAAAGCAGCCTGATTAACTCCAACTTGGCCGCATCATAGAGCGTTGTGTATTGTTATTTATTCGATCCGGCATGTACCTGTCAGTGATGACTGATAAGTACTACACAGTCGTGACTCATTTCACTCGCGTTTAAAAGACCTTCAGTACATGAAATATGCGTCTTAGTTTATCTACATGGTAACTCATAAATTTGTGACAAGCTCCGAACCTTTACAGAGAGTGCCTTGAGTAACAAATTGAGAACAGAATCCGTGTCCGGAAACGCCATCAACGGAATATTCCGGAGCCTGACGTTAGGACAAAATTTCGGCACCAAACGTGACTTTATACACAGATAGACCGTAGGAGTAAATCTCAAAATATTTAATTTCTCTTTTTCGGTCTTGCGTACAGTTCTGATCGTAACGGCGAAGGTCAGTTGGCATCAGATGATTCGTATGACGAACTTTCATTCGGATTACGGCGATAGCCGAGAAGAATAAATTTCTCACTTGAACTAATGGTTTTAGCAGACATTTGGTGACTCCCTTAAATCTACAGTATTGTGTTACTTTGAGCATATGACGAAAGAGCACAAGAAAAATAACAGGTTACCCCATGGGAAGGCTGTTTAAGCAAACAAGAACAAATGATTACATATATGATGGATCCACAGGTGTATGGGTCATTACCGTTTCTGTCTGTTCGGACTATAAAAATAATAATATGAATGGAAGTGTATGATTGACAATGCATGCACTGTGTACCCAATGAAACTCAGTAAATCGTAGCGGTAAAAATGGGAAACAAATACTGGATGCACGTTAAGTGTTGTTTTTAATGTACATAACGATTTTTTCATTGTTCTCGATAAAATATATTTGTTCTATTTAAATACGTGTTTACAATGATAACAGAGGACGAATGGAAAATAATAAGAGCATTTGTATACAATTTTAAACTTGACAAAAAGCATGTATTTTTATCAGCTCTTTATTTTACACTTTTATTTAGTCTTAGCAAACATGGCACGATTCGAAGTTACTTGTCATAATTTTTTTATTTTCTTTCCTCATTTTTTATTCTTGAATGCTGTCTGTTCGTATAATTACCAGTATGATGTCATGCAGAATAAAGAGAATAATTAAAGCAGATAAGCTACTTTTCTTCATCTTAGGCCTCAGTAGGAATGTCACTCTATTCGCCATTGAATTCATAAAATAATTCATATTCACGGAATTTACTGGGAATGGGTGAAGTTGAAAGTGTGTACCAAAAAAAAATGCTCAAACGTTTGTAAAGCTTAAGGGACTTAACTGCGCGGTTATTAGTCCCTAATGAACTACTTATGAACTACCTTACACTAAAGACGACACAAACATCCGTGCCCAAGGGGGGTTACGAACCCCCAACCGTAGCGGCCGTGCAGACTGTGACTGACGCGCCGCAGACCGCTCGGCCACTGCGGCCGGCAAAGTGTATACCTAGCAGTAGCCGAGCGGTCTAAGGCGCCTTGCTGCAGGCGCGCGTTTGCTCGCCGTCGCAGGCTCGAGTCCTCCCTCGGACATGTGTGTGTTTGTGTCCTTAGTATAGTTTAATTAGTTTAAGTAGTTTATAAGCCTAGGGGTTAATAAGCATAGAAGTCCTATAGATTTCCAAACATTTGAACATTTGATTTTGAGAACTCGAACCTCCGACGGGGAGCAGCCCCGCACTCCGCAGTAAGACGCCTTAGAGCGCTTGGGCACTCCCGCTTGGGCACTCCAACTAGTCTCATTAGAAAGCGATGAATTGTATCTTTTAGGTGCTTGTTTATGCTTGTTGGTGTCTTTTGCTTGAGGTATACCATTTAGCTACAAAGGTAAGTAACGTGAATCAGAAAACGAATTCATGAGAATCAATTTATTTTTAAAGCCTTATGACGGAAAACTTGTGTTGCTATTACGAATTTTTAAAAACTGTTGCTAGTTGTATTACTACTAAAAAAATGGTAACCCCATCGCCAAGGTGTCACGCCCGATAGCCATTCGGGAACATAGGGTCCCCTCACACTGGGTTGAAAACCTGGATTGCGTTGCTTTGCCAGGTTACCAACTCTGTTGCACGGTCTCTGGTCATATTTCCGAGGTAATTGGTTAAAATATAAGGTCTTCCATATCCTGTGGCAGAGCGTTGCTGAATTCAATTCCTTTTAGCATCAGATCAATTGTAATTAGTGTGGAAGTAAACCGAATCACGCATTATCATTTGCCAGACAGTTTACGCTCAGACATTTGCCGCATTCTTTCCACTATTTCATCGAAAGACCGAGGTGGTCCTGCCTCTTACCTTTGCACAAGCATCACGTCTATTCAAATTCGTGATACCAACGACTATTTTCTTTTTTTGTAAATACATGGTGAGTCCTGAGGCTAGGTACGCGCTTTGAGGATATATACTATTGATGATTCTGAACAATAAACTAGTAATAAAAATAAACCCCTTTCTTTAAAAATTGGCGGGTCAAACAATGAAAACAAATATAAGTGTAGGTGGCACTAAATTAAGATACTGTTCAACTCTAGTTGCTGGTCTTGTAGACAGGTGTTGCGTTTCCGATCGGAGATCAGTTATGCCTTTCTTTACTTGAGTACAGTATAGAAAAAACCAACGAGAAAAACGGATTGAGCCGCGATGGAGTGGCCGAGCGCATTAAGGCGCTCTGCTCCGACGTCCGTGGCCGTTCCCCGTTGGCGGTTCGGATCCTCCTTCGGGCATGGATGTTTGTGCTGTTTTTAGTATAAGTTAGTTTGTAAATTTAGGGTCTGATGACTCCGCTGTTAAGTCCCACAATCTTAACAAACGTTTAAAAAAATCGCATTGACGTTTACGGTGGACTGTTTAAACATCATCTGTGAGTAAACTAACACAATTAAACAAACTATAACAAAACAGTATCTTAAATTATTGTCATCTGGTGTTCTCCCGTTCGTAGTTGTTTTCGTTGGTTTACCCATCAACGGTTACGATACGAATATCTACAGTATGTGATCGAAAGTACCTGATCACCTCCCAAGACATACGTTTTACACTTAAGGTGAATTGTGCTGTCGCCTACTGCCAGGTACTTCATGTCAGCGTTCTCAGTAGTCATTAGCCACCGTGAGAGAGCAGAATGGGGCACTCCGCGGAACCCACGGACTTCGAACGTGGTCAGGTGATTTGACGTCACGTGATTCACAAGTCTGTACGTGAGATTTCCACGCTCTTAAACATCCCTAGGTCCACTGTTTCTGATGTGATAGTGAAGTGGAATCGAGAAGAGAAACGTACAGCAAGAAGGCGTTCAGGACAACGTCGTATGTCCATGTAGTTCCATTTTATTCTGGATTTGGGATTGCGGCTAGTTTATTTTAAATCCAAATAATAAATGTAATTACCAACAACCGTAAAGTTTTATGATTTATTTAACTACCGGTTTCGGTATTATAATAATACCATCTTCAGGTTTTATGTCATAATAGATATGCAAGAAACTCTTGAAATAGCCTTATGCACCGGTTTATTTAATATATCACAGTTTCGGAATAAACGTGTGTTAATACACACACGTGACAGCAGCTGTCAAAGTAAGTAGCATCAACAAAGTCAAAGATGTTATAAAATAAATAAATCGTCAGACTTTACGGCTGTTGGTGATTACATTTATTATTTGGATAACGTCGTCTGTTGACTGACAGAGAACGCCGACAGTTGGAGAAGGTCGTACAGTGTGACAGGCAGACATCTATTCAGACCATTACACAGCAATTCTAAACTGCATCAGGATCCAGCCAAGCAATATGACAGGCGCGAGATGAGAAAACTTTGATTTCGTGGTCGATCGGCTGCCCATAAGCCACATATAGCGCTGATCAGTGCCAAATGACACCTCGCTTGGTATAAACATTGAACAGTGGAAAAACGTCGTGTGGAGTGGCGAATTACGGTACACAATGTGGCGATCAGCTGGTAGGGTCTGGTTATGGCGAATGTCCGGTGAACGTCATCTGCCGACGTGTGTAGTGGCAACAGTAAAATTCGAAGGCTGTGGTGTTATGGTGTGGCGGTGTTTTTCATGGAGGGGGCTTGCACCCCTTGTTGTTTTGCGTGACACTACCAATGTACAGGTGTTTTAAGCACCTTTTTGCTTTCCACCGTTGAAGAGCAATTCGGCGATTGTGGTTGCGTCTTGCAACACGATCTAGATTCTAGACCCTATTCATAATACATGGCCCGTGGCGGTTACACGACAGTAACATCCCTGTAAAGGTCCGGCCTGCACAGAGTTCTAACTTGAGTCATATATAACTCCTCTGGGATGTTTTGAAACACTCACTTCGTTCCAAATCTCACCGACCTACATCGGTACTTCTGCTCAGTGCAGCATCGCTTGAAGAATGGGCTGCCGTTCCCCAAGAAACCTTCCAGCAACTGACTGATGGTATATCAGCGAAAGTGGAAACTGTCATAAAGGTTAAGGGCGCGTTAACACCATACTGAATTACAGCATTACCGATGGTGGGCGCCGTTAATTTTAAAGTGATTTTCAGCCACATGTTCGGATAATTTCGATTGCATAGTTTATTTATTAGAAGTTTTTTTGTTCGGAATCACCAGAAAGCGTATACCATTCCTCCTGACTTAATCTGTATATCGCTGTTCGCAATGATGTATCACGTATACAGGTTTCGCTGATACCACTAAACACAGTAGTAATTAAGATTACCTAAGATAGTCGGGTTTGGAGGCGATCTGATCGTTTTATAGTTTTCAAAATGAAAAGCCAAGATCGCACATTTAATAATTTATTAAATGGCGACCGGTTTCGGTGAACTGTGTCACCATCATCAGGTCACATATACGTCACAAGCTGTTCATCTTGTTAAAAAAATTGGGTATAAAGTAATAAGTGCAACATTGCACTTAGACACTATATAAAAAATAGACAAGTTAAAAACATGACAGCTTACAAAAGCTTACAGAAGGTGTAATGTTTTTAACTTGTGTATTTTTTATATAGTGACTGGTTCTTTTATACCCATTTTTTTTAACAAGATGACCAGCTTGTAACATATATGTGACCAGATGATGGTGACACAGTCATTTAATAAATAATTAATGTGCGATGTTGGCTTTTCATTTTGAAAACTATACAATAGTAATTTCCAGTATACTTCACTACTTTCATTTTATTGTAAAAAGATATAAAATAGCCAAGATCGCTTATCATCAATTTTTATTAACGACGACCGGTTTCGCTGAACTATGTCAGCATCATCAAGTCAAATAAAATATTTTACAAGACCATAATCTTGTAATGTCAAACAGTTGTTATATAACAATTTACAGTGCATAGGTGCACTATGTCATTATAATAAAACATATGACTGTGATAATTATGGTAAACAGTTGTTATATAACAATTTACAGTGCATAGGTGCACTATGTCATTATAATAAAACATATGACTGTGATAATTATGTTTTATAATAATGACATAGTGCACCTATGCACTGTAAATTGTTATATAACAACTGTTTGACATTACAAGATTATGGCCTTGTAAAATATTTTATTTGACTTGATAGTTCAGCGAAACCGGTCGTCGTTAATAAAAATTGATGATAAGCGATCTTGGCTATTTTATATCTTTTTACAGTTATTATAAGTGGATCGCCTCCTAAAACGTAAACCAACTCAACTTTCATTTTAGTCATACATGACTTTGACTTTGAAAGCGGTAATTAACCATTTCCTTTAAATGAATGTTGAAAAGGGTAGTGTGCTCTATGTTCTTTTATTTCCCTTCACTTTTTCCCTTACCACGTTCTTGGAGCATCCACCAGGGAGCCGGGGAGCACTTCCGGGTGTTCATTGGAAAGAAAAGCGAGCAGCTTGCAAAGGCATCCTGGGGGAAGCCGTGGGAGGAGCAGCAAATTATGGCGCCTCTGGGATGCTCGTCCGCCGCGGGAGGGGGGCCAGGGCTCCTTAGAGCTCGTGATTTACCGACACGCTTCTGCTCCCTGCTGAGTCCCCGGTTTATTGTGTTGCAGTCCATCATTTTGGCGACCCGCGCTAAATCGGCCTGGTGTCCCTGGGAGATGAGGAATGTCTTACAGGACTGCCCCAATATTTTCGCATCTACCCCTTACAGTGATAGATTGTTGGACAAATATGTGGTGTTACAGGGCACCGATTTACTTCTGCCGCGTCCCTTTTATCTATATAGAAATCAATAAGTACGGTAAAAGGTAAGACGTTATCACAGATACAGACTTTCCGTCTGGCCTGGGGCATGGGTGTGTGTGTTTGTCCGTAGGTTAGTTTACCTAGGTTTAAGTAGTTTGTAAGCTACGGACTGATGACCACGCAGTTTGGTCCGATAGATTTACAAACATTTGAACATTTTTTTCCGTCTGGTGGGAGTCTCAGTTCAGACAAACGCAAGCGCCACACTGCTTTTGTGCTTTTGTACTGACGTGTACTTAAGGACAGTGTAATGTATATACCCCATAAAATTCCGCTTGTTTGGAAATATGCAAATTACGATACCACATTTGATCATAGTATTATACCTTGATACTCCATATAGTGTAAGGTGGTACAAATTCGATATAGGTACAATTATGATCAACGTAAGTTTTCGTGCCATTTGTCAATTTCATGGTGTGTCTTTGTGTGGCGTTGTAGTGTAGCAGTTTTCTACAGTTCCTTCTGTCTTTTCCAAGAATATACCACTTTGTGCTACGGAGATATAATTTTTTTCCTTTTAAGAGGTAAGTGAAGCTACTTAGTCCAACGCGCTCTTATACATTTTCTGGTTAAGGGTGATTGGATTCGCTGCTAAATATGCAATGTTTGCTACCACGAAGTGTGCATTGGTGTCTTAAGGAATAAGTGCTTTCTGTGTGAAAGATGCGCATTATCAAAATTGTACGAGGAAGTGATCATAATTGTAACTAGTGTGGTACATTTTCGATCGATTTTTCTCAATTCTCTAACCTTTTCTAGTATTTATACCAACAATTGTAACTGTCTAATATTTGTGTTATATATTCATTAAACATCCAGGAACAAGTGAAATAGTTAAAATTATTTATTTTCTCAATATATTTCCAGTTACAATGACATTTGTCCAAAATGATCGAAATTGTACCACCTTACCCTATGCATTTTGTAGCACTGCTGTCTGGTCATATTGCTTTAATCAATTTCATTACTTGGGTCTTCTAATAAACTAAATAAATAAACTATTGAAAGTCGTGATGTTGTACAATAATGTGTTTGTTAGTGAAATTTCTAACTTACATTATATGATGTGTTTTGTAATTATTGACCTGACTATAATACTTTGTTGGCCTCAAATCTGCATAATTACATTAATTTAGCTATTTTAAATAATGTCAACAAATGTAATTACTGCTCTAATTGTAAATTACTTGCGATCTTAATTTCCGTGTTGTATTGATACGAAAATCCTATCATTACATTTGTTATAAGTTTGTGTACCTTTTCTTGATAAAAGATTCATTTAGGTTCCACAAATAAAGTATTTAATATGTCCTGTTGCAACTTCCTTATTCTAGAATGTTCTCGAAAATCGTATTGTATTAACACGCGCGAATTGTCGCGGACAGTTAGTCTTAAGCCAGTCATTAGTTAGTCTTCTAGCATTCAGTCTTACTTCAGTCTTATGTCAGTCTACAATGTTATATGTAGTGGTACAGTCATTTATTGATTCGTTAATAATGTCAGCATTTGTTTGTGTGCATAATCAACAAAAGTAATTAAATAAATATATATATATAAAACGAAATGTGAAATATTTGTGATTCCTAGACAATCAAGTACCCTCCGTCTTTTATAATATGGTACAGGCAGGCGAGCTACTGAAATAATTGGAGCTGTTCAAAATACTGGAGTTACCACAGGACATCGATTGCAAGGTGCTGTATGACTTTCATTTGTGAAACACCATGTAAAAATCAGGTTACAACAATGTGAAACATTGTTATAACAGCTACTTGTGAAATTGCCGCAGGAGTTAATGAAACTTATGTAAAGCAGTCAACATATTCGTTAAGACAACGCAGTTTTTTACTAGGCGTGGTCCTGTATACAAGTGGTACGCCATTGACTTTTTCCGACTATCTACATCAACATCTACATGGATATTCTGCAAATTACATTTAAGTGCATGCCAGAGGGTTCATCGAACCACTTTTCTTTTTATTCCATTCTCTAATAGCTCAAGGGAAAATGTAACCCTTACATCTTTCTGTTTTCGATCTGATTTCTCTTATTATGATGGCCATGTCCCCCCTATGTAGGTGGATGTTAACAATATATGATCGTATTCTGAAAAGGAAGTTGGTGCAAGAAATTTTGCAAATAGATCTCGCCGCAACAAATAACGCCTTTTTTTATCATTTCCACCCCAGATCGAGCATCGTGACACTCTATCCCCTACATCGAGATAATACAAAACGAGCTGCCCTTATCTGAATTTTCTCTAAATCGTTAGTCAGTCCCGCAAGGTGTGGATCCAACAATGTGCAGCAATACTCCAAAATACGACGCACAATTGTGGTGTAGGCAGTTTCCTCAGTAGATCTGTTACAGCTTCTAAGTCTTGTGCCAATTAAACGTAGTCTGTCGTTCGTCTTTCCCACAATATTTTCTGTGTGTTCTTTCCAATTTAAGTTGTTTATAATTGTTACTCCTAGGTATTTAATTTACGTCCTCTAGGTTTGACTGCTTGATCGTGTAACTGAAGTTTAACGGATTTCGTTTAGTGGTGATATGGATGACCTCACACCTATCATTATTAAGGGCAATTGCCAATTTTTGCACCAAGCAGATATCTAAATCTTTTTGATGTTGCTTTGGAACTTCTGGTGAGTTTACTAACCGATAAATGACAGATAGCCGTACCGTAGGTGCAACCACAGCGGAGGGGTATCTGTGGAGAGGCCATACAAATGTGTGGTTCCTGAAGAGGGGCAGCAGCCTTTTCAGTAGTTACAGGGGCAACAGTCTGGATGATTGACTGAGCTGGCCTTGTAACATCAGCTAATGTGGCTTTGCCACACAGCTACAGCGAACGGCTGAAAGCAAGGGGAAACTACAGCCGTTACCTTTCTCGAGGACATGCAGCTCTACAGTATGAACATAAGTTGATGGCATCCTCTCGGGTAAAATATTCCGGAGGTAAAATTGTCCCCCATTCGGATCTCCGGGCGGGGACTGCTCAGGAGGATGTGATCATCAGGAAAGACAATACTGGCATTCTACGGGTCGGAGCATGGAATGTTAGATCCCTTGAACGAGTAGGAAAATTAGAAAATTTAAAAAGGGAGATGGATAGGTTGAAGTTAGATATAGTAGGGATTAGTGAAGTTCGGTGGCAGGATGAACAGGACTTCTCTTCAGGTGAGTACAGGATTATAAATACAAAATCAGTTGGGGGTATCACAGGAGTAGGATTGATAATGAATTAGAAAATAGGAATGAGGGTAAACTACTATGACCAGCACAGTGATCGCATTATCATTGTCAAGATAGATACGAAGCGAACACCGACAACAGTAGGACAGGTTTATATGCCAACTAGCTCTGCCGATGATGAGGAAATCGAAGAAATATATGTGGAGCTAAAGAAAATTATTCAGACGATTAAGGGAGAGGAAAACTTAATTATTATGGGATACTGGAATTCGGTAGTAGGACAAGGAAGGGAAGGGAAGATAGTAGGTGAATATGGTCTGGGCAAAAGGAATGAAAGAGGAAGCCGCCTGGTAGAATTTTGCACAGAACATAATTTAGTTATAACAAATACCTGGTTTAAGAATCACAAAAGAAGGTTGTATACGTGGAAGAGACCAGGAGACACCGGGAGATACCAGATAGATTTTATAATGGTAAGACATAGATTTCGGAACCAGGTTTTAAAGTGTAAGACATACCGAGGGGCAAAAAAATGTTCAAATGTTTGTGTAGCTTATGGGACTTAACTACGGGGTCATCAGTCCCTAAACTTACAAACTACTTATGAACTAACTAAGACTAAGGACGGCACAAATATCCATGCCCGAGGGGGGATTCGAACCCCCGCCCGTAGTGGCCGTGCAGACCACGACTGAAGCGCCTCAGTGCCCTCGGCCACCGCGGCCGGCACCCAGGAGCAGATATAGACTCTGACTATAACTTATTGGTTATGAACTGTAGGCTGAAACTGGAGAAACTACAAAAAGGTAGGAAAAAAATGGGGATGGAACCTGGATAAATTGAAGGGACCTGAAGTTCTTAAGAATTTCAGAGGGAGCTTTAGGCAACAATTGACAGTAACAGGGGAAAATAAAACAGTAGAGGAGGAATGGGTAAAATTGAGAGATGAAATAGTGAAGGCAGCAGAGGACAAAATAGGTAGGAAGGCAAGACCTACAAAAAATCCTTGGATATCACAGGAGATACTAAATTTAATCGATGAAAGGAGAAAATATAAAAATGCATAAAATGAAACAAGCAAAATGGAGTACGGACGACTAAGAAATGAGATTCACAGGAAGTGCAAAATGACTAAGCAAATGCAAGGATGTAGAAGAATGTATAAATAGGGGAAAAATAGATACAGCCTATAGGAAAATAAAAGAAACATTTGGAGGTAAGAAAAACAGCTCTATGAGTATCTAGTACACTGATGGAAAACCAGTTCTCAGCAAAGAAGGGAAAGCTGAAAGGTGGAAAGAATATATAGAGGGGCTCTACAAAGGAAATGAACTTCGAGACAATATTGTAGGAAGGGAAGAGGATATAGATGAAGATGAAATAGGAGATACTGTACTGAGAGATGAATTTGACAGAGCCCTGAAAGACCTAAGTCGAAACAAGGCCCCTGGAGTGGATGATATTCCCTCAGAGCTACTGAAGTCTCTGGGAGAACCAGCCATGACAAAATTGTTTCACCTGGTGTGTAAGATGTATGAGACAGGTGAAGTACCCTCATGAAAAATGTTATAATCCCCATTCCAAAGAAAGCAGGTGCAGACAGGTGTCAAAACTACAGAACCATCAGTTTAATAAGTCATGGTTGCAAAATATTAACACGAATTATATACAGAAGGATGGAAAAGCTGGTAGAAGCCGACCTCGGGGAAGATCAGTTTGGGTTCAGGAGAAATGTAGGAACACGGAAGGCAATGCTCACTTTACGGCTTATCCTAGAAGATAGATTAAGGAAAGGCAAACCTACATTTCTAGCTTTTGTAGATTTGGAGAAGGCTTTTGACAATGATGATTGGAATAAAGTCTTTCAAGTTCTGAAGCAAGCAGGAGTAAAATATAGGGAGCGTAAGGTTATTTACAACTTGTACAAAAAGCAGACAGCAGTTGTCAGAGTTGAAGGGCATGAAAGGGATGCAGTGGTCGGGAAGGGAGTAAGACAGGTTTGTAGTCTTTCTCCATTGTTAATTAATTTGTACATTGAGCAAGCTATAAAGGAAAGCAAGGAGAAATTTGGAGAAGGAATTAAAGTTCAGGGTGAAGAATTAAAAACATTGCGTTTTGCCGACGACATAGTAATTCTGTCAGATACAGCAAAGGACCTGTAAGAGCAATTGAACGGAATGGACAGTGTGCTGAAAGGTGCATATAAGATGAACATTAACAAGAGCAAAACTAGGGTAATGGAGTGCAGTGTAAGAAAATCAGGTGATGCTGAAGGAATTACATTGGGTAACAAAGCAATAAAGGAGGTAGATGAGTTTTGTTACTTGGGCAGTAAAATAACAAATGATAGTCGCACTACAGAGGATATAAAATGCAGAATGGCAATGGGTAGAAAAGCGTTCTTGAAAAAGAGAAATTTGTTAACATCGAATATTGATTTAAGCCTAAGGAAGACCTTTCTGAAGGCATTTGTATGGAGTGTTGCCTTGTATGGGAGTGAGACATGGACGATAAACAGTGCAGACAGGAAGAGGATTGAGGCTTTTGAAATATGGTGCTACAGAAGAATGCTGAAGATTAGGTGGGTGGATCGCGTAACTAATGAGGAGGTACTGAAAAGAATTGGGGAGAAAGAAATTTCTGGCATACCTTGACTAAAAGAAGGGATAGATTGGTAGGACACATTCTTAAACATCAAGGAATTTATCGTTGGAGGGAAGTGTGTGGAGTAAAAACCGCAGAGGAAGACCAAGAGATCGATACAGTAAGCAGATTCAAACAGATGTAGGTTGCCGTTCTTATGTGGAGATGAAGAGAATTGCTCAGGATAGGGTATTGTGGAGAGTTGCATCAAATCAGTCTCCGGACTGAAGATCTCAACAACAACAACAAATGACAGCATCATCCGCGAACACTCTAAGAAAGCTTCTTATAACGTCTCTTAAATCGTTTATCGTTTATAAAAATATGGAACAGTAGGGGCTCTATAATAATATCCTTGGGAACGCCAGATATCACTAATGATGTAATGATGACTTAACATCAATTACAACGAACTGTGTCTTTTCTAACAGGAAATCACGAATCCAGTCGCACAACTGTGGCGATATTCCATAAGCACGTCTCTTATCATGTCCTTGTTTGTCTTAAACGAATTATTTGATTGTGAGTCGTGCAGTCTTGTTTTGGAGTAAACTTTCTAGTCTAGAGATTTAGCCACCCTGGCACGTCGTGTACACCTATTATTGGACTTTGGAGTTAAGTAGTTGCTTCGCTTGGCGATGTCTAATTATTTCCGTTAGTTGGCATCTTTCCCTCCTGGCTCGCCATGTACTTGTCTGTCTTGGTGTCCACGTCTTAGTTTAGGATGGTTAGCTGAACCCCAGCGGTTTTCCATTCCTACGTCCTTTTGAATACATGTTGACCAATAGTCGTTGAAAAAAAAATGTTCAAATGTTTGTATAGTTATGGGACTTAACTACGGGGTCATCAGTCCCTAAACTTACAAACTACTTATGAACTAGAATGAAACTTTCACTCTGCAGCGGAGTGTGCTCTGATATGAAACTTCCTGGCAGATTAAAATTGTGTGCCGGAACCGGGACTCGAACCTGGGACCTTTGCCTTTCGCGGGCAAGCGCTCTACCACTGAGCTACCCCGACACGACTCACAATGCCGCCTTTCATATCAGCGCACACTCCGCTGCATAGTGAAAGTTTCATTCTGGAAACATCCCCTAGGCTGTGGCTAAGCCATGTCTCCACCATATCCTTTCTTCCAGGAGTGCTAGTCTTGCAAGTTTCGCAGGAGAACTTCTGTGAAGTTTGGAAAGTAGGAGGCGAGGTACTGGCGGAAGTAAAGTTGTGAGGCGGCATTGTGAGTCGTGTCGGGGTAGCTCAGTGGTAGAGCGCTTGCCCGCGAAAGGCAAAGGTCCCAGGTTCGAGTCCCGGTTCCGGCACACAATTTTAATCTGCCAGGAAGTTTTACTTATGAACTACTTACGAACTAGGACGGCACAAATATCCATGCCCGAGAGGGAATTCGAACCCCCGAACGTAGGGGCCGTGCAGATCGTGACTGGAGCGCCTCAGTCTCCTCGGCCACCGCGGCCGGCAGTCGTTGTAGTGCTTGATAACAACTAGGTCTTTTTGAGCGGCTCTTCGTCCATGAAATTTCTTTCTTACCTGCTATTTGCTGGTTGCAACATATTTAAGTGTCTATGCGGTTTCCTTTTGGTAAAATTTACCCTACTTTTATCTCGTGGCCCGTTCGTGGGGCAGCCGTAATCATAGGGAGTGTTTTCCTTCTACGGGCAAATTATGCCAATCCGTAGTCGTTTCTCTGGGCAATGTTGTGGGCCTTTAGAGCTTCCTTTCAGATTAAAACTGTATATCCTTAATTCGTTCGGACACTCCTTAAACCGTACCCTTTCCCTTTTCTTTTTCTCTGTGACCATTCGCCGTTCTCTTGCTGGGAAAGTGGGAAAGACATTGCTGCTTCGAGTTTGCTGCAAAGGGAATTTGTTAGTATTTACCATTAATGTTGCTTCTCCTCGGCTGTAATTTGAATTGTAAATTTTATTTCGTGCCCTTCAGACAAGTTGAACTATTACTTGCTGCCTCACCCTGAGTTGGAGGGTTCTCAACATAGACAGTGGAATAGTCCGCTCAGGTTGTTACTTGAAGTGTCATCATTTAATGTTACTCAATCCAAGTCTTCTTACTTTCGGTTTTTAATCAAGTTGTTTTATCTTCTTAAGTGTCAAGAGTAATACTATTATAGATTTGAGGTCCAGCATTTGCTGTGCCTCCTTGACCCTTATGTATTCAACTCCAGAATATCACTTTGTACTAAATCCTTCATCATTCTTTTCACACCAATCAATAATTCTAACTCTGATTAACTTCTTGTGAATAATTTCCACATATGTAGTCTTAAACTAAGTTTATTACTCGGAGTCGAGATACAATCAGAACATTAACATGTTACAGGCTCAGAGAATTAACCAAGGAATACAAAGTAAACAACAAAATCACGCTTAGCAACGCATCAGAGATAACATAATCTCTTCTTTTTCAAGTGCTTGTTTCCTCTTAGCGGACAGCAGTAGCGTTACTGAATACTTGCTGCTGCCACCACCTCCAGAATCTGAAACAAACAGATTCTGGCGGTAGTTCCTGTTCTCGTGGTTTCTTAATTAATTTAACAACGCTAATTAATGCTTATTTGGGTATCTCAAGGTATATGAGAATTAAGGAGAGTGGCTTGTACCACTACAAAGTTGAAGCCTTTTTATAAATTTTAATCATCCTATTTATCATTAAATGATTTAAATATTACGTTAGGCGAGCATTTATACCGTCATTTCTGTTTCCTGTTTGCTTTTAATAAAGATTGCGTGCTTGAAATACTGAATGCAAGGTAACCCAACCCAGACCTTTCTAATTCCGCTTTGATCTGTCCTTCGTATGTACCGTCAGAAGGGGTGAAGTCGATCAGGTGGGGGGAAGTCGACCGGCAATACAGCATTATAATTTACATTACTTCCGCCTGGCGGTACATCCGGGAACTTCACGCTACACATACTCGTTGGATGCCAATGAGTTACAGAGTAGTGTTTACCTGTAGAATTTTCTCTCTGGGTATCCTTTCAGCGGGATTGTGGGACATAAACAAATGCATTTTGGTGGCCTGTGAATGAAGCAAGACTAAACCTGTCACAATACGACCTTATAGTCACATAATTCTGCTGTTTTCGGACTGTTAGTCGCTAAGTGAACAAATTGTCATTTGATTTATGTATTTGCTCAAATGTTCAAATGTTTGTTAAGCTTATGGGACTTAACTACGGGGTCATCAGTCCCTAAACTTACAAACTACTAATGAACTATTTAGAACTAGGACGGCACAAGTATCCATGCCCGAGGGGGGATTCGAACCCCCGACCGTAGTGGCCGTGGAGACCGTGACTGGAGAGCTTCAGTCCCCTCGGCCACCGCGGCCGGCTGTATTTGCAAAAGCAGAAGTTTGTTGTACGGACGAGTAGTGATCTAAAAATTGAATTGTCGTATTTTGTAGGATGAAGTCGATCATGCCGCGAACATACGTGAAGACGGTGGGAAGAGAGGGAAAAAGGAACTACAATCAAGTACATCTAGAAATTGCCGTTCAGGAAGTGAAGAAAGGGAAGTTGAGTATTCGCAAAGCATCCCAATGTTACGGTGTGCCCTATACAACGTTAAATGAGTGGGTGAAGGGCAAACGTAGATATAAATATGGTGGGCAGCCAGTTAGTTCTTAGTTCAGTAGACGAAGAATGTTTAGTTCATGGATTGATCAAGTGT
The DNA here is from genome assembly GCA_026315105.1 of Locusta migratoria. Classification (NCBI taxonomy): domain Eukaryota; kingdom Metazoa; phylum Arthropoda; class Insecta; order Orthoptera; family Acrididae; genus Locusta; species Locusta migratoria. Next base: position 75,676,025 of record CM048750.1, on the reverse strand, counting down.
ATTTCCAGATGTTCCTGATGTACAAAAGACTCCCTTCACACAAACTTTAATAAAAATGAAGCCTAAGGGCATTGGTCGTGGACGCTACAGTTTCCCAGATTTCGACATTTCAAATATTGAGTGAAAATTCTTTATGAAGCAAGATAATTTTATGTACAGTGGTTATTTTTTACGGCAAATACTATGTTCTAAACATAAAATAGTCTATTTGTTAATTTTAATAGATGTTTGGTCCCTGAGAAAGACCCTCTACTATTTTAAAACTTGATATAAACATAGACTACCATACCTTGGGAGCTATTTCAGTGTAAAAGACGATCGGTTTCACCCCATTGCCTGGGTGAAGCCGTTATAGGTCTTCAAAAAATAAGTGATCGGCTTCACCCCACCCAGTGGGGTGAAGCCGATCAACCTTTAAATTAAAAGAATTTCAAAAGCACAATAGGCTATTTTTATATTCAGCATTAGATATAATTTCGAAATCCTAAGGATTACACGTAATATTTTTGAAACGAATTCTTCCAGAGGTTCCCTTGTAAACAACAGAAAAACTGAATTTTGTGATCGACTTCACTCCTTCTGACGGTACTGTTCATATTAATTCAATTGTAATTGATCCCCTCACGATAGCAAGAATCTTACTAGGCTTCCCGACGCAGAGATTAGCCTGATTAGCCATAACAGACGGAATTAGCAGCACACCAACTGCTGGGATGGAAACCATGCTGGATATGCCTCCATTACACCTTTGGGTCAAGATGGAGGCAGCGGCTGGTGCATACAGACTCAAATCTGGCAACAACTGGAACTCTTTGGGATATCCAGAATCACACACTAACATAGTGAGTGAGGTAAATACAGGAAAGGTTGGGGAAATGCCAGCCGACTATATTATAACCCCATACTGCTTCAACAAGCCTTTCAATATAACAATTGGAAGTAGGGAGCAATGGGAGAAAATAGTTCGACCCGTACGGGGGAATATTGTCTGGTTCACTGACGGGTCAAAATCCGACCAAGGTACCCGGCCGGGGTATTTGGGGAGCAGCCAAGACTGGAGGGCGTCATCTCTCTAGGAAAACTGGCCTCAGTATTCCAGGCCGAATCACTGCCATCAGGGCGTGTGTGGAGGAGAATTTGCGTAGGTGCTACAACGATCGTAGCATCTATATCTATTCAGACAGCCAGGCAACCCTGAGATCACTGGCAGCTCCTGCTCCAAGGTCTAAAATTGTTGCAGAATGTCACAGGGTTCTGGTGGAGCTAGGGGAAAGCAATAGAGTAAACCTATTGTTGGTCCCTGGCCACTCGTGGATCAGTGGCAACGAACATGCCGACAGATTAGCCAGGATGGGGGCAGAGACTCCATTTATTGGACCGGAACCTGTCCTGACAATCACCAAGGCAATGATCAAATTGGAGCTACGTAACTGGCTCAGAAGACAGCACGTAGAATATTGGACCAAAGTCTACCAACAAAAACATGGCAACGTAATGATGCCAAAGCCATGTTTTAAAAGAAGCTCTGCAATCCTGGGCCTGAACAGGAGAGAGATTAGACTCATGGTTGGATTGCTGAGAGGCCATGGGAATTTCAAAAAACACCTACATACAATGGAAATAACAGAAGAGGACCCTAAATGTAGGATCTGTGATGACGGTGATGAAACTGCATCACATCTAATATTCGAATGCATTGCATTGGAGAGTAAAAGGCGCAGAACATTTGGGACAACCAGACCCGAAGAAATTGTGTCTAATAAAGAACTGGTAAAGGGACTCGTTGCACTGTTCAAGGGCATTGGTTGGCTTTACTAGATATACAGGGTGCGATACCGCACAATAAACTTAGTTTCGGTGCGGGCAGTGGCGGGTTAGACCAAGACTGTTTTGGCTTCCCTGGAAAAATCAAATCAAATCAAATCAGGCTTCCCGGCGGATAGTGCTGCTACTGTCCGTTCAGACAGCAGCTCGCAGCCAGACCACCTGATATGCGGCTGCTTACATGTAGGCGGAACGCCTGCGTTCTGTCCGCCCGGGCTAAAAGCGGACGCACACAGAAACTGCCGCAGGTACGCCAAACAATAACAAACCACCCGCAGTCACTGCTCTCTGCGGGATTCTCGTTTCGCTTTCATCCGATAGTAAGAGCTAGACGAAAGGTACCGGCCCAATCCTTCGCAGAAGTGCATTGTTTCCAGAGGGACTAAGCGTGCTACCACCCAAGGATGTACAAGTGTGATCGAGTTTGCTGATGTATCTGACTGGTCACAGAGGTAGTTTCAGCTGGCTTTGGTAATGAGCTACATGACCAAGAAATGAATTGTTCCATGGTGTTTCACCAGTCAGATCAGAGCCTTACAGTTGATAATTTAGCTGGACACTTCTTAACCGTTTTCAAGTGATGATCGATGATACAATGAAAGTACGGAGCGTACATATGGAGAAAATAGCTTTTGGAGCATTTGGATAACTCATGACCTTGTGTGAATGTATGGATGCATGTATGTCTTTTCATTACGAAGGCAGTAAGCAGAAGCTATGTTTCACATTATATTAGTTTTCTCTTTGGCCAATCGCCGTTCTCTTGCTGGGAAAGACATTGCTGCTTCGAATTTGCTGCAATGGGAATTCATTAGTGTTTACCATTAATGTTGCTTCTCCTCGGCTGTAATTCGAATTGTAAATTTTATTTGGTGCCCTTCAGGCAAGTTGAAGTCTTTTCTTAATTTTACGCTGTGTATCTATTAAGGTATTGGCCATTTAAAAGGGCTTGTTGGTTTGATATTTTATCAAACTGTTCTTGGCAAACGCCTGTCGTGAACGATTGTTTTGCTGCCCTTCAGGCAAGTTAAAGTTGATTTTTTTTTTTTTTTTAATTTTACGTTGTCAAGCTTGTGTGTCTATCAGGTATTGCTAGTTTAAAAGGGCTTTGTTAGTTTTATATTTTTTCTGTTATTGGCAAATGCCTATTATAAACGATTGTTTTCCTTTCTAATTTGTGCCCTTCAGGCAAGTTGAAGCCTTTTCTTAATCCATAAATCCATGTTGTGGAGATCATCGGGGATGTGGAACATGCAATATATTTACATATACTATTCAAAAATTCCTGAAAGGAGTTGATAGAGTTGGCTACTAGTACGTCTTTCAGGATCTTCTGAAAATGATGTTTATTTGTAGTTATTTTATGTCTGCTGGAAAATGATCGATAATGTGTGTTCCTGAGTAGTGGACCCTTTTTTTTTAACTAAAATAAGTGCTTTTAAGTTATTGTGTAGATTGGTTATGTTCCCAGTATTGTAGGTATGAACTGAGCTGTTTGTTGGAAAAAAGGATATATTATTTATGACCAATTTCGTTCAGGAATAAATATACCGAGAAGCAGTAGTTAATGTACCCAAGGGGCTTCTACAGGGTGTCCGTTAATTTACTCCACAAATAATAGGTATTACACGCTTTAGGACCCTGAAAACTTTTGCTTGACTTGAAGAGTTAACCGTAAATATTACACCATATATTATGGACTGAAAGTAAGCAAAGTATGCAAGCTCTTTTTTTATGACTCTTGATATCACTCAAACTGCAAACACAGATTTGTTAAGTCGTTTCTGCAGACTGCGGTGTTTTCCTCCCAATCGAATTTATTATCAAGTTGTAATCCCATGAATTTAATACTCTCAGCCTCTGCTATCCGCTCTGCTTCATACTTTATGCAAACGCTGGATGGGAACCTCTTAAATGTGCTGAACTGCATGAAGGGAGTGTTTACAAAGGTTAATGTCAATGAATTGGCTTTAAACCTTTTATTAATGTTGATGAAAATATCTTTAGTAGACCTTTCTAGAACAATGCTCGACATGCTATCAATTGCAATATTTGTATTATCTGCAAACAAATCGAACTCTGCTTCTGGCAGTGTAACTGATGAGTGGCCATTAAGGCACACAAGATAAAGCAATGGCCCTAAGATGGATCCTTGTGGGACATCACATGTAATTTCTTCCAAATCCAATGATGTTGCGTTTGTTTGACTACACAGTCGTTATTCAAACCCGGGTCTCCTGCTATCTAGGCAGTTGCGCTAACCTCTACACCACTTCTATCACCACACCTGTAATGGATTACTCAAGCACGCCTTCTGTCAGACAGAAATTCTGAACTTTACCATGGCCACTATTACTCAAACTCGTCGTTATTTAAACTCATTTCCGTCAGAGTAAGGGTCTAGGACTGCCTCCGCTCTGAAGAAACGATCGTTGCCCGTCATCGACAACTTGTATAAATTATACATTCGAAGTCTACGATTTCCTATTCTTAAGGAATAAATGTCTCTCTTTCCATTGCAAATGTATATTTACACCCTCTGTACTTCTGTCATATAAGTTATTTACTTAAAAATGTCGCCCTATTTTCTAATTTAATTCCCTCAGCATCCCCTGATTTAATTCCATTATATTTGTTTCGTTTTTGCTGTTATATTTTCTTTTCGAAACACTGCCCAATCCGTTCACCTGTTATTCCAAGTTCCTTGCTCTATTTGTCATAATTATAGTAGCATCGACAAACCTCAAAGTTGAGTTTGTTTATGTTCTAGGAGGCGATCCAATTATGATAATGTAGAAAGATATAAAATAGCCAAGATCGCTGATCAACAATTTTCATTTAAGACGACCGGTTTCGCTGAACTATGTCAGCATCATCTGGTCCAATAAAATCATTTTACAAGGCCATAATCTTGTACTGTAATCAGTTGCTATATAACATAATTTACAGTGCATAGGTGCACTATGTCATTATAATAAAACATAATTATCACAGTGAGTGACAATAGCAAACTGATCAGAGATCTTGGCTTTTTTATATCTTTCTACAAAACCTCAAAGTATTTATTTTTTCTCTGTGACCCTTAATTGCTTCTCCATTTTTTTCCCTATTTACTGCATGCTAGATGAAGTCACGTGTCCAGTTATTCACCCTCCTACTCTTTAATACGGTAAACTCAATAAAGAGAATGTTAGCTCGGAACGAGGTGTATCTACATTCGAATTCAGCTCCCGCATACAGTTTTAATCTGTCAGCTGGATTAAGTGGCAGTTTTTTAGTCTTTTTTTAAGAAAAGAAAAAACGACGACAGCCGTTGAATTTCGCATTTCCTCATCAGCAGCACCTAGCTGGTGGCCACAATGCAGCACATTCACCTCTGAGCGTGGCTCTTGTGAGCTGTGCGAATTATTTAGGCCCCGACTGCACCTGCTTTATGGAAAGCGGAGCCCAGCACGGGGCACCGGTTATTGTCGGTGTTCCTGCTACCAGATTTTCATTCAAGCGGAAACGCGGTTCTAGACTCCCAAGGTAGTGTGCAAGGCCCGGAAGCTATACAATGTTTACTGTAAAAGGATAGCATGGATTCTTTTTTTTTTATTCTGCGTGCGGTGTGAACCACGAGTAGAGGTATCAAACATCAGAAAGGGACTGAAATCTCAGTGGACCTTGCTATCGTAAGTACAGTATCGTTCAAAAGTATTTACAAGTGAAATAGAACAGTTTAAAAATTCTTTTTAAGAAAATTTAAATGACAAAATAATTTAATATTCATTACGACGTACAAATTATTTTCTTACACAAATTATACAATTCTAATTTCTTATCAATAGTACAAAAATAAACAAGTGTAAGAGGCTGAAAAGTATGTATGTATCCATATCCCGTTCTAGCTACTGCCCGGTCTGGGTAGCGATGTCCTTTCCATCTGGCTCTCTCCTTCCACCACTTTTCTTCTTCCATTTCTTGCTAGCTCACACTTCTTCTTTGCACACATGTTCTCACTCCCGTTTTCCATAGTGTCGTTGGGCGCCCAGTAGGTATTTTCCATCCATTTTTAGTTCCTCCATAATTTTGGATAGTCCACACAGCCTCTTAACATATGTCTACTCCCTTAATCTCCTTTTTCTATTTCCTCTCTCATACTTTCCTGTTAAAGGTCGACAACTTAACCATTTTTTTCGGTCGTCCCTCATATTTTCCTGAAGCGAGGCCAAGACACTGAGAATCTGTTATTGGATGCCGCACGTCTTAGCAACGAAGGATTGAGCTTGGCCTTATCTTAATGCCAAGTACTCTTTAGTTTCAGGTTTTGTGTCCCAGCCTCGTCGCCGCTTTTGTGTCTCTTTTCCGTCGTAGGTGTCGGTGGCCGAGTGGAATGAGACCGACACAGGAATAAAGATAGCACGCTGGTGCAGGTACGGAGGGGAGCAGCCAGAAACTAGAAACACTAGAGTAAATTAGAACGAGATATATATATTGAACAGAATTTATACAATACTTAACTTTTACAGAGATCAGTACTGCAGAATGGTGATACATAGTTGTTAAAGGGCTGCCTAGTGCCTGACGATAGCCAAGTCTTCAGTGGTGCCTATCTGATTCCAAAGGTCCTAACTTGTTGCAATCTCAGTCCCAAGTAAACGATGTCGTTCAGTGGGAGCCACGAGCGGAGTTGCAGCAGAGGGCGCTCGTGGCTGTCGTCGTCAGAACGCCGCGCCGTGCGTGCTTGGCGGCGCGCGGCGAAAGTAGGTGGCGCGCACTTTGGACTTGTGCGACACCACACCGGGACACAAAATCAGGCATTACTGTAAGTAAATAAAATATTAGAATCGTGTTTGCTTGTCATAATTAGGTTTCTCTGCGACCATCACTTACCACAAAATATTTATAAACCCCTTAGAATCACAGTTTACATCTAAAGGCGATGCTTACGCCTAGACAGCAAGTAAAACGCGTAAGGTTGACGAAGGTTCTCAAGCTCCGCCTGCTTTACCATACACGTCTAATTGACACCAATCACTGCTGAAGATAGAAATAATTTTTTTAAATATATTCCCTGCTTCCATTTCAAAGGAATACTGCGAAACGAAATCAAAGGAACATATTTTAGAATGCCCATAATTTTGGCCCACTGGCTGAAACGTGTCTACAGCATTCCTCCGTAATGGTCTAAACGCCCTGCAACGACACGCTCGATTCTGGCGACGTTTCAGACAACGCAGTGTCAATAAATACCAAATAAAGAATAAGGCCAGAGCAGTTTCATGTGAGTGTTCAGATGGGTTATAGGCGGTGCATTCTCGCTAAATGTCATCATAATGTAGCCCAATCCTACCACGTATGCATCATACGTTGAATGACCGTCACACACAAACTTAGCCACATCTCACATTCGCCTCTATGGCGAAGCCCAGCATGGAAATCACATTCTGATGTGTGGCCAACATTTCACACATACCGCCGCTTCTTTCGTGTCATTCTTGACACAAAAAGGTGACATTCAAATCACGCCTTAACATACATTAACTTCCAAAAGCAATAGCTCACAGATGGATGGATCAAACCTTCTCTATCAACAACATGGGTCTGACACCACAGTTATTGATATCGCACCCTTTCAGAGTGTAGCGTGGCTCCAACTGTTGGTCTGGCATACAGGAAAGAATCGCTAGGCTCCGTTCAAAAACATGTGATGAAATTTCATCGTAATCAGAAGCAGGAAATTACATTGTGACGTTTTCAGCCATTCTGTTTCGGATCATTCTGTGGCGCGATTACGTGAGTGTCCAGGTGAGTTGCATAAATGTAATGGCAAAGAGAGTCTATAGGATTTCAGCATCCTCAGTGCAACTCGTGACTCCCTTAAAAAATTTAACAGTTAGACTCTCATTCAGCTCTTTTTGCTTCATTAGCGCCTGAGGGTCAGCGACATTACCGACATCGCATACAGCTTCATACAGCTTCTATGCTTGCAAGCAGGCGCTTGTTTCCGAATGCCATCTATGTGAATGGGTGTCAGGAAGCTTACTGTTATTACATGGCCCCCTTCGTCGTTTTATTAATTCCTGTCATTCTTGCACCCTCACGTAATACACAAAAAATAGCACAATACTAATGGGGTGATCACCTTGAAATTTAATAAAATTGTTTTGTATGGTCCATAGCTGTCCTGTCCCGTATACTAAAGCCAAAATTGTGGTCATGCTAGATTCCAAATGGATACGATCACATTCATTGGCATCCTTGGGTTGATTCATCCGGGATTTGTCAGGAGTTTGGAATGATGACAAGAGCGTCGTTCTGTTGTTCATCATACAAACAGTAGTTTTTAACCTCTAAATATGTAGTAATCCTTCATATCACATTTTAGTGGCATTCCGTACAACTGTGCTTGTGAGATGTTGTTATCGGCCAATATAAGAAAAATTCACTATTTCAGAGCTATACGTCAGGTTTCTGACCAAATTCTCAGGTGTCCACTGTAGGGGTGAAATGTGTTTAAGAGGGTCTGTGACGGCCTTTCCATCCTGTGAAGTACGCGGTAGGGTTGGGGAACCCTGTGGAGACGTTTGGTGCCAACGTGCCATCAATGAATCACGTTAAAACTCACATGCAGCTCTTATCTCTGGCCTCTTTTTCACTTTTGTTGACAATGTGTTGTTTGAACTTTTGGCCAGCTCGTAGGAGAGGTCGCAGGGCACGACCCTTTGCACCGATACAGATGAGCTACATTTCAAAATTTTGAGACTTAATGGGTGTATATTACAGTAGTTCGAACAAGTGTAAGTTTGACTCTGTTGCACAATGCAGTTGAATTAATTGCTCCATGTCCTTAATAAACCCTTAGTCGCTACTGAATTTTTTGCATTAATGTTTATAGCAACTAGCCATTGTTTACAGAAAGCAGACTGCTGTCTACAAAGCTATCTTCTATATAAATAAAATTTAATTACCTCATGAATGGAGAACAGCATTTGAGAACAGCTCACCCGATTTGGCTGATCTATTTTTTGTTGAAGACATTAATGATAAATATGAAGCATTGAATTAAAGTTTGTGATGCGACCGAGGATCGAACCCGGGCCTCCATGCTGACTAGGTAGACGTCTTAACGTTAACCATCGCATCACTAGCAATTAAGGCTCCCGTGTTCCATAGATAATTGTCACTACTGCCAAGGCTTTCCATGGAGCGGAATAGCACCTCAACAATGGACATAGTGGAACATTCCAGTTTAAGGTAATATAAATATCAATGTTTATACAAATAAACAATCCCTGAGACGGATTTTCGTTTTTTTTTTTGTTTTTTTTTTTTTTTTTTTTTTTTTTTTTTTTTTTGTTGGTTTCGTTATTCTCAGGACAATATTTCTAGGAAAGAAAATTTTGGGGAAATTTACTGGTACATTCGAATGATTTGGGAAAAACTGAAATTGCGTTTTTCAATATATTTTTGAATGAACTCTGTAACTTACGATTCGGATGATGGAGAGTAGTATTTCTATATTTATGTTTTGATTAAATAACAATCGGGACAGTTACTAATAACCATTTAGTTGGAAAATAAGAACAACGTGAAAAATTCATAATATTTGTGTGCATAGCTGACGACAGGATCGATACATTTATTTTGAACAATCACCATCAAATTTAGCACTTTTCTTTAGTTTGTCATCAACAAGCTTTTTTATTTTCAACCCACGATACGATGCATATTGGAGGGTACCTTCGACGCCATTTTACTGATGAATAGACTTCGTCACCGTTTTATCGATCAACATCAAACTTGGCAAATATATGTACTTATCCATGGAGAAGCTTCTTACCTCTGCTTGGTGCATAGCGGAGAGTAAATTGCAATAATCTTTGAGACCGTTTGATCACTCACCGTGAACTTTCGCAGGTATATGTAATTTTTCATAGATAGTGGGGAGGAGGAAATGTACAGACTAGGGAAAGAGGAGATGGGCAGAGAAAGGGGAAGGAGAAGGTGAACGTAGATGGGCTAATGGAAAATTAGAATAAATAAATAATTTTAAAAAATGTTACTGTGATTTACGTATAATTGAGAAAGAAGTAGATGGAGTAATAGGAGGAGTTGGTAGATAAAGGGAAAGGAAGAGATGGGTAGAGAGAAGAGGGGATAGACTAATAGAAGATTATAAAAATCAAATGTTACGTTTCAGAACGACTCGTCCGAATTGGCTGATTTTGTTGTTGGTGATGTTCTTAATGGCCTGCGTAAGATCTGTACAAGGGGGGGGGGGAGTAACCCATCGCGAAAATCGGAATTATTTTCGTATGAAAATTTCAGTAAGATAAATGTAACGATCGGTTTGACAGTTCCTCAGAGATACAGCATCTCAAAGGTCTCTCGAATACCCCGTGTACTAGCGATTCGTTATGATTTCTATTACCAATGAAAGTCCAATTTGTAAAATAAAACTAACTCACCTTCAGTCACAAAAATTTTGTTTTATTTGATCAGAATGCATTTCGAGCCTCGAGGGGTCCTCATCAAGTGCCTCATGATTCTTCACTTATATTTAAAGACCTGCGCTTATTAAACAGTGGTGCATGAACAAGTGTAGTGTAATATGAGAATTGTCTGTCATGGAGCACATCTGCAGATATAAATAAGCATCATCACAAACACCTTTACAATGTGCTTCGATATAGAAAGTGTTTGTGATGATGGTTGTTTGTACCTGCAAATGTGATCCAGGGCACACAATTCACATATTGCACTATACTTGTTTGTGCACCACTGTTTCATAAGGTCAGGTCTTTAAATATATGTAAAGAATCGTTGAGGCTCCTAATAATAAGCCCCCAAGGCTCGAAATGCATTGTGTAAAAAGAGAAGGCGAATTCGTTTCATTTTACAGAAGTAAAACAGTCACGGAAGAATCACTGACAACAATGAAAAAAAAACTTCAATTTGAAATAACAGTACGATAGTAGAGGGGGTTGGGGAGGACGCAGAGAAGGGGATGTGAAATGGATACAAAGGAAGGGGGCGAAGGTTATAGACGCAGAGAGAACGGTGGAGGAGACGGATGGGGTAAGAGGTGTAAAGGGATTGGGGTAAAGATGACGGATAGGAGGAAGAAGGATCCACCGGAAAGGGGGGGGGGGAGATGGACGAAGGAGGCAGAAGGAGAGAGGTGGATAGGATGATTAGGGTATATAGCAAATTCCCATACATATTAGCCTTTGAGAAGCATTGCCGGATTTGCTGGTCGTAAGTAAATGGGCTATACAATGTAACCTTCAGGTAACTTTGTTGTTGTTGTTGCTTGTTGATGGGCTAAAGTTACTGTTTAAAGCAATCCTTGTCCATACTAAACAAAATGCTCATAGAAAAGGGATGTAACAACCAAACATTAAAACTATATATCTATTAGTGGAACTTAATGTGAGATGTGTTCATCGTTGACCTTCTTTGATTACCTAAACTCCGCTAGGGATATTCGTCTTTGAGGTGTGTACATGTTAATAAATGGCAGAATATTGTTCCACTAGAGCCGAAATGGAGGTAGGTAATGATGCTGGGCGCCGACGCGTTGTCTACAGTCGATACCATGCGAGGGGCGGGACTGTAGGAGGAAAGTTCGGGACGAGGAGTAGGGCGGTCGTTCACCAGCATTGCTACTGCGTTCGGCCTGACGCATCTTCCGATCACGGCAATGCCACCTGAACGCCGCGGTGACACCAGCACTGGATCGCACGTACGACGGACGATGATCTACTGCGCGTATACGACTGGTCTGCATCCAGTCGTTATCGGCCGTTGGGTTCCGCAGTTCGCATATTGAGATCGTACGACATTGAAATGTTTACTGGAAGATAAGTTCTTTCCTATATCGTCTTTGTACATATGCCAAGTATTATTCAGAATACATAATCTACATTCTGTCTATCGTTCTTCGCTTTATGCGTCAGAAAACAGTAGAAGAGCTGTACTACCTCTTGCTATCTACTACATTAATCTGGCGCCCACTGATCAGGTTCAGGTCCGTTCTTTCAATAGGTCATCCTATTTCAGAGATATTATTGTCCACAAAATATTACCTCACAGGTGTTGCTCTATGACAGAGTACATTATCATGCTGCTACGATTCGTCTCCGTTAGCAACGGGCACATCTGCACACAGACCACTATTCTGGAAAATACACAAACTTACCACACTTCAAGTAACAGTGGAGCACAGATGGCGTAGGTGTGTTCTCTGCGTATTACATCCCCTGGGCCAGCTGCAGATGTACACGAGGGCGTTTAGATGAGTTCCAAACGTCTTAACAACCAAAACGGCTGAAATTTGAATATGTCGCTTTGGGATAACGTACTGCGACGTCTAGGGACGCGAAACATTGGTCGAGACGTCCCTTTAAAATGTTCAAGGTGTGTCATCAGCAGGCAAGGTGGTGCTCGCTGTCTCGCACGAAAGAACCATGAACAATGACATACTGTTAGACAATCGGCTACGCAAGTCCACCAAGAGCAAACGGCCTGGGCTGTACACGGATGCAGTGATTTTTCTCCATGATATCGCGCGTCCCTAACTCTACAGGGTCACAGAAAGTGTTCTGGCCACTTCAAATGGGAGCAGCTTCAGCATCCGCCCTACAGCCCGGACACTTTACCCTGTGAAATCCACCTGTTTGGTCCGGTAAAAATATATCTCAAAGTGAAGTGCTTCAGTTTGGACTACAAACTGAAGGACGCAGTAAGGAATTGCTCTTGTCATGGCCACAGTAATTCTGGGAACAGGGAATCCTTCGGCTCGTTAAACAATGGAATAATTGTGCTTGGGACTCTGGTGATTACTTTTGAATAAACACTTCAATCATATCCACACTGTCGTTTCGTACGTTTTCATTTGAACACCCCACGTGCAAGACCTTTCGAGACGTGGTTCTGCAAGCTGTTTTTGTAACATGTAACGTTATCCGTTGACATTTTTCGAAAGTTCTGGTGTTTGTTGTCCGACGTTCAGAGTTGAAAATAGACAAATTACCGCCGTCCAGTCACACTAGATGAGTGATAGACGACATCACAGAAGGATCGTCAGCAGAAAGACAACGTCAGGGGCCACAAGGCAGCCATCTGAAGTGTAAATAAGGGATATTGATGGGCCTCGGATACGTTACATGGGGACATCCCCTGAGTATGAGGCTATCCGCTCTTTTAGCCACGAGCCTTGGGTTTCGAGAAAATTAACGAAGTTGACTGCACACAGTTCCTCGAAAGCCGCGTGGATAGGAAAACTGACAGCCTTATACATAGGATATCAAAGGATATCAAAGACCCATCAAAAACCGTTATTCACACTGCTAATGTTTCCCTTGTCAGTTCTATAGTGGACGTTCCAGACATATCTACCAATGAAAAATTAGTAGAACATGGCTTCCATGGATATTGGAGCCGACGCCGCCCAACTGTTCATAAAAACGTCCTCTGCCACAACGGTTTGCATTTGTCACCAGGGATAGACTGGAACAACAAGACATCACGATTTTAACTGCAGCCTGCTGGTGGCACCGAGTGTTGCGCGGACCACATGAATCGATGGATCCCACCTACCGATGAGGTGTGTTCCAAGACACTGGTGACTGTAATGGTCTGAGGTGCTTCGGTAAGGGACTAAGAATAGTCCGAAGATGTTGAGCTGCTCACTGAGCAATTCCATCTATTTTTGGTTATTCAACAGCCTGACGATTCTGCGCTGCCAAATCGCTCCCACGACACCAGGGAATGCATGAAAGGTCGCAAGACTGAGATGAGTATCCTGGAGCCCAGATTAGAACCCCTGGCGATGTCATGGAACGCCGGTTCCGAGCCACGGATCCTGCACCTACGAACGACACATTATTCTGTCTGCTTGAAATAAAATAATTAACCGTCTACGGGATGGTAGTCAAATTATTAATAAGTAGATTGAAGAGAACCCATGGCATAGCAATGTCGTGTCGACGGGAGGCTCAAGGAGGCGTCCAAGGCTTTCAGAAGATTTGAAATTTCCCTTATTGCTTTCTAAGATGGACGTTCGGACTGGGTCACCATAACGACTCTTTCTGATGTTAGTGCTTACATACTGACAATGTACCGACCGATATGGCGCAATGCTTAGCACGTTCCCATTCTAGAAATAGGTTTGCGCCATTTTCCTAAATCGCTTCAGGCAATTTTCGGACTGGTTTATTTTAAATGACTCGATCGATTTCCTTCTAAATCCTGAAGAATAAATAAATAATACTCTAATCTAATTTCTTTCTCCTTACTGAAAATCTCCTCACCTGTTTTTATACTGACGTTTCCGCCTTTCATAACATCTAGTGATCGATGTAGTGCTCTCATTACACGTGACTGTACGGAACTCTGATCACTTAGAGCTTACAGTGATATTTTATTTAAATCAGCATCGTATTGTTATAGGGGAGATAACTGAAAAGACAATAAAGGAAACGTCCTGCCAGTGTATATCCGGAAACAATTACTTCTTGTTACTGGACTATTTTCCCGAGCCGCGGTGTAGTAGCCGAGCGTTCGCCGGGCGCCGTGGCTCAGCGCGCCCGGTCAGAGGGCTCAACGCCCTCTGCAATAAAAAAAAGCTGAGCCAACAACACACCGAACATGAACGAACAGAAACGATCAGCGACCGCAACTAAGAGAACTACCAATAGAAAAAAAAAAAAAAAAAAAAAAAAAAAAAAAAAAAAAAAAAAAGCGGTCTAAAGCACCTCGCTGCGGAGTGCGCGGTTGCTCGCCGTGGAGGTTCGAGTCGTCCCTGGGGCATGGGTGTGTGTGTTTGTCCGTAGGTTAGTTTACCTAGATTTAAGTAGTTTGTAAGCTACGGACTGATGACCACGCAGTTTGGTCCGATAGATTTACAGACATTTGAATATTTTTTATTTTCCCGATGTCGCAAACACCTAGAATAAGTTGCTAAATTCTTATTGGCTATTTTTGTTTACGTACTTTGCCCTCTGTTGTGCTGTCAACCATAGTAGTGGGTGATAATGCTGTCAGATATAGCAGTTCGTCTGCATCATACAGAGCTTGTGTAAGCGTCATAGTAAGACTAGTGATTCTATTAAATGTTAACAGCTCGAATTGTGAAGCTGTGTCTCATTATTTCATGCGAGAAAGTGCAGTAATACAGTGAATGAGATTTATGCAGGATTGGTAGCGCCAGATTCTCTACGTACGATAGTAATTAACAGAAAGTGAGTGGTAGATTGGTCGTGGTTGCCCAATAGCACAACTCTTTCGTTCACCTAAATCGTTTTGATGTGTGGATATGGAACCATTTAAAGTCATTACTATGTTACCATATCTACTAAGAACGTGCACACAATACAGTAGCATATCCCTCATCAATATGGCAAAACTCGAGGACAACTTGGTGGGATCATATTACATCGGTCTAAAGGATGCTTGAGTTTAATTAGTAACCGTACAAAGCATATCCATCAGTGTCGACAATCGTTCAGTAAAAATAAAACTATCACCTTAAAAGGGACAGGTGTTTTACTATTCTTAGTGGTCCTACTTGTTTTGTACTTTGAATTTCAGTCTTGCTAATGTTGATGCTTTTATGTTTGGTAGTTAATGTTTTACAGTAGGTGTTGTTAAGAGTCAATATTAATTAATGGTGTGATGCCATTTATTGTGTGAAATTGAATATACTGTGTTTTTTTTTTTTTTCAAAATTTAAAAAGAGTCCATTTACAGAGAACCACCTAATAATTCTCTGAAATACTTCATTGACAATTTCATCGGTTAATTCCTGAGATTCGGGTGTGATAGCGATTCTTGTATCATCAACAAAGAAAACTAGCTTTGCATCTTTATTAATATAGAAAGGCAAATCATTAATATGTATTAAGAACAGCAAAGGTCCCAGTACCGAACCCTGTGGCACCCCATGCCTGATAGTTCCCCAGTTTGAGGATTCGGCTTTTTTTTATATTATGTGAATTACTTATATCAACTTTCTGAACTCTTCCAGTTAGGTATGATTTAAACCATTTGTGCACTTTCCCACTCATACCACAATACTTATCTAGAAGAATTACATTGTTTACACAATCAAAGGCCTTTGATAGATCACAAAAAATCCCAACGGGTGATTTATGGTTATCCAGAGCATTTAATATTTCATTTGTGAAAATATGTATTGCATTTTCTGTTGAAAAGCCTTTCTGGAAACTAAACTGGCTTTTGGTTAGAACTTTATTTTTATTAATATATGAAGCTACTCTGAGCCATGGTTTTTGCTTGGCTTCTTACAATTAAATTTGACTAATTTCTTGGGGAAACAGTTATCAAATACCCTTACAAAAGTATCATGAAATAAGTTGTATTTTAAATTAGCATCAGGTTCCTTGTACACTTCATCCCAATCTAACTGCCGAAGACTTTCCGTGAAATTTCTAATTGTACAAACAACTTTGCAGGACTGATTCAAACTACTGAAAGGAGCTATATCATATAATATAACTAGCTGTGCACCATGATCAGAAAGACCATTCTCAGCAGGACATGCACTAATGTTGTTAAACCTATCTTGGTCTATAAAAAAAATTGTCTATCAATGTGCTGCTGTTCTTTACTACCCGAGTAGGAAAATGAATAACATAAATCAAGTTGAAAGAACCGAGTAAGACCCAGGTCATTCTTTTTATTACACTCTTGCAGTGAATCAACATTGAAATCCCCACAGTTAATAATTTGTTTCCCCCTATCCCCATAGCACAACAAGGCATCCAAGTATTCCAGGAATAAATGAAAGTTTCCTTAGGGGGGCCTATACACTGTGACAGTTATAAAAGAACCACCCTTCAGTTTAAGCTCACAGGCACATGCTTCTATATGTTGCTCTACACAAATATTTTTGTTTCTAAATTTCTTACACTGTGACAACTTTTGACATAAATGGCAACTCCTCCCCACACCTTCTTCTCTCTACTTACATGTGCTGCTAGTTTATACCCACTAATATTTACTTTATTCATATCAGTGACAATGTGATGCTCAGACAGGCATAAAAAAATGTTCAAATGTTTGTATAGTCTAAGGGACTTAACTACGGGGTCATCAGTCCCTAAACTTACAAACTACTTATGAACTACTTACGAACTAGGACGGCACAAATACCCATGCCCGAGGGGGGATTCGAACCCTCGACCGTAGTGGCCGTGAAGACCATGACTGGAGCGCCTTTGTCCAGACAGGCATAGTATATCTGTTACATTGTCAGCTTTTATAGTTTCTAAACAAATCAGGAGCTCATCTACTTTATTCTTTAAACCCCCAATATTTTGATGAAAAATATAAACATTTTTTAATTTACTATTGTTAGAATATTGTGATATTTTAACTGCTTTATTACCTTCCTGTCTGGGCTTCTCATTGGACACTAAACTTATCCTAAAAAAGAGGTACTCCCAAGAGTTGCAGTGTCCCCCCTTATATATTTTCCTATCAACCCAGCCAGTTTTCCCTTCCCTTTCCTATTGAGGTGCAGGCCATGCCTAGTGAAGTACCACCTATCAATAACATCAACAGGGACCAAACCAATGTCCGACAGAGTGGCCGCCCTATGCAGCTGATCTAACTGCATGTTGACCCTCCTTACAGAGCTGTTCAACCGACGCTGATCATACCGCACGAAGGCAGGCACCATCCGAACATTCGTATGGTTTGTTGCAGATGTTGTTAAGAGTCGGCGCTGTTGACGTGTGATCTGTTTGCATATCGCCGGAGTAATGGACCTATTATGTACTTGTTATTACTGCATTGATACGCCACAGACTGCACGTGCACGTGGTCGTAGTAAGGAAGACGATGGTAACGCTATTTACGTTATGGTTAATGAACACAACATTAATGAAAATGTATATTTTGTTTGTGATTGTACTGTATATTGCAATTACAATATACAAAGGAAATAAAGATATTAGTTATCATTGGTATGTGTATCTATGGGGAAAGTGAAAACTTTAAGCCGTAATGGAAATGGAACCTTGGTCTGCGCTTACTAGACAGTTGTATTATTGCCCAATACGCAACCTGGATGCGGGATCGACACACCTTCACGGACCATATAAATATAAATAAGAGAGAGGTTGTAAGGGATCCATAATGGAAAATGTGCTTGCCCACCACAATATTGGAATATAAATAAGAAATTTCCAGCTTGGTGATGGGATATGAAATAATTATTTTAAAAAATCACATATATTTCGTTTCTATGATGGAATGTCATCAGATTTCGAGTCATGATGACTCATGTACTTCGCATAAAAGATTCAGTAGTCAGATGCATAAAACAAATAAAAAGGTCTTTCTAGTACATGGTACCAGTTTAAAACGAGCAATTTAAATGTTTTATGACTCCTCATAACTCGAAATCTGCACTGATGATGTTCCATCATGGGAATGAAATGAATATGTGACTTTTCAAAATAAATATTTCATATCGCCCAACCAAGCTAGAAATTATCTTGCCAAAGACCGAGTAATTGTACCTGAACAGGTGTTTGTAACTTGCCAAATGACCTATATTTCCAGACATTTCCATAGTTTTCAATCGTTAATATATCAGAAAAGAATACAAAACAATCTTTAATACCATAAAATCAACTGAAACCTCTATTACATAGCAATTCTATATTTTCAGCGAAACTATGGACAATACAAACATGATCGTAAGTGAGAGGCTGATGTCATTTGGCACAGAAAACTTCTCCGTTAGTAATTTTCTTTTTGTCGTCCTTATTTATCGCGTGACACACAGCACCAACATTGCATGCATAACGAATGTAACACCGTCAAAGGAGAAGTAGCCTCGCTCTCGCTCAAGTTCCGCACGCTGCTATTTTCGTCAACTGTTATTTTACACAAACAGGAGCTCTCGGCCTTTCTATCTGCGGTAAACCGCAGAATGTATTAACCTGCAGCATCAATTGTTGACAACGTCAATCAAATGCAGAGACGTTTGTTCTTCTCCCACCCGAATCCCCCCCTCCCTACCCCCTCAACGAAACGTCAGTCTACACCCGCGTCTCTGTGTGTGTGTGTGTGTGTGTGTGTGTGTTTGTCTGTGCCATATACAAATGTTCATCCGAATGTCACTGAATGAAATTCAGTTATTCCAGTTAGTCGACTTAATAATAATGTGGCCACTACAAAGATGCTTGCGTAACCGGTGGCCTTTTTCACCATAAGGGAATCTCATTAGCAAAGTAATTATAATTTCATTGAATTAGGGGCAGTAACAGTTTAGGGTTGAAGTGCGAGCAGCCTTAAGCGTTTTCGCCGCAGGCGCAACAGTTGGCAGATGATAATGAGCAATTAGGCCCGACCGCGTGGTACAGCGCTCTGCCATTGGTCAGTCTTCCGTGCTGTTATAAAACTCAACCTTATCACTCATTCTCATAACTTTCTTTCGGCTATACGGGAAGATAAGGTTGTAAGTGTTATATCGAGAGATCACAATGCCTGTAACTAGCGGCATGCAGTATTTCTGATCGCTGCAACAAGAGATTTGTTTTCGGAGGATATATTTGAACATATGATAGTTCTCCACTGCCTTCAGTAGCTTTTATGTACTACACAATACCACTTACAACCCCTAGTCGCAGCTTGTGGTTGTAATTTCCTGCTCTGCAACATAATATTTACATTTTCGTGATCAAATTATGCATTTTCATTTCATACTGAAAATAATAGTCATCTGTTTCTCGCAATCGTGTGTACTACTCATATATAAGTCTCATCAGAATTGTGCTTTATCCGACTCTTCGGAATAATATGTTCACCTTGTACATTATCAAGCAGTAAACGTGAAATGAAATGAGCGTATGGCTTTCTTGGACGGAAGAACCTTTACGTGATTGTTCGGCCGCCTGAATAAGTCTTTTTTATAATTGACGCAGCATGGGCGACTTACGTGCCAATGATGATGAGATGAGGACAACGCACAACATCCATCCCCTGCCGAAAATCGAACCCGGGCCCCTTTCATGGTAGTCAGCGACTAGAGAGGCGGACAGTAAACGTAAACATTTCGTATGATTCAAGTCTACAGTTAGATATAAAACTGCGTGTAGTATCTTAGTCACTGAGAAGCCCGTACTTTACACTATGGGAGCAAAACGGACTTTTGGGAGTTCCCTTAGAATTTTCATTCATGCATAACGTTTAAAAGGCGTACATATGGAACAGTGATGAATAATTATTGACATTTTCGTCTGGAAGGTCGTGCAAAAGTACTTCCTTTCTGAGCATGGATAGCTGAAAATTTCATACTTTCACTTTCGTTCTTGTATATGTGCTTGGAGAAACTTGAATCGTATTCATTTTTCATATACAGTTCTTTGGTGGCCATTAATCAGTGAACCCATACAGTATTAGTACGACATTTGTTTAAACTTAAAACAGTGAAATGAACTGTTCTATACAAACCGAAGCGTCAACACTCTGAAACTGGTACGTATGTAAATAATTATATTTTGTAGATGCATGACGAAATTTGTCCCTCTTTATAGGGTTATTAATCCTATTCGAGCAAGCAGGACTAACGATAACCGATATAATGACAGGTTATTGATGTAATAGCATGTGTCACTAAGTTTCAGGATATGTGAAGTTAAATCTAACAGTATACAGGTAAACTCAGTTCACATTGCCATAGTGAGGGTAAAACCCATCTTCTATAGCATTACCATGAATTACAAGAAACGTATATCATCTTTAATATCAAATAGGACAGTTACACTGCTGTTTAACGATGTAAATATATATTTATAACAACGTGGAGTGCTGATTTTGTTGGAACACGTATGAAGTATCTGTGCGATGATCATAATGAAAGAACTCCGATTCGCTGACACAATAAGACCAGTGCCCACTGTACCAAACATCATGACCTTCGGTGCAAACTACACCCCAAGGAACTAACATTTCATACGCTAGCCCCTCCAGAACTCCCCAAAAACACGTATCAAACAATCCACGCCGTGGGCAGCCTCAATGATTTGGATTAAGGTAGTCATGAGTCAGATGTATATCACCATAAATAATCCTACGGCATGTAAAGAAGAATCACAAAGGACAACAACATCGGCAATATGCCATGTTGAGCTGTCAGCTGTTTGTGATAAAAAAATCAAAATAACAGTACTTTAATTTTACTCGAAGGCACATTTCAAGAGTACGTACCCTCACATTCAAGGCTGATCAGCGCCTTACATTACAGTTTATTTTCATTGTTATTACAAAATGACCCACTATAAACAATAACAAATACATTTAAGTAAATGTTCCACCGGAAAAAAAAACAGGGACTACACTTTTTCACCTGTACGATCTCTATACTGTTTATAATTTTGTTTCACATTTGTGTGCCGTACAGCGATTAAAATCAAAGTAAATTTTGCTGTAACATCTAATTACCAAACGTGACCTGAAGTCGTCCACCGTTTACTTTGACGATGCTGGGTGATTTGGCTTCAGTAATGTTCAACAGGGCCTTGACGCCATACAATTTTATTATGTAAACCCCCTTCCATGGTATCTACTTAAGATATTTGTGTTTGTAATGTAATTTGGTATATCTTTTGTCGATGTAGTTCTCTTTTTTGTGACACCAGGCTTAATGATGTTTGTAACTTTACAGGTTCTGAAGATGATTTTCATCGAAACGTGTCAATAAACGCATGACCACATCACTATCCGTGGCTCTATAATTTTACACAGCGTCCTAATAGCACTGTTTATCAATTAATACATCTAATTACCTCTGGCACTGTTTATGGTGTGCTATTTAGGCGTCAATGATTTCGATAGCAAATGACACGTAATAAATACTGCAGCGAAATGATAGGTCACGTCGAATTGTGCACTGGTAAGTCTTCTCGTTGAAGGCGTAAGCACGTTTTAGTTCGTGATGTATGACAACGCCGAAGCATATAAACATGGTGTATAGTCAACACTGCTGTCGGAGAATTCTCGGCGCGACGAGACTTGGGTGGATGGTGTGTCTACTACGCAGACGCCGATACTCTCTGGAAATGTCAACAACAACAACAACAGTGGGTCGTGGTACTCACGTGCAGAAGGGGCGGGATTCCCGGCAGTGACCTCTGGGCGGCACGTGTCGCTTTGGCAGGAGACGCGGCGAACTCGCACGTGGCCGCGGGCACAACAACAAACAACGGCAGCAAGTAGAGTGACAGGCGGACGAGAGCGAAAGCGCGGGTGGCACGGGTTGTGTCGCCGGCTCGGACGACGCGGTGCGACTGCCCGCACCGCATAGCGGGCCGGCCGAAACAAGCCCCCTCCCCCTCCCCCTCGCCGCCCCCGCTGCCCCACCCTCCCCTCCCGGCGCCAGCTGAGCCGCTACTCCTACTCCTACTCCGCTCCTACTCCTACAGCTCGTGCCGCCCCCACCACCGGCGCCGCCACCTTTCCCCTCGTGCTTGCCGGTCGACGCAGAAGTCAAGGAGCAAGGCTGTGGGCCTCGTGGCCTACTCGGCGCAGGGGTCGAGGAGAGGCGGCGGGACCGCAGCGAGCCGACGACGCCGGCGGCAGCGGCGTGCGAAACGTCACGTTCCGAGCAGCTGCCTTCCTTGCTGATGCACACGGGAGCACGACACTGTCAGGACTACCTCGTCAGCTGATACAGTATGCATGATGAGTAGACCGCGGTTTTTTAGGTCGCAAAATAGGCACTTTCTGTACCTAATTTAGGCTAAATAAAATCTTTAAATGAAATAAATCACAATTTGCGATCAGTTATGGCTTCACTGTACTATGTTTAGATGGAATACCAAAGTGCGGCAAATGAAAATTTGTGCCCGGCCGGTTTTTTTTTTTTTTTTTTTTTTTTTTTAAAGGTATCATTATCATGAAGGAAAGAATCAAACAATAAATCAATGTCTCGATATATATTAAAGACATAACTCTGAAGGAGAGGCGTTGAATTATAATGTGTGCCATGGTCGGAATTCGAACCCAGGACCTCCTGCTTAGTTTTCTTTGTTTTTGTGTTATGTTTTTCCCCCCCTTTTTTTCAATTGGACGCCACTTTATTTGTTTTATTTTGGCCAAAATAATAAGAAATTAACGAGAGTGTCTGAAACAATTTTAGGAAAAAAAAATGTAATTCCGGGTTCCGAACCACTGACCTTCAGCGGCACAGTCCAACGCGTTGCCCACTACGCTATTTTTTATTATTATTATTATTTTTTTTATTGGATTCAAACCAGGGATCCCCTGCTTACTAGGCAGACGCGTTGAGCACTCCGCCACCGAGAAGACAATGACCAGCCCCACTGCAGAGGACTCTTCCCTACACGTCTCCCGCCACACTCAAATCTCCATTCACCACGCTGTCACTTTCCTAACACCACAGCCTATTTGTTCTGTAATGCTCGCAGCCACAACACTGTATTCCCGCATCAGGGAGAACAGGGAAAAGTCCTCTACATTGGGGCTGGTCACTGTGTCCTCGGTGGCGGAGTGGTCAACGCGTCTGCTTAGTAAGCACGAGATCCCGGGTTCGAATCCCGGTGGCGGAGTGGTCATCGCGTCTGCTTAGTAAACACGAGAACCCGGGTTCGAATCCCGGCCGGGCACAAATTTTAATTCGCCGCACTTTGGTATTCAATCAAAACCTAGTACAGTGAAGCCATAACTGATCGCAAATTGCGATTTATTTCATACATTGAACGCTGCAATGTCGTAACGTCGTGAACTTTCGAATATAAATAAAAATTATTTTACCATGTCTTGAAACTCCCAATGCTATGAGTGTGAATCCTCATCCATCCCGATCATGCTGACAAAGTTTTATGAATTTATTTGTAAATGTTTAAAGTATTAGGACGCCAAGAGGGACGATTCGAAGCAGGAGAGGCACACAGGGCATTTTAATTTCCACTGTCTATTTTTTTCAAATAAATTCATGAAACTTTGTCAGTATGATCGGGATGGATCAGGATTCACACTGATAGCAGTGGGAGTTCCAAAACATGGTAAAATAATTTTTATTTACATTTGAAAATTCATCATTTTTTTCACTTACTATGGGCTGCATTTGTTGCTATAGGTACACTTGTCGTCATAAGTAAGAGAGATTCTTCGATGAATTTTGCACAAAATACAAACCATACTTACAGGAGTAAGAAACTCTAGAATTTTCCAAATATATTCAAAACTGTGGAAAAATTAAGTATGTTAACTATAAAATTTTAGTTTCTTCTAAACATAAAGTTTAAATTGTAGCTGCACATTCTATTTCTCATAAATGAAACAAATTCTAGAGTTTCATACACCTGTGCAAAATTCATCTAATAATCTCACTTAGGCCTACTTATGACGAAAACTGTACCTACAGCAGCAAATGCAGCCCATAGTAAGTGAAAAAAATGATGAATTTTTAAATGTAAATAAAATTTATTTTAGCATGTATAACACCCTCAGTTCGACTCGAAATTCGTAAGATATTTCAAAACAAGTCTGAAACCTCTCAATAAACTACTAAACGCAACTGCTAATATTACACCCTTTCACATAATTTTATTGTGAGCGTGAAGTGTGCACTAATGGATAAGGAATCATTTATGTGACTGCCTTTCCGAAGATTTTGAATTTTGATAGGTAAAGGATATGCATAATTAATATCACCAGGCACGATGTAAACTAAAGTGAATAACTGCAATTATTAAAGAAAAAAGGTCGCCAGCCTAATTAGGCAAATATGTACCAGCAACTAACTGTAATAAGCACTCTCGTTTTAAGCCTACACCTGGCACTGTAGTACATGGAATTTTGAAAATGGACAGTCTATGGTTAAATAAATCACCAAGCACACTAAAGTTAGATCACTGCTATAGCAATTAAGTGGTTCAGCAGATTTATAAATAAACAGCATTCACTTATAATGGACACTATGGATTCAAGAACTCTGGTCTGATAAAGTAAGAGAATTTTATTGCAACTATTCTTTCAGTGAACTATGGAAAAATAACAAATTTGGATTGTTGTGAATTGCTTGACAAAGGTGGTAATCTCAAAATTTTGTGCATCAAGTGAAGGGAAACAAGATTCTGTCCTATTGCTGAAATTTTTAAGATCAAGTTTCAGAAATTTATCTTTTCAAATAATATTTTCTTTCCTACTGAACTGAATGATTGTTAAGGGGGTTTTATCAAAGGCAACTAGAAATTTTTACAGATAATATGTACACTTTAGGGAAGGGCATTCTATTTTGTACATAATGTCACTGTTGTTCACAAAATAGTTTAGCAGTATCAAAAACAATGCACACACACACACACACACACCTTACCTTGCTGAACGGCTCTAGTCATGTTACAGTAATGGATTAATTGCAATGAATGATAATGTACTCTCATTTTGTTTTATAATAAATATTAGTGCCAGCAGTATAATGTTTTGGTAGCAAAAAACTTTGTATGTGAAACTATTGAAATTTAGTTAAACGCTTATTATTCCTGAAATTATCTGCAACCAACAGCTAAAACAAATTGTGCCAATACTGTAATAATAAGATGAAATGGCAACTGGCTGCTGTACAAAAGTTGTCATGTAAATGTCTCTATAGCCACACTTTGTAAAATGATCCAAAATTCATACTAAAATATATAGATGACACTAATTAAAAAGAAAACTACCAATGGCACTTTTTAAAATCACTTTTCAATTTTTTAAAATAGGACACTCGGAAAAGTATTCACTAGGAAAGAACCCTGTCTAGGTTCAGTGATTAGGATACATCAGGGTGGTTATCACAAAGTTGAGGTCAATGCTGATAATTATTGGTAAAACACTTTGCTGGTTCCTTACACTACATGCTAACAAAAGCTTAACTTGTTTGACCTGTAGTGGTGGCGGTGAAGACGTCGAAGTTTCTGGTGGTAACAAATTTTTGGCGGTAAGCGTGGCCTGTTTCCATAATAGCTTTGAGCTTATAAAACTTCTTCTTAGCGTTGAAAAAATACATTTTTGAGCTCCATATTAAACGGCCAGCTTAATTAGGAGTACTCCAGTGACATCCAAGGTAAACTTGCAGTTACTTCCAGAAATATATGCCTCAACAACCCACAGTTCGTCACGGAGGTGTTACCACTACACCGCTCAGATCTCGACTCCTCTTTTTTCACTTACAGACCACGCTTCTCGAAGATTCTCCCGCCAATTCCTACCATTTACATCGCGCGCGCGCACACAGTTCCGTTTCCTACCAGCAACAATACAGGTTTTATAGATATACCGGGTGTTTCACTAAGTGTGTTTACCTCTGTAACTTATAAAATAATAGGTGCCGGGAAATTTTAATGCGGTAGGTCAACACTAGAAATGTTACACTTTCTGCGGAGCTATGAACATAGTTTATTGTATCATTTTCCAAAGAGTTACGGCACAAAGATATAATGTTTAAATGGAACAATAGTTTTTTCTATCGTGGATTGGATTCGTTGAAACCAGCTGCGTCCAAATCAATTTAAACTACATTCCTATCACTCTTAGCTTGGGAGCCACAACCCTTCAAAAGTTTCAGATACCACACGCTGTACATAATACATGGCTGTGTGGTGAGTGATGGATGTTATGGCGGTGGGAAGTTGATTTACATGAGATGTTCAAATGTGTGTCCATGTTCCTCAATGCATAATGCAATGCGCCGTCGAAAAGATCTGCGGACGAGATATAACATCGCCGGTGTGACGGAGCGACATGCGTCCTCGATGCGCCGTTTTAGATCATCTGGGGATGTGGGCTCAGTGACATAAGCACGATCCTTTAGATATCCCCACAAAAAGAAATCTACCGGTGTTAAATCGGGCGACCTTGCGGGCCGTGAATGAGGACCATCTTCCTGCAAACCTATTGTTTACTTCTTCCACAACAGCACGCGGAGAATGGGCTGGGTGACCATCGTGCTGCATCCACATATGGACTCTCGTGAGTACACACACATGTTCAAGGAGACTACCCAAACTTTCAGCTATAAAAGCGCGATATAACTCACCTCCAGCGTGAAATTACGCATGGCCCACTGACATAATGTCACTCTTGCACGGAAATCGTTCCCATGCAGCTCCTGGGTCAGTGACAGGCGGTACGGGTGAAACCTATGACCGTGTACTATACTGACACCAGCGACTGCAGCAACGGCTCGTAAGCTGACATGAGGATCGTGGTGTAGTGCAGCTAAAACAAACACCTCCGTCTCCTCACTTCTTGCTGGTCTTCGTCTGTTATTGCGGCGCATTACCAAGCTGTCTGTTTCCCAAAGTCGTTGTTCGGCACGTAAGAACGTAATGGCTGCCGGGGCTCTTCGCCTAGGATATCTCACGCCATACGCCGTGGCTGCTTCAGTGGCATCGTGTCGGCACTCGCCGAGTGTCAGCAACATGTCAACGTACTCGTTGTTCGTGTATGCCATCGTCATCCGATATCAGTAACTGTGGTATGTTGAGCCCCGGTTGTTTGTGTGGCTCCAACTGTCGGATATACGGCCGTGTGCGGCGACAGTCGGCAGTCTTACAGCGGATCGCGGAAGCTTTTCGCTCCGTGACACCGGCGACGTTACAACTCGGCCGCACCACATTTAGAAGGCGCATTGCATTATGCGCAACGTTTGTGGTATCTGCCCCTGAAACTTTGAAGGGTTGTAGCTCCCAAACTAACAGTGATAGCAATATAGTTTAAATTGATTTGGACGCAGCTGGTCTCAACGAATCCAATGCACGATAGAAAAAACCATTGTTCCATTTAAAAATTATATCTTTGTGCTGTAACTCTTTGGAAAATGATACAATAAACTATGTTCATAGCACCGCATAAAGTGTAACATTTCTTGTGTTGACCTACCGCATTAATAATTCCCGTCACCTATTATTTTATAAGTTACAGAGGCAAACACACTTAGTGAAACACCCTGTACATCTAATTTTAACAATTTAATTCCCTGTGCATGAACCAGCGAATTGTAAAGCGTGTTAAAAAATTATTTACAAAACATTGTCATAATATACCTTTTCGTAATATTTGTATTACAATAATAATTAATAATTTCCTATAGAAAAACTTTACATTATATACATGGCCACAAAGATCTTAACACAGATATTACATTACATCCATATACACATTGATAATTTATACTTCTTCCATCGAATATATAAAAGCAATAAACAGAAATACGTAGATGGACTATTGTGTTACTCATGTTCTAGAGCTCTCACTGCTATGAGTGTGAATCCTGAATCTTTCCTAGTCATGCTGACAACGTTTTACGAGTTTATTTGTAAACGTATAGAGAGTGGAAATTAAAAAGTCCTGTCCTGCCTCTTCTGCTTCAAGTCGTCCCGCTTGAGGTCCTAACCCCTTTAAAACGCCAAGAGCGCGATTAATTAATTTATTTTTCGACGACCGGTTTCGGTACACTTAGGGCACTATCATCTGGTTGGTAGTTGTTAGTAAGGATTAACAAGATGACATATAACAGTAAACTCTGGCGGCAATAATTATCTTTGCTGCAGGCGTCACACCGCTGGTTAGTTGTAAGAAGGAGCTCTGACTGTCAACATGACTAGTAAGGGAGAAAGCATTTTAAAAATTCGAAATTTTTTATGTTTAACATACCATTTATAAATATTAAGAGATTTATGACTGACGTACCATTATAGTGTCGTGCGCCATCACGAAATGGAAAGCATAGCACAAAAGTGACCAGATGATGGTGCCCTATGTGTACCGAAAAATAAATTAATTAATAGCAATGTTGGCATTTTAATACTTTAAAGTAATGTAGATCGTCCACCCTACCATGGAAAAATTAAATGAAATCCAAAATATGCTCTTCATTAGATAAAATAAAGTAAAATAGATAGTGTTGATTTATGGGCCAATTTTCAATCATTTACAATAAATCTTCAAACTAATGCAAGTTAAATATGAAATTGGAGAAATAACGCAAGATCTTAAAAGTCTATCATAATTGATAGGTTCCAGAAAGGATAAAGCCAGGATGGCTATTATATCATTTTATTTCGACGACCGGTTTCGATAGTCTGCCATTTCCTTCTACATTTTTTTTAATTTTTTGTAAACTACAATGGCATAGTGCATTATATACAACAACTGTTGACTTCACAAAATGACGACTTTAAAAAAAAATTGTAGACCAGAAGATGATGGCAGAGACCATCGAAATCGGTCGTGGAAATAAAATTATATATTAGCGGTCTTGGCTTTATCCTCTCTGGAACTTATCACAATATTGGATCGCCTCCTTACAAAATAAACAAAGTCTATCACAATTCCTGTACCAAAGAAACCAGGCACTATAAAATGTGGAGAACATTATACCTTGAGCCTATTACCATATATGTCAGAAATATTAACAAAAATCATATATAACCGAATACAAAGTAAAATTGAGCAGAATTTGGATGAGAATCAATTTGGATTTCGTCAGAATAGAGGAACAAGAAAAGCTATCTTAATGTTAAGGCAAATCATGGGTAAAATGCTGGACCTAAAAGGACCACTGTTTTTTGCTTTTGTAGACTTGGAAAAAGCCTTCGATAATATGAACTGGAATGTTGTGATGGAAATTATGACTAATGTTGGAGTAGATTTCAGAGACAGACGGATAGTACATGAACTCTACAAAAAGTAAAGAGGGGTTATACATGGTGAAACACAAAAGCCTTACATACAGAAAGGAGTACGACAAGAATGCAGTTTATCACCAGTGCTCTTCAATTTGTATATTGAGGAGGGAATTAACCCTTCAATGCATTGTGTAGCTGATCAGCTACATATCTTATTTTTCCCATTATCTATCAAACTCATCGACATTTTACCACAAATTCATTTGTAGCTGCTTGTATACATAGTGTTAAATATGCTAGTAGCTCGTCCTAGATATTATGAATTGCAGAGCACGACTGAATCATTTCCACAGTTAGCTATATTTATTCCTAAGATGTGCGTTTGTTTACTGTAGTATTCCTTCTTTGCCATGTAAAAGTAGTCCATAAAATACTATTGTTGCATTATGAGTTACTTTCTGGAAAGCTGAGAGGCATAATAGTGATATTCACTGCATCAGGTACATCATGGAAGCACTATATAGCTAACCAGCTATGAACGTTTTGTTGATGGTAGTGCATAATGATTTAAAGGATTTTACTCAGTATATAAGCTCAATACATTAATCGTGGTAGTGTTTATAGCTTCAGATAAAAAGGCATGCATTAAAGTCTTAAGAAAATCTCAGCTCCTATCAAAGAAACCAGGCACTATAAAATGTGAAGAACGTCATACCTTGAGCCTATTATCACATATGTCAAAAACATTAACAAATATACATATAACCGAATAGAAAGTAAAATTTACCAGAATTTGGATGAAAATAAATTCGGATTTTGACAGAATAGAGGAACAGGAGAAGCTATCTTAATGCTAATACAAACCATGGCTAAAATGCTGGACCTACCAATGTTTATTGTATTCGTGGATTTGGAAAAAGCCTTCGATAACGTGAATTGAAATATTCTGATGGATATTATGACTAATGTTGGTCGTGATCTCTACAAAAATCAAGGAGGGGTTACAAATATATCGTGAAACGTAAAGGCTTACGATGAGGATGCAGTTTATCATCAGTGCTCTTCAACTTGTATATTGAATAGAGAATTAAGGAAAGTAATTAAGATCAATTGAGTAGAAATTAAAGTAATAAGGTCTGCTGATGGCATAGCCATCATTGAAGAGAGCGAAGAAAATCTGCGAAAGGCATTATCAAGAATGAATGAGATCCTGCCAGATAAATATAACATGAAGATCAACACAAAGATCATTGTATGCAGCCACGAGAAAATTACAACTGACATTAAGATTAATGATGTACCATCGAAACAAGTTAGTGTGTTCACCTAATTAGGAAGTAATATCACAACAGATGGCAAAATTTCAGCAGACATTAAAAGCAGAATTGTGCAACTTAAAATAACCTTCAACAATAAATGGATGCTTCTTACATCAAGAAATACAAAAGAAGAGACCGAAAAAAGCATTTATAAAGTGCTACGTGTGGAGTGTGTCATTTTATGGCCCCGAAACGAACATTCGGAATTTATGATAAGAGAAGACTAGAAGCATTTGAATTGTGGTTTTGGAGGAGGATGCGGAAAGTCCCTTCAACGCCAAAGGTGACAAATGAAGTACTTCTTAGACGAATCGACGAAAAAGAACAGATCTGAAAACGATAATGAAAAGAAGAGACAAGTTAATAGGTCATCTGTATAGGCACACTGAGTTTACAGTCAGTGTTATGGAAGAAATGGTAGAAGAAAGAAAAGGCTGAGGAAGACCCAAACTGCAGTACTTGAAACAGATTCAAAAAGATATAAGAGTGCAATCATATCAGAAAACGAAGAGGCTATCCGAGAACAGAGAAGTGTGGAGGAGAACAATTGCTGCCAACTAATTTTCGGATTGACAACGAAAGAGAGGCAATAAGAAAAATATCGCACAGCAGTAGTGATTAGACACCAAAATGTTTTAGTTTTCAAAGATAAAAATACAATGCAGGTCAGAAGCCATATGTTGAAATACGTGTACAGGCCTATACAATTTAATAAATTCGGAATGAACCAGTGGTTTCAAACACTCAGGCGAGCTCACAATAAATGACTGAAGCCTTTTGTAGGTTTTCCAGAGGAAAGCCACGATAAGCCGAGAATGAACGTTCCACATCAAGGGATGTGACGGGGGCAAACTTTGCTGTCGGTACATTCTGGATAGGAATGGAGCATTTTGTGGGACTGGATTTTTCTGCAAAGGCCCTTCAGGGCGGTGTTTTTATGGAAAACCTGCTGAATTTTTCCCCGTTATTTTTCTCCCACTCAATCTGCGCTTCATTTGTTTTGTTTTGCACTTCCTCCAGAAAAACAATATTCCCGTAGATAGGTCTACCTGAGCCTAATAATTCGTAATAGTCACCACAAATGTGCAGTTGGTTCTAACGTAAGCCAAGTCCCGCTGAATTGAGGGATCTGCGTTTTCTGTTGCATCTTTCAATGCCAGAAGCACTTTATTTTCATTTACATCATTTGAGCATATTATAAAAGTTGAGAATAACAGTCAAGTTCGCAAAAAGTTTTAACAATTTATTAGATAAGGTGACCGGTTTCGATCTCTTCTGAGACCATCATCAGACATTGTCTTGTAAAACAGTATAACTTGCTGTTGATGCCGAGGCGATGAGCAGTCGCCACACGCTCATCGCCTCGGCATCAACATCCAGGTATACTGTTTTACAAGACTATGTCTGATGATGGTCTCAGAAGAGATCGAAACCGGTCACCTTATCTAATAAATTGTTAAAACGGTTTGCGAACTTGACTGTTATTCTCATCTTTTAAAACATTTACAAGTTCGCTATTTTCCAAAAGGAACCTATGTTTTCCAAACTTATTAATTTGAATATATCACTTGAACCCAGTGTTGACAGATTGTGCCGTTATTTGTTGGTCAGTCTCTGGCCTTTGCTTTGAACAATTCAAATAATCTGTGGGTAGCGTATCTGGGTATAACCTACAATCAAGCAGCTTTTGAATGGGCTACAGTTTCATCTACAGAAATCCATTTGCAAGACTCGGAAATTCCTTACAATTTCTTTGCAGTACTTCCGTATAAGCTGAGTCAACAATAATTTTTACACAACGTTAACTCTGGGGGCATTGACCAACAACAACACATTATTTATTTATTATTATTCGAATATCGACTTCTGTGTTGCTACCTTTCGTTTTTGAATCAAGTCTTTTTGCATAGGAAGAAATAAGTACCTTTTAGGATTTTAAAACTGAAATAGACAAAAGCAGGCATTAAAGTCGAAACGGGTTTTTTAGGTGCTATAAGATTCGCTGCTTCGGTTTTAATCAGTCATGAAACGCGTAAGTACAAGTTTATTTGCAACTAGGAACTCAGAAAAAGAAAAGGTTTTAACCTAAGGTTCCGCGGTCTAATGATGAGTAGTTACTGGTAATTCTACCAATGCCACAGAATCAAACGTTGCGAAGTGTTATAGTGGTCTAAGACAGTCGCGAAACTCTATAGGGTAAAATGTTAGATTAGATTAGCTGTTCGCTCCCTAGATTCGTATCGGGGATCAAATGTTTGTAAACCTATTGGACCAAACTGCTCTGTCAAGTCCCTAGGCTTTCAAACTACTTAAACTAACTTTTACTACGGACGACACACATACATTCACATTCTTCCCACGGCGAGCAACCGCGCGCTCGGCAGTGATGTTTAACATAACCTCAGCAGAATGATAACAATTACACTCAAGATTATGCCTGTTACCATTGTCTGACTAATAAATTATACTCTGGTACATATAATTTGGTACATATAAGGTATTTATTTTTTAATTATTTTTATTTATTTTTTACAAGCCGAAGTAATAATACTAATAGTATGAATACATACAAAACATTATTTGGTTCTATTCAAAAATTTGGCAAATGAGTAGAAAATTGCGAAAAATGTCATATCGCACAGATCGGAAGAAATTTCAGAAATAGATTTCTTGAACACTTAAGACAAACTGATAACAACCCATCCACTTTCTTCCACAATCTAAAAACTGATCACCACACAGCAGACGATCTCGGAAACGTTATACCAAAAGGACAAAGATTGAACATTTTAGAGAAATTTTATAATATTTTTAATCGCCAAAAAAGAATCCCATCTTCTAATAAAGGAACAAACATATCTTAAACACGAACGTTTCTTCGAGAATTTCATTAATGTATTCAAACCGGAATCAGGTTTACAACAACTCACGGAGATATAAAAATTTAACGCATATTACACCAACGATATACCTTCTAGATTCTTCGTATAGCGTTGGTATTAAACAGAACCGCTAGAGCCCCACAGTATTGTTGACTACAGTCATC
Organism: Locusta migratoria; assembly: GCA_026315105.1. Taxonomy (NCBI): domain Eukaryota; kingdom Metazoa; phylum Arthropoda; class Insecta; order Orthoptera; family Acrididae; genus Locusta; species Locusta migratoria. Next base: position 75,642,177 of record CM048750.1, on the reverse strand, counting down.
ACTACAGAAACTGGATGTATAACTCTGTTGTCTGACCCAAGGAGGTTAAAATAAAGGGAGATTGTGTTATCTGAACCGAACACACACGTCAGTTGAAGCCTGTTCGCCATCTCAACGAATCGTGGAATGCTATTTCTAAGGTAAAACTGTTCGTTAATTTGACGCCCCTTACTGTTAATACATGGAACTGACAATCAGTGCAAAGTATTTATTTTCAAAAAATATACTCTTTTCAATAAATAGTAATAAATCATCATCATAAGACATTCAAAAAGTTGATTTTTAACTCTAATTTGCACTGTTTTAGCATTATGTACATCGCAGTAAAATCGCCGCACTTTTCCTGTTTTAAGTGATATAAAATATCAAAGCAAGACTTATTAGTCTCCAGGGAGTTCCTGCGATCGTTATATGAATGAAATTCTTGAATATCCGTCTCCAGATCGCTTATATTTTCTAAAACATGACCTGTCTCGGGACAGCTGCCCATCTTCAGATCAAATTTTGAAGTTACAGAGTAACCTGTTGCGTGATGAACGAATGTTCACAGTCGTTACTCAACGACAGTAACGACTGTGAACATTCGTTCATCACAGGACAGGTTACTCTGTAACTTCAAAATTTGATCTGAAGATGGGCAGCTGTCCCGAGACAGGTCATGTTTTAGAAAATATAAGCGATCTGGAGACGGGTATTCAAGAATTTCTTTCATATAAAATATCAGCACTACAGTACCAAGATTTCTCCAACATTTAGCAGAATGGTAGAGGCAGGCTTCACTTTTTCAGCGAAAGGGCGTTTTCTGTATTGTAACCGCCTTGGTCTTAGCATGAAATTCAAAGAGGTTTGAATAAAGGGAGGTAGTGTTTGTTACCTATCCTGAAAACAGGCGTTGGTGTAAGCCAGGAGGCCCTTTTTATTTCATTTCATTTATTTATTTATTTATTTATTTTATTTTATTTTATTTTATTTTATTTTATTATTTTTTTTGGCCCAAACCAAAGATTTTTTGCTTAAAACTCACTGTTAATATAACCGTCTACTTAAAGCCACTAAATTGACAGTCGGAGTATTTACTTAGATATGACGTACATTTCAACTAATTGATCTGCTATACACGCACATAAGACCAATGATTTGGGCACAAACAAATACCGGAGTGCACAGTTTCCTAGCTTCACTTTTTCTGTGTTAGTGCATCTCCAGAGATTCTAACATCCTTGGTAGAATTACAGCAATCCTACATATTAATATGTTTTACACACAATTTGCATTGTCCTCCATGTTTCAATTTGTCAAACGGGTTGCCTTGAGTTATTACGTGACAAACAATTTCTTTCTTGTCTCTTGATTTGGAATTTAAGTGAATATAATAGGCCAATATGGAGCGGAATCGAGACGAATTTTCTTTTCTTTTTCTTGTAGTACTTCATAGCAGTTATATTTGAAATAGGCAAGAAACTTAATATGAACATCTACGGCTAGACGCTGAGACAGCCATCATCACACACAAAAAATTCTAAAATCAGCTAATTGCAGCTAATTCTTTATACATTACCTTCACTTTCAGCAGTTGCGGTGTTGTAATACATCCACGACGGAGAAACGTTTTTCCTACTGATAGTACGGCAAAGAAAAGAAAAACAAAATGTGCGAAAGAGATAGACAATTCCAGTTGAGAATTTTTACAAACTTTCTGAATTAGGGTCATTCTGGTTAGCTTGTTAAAATCCAGAAAAACAACTAGCAACCAGTTTTTAAATATTTGCTTCAGCATGCTTCTCTAACACTAAATAAATCAGCAATATTTTTTTTTTTTTTCATTTTAAAACGTTTTATGGCATGAATCTCTTGGAGTATGCATGTATGTGCTGCATTATAGGCAAAAGACAAATTATAAAACAGCCAAAAACAGAATGACCTATTATCAGATCCGTTCACTTGACATTGCAATAAAAAGGTAGCGATACATTTGTGAATGTATTACTAGGATGATACTGCTCTCCCTCTGGTAGTGGTTATAACGTTTCGTGCTGACAGTAATACTGAGTTCCCTTTGCCGCCTCCCGCTTCCTCTTCCACCCTACCAAAACTTCATGCCGATTGGGTTAAAAGAAGGAGGAAGGTCATTTTTCTGTCACGCTCTGTCCCAGGTGCCGTCTGATAGACCGCAATTTTCAAATAATCAAAAATAGTTCTGATTGTTATTTAAATGAATTAATTCAATTTATTACGGAAAAGGCTACTTATGTCTACATAAACTCTGTAAAAGGAATACATTTTAATATTAATTTTATGAAATATATATATCCAAACGTAAAACTGCATAAAATGGATTTAACATTACATTATTTTATTAACACTGTAAAAAGTCAAATACTATGGCCTTAAAATTTTACTTTGTGCCATATTTTTATTGTTTACTGTGCATGTCATGGTAAAAAAATAAGAAACTCTCCAAAAAATTTCACAAAAATAAAAATTTCACTACTGCTTTGTTAGTTACTTTTTGTCTTTTCAAATGTTTTCTCTGCACTCGATACAAATTTTGGTAGAACACTCAAGGCAGATGGGCTTCTATTTTGGGTCACAGATGGAGCATGTTCTACGTTTTTCCAATCGCTCTCCATCTACTTCTAGTCTTGTTTATGCGACTCCCAACACACGGCGAATGGATGCACGCACGTGGAATGTGAGGAATTTTCACTCATTTTTCCATCTGTGGTGTTACTATAATATTCAAAATATCATCAGTCAGCAGCAAATTCCAAACTGTCAGTGGATCTGGATTGTTACCTACTTGAGCAGGTGGTCGTACAGTCGGTAAACGAATGATATGTTGACGCACACGAGAGTTCCTCAAAAGTTGCTTCGAAGACCAACGAAAATTGTTTCGACCAAAAATATTTCTTGTAGACTTCTTAGCTGATGATACTGTCTCCATATGTCCAGTGGCGTAGCTGTATCACCGAGGGCCCCGGGGCAAAAATGACATTGGGGCCCTCTTTAAACTGAAACTATACAGATACAAAACTACTTTCTCATCAGCTTCTTACCGACCACTAGAAGACAAAATAAGGCAAATCTAAATACTACTAAGTAAAGTATCACGTGCAATGGACGAGTTAATATTTAATTGTACGCTCTAATATAACTGTGTCAGTTTGTTTGTTATGCTTTCAAGCAAAAAATAATGGGTGGTTTTTTTTTAAATTTTGCAGAGGAATAGAGTTCGACTTGGGTAGGACACACAGATAAAACGACCTCATGAGATAGTTTTGGAATTTGCTCCATACTAGGAGAATGAAGTTGCAGGCAGAAGCTTCACTGACTACGCGCCTATCCACTATCCATATTTTCTCTTCTTCTTGCACGAATTTCAGAGTGCAATTCGTTAGAGCACTTAATTGGGATTTATGATTAAGAAGCACACCCTTGGGGGTATTCACTACACAAACAGGAGTTAGTATAACAATACCGTTCTGTACTTATACACTACAGATACTTCATATTCAAATGTGGTCACACCGTTTATTGTCATACACACTACTAGTAATTCAGCGCTATTGACTGTTATTTCGCAACTCCGACCTCAACCGACAACACGCTAATAGTGACACGGTACACGTCTTAGCGGACAAGAAATAGACCTTGTTATGATTATATCCTGAGGTGGGAATAAGTTTGGATTTCACTTCCTGCCTTTGAGGTCGAAAATCCTTCATTCAACTAAAATATTATATAGAGTAGAACGTCGATTATCCAGAGTTATTGGGAGGCATAGATGTTCGAAGAGCCCGTTTATACAGATAATCGTACTGTACACTTCTATTACCAATAAGAAGTTTATGCAGTGTTTGGAGGCGAGCGATCATCCACACTGTGCCGAGCGGCTCGCCGCGACACGGCTTTGATGCTGCCGCTACTTCTGCTGCTATCCCGACAGAAGTGATCGGCACAGCGATTGGCGAATGGCGTCGTGTGAAGGTCCCGTTAGGAAGCTTTGCTCCGCCATTCGGTGGCCCAATGCGGTTACTATTCGAAATTTGGCGGGAGGGGAGGGAGAGGGACGTTAGGGCGGGAGAGTAAAAACAATAAAAAATTCGACGGTCTATTGTAACTTTTTCCGGAGGCAGCTCACGAAGGCCGAGGGGGGCCCTTAAGCTCGGGGGCCCCGGGGCACTGCCCCGCCCAGCCCTATGATAGCTACGCCACTGCATATGTCTGTCTTCATCATTTCGATTACATGTTTCACTCGAGGAATCCACAGGTGGCAATAAAATTTCTTCTTCACTTTCACACTGTTCTGAGTCTGAATTATGTTCACTTTGAATCTCATAGTCACTGTCTGATCCCACATCACTTCCTTAAGGGTCTTCAAACCATTTCAAAACATTATCCTCAAAATGAGGGTCTGTGAAACGCACAGTAGAGGAAGATCTCGGTGCCGAATCCATAACGTAAAGGCACAAGTGCGGCCTCTGAGACCGCTAGCACAAACGAAGACGTAATAATATTGCTCCGACTCGCGTTAACGTGGCTACTGACAGTGGAAAACAGTGCAGGTGTTGGAAGCAACGATTACGCAACGCTGTATTATCCTTCCCACCCCTGTCCATTAACAATTGAGTAACAATAAGAGCTTCCGGTCTGTGAGACCACACCTGGGACGTTAAGGGTTAACATCCTGTCAACATTAGACACGGAAAACACGCTCCGATGGTTTCATCAGGGGAAGGAAAGGAAATCATCCCCAAAGATTCCCGTCTTTGCCTAGAGTGATTTAGAGAAATCACGGAATATGTTAATCATGATGGCCGGAGGCAGATTTGAACCGCCGGCCTCCCGACTGCGAGTCCCGTGTGTTACCACTCGGTCGTCCAGGTTAAAGGCCCCTACGCACGTTCCGATTTGTTGGGACTAATTTATCGGCGGTCCGATAAATTGAACGCATCCCGACCGACTTCGCTTGTTGGGCTATTGGTCGGGCCTGGCCGTCCGTCATCCGATCCCACCACCACTCCACTCAACAAAGTGTGCATGTGTAGCGCGACCCGACTAACTTCCTGCCTGCGATCGTCAGCTGTCTGCATAGCAAACACGCGAAAAAAAAAAAAACGTTCGACAAACGGACAGGGAGGCGCTCCAATCGCTGCGTGAAGTTGGTTGGGATGTGTGTAAGCTGGTACTAATTTGGTTGGTCGTTGGTCGGTCGAAAAATCGGAGCGTGCGTAGGGGTCTTAAAATCAACAGCAGACAGGGCCGCTGGTGGTCCGTCCGTGCGATATACGGGCAATAACTAAAAAGGTAAAGCAGTCAACAGTCCGAAGATTGGTTTGAACACCACAGTGCTTTAGTAGGCATGGTTCTGTTTGGAGGTAGTATGCAGTTGCCTTCCTCCGGGCAATAAGTAAGGTTCCGTTATTCTCTAGTCATCCATATACTGCAATATTAATGACCATCACGTAATTTCTACAATGTTAGGAACCGTAACACACCTCTTCAAACGCCTCCCCAACCCTCCTATCCTTGCAGCCTAAAAATCCTACTTTCGGTTTTCTGATTGATACATGTCGGCACAGTCATTATTTTTCATAACTAAGATGTTTTCAGTTGCTGCCAGCCGCAACGATCGGACTGTCTTAAGCCCTTTTTAAATGATGAACGAATTTGTAATAGATTGATAATAAGTTGCGTCAATGGCTGCCGTCGGTTTTAACGGGGTAACTAGTACGATCGCGCTAGAACCGAGACGCGATAATCGTAGCGATAAAGAAATAACGTCAGTCATCAATTCGGTACTAGTACGTTAACTGCGCATGCGCGAGGTAGTAGCTGTCTGTTGCACTCACGGCTCCAATCAGTCTGCCATTTTGCTTCCTAGTTACGTGTATTTCGACTTTTATCAGAGATTGTGATCGTTTCATCGTCGGTTTGAACGGGGTAACTAGCATGATTGCGCTAGAACCGACGTGCAATAATCGTAACGATGAAGAAATAGCGTCGGTACCAGTGCGTTCACTGCGCATGCGCAAGATGGTAGCTATCTGATGCAGTCACGACTCCGGTCAGTCTGCCATTTTGCTTCCTATTTACGTGCATTTTGACTTTTATCAAAGTTTGTGGTCGTTCCATCGTCACTGCTGTTGTAGTTATGGAATGGAACAAAGCTGCTATTGCACATTTAATAGAGGCGTATAGCGTAGTGCTAGCCCTTTTTGATATTTTGAATAGCCTGTACGATAATAAGTAACAGAAACTCGTTATTTTTCGTTTATAAAGCTTGACGTTACAACAGCATCCGGTTTCTTTACGTTATTACAATGTTACAGCATGCCAGAAGGGAAAAATTAAATGTAATTCCGGGATTCATTAGGCTCCTTCGGCATTAATTCTCTCATTAACATGCTGTATGCGTTGCGCTTTTCTTCTTCTCTTTTCTGAAGCCTCGGTCGCACCCAGCACCTATTTTTTCTTCGGTGTTATATCCGCCTTCTGGCAACAAAAGCCAACGCAAACTCAGCCGCCGCTATGGCTAAGTTTACCGATATTGAATTAATTTACAGAAAACGCACTACTGCTGTACGACCTCGCAAAACAACAACAAACGGGACTCATAACACTATCGATAGTATCGTTTACTTTCAGTTCACTTTACCTTCTAAACACGCTGCCGCAAAATCTTTCATGAGTTTATATTTTGGGACTAGTACGCTAGGAGCGCTTCATAGATTAATATCTATCTTGTCCACTTTCGTTCATCGTTTTAAGAAGGGCTTATAGCACCGTTAATAATGAGGATTAATTAGTAGAAAATATTAGGTATATCGGAAATATGTAAGAAATACGGTAAATAAAAACTGACTAATTTGGGGAAAAAAGGCTGTCAAAAGGGATGCATCAATTTCTTTAAAGGCACTAATTCTGAAAAAGCCCTTGAAATTCTTTCACTTAATGCCTCGAGCTGAAATCTGATTTTTATGGCAACTGCAGTTCTAATATCAGGACATGCGTTATGCCACCTTTGCCACATGTCACGAAATCTGTAGTAACTTAGCAATAATCGATCCGGAGGTTCGAGTCCTCCCTCGTGCATGTGTGTGTGTGTGTGTGTGTGTGTGTGTGTGTGTGTGTGTGTGTGTTGTCATTAGTGTAAATTAGTTTAAGTAGTTTGTAAGTGTAGGCACTGATGACCATAGTGGTTTGGTCAATTTGGTTTACAAAAACATTCGAGCATTTGAAGACAAACTTTTCTAAATTCTCACCGAAACTATTAATTCAAAATTTGGTAGAGAAACGGAGATATACATAAATATTACGTTTCAGCACATTCAAATCTACGTCTTGCTGATTGTATTCTTTGGGCTATGACAACAGTTTTCGGAAGTTTAGAAGCAGTCCCCTCTCGGCTAAGCAGAATAGATTATCCTCACGAATATAAAGAGAAATTTTTTTTTCTCGTAACGAATAACGTACAATAATACGAAGGAATATTCGTATGGGGTCTAAATGTATGATTAGTTTATGTTGATAATGTGCAGTTCTGTATATAGTTGTTCTTTGTTTTTATTTTTTTCACGTGCAACAAATAACATTTGATACAGGAATGTAAGTGACTGCCTAGAGAGCAATTGTTATGTGTGCGTACTGAAACTTAATTTTTTATAAAGGAAGTGCTGAAATAATAATCTTAATCTAATATACTGAGTTTTGAATTGGATTATGCCACAGAACCAACATCTGATGACTTTATGTCATCGGAACATGAAATAAATATGGCGTAAGTTACAGGAAAAAAAAACAGTATTGCGAAGCGTAACATTAACCTAGAAGTGAACAAAGTTTGCGTTAAACCACCTCTGGGCCTGAACAACACAGTCTCGCTTATTAACAAGGTCAGTTATATCTACGAAAGAAGATAAATGTAGCAAATGAACGTCTTATTTATAACCAAGGGAAATTCACCTCATCGGCACTAATGCAGTGACGTGTTCTCGAGAAAGGAAAGCTCATAATTACACACAATTGACAAAGTAGGAGAGTACACAGGTGGGTGTGTACGTTATTGTAGCTTACAGAAGAGAACACGGTAAACACAAGCACGTGACGGTTCTTGATAGAAAGTGGTCTTTGTTTTACGCCGTTGCACGTGCTCGGAGTGTTGACTCTCTGATAGTCCCGTAAAACAGCCGCCCTCGCTTTCCCGCAAACAAAGCGCTTTTTGCACTTCCGTCGTGCACTTTCACGCTCGCCAGCTCAGCGTGAAGTCGTCGGCACACGGACCGTGCATTCATTTAAACGTCAGCGTCGAGCTTGCGGAATGCACCGTGGTGCTAAATGCCCAGAAACTATGCCACGGTACGTGTACCTCAACGCGGTATGCTCAAACTATCCTTTTCCAAGCTGAGAAAAAGAATTTTCAATCTCTATGCAAAATGTAGCAGTTTCCGTTGTAACATTTACATGCTATTTAAGTAATTACAGCGTTTCAACATTCCGATGTACGGGGGTTCTGCTCGCTGCAACATTATTCTCCTGGGGCGTCGTGGTAGAAATAAATACTCTATATGTACAATTTTTCACTTCTTCCTTAATTTAAATCAAACTTCTTCTCCACCAAAACATTACAAATTAGAAACATCAGAACAGTAGTACTTCCATTTCAAAACAAAGACTGACATAGCTTCCAGTGCACTTTAGAAAAGCCAAAACTCGAACTCTCCCACGCAAGGCGGTGAGGCAAATATATAACATAGGCAATAATGACCTTACATTATGCATTGTTCATAACGATTGAATATACTAATTTACAATGAACAAACACGCAAAGAAAAAGTTTCATGTACACAAAAATAATCACAATATAAAATGAAAACTATACACGCAATAGTTTTAGATCGCACCTATCTTTTTAAGTTTTAATCACACTACTTTTTTTGACAACAAACCGAAATGTTAACTGTCAATTAATTAGTTAACGAGCACATGATACATGTTCCTAACATACATTGAACTATCAGTTATCTTGGCAATTCTCAAAATCTCACGTCAGTCAATATATACAGAGAATTATAATATTCAAATCTCGACTTATTACATTAATCACACAATTAGCTGGTCTACACAACTTGTTTATGAGCCTAACATATATACAATGCTATTTGTTTTCATTTCTTTTTGTATTTCACAAAAGTTTTTACAATTCGTCTGTTTCAGTTTTTAAATAACATACAATGACGAAACTATTGTTTATAGAACTGTCTGGACACGTCGTATACAAATCTCTTAATTAATGAAATATATCAGTTGTTTTAATCACAGTGTCACTGAGACACTGTCCTACACTGATTCCTAGGCTGGCTATTTCGTTTGCAACTTCACACGCAACATTTATCACTATTAAACAACACGATTCCGGGTCTGACGCAGACGGTATCGTACAATAACATTGAGATGAGAGGTCCAGCAGTATCGTCACACGATGCATTTAGACCTCTAGATGCAAGTAAAAATATTTTTAAAAAATTTTCAAGATCATACTTTTTTCACGAAAAGTGACCCGCATGATCATGCTAATCAAAATAAAAACGTGTCTAACATACCGCTGATGCTCCGTAAATTTGCTTAGCCACTCTAAATATTTTAAATGAAACATTCTCTGTCTAAAATACTGCAGCAGTGTCATAAAATAATTAAATGTAAGAAATTACATAGCATTTACAATGACTGCATTGTTCTATCTTCTTGTGAATATAATAATATATTTCTATACGATGCGAACGCTACCAAATGCTACAGCTAACAATCAAAAGCCAGGAACGTCCACTATTGGCGCCGCCCAGGGTTAAACCCAAAAGTTACATTGTTTATGTTCAAAATGTTCACATGTTTGTTAAGCTTATGGGACTTAACTACGGGGCCATCAGTCCCTAAATTTACAAACTACTTATAAACTACCTTATACTAAAGACGGCACAAATATCCATGCCCGAGGGGGGGTTCGAACCCCCGACCGTAGTGGCCGTGCATCCGTGACTAAAGCGCCTCAGTCTCCTCGGCCACTACATTGTTTATCAGCAGCATTATTGAAACCAAACTCGCACGATCTTGCGGGTAAGGTCGGAAAGGACTATAAAGGCTCAGTGGCGACTGGTGATAATGTGCTAATGTGCTGCAGCACACTGTAAATATATTTCTAAAATTATGCCATTTCTCTTCGAATGCAAGCGAGAAATCGCTATAAAATTACATCTTTTCTCTTGGAATACGAACCAGATATCACAATAAAATTATGCCAGTTTCTTTCCAATGCGTATTAGAATGCTAGTAATAAGGATGAAAACGTATTTTGGAACGGTCTCGCCGCGATACCTGAAAACCAGCTCCGTGTGCTGAAGTGTGATTCAGCCGCGCTGGTACGTGCGCAGAGGCGGCGCAGTCGTCTGTTCGTTAGTGCGCATGCTCAGACGTGACGTCAGGCCTGATGGCTCATTTGTGCTTATACCGACTGCAGCACCAGATCAATCTTTCTCTTCGCGCTGCATGTAACCGCTGCGGAAGAATAGTATATGACGAATATTGCGGCATACAGAGTCAAATAGCGCGCTGGCTCAGGCATCTTGCGTCTCTCAAACCTACCTGTGTGAGGCTCGTATTCAAATACCTCTGACTAAATTTGTAATTTCTGTAAATAAAGTTAATATTTTTTAAACGTTATATTTACTACCTGCAGTGAATACATGCAGTTGGCAGCGCTGTTATAGATTCCCCTGAAGGTCTTACTGTCAATACAGTATTAATTTATATTTAATTAAAGGCAATCATACAAAGGTTGACTTTTTATTTTAGTATATTTTGTTTCCTGTTTATTTTTGTAATATTGTAGCACACTGGTCAAATTTTGTACGAACCGCCACTGTAAAGGATATTGTAACATGAGAAATACAGGACTCGAAAAGAGAAAGTGCCATTTAACTGACTGCAGATAATCTGTCGGTTAGGTAAAGCCAATCTACAGAACATCATTTCCCAGAAAGCGCGCAAAATAAGTTACATAACATCCAATGTTATAGAAAGTGCGTCTGTTAATTTAATAAAAGAGTGACAGTAGCTATCAATAAAATCAAAGGAGGGTAAAATCACATATAAAGGGTGTATCAGAAAGGATGGCGCAAACTTACGCGGTTGAAGGTACACGATAATAGGAGCAAATACATCCGATTAAACATGGCTCCACAAACCAGACGTTTGCGAGATAATTACGAATGTATGATTTCGAGCCGCCAATGACGTCATTGAAAAATACTGTCCTAGTTAGTACATTTCATTTGAAATTTAGACTTTACTACTAAGATTTACATCGCATTTAGTTCACATTTCATTGACGCTAATGTAAACATCGTCCTGGTTAGTACAAATGAATTTCAAATTTAGACGTTACTATTAGGTTTTACATCACAGTTCACATTTTACGTATGGGTTACCTGTTGAAGAAGGTGTTCGAAGTGTCTTCCTTGCTTCTTGTAGCAATACTGTGCTCGTTCCGGCAATGAATTTCGAATACTTTCGAAAATCCCTGGATCATTTCGGGATTCTTTACAAGCGTGTACAACTGCCCGAATGATCCACGGGTTTTGGAAAGAATTCTAAATTCACTGCTGAGACGAACACAATATTGCATCCAGATGCAAGGAAGACACTTCGAACACTTCCTTCAACTGGAAACCAATACGTGAAAAGTGAGCTAAATGTGATGAAAACGTAGTAGTAAAGTATGAATTTCAGATTAATGTGTACTATCTAGGACTATGTTTACAATTACGTCAATGGTGGCTCGGAGCCATACGTTCTTTATTATCACGTCAACGGCTCGTTTACTGGGACAGTCTTGCTTCTATTATCGTGTACTTTCAACCGTATAAGTTTGCGCAATCCTTTCTGATAAGTCAAACAGTCACCTGCTTGAGAAAATCACACTATCAATTCGTTTTCTACCTTCATTTTCCCCCCAAAACCTCTTCATTAATTCACTACGTTTTTTCTTCTCCCCACTTTTATTCCTTGTTCTTTCGTTGGACCTTGCCCAATATTTTGTTGTTTCTGAATTTACTCCTGAACTCTTTACTGTCTACAATCTATTTTTATTATATTATTACTCGTTCCAGCTAGTTAGTATTTCGTTTGTATTAACGACGTTAAAAATTATTTTTGTGTGTCTGTTTCCATCCATCCTACATACGTGTCCACATAACTTTAGGTGACTTTTCCTAAATTTATCTGTGATGATGTCTGTGTTTTTATAGAGTTCCTTTGTAGGACTTCTGATCTAAGATCCGTTTCGGAGCATAGCGCCATAAATTTTCGTAAGAATTTTTCGGTCTTTTTTCTAAAGATCGTTAATTTTTTCACCCCTCTCATTGTAGTGGTGTCTCCGCTATAAGGCGTTTGGTAAAGCAACAGTTTTGCATTGTCTTTTAGCATTAAGAGATACTGCTTTTTTATTTCAGTGATTCCATGTTAATATGTACGCCTTTTGCAGTTGAAGTATCCTTTGCGTCTTGAAGATAGTGTTTAGACCTGTGGGTTGGATTGTTTCTCCTAAGTAGGTACTTGAAGTGAGTGAATCGCGAGATTTTCCCATACTGAGTTTGCAGTGGCGTGTACAGGTACCCATGCAGCTTCAACACGATACCACAGTTCATCAAGAGTAGTGAGTGGCGTATTGTGACGAGACAGTTGCTCGGCCACCATTGAGCAGACGTTTCAGTTGGTGAGAGATCTGGAGAATGTGATGCAGTCGAACATTTTCCGTATCCAGAAAGGCCTCTGCAACATACGGTCGTGCATTATTCTCCTGAAATGTAGGGTTTTGCAGGGATAGAATGAAGGGTAGAGGCACGGGTCGTAACACATCTGAAATGTAACGGTCACTGTTCAAAGTGACGTCGATGCGAACAAGATGTAACCGAGACGTGTAACCAATGGCAGCCCGTACCACCACGCCGGGTGATACGCCAGTATGGCAATGACGAATACACGCGGTGTCGCAAAACACGGATGCGACCATCATGATGCTGTAAACAGAACCTGGATTCATCCGAAAAAATTACGTTTTGCCATTCGTGCAGCCAGGTCCGTCGTTGCGTACACCATTGCAGGCGATCCTGTCAGTGATGCAGCATTATGGGTAACCGCAGCCATGGTCTCCGAGCTGATAGTCCATGCTGCTGCAAACGTCGTCGAACTGTTCGTGCAGATGGTTGTTGTCTTGCAAACGTCCTCATCTGTTGACTCAGGGATTGAGACGTTGCTGCACGATCCGTTACAGCAATGCGGATAAGATGCCTGTCATCTCGACTGATAGTGATACGAGGCCGTTCGGATCCAGCACGGCGGACCGTATTGCCCTCCTGAACCCATCGATTCCATATTCTGTTAACAGTCATTGGATCCCGAGCAACGCAAGCAGCAATGTCACGATACGATAAACCGCAATCGCGATAGGCTGCAATCCGACCTTTATCAAAGTCAGAAACCTAATGGTACGCATTTCTTCTCCTTACATATGGCATCACAATAACGTTTCACCAAGCAACGCCGGTCAACTGCTGTTTGTGTTTGAGAAATCGCTTGGAAACTTTCCTCGCGTCAGCACGTTGTAGGTGTCGCCACCGGCTCCAACCTTGTGTGAAAGCTCTGAAAAGCGAATCATTTGCATATCACAGCACCTTCTTCTTGTCGGTTAAATTTCGCGTCTGTAGCACGTCATCTTCGTGGGGTAGCAAATTTAATGGCCAGAAGTGTAGTAGACGCTGAAGGCATTTTAAATTTTTATATTCGGCTGCTGTGAAGATGTAGAATACAATGAAAAGAAAATACATTTCAATTTCGCGCCCATATCATCCGTTTAATCACCTATTGAAGCAATTTCAAATCAAGAGGTAAGCAAGAAATTCTTTGTCACGTAATATTTGATGAAGATTCATCTGTCAAATTCAGACATGATGGGCAATGCGAAATCGTGTGCAAAACATGTAAATGTGGTGGTACGCTGCATTTATATGCTCAGAGACCAGAGTTACACATCGCGTTGGTGTATAGATCACTGTTGTTTTGTCTAAAGCCACTGGGATGAGTATATTGTTTACGCGTCTGTTTTCTGCATGGAGATCATATGGTTTACCGATTCTGGGGCATGCTACACACAACTGTCCATGAGATATACAAAGGTTCTATATTCCATCCATCTCTTCCCTGTTCTCACCTCTTTTCCACATGCTTAACACCATACTCTTCTTCCTCCTTCCTATCAAGTCCCCGCAAATATCCATCTCCTTTCCATCTTCAGTCTACAATTTCCTCCTGCTTCCTCTCTTTCACCGCCCTTCTAATCTCCCGAACTGCTGCCCAACTTCTCATCTCCCTTCCTCACTCATCCAATTTCCTTATTCCACTTTCTCTGTACATCTTCCCATCATCATCCACACAAAACACTGTCCTAATTTCTTCCTGGATACTATTTAATTATTATGTATTATGCGGACGAAGTTTGGCTTAGAAGGAGAGCTTGACTATGTGGCATTTAGTGTTCACACACGTCAGATTGTGACTGACTCAGACGATGTAATTGACGGTAAGTCATCGAGTAAAACAGAAGTGATATCTGGCGTTCCACATGGAAGCGTTATAGGTCCCTTATTCTTCCTCGTGTTTATAAACGATTTAGGAGACAATCTGACTAGCTCCCTTATACTGTTCGCGGATGATGCTGTCGTTTATCGGTTAGTGAAGTCAATTGAGGATCAAAGGCAACTGCAAAGCGATTTAGACGAAATTTATGCATGGTGCGAAAATTGGCAATTGACACTAAATAAAGAGAAGTGTGAAGTAATACACATGACCACTAAAAGAAATCCGCTGAACTTCAATTACGCGATAAATCAGTTAAACCTTAAGGTCGTAGATTCTACCAAATACCTAGGAGTTACAATTACGAACAACTTTGACTGGAGAGAACACACAGAAAATAATGTGGGGAAGGCGAACCATAGGTTACGTTTCATCGGCAGAACGCTTCGAAGATGCACCACCTCCACCAAAGAGACTGGCTACATCACACTTGTGCGTCCTCTCCTGGAGTACTGTTGCCCCTTGTGGAACCCTCACCAGGCGGGATTGACGGAAGACATTGAGAAGGTTCAGAGAAGGGCAGCTCGTTTTATCACGTTACGGGTGGGAAAGCGTCACGGAAATGTTGCACGAATTGGGGTGGAAATCATTAAAAGAAAGACGTTATTCATTGCGGCGTGATCTGTTTGCGAAGTTTCAATCACCGACTTTTAGTTCTGAATGTGAAAATATTTTGCTAGCACCCACCTACTTAGGGAGACATAACCATCCCAATAAAATAAGAGAAATCAGATCGAAAACGGAACGATTTAGGTGTTCTTTCTTCCCGCGCGCAATTAGAGAATGGAACGGTAGAGAAAAGTTATGAAAGTGGTTAATGAACCCTCTGCCAGGCACTTGAATGTGATTTGCAGAGTATCTATGTAGATGTAGATTCTCTGCTAATTTACACGGTAAGACAAGGTGTTCCTAAAATACACCGAGGAACGTCAAAGTCCTGCTTCTTGTGCGTGGAAGTCCATTCTCTGATGATTTTCTCCAGACCACAGTTGAAGAAGGTCCACGGAAGGCCATTTCCCTTCGTGACTCCTCTCTGGATGGAAAAGCTCGCGGAGATTTCACCTCTGAACTTGACTTTGGAGGTGGTGTTCTTCAGAATAGCTTGAACCAGTCTGGTAGTCTTCTCTTCTAGGTCTAGTTCCCAAAAGGTAAAGAAGAGGGTCTGTAGATATATTGAGTCGTACGTCTCTTGGAAATCTACCATAATGGCTACTCAGGGATGCACCATTCGACTCCTATATGCTTTATGGTCTTTGCTGATCTTTATTTCTTCCCTGTTGGGTGGATACAGAGTCCTGGTACCTGAGAGTGGGCTTGGCGAAAGGTAGTCTATTATTCGTTTGTTTTGCACTGAGGAGTTGCTGGAAGTATTCTGCAAAGGTATTTGTAGAGTCACATTTATTTGGAGCTTCCCGTGTGGCCCCCTCTGAGCTGTAGGGTTGGTGGCGTGCATGAAGTCTGTTTCTTGAGACTGTATAGATTTCTTGAATTTTCTTGTTCTTCTTCCTGTAGTATTTGAGACCTGTAGTTACTCTCGGTTTTACGGATGATAATGTTGTTTTCCTTTGCGCCATGAGTGCGCGTATGCTGGCCTCATCTTTGCGCTGAGTAGGTATATTTTCATGAGCGGCATCCAGTAGACGTAGAACAGGTCACCTTTGTTTCTGTTTGTTCTTCTCGAGACTGATTTGGAAGTCGCCATCCCCACTGCTTCACTTTATACACAGACATCAAAAGAGTGTTGCATCGCCTTGGTTCCAAGGTCTCATGAACACAGACCATTCCTTGGATTGTCTGTAGATGTCACTCAACCCCCACAAAGATATAAACAGCCACGAATTAGCAATGGAGTAAGTCGGGCGATCAGTTCCAGCCATAACACCTCGAAGTAAGGTCAAATTCGTAGCTTGATCGTAATCGCGTTGTTACTTTGTGTCAGAAGGGGCTATTTAAGGGAAGTCCAAAGATATCGGACTGAACATAAGCGATTATGTGCGGACGTAGAGGACGTGCAGAGATAGTGGAACTGTCGATGCCTTGCCCAGTTCTAGCCTCTCCTAGTCTATCAAAGCAGCTAATGAACGAAAAGTTCTCGGGTTTTCGATCGCGTCAAGTGGTTAAAATCCCACGAGCTTTCGGCCATTGTGAAGTGTGCCTGGTGGCTGCTGGTGCGGCCTTACATACGCTAGCTGCCGGCTATGACGTCACTGATGTCCGTGCCATCTCCACCTGTTGTTGTTGTAGTTGTTGTTGCTGTTTGACGCAACTCTCCACAATACCTTATCCTGAACAAGCCTCATCAACTCCACATCTCCACTCTACATCTGTCTGAATCTGCTTACTTTAATCATCTCTTGGTCTTCCTCTGCGATTTTTACCCCTCACACTTCCCTCCAACACTAAATTCACAATTCTTTGATGTCTAAAAATGTGTCCAACCAATCGATCCCTTCTTTTCTCCCCAATTCTGTTCAGTACCTCCTCATTACTTACGCGATCCACCCACGTAATCTTCAGTATTATTCATTTCAAAAGCCTCTATCCTCTTCCTGTCCGCACTGTTTATCGTCCATGTTTCACTCCCATACAAGGCAACACTCAACACGAATACCTTCAGAAAGGACTTCCTGAGGCTTAAATCAATATTCGATGTTAACAAATTTCTCTTTTACAAGAACGCTTTTCTATCCATTGCCATTCTGCATTTTATATCCTCTGTACTGCAACCACCATCTGTTATTTTACTGCCCAAGTGACAAACTTCATCTACCTCCTTTATAGTTTCGTTATCTAATCTAATTTCTTCAGCGTCACCTGATTACCTGAATTTTGCTCCTGTTAATGTTCATCTTATATGCACCTTTCAGCACACCGTTCATTCCGTTCAAATGCTCTTCCAGGTCCTTTGATGTCTCTGACAATTACTATGTCATCGGAAAAACGCAATGTTTTTAATTCTTCACCCTGAACTTTAATTCCTTGTCCAAATTTCTCCTTGCTTTCCTTTATAGTTGGATCAATGTACAAATTAAATAACATTGGGCCGGCCGCGGTGGCCGTGGAGACTGAGGCGCTCCAGTGACGGTCTACACGGCCACTACGGTCGGGGGTTCGAATCCCCCCTCGGGCATGGATATTTTTGCCGTCCTTAGTCTTAGCTAGTTCGTAAGTAGTTTGTAAGCTTAGGGACTGATGACCCCGTAGTTAAGTCCCATAAGTTCTACAAACATTTGAACATTTTTGAACATCTGAATTTCTCCTTTCGAGCTCTGATTTTTCGTATTTTATTCTGATGATCGTTTCTATCTATGTAAGTGGGAGTCAACAATATAACTTCTCATTCGGAAGAGAAGGTTGGCGATCGTAGTTTCGTAAGTAGCCCACGCCGCCGCGATAAGCGCCGTTGTTGTAATGATACCCATCCCAGATCCTGTATCATTTCAGTAACGCTGTCTCCCCAGTATCGTGACAATACGAAACGAGCTGGTCTTCTTTGGACTCGTTCGATGTCCTCCGTCATACCCACCTGATAAGGATCCCACAACTGGGTAGCGTGGTGTATGCAGCCTCTTTACTAATTCTTTTGCATCTTCTGCCAATAAAACGCAGTCTTTAGTTCGTCTTCCCCACGACATTATCTACGTGTTCTTTCCAGTTTAAGTGCCCTTCAAGTCTGACAACTGCTGTCTGGTTTTAGTACAAGTTGTAAATAACTATACGCTCCTTATATTTTAGTCCTGCTTGCTTCAGAACTTTAAAGAATTTATTCCAATCAACATTGCCAAAAGCCTTCTCCAAATCTTTAAAAGCTAGGTATTAGGTTTGCCTGTTCTTAATCTATCTTCTAGGACAAGCCGTAAAGTGAGTATTGCCTCCCGTGTTCCTACATTTCTCCTGAATCCAAACTGATCTTCACCGAGGTCGGCTTCTACCAGCTTTTCCATCCCTCTCTAAATAATTCGTGTTAATATTTTGCAACCATGACTTATCAAACTGATGGTTCTGTAGTTGTCACACCTGCCTGTGCCTGCTTTGTTTGGAATAGGGATTATAACATTTTTCTCAACGTCTGAGGGTACTTCGCCTGTCTCATTCATCTTACACACCAGGTGATACAGTTTTGTCATGGCTGCTTCTCCCAGAGACTTCTCCACTTATGGTAACGTTTTTGGCTCGGTGGCCGGTGTGCCCGCTTCAACTTCGCGATGGCTGCGTTCCCCGCCGCTTTGAGCTGCAGGTCGCCGTCTCTATTGTGAGTATTATCACTGATTTTAATTTATATTGCTTCCTCAATAACGCAATCCCAGAAACCGTTGGTGCGAGCCACCATCGAGGTATCATCCAACTTGATTCGGTGGCCTTTTTGTAAAGCATGTTCTGCTGCTGACTTCTCTGGGGTAGGGTAGACGATAACACCTCTCATGTTCCTTCCTGCGTTGTTCTACGGTTCGCATAGTTTGTGCGACGTAAGATTGACCACACTGTATCCTTTAGACTCCAGGTGTTCTGAAACCTGTTGCATCTTTAACTGGCCTCAGTAATAGACGGCCGGCCGCGGTGGCCGAGGTGACTGAGGCGCTCCAGTCACGGTCAGCACGGCCACTACGGTCGGGGGTTCGAATCCCCCCTCGGGCATGGATATTTGTGCCGTCCTAGTTTGTAAGTAGTTCATTAGTAGTTTGTAAGTTTAGGGACTGATGACCCCGTAGTTAAGTCCCATAAGCTTGACAAACATTTGAACATTTTTTTTGAGTAATAGACGAATTTTTGGCGGAGGTCTAAAAACCGATTTGATTTTGTGTCTTTCCAGCAGGCAGCTTATCTTGCCTGACAGCCACATAATTTCAAGAAAGCAGGCTTCTTTCCTGTTCATCGTCCGTGTTCTTACTATGATTTTTATCTGAAATCACGTCATTTATTTCAAGGCGACTGTATCCATTGGTCCTGAACACTTTCTGTAGGTGGTTCAATTCGTGGAGCATGTTGTCGGAATCTCATGCTGTTCTTGCACGATGCACCAATGTTTGTAATACCCTGTGATTCTGTGCCGAGTGATGCTGGTTGTTGGCGTGCAAGCAAAGCAGCTAAAGATCGCTACTTACAGATTTGATTTTCGAGAAACCCTAAGAGGCACGCCACCATGCTCAGTAATGATTTTCATGCGGCCACAGGACGTCGTGTTTAGACTCAAACTCAACGTTACAGGCTGTAAGAGACGCAACTTCCCTCCTGAGTCATGGCGAGATCCAGCTATGATATCTAGACAGAACTTTTGCTCCAGGAACTCGTCGGAATTGGCATCAAGTGCTATCCATAGATGAAACACGTATCTACCTTCTATCAGACAATCGTCGGTTTGGGTGACATACTGTCCAGCGAGTGCAGCAAGGTGATGGTTCCCTGATGCATTAGGACGGCGATGTGTGGGAATGCGATCCATCAAGGTAACGGCATCGTAAGACTAGAATGGCCATCATGTTCCCCAGGCATGAACCCTATCGAATACTGAAGAGGGGTGTTTTTCGACGGGACGACCCACCAAATAATCCGAGAGGTCTATGCCGAATCACTGTTCAGGATTGGGACGATCTGGACGAACAGCCCCTTGATGATATCCTGGACATTAAGCCATGAGTAGAGATGGGGACTGTAGTTCCTTTTACGGAACCGTTCATTTTGGAACAGTTCTTCTTACTGGACTAGTTCAAGGAACTAGTTCAAATGAACTATATAGTTCACTTTAAGTAGTTCCGTGAACTATTTGAACTGCATCACTTTAAATAATTCGGGGAACTAGTTCAAATAATATATTAATTTTTGATCAAGAAACTAGATCCCAATATTGGTAGTTTTAGCTTTAATACTGTCCAAATAGGGACGTATTTTTGGAAAGATTTTCACGCGAATTTCATTTTGTATTTCCTCCTTTAGGGACGAAATTTGGAAAATGTCCCTTCTTAAACGATGCCGCGAATATAACATCAACATCCTCTCCAAATTTTAAGTTCCAATCCTTAGCGGTTTCGTTTGAGAGATGGTGACTCATATTTCACTCCTTTAGGGGTTGAATTTCAAAAACACCAAACATTTATTTATTCTAACCGAGAAGTCAAATAACATTTTTAATAGACGTATCTATAAAAATGCTTTAGAAGTTCTTTAATTATTTATTTTCATGCTCATTATGTTAATCCAATGATAATGAGATCGATTTCCTACAAACCTTACATATAATTTAAAACCTTTCCGAAACTTTTACACTGACTCCTCTGTAAGATTGAGGGAAAAATTATATAATTTTCTACCGTTTATGGAGTAAAATCTCAACATCAGGAAGATTTTATTTTTTCATCTACACTACCAAAGGTTATTCTTAAAACATATTGGATACAGTAACCACAAACATCGCTGAATTTACTACAAAAATTATCACTGTATGTCACATGGCTTAAGAGACAAGTCTCAACATCAACAATGAAACGCATAGACCACTATGATTTCTTAAAGAATATCGCAAATTACCCAGAGTATACTTCATCAACTTCTACATCTGTAATCAACTGAACTAAGTGAATTAACTAAGCCTTTTCGGTCTTTCGGTACTACATAGTTAGCGCAGTACTAACTAATTAATCAACTGAACTTACTTTTAGGTGGGGTGGGGTGTACTCAGTATCAAGGGAAGGGTTATTTGAACAAGCGTCTTCTAATTTTCAGTAGATCAGGAAAGCAAGAAGAAATATAGTTCACCAAAGTGATCTAAAATGAACCACAGTTCATTTCATGGAACAGTTCAACTAGTTTGTTTTCACATCCCTAGATCGACGAATAAATGCTTGCATCAGTGCTACAGGACGTGTAGCCGCGGATTATGCTACAATTTGGAATTCAAATTCAGAATTTGTAGACGATTGTCTGACAACTTATCAGTTTCTATTTTCTTGAGCAATAAAGAGAACTGAAATGTTGTTTTTATGTGAAGGATCATGAACCCCTAGAAACTTAACGATTTTACCAATCTGGTATACGTCATTCTTCTGCAGTAACACACTTAAAAAGCTTTTATTCTGTTATTGTTTGAATTTCTTATCGTAACAATTGGGAGATAGCTTTATTACTAGTCACATCCTGTATTTTATATCCCTTCTACTTCTCCCGGTACGTTTTCTTGCTGACCAAATAGCCCAATACGTCTCCCACATTCAGTGTCTCAATTAGTAGTGTAGTTTTCTGATGTACATTGATTTATACTGTTCTTTTTCCTTTCACTGACTTTGACCTTATAATCTATTTCCAGTAAATCCTGTGTTTAGTGCAGAGCAGACACCATTAATTTGTGTTTGGCATGTGTTTGCATGTCATGCCGATTTCAGAGTTCGTGGAGCTACTGTAAACTGTTCCAGGTCACGAGACATGCATACATCTGGAATTTAATTACTGGAACTAGAATGAAATATCATTGTGAGTTACAGTAAACTGTGTGGCATTATTCCGTAACACAATACAGTGGCACGTGTCAGCTAAAGACGAAACTGCCGTTACGGCCAATTTCGATTATTTATTGTGTCTGCGGCAACCGCATTCCAGCTATTACTGTAATCTCTTTTACTCACGTCTTAGATATATCGGTACTGTTAATAATTTATGTCTGATGTATTTTATCTTATATTTGTATTCTGAATGGTACAGGCTGATACATATATGAAGCAGGGGTACAGCGTACACTATTACTAAAAACGTATCAGCCAAGAATAGTCAATGTTATGTATACGAATAAAACATATTTGCCGATTGTACGTAAGAGCATCACGTCGGCTCGACCGATTTAGATGACCTTTCTTTCCTTTATTTCGTAAATTCTCAGGACAAAATTTGTTGAAGAATTTTTTAATACAGCAGCTAATTGATAAAAACTGAGATTACTGTTTTCATTGGGTTTTGAATGACCTCAACACTATAACTCACGATTCGGATAATAGAGAACTCTTTTCTTGCTTTGTTCGTTACGGCCCTGTAAAAGTTTTCAAAAAGAAAATCGGAATAGTCTTGTTGTAGATGTTGTTGTGGTCATGAGTCCGGAGATTGATTTGATGCAGTCTTCCTTCTCAAAATTTCTCGTTGCTTTCCTTCACAGATTGATCAATGTACAAAGTGAATAAAATTGGTGAGAGGCTACACAATCCTGTCTTACTTCTTCCCCAACCAATGCTTCCATTTCGATCCCTTCAACTCTAATAATTGCTGTCTGGATTTTCTATATGTTGTAAATAACCTTCCCTTCCATGTATTTTACTACTGCTGACCTTCATCATTCGAAAGAGTGTATTCCAGTCAACATCGTCAAAAGCTTTTTCCAGAACTTCATATGAATATAGATAGAACTCTCCTTAATCTAAGTCGTAAGGTAAATATTGCCTCTGTTTGTGCCTACATTTCTCCTAAATCCAAGTTGATCTTCCCCGAGGTCAGCTTCTACCGGCTTCTCCATTCTTTTGTATATAATTCGTGTTAAAATTCTACAACCATGACATATTAAAATGATGGTTCTATAATTCTCACACCTGTCTGCGCCTTATTTCTTTGGAATGTGTATTATTACATTTTTTTAAGTCTCAGGGGTTTTCGCCTGTTCCATATATCTTACAAAACCAGGTTAAATATTTTGTCGTAGCTGGCTCTCCCCGAGACTTCGGCATCTCTTAGGGAATGTCGTCTACTCCATGGGCCTTGATTGTGCTTAGGTCTTTCAGTGGTCTGGCAAATTCTTCTCTCAGTATAGTATCTCTTATTTCACCTTCATCTACTTCCTCTTCCCTTCCTTCGAAATTGTCTCGAAGTTCCTTTCCTTTCCAGGACCCCTCTATATATTCTTTCCACCTTTCAGCCTTCCCTTTAGTAAGGAAAATTGGAAACTTTAAAAAACTCCAAAAATCATAATATTTGTATGCAATCGCTGTCATATCTGACGATAGGTACGTGGCTGAGGATACTTCGCAATACACTTCGATGTCTTTTGACTGATCAATAAATTTCATTACCGTTTTTCTTATCATCATGAAACTTTGTACATGTATGTTGTATTTTTAACTATGTCATGATACAGAAAATGCATTACATCACCTGATATTCTTCTACCCTGCTGTCAGTTCACCTGCAATCATTTTGTAATCATTATTGATAATGTCAAAGGAACTACAAATTGTAACTGTATGATATAGTAAGTTTTATTTCATAATAGACTGTTCACTACATCATTGCAACTGAGTCAAGTACTTGACCACGTCATGACTACTGACTGAACTGACTACTCTCGTGTCATCCTGCGCGCGTATGTATAAATAATACTTGATTTAACTTCCGTAAAAATAAGTGTACATTTTCACAAATAATATGAGTAACAGATTATTCAGTATAAACGAAAAGTATTTTTAAAAGTATTTAAATAACAAATGAAAGTCGAAATTAGATGTGTATGCAAATTATGATTAGAGCAGTGTAGATTTGTTTAAATTATATTGGATAGTTTTAAAACAATCGCAAAAATTAGCTACTAGCAGGTCATGACAAATTTTTGAGTTTATTTTAAATAACCTCAACAAATGTTAGTTAAGAAAATCCGTCTAAAAATATGAATGATTGCTCAATACAACAACTGATTGCCATTACGAAATTTTTACAAACTGAAGTAATTTGATTAAATGATCCAGACAGCAGAGTTAGTGGTATGACAAAGTATTTTCGTAATGTATTTTAATAATCTGTCTCTTAGTCTCCCTCTGCGATTTTTGCACCACACAATTCCCTCCAATTCTAAATTTACGATTCCTTCATGTCTAAGAATGAGTCCTACTAATCGACCGCTTCTTTTACTCAAGTTATGCCAAATATTCGTTTTCTCCCCAATTCTGTTTAGTATCTCTTCATTAGTTACGCGATCTACCCATCTAATCTTCAGCATTGTTCTGTAGCACCACATTTCAAATGTCTCTATCCTCTTCCTGTCGAAACTATTAATCGTCCAAGTTTCACTTTGTACAGGGCAACACTCCACACAAATTACTTCAGAAAAGACTTCCTTACATTTAAATTAATATTCGATGTTAATAATTTTCTGTTTTTCAAAAACGCTTTTCTTCTCATTATCATGCTGTATTTTATATGTTACTTTACTGCCCAATTAACAAAACTCATCTACCATCGTTATTGTTTCGTTAACTAATCTAATTCCTTCAGAATCGCCTGATTTTCTAAGACTGCATTCCATTACCCTTGTTTTCTTCTTGTTAATGATCATCTTATACGATACTTTCAACAATGTTCATTCCAATCAATTGCTCTTCCACGTCCTTTGCTATCTTTGACGCAATTACAATATGATCAGCTAAACGTAATGTTTTTTATTTCTTAACCTGAACTCTAATTCCTTATCCAAATATCTCTTTGCTTTCCTCCGCAACTTGCTGAATGTGCAAATTGCATAACATTGGAGAAAGCTACAACCCTGTCTTACTCCCTTCCCAACCACTGCGTCCCTTTCATGCTCTTCAACTCTAATAACAGCTGTTTGGTTAATGTACATTTTGTAAATAACCTACCTTTCCCTATATTTTACCCCTTCTCAAACACTACAGTGTAACATGTCACCAGAAATTCTCTGTTTGCATTTGAAGTAGCAGTTCATCACGCTAAATTGTAGCCTGGTGAACACTGAACATAGTGAGTTGTTTCACAAAAATATTTCCTGCTTAGAAAAGAAACTGAAGTGTTCGCGTGATTATTGCAAAATAATGACAAGAGACGTCCTGGCAACGCACTACTACAGGAAAAAAGGTAAACTAAACTCTCTCCACCCTCACAGTCATCATCTGATGACTGAACAGCGTAATCGATAGAATCTCATTACACAAATGCTTTAAGGTAAATGGTTGTGGGCTACTTCACTCAATCCCAAACTCAGAAATAGGTGCAAAGAATCCACACAAAATTATAAACATGAGATAAATGCATGGCCCTTACAAAGTCCTGAAATTATTTTATTTGTGACTTGTAAGCAAAGTCAGTACAAAATTTATGCCGGTAGCTTGTGTAAACGATTGTGAATCACAGGTGTGTAGACTATTACTGCGTTTAACAGACAGTATTAGTACCAAATGAGGTACTGCAGCTAAAGGCATTATCAGTAGCGCTACAGCCACGAATGAGACCAACTCCATCAGTGAGGCCACATAGGTAAGATAAGTGAGGATTTTTCAAACAACGCACGTCAGTACTTTTTGCCAATACGTGAAGACGAAACCGAAGCTCTTGCAGAAGAACATCACAATTTAGATAGCGCTGTGATTTCTGCGACAGGAAGAAAGGAAAGTCTTCGTTCGTCGCATAAATCGTGGTTGTTCCTTATGTGCGGGGCACAAGAAAATAGTATGACCCTCCATGTTCGAAAAATGAATTATTTACAAGTGTCCCAGTGTTCTTTTGTTATCATATAATTTATGTATCCGTAGTATAAGTGATCCTTTTGATTGGGCATTTAGGTTTTTTGTTTGGAGTTCATTTTTATGAGGTCAAGAAACATAAGTGTATACATATTTCTTGCTAACCTTCCGAAGTTTGGTTGATTGGTTTACAAATTAAGGGACCTAGTTTGAGCGGTCATCGTTCCCTCCTTCCGAACTTCCTTTTGGTGATATTACTCCGTAATTTGCGATAATCGTAACTATTTGAAAGTATTTTCATTGTTTGTGTTTTATGCTTCTTATTTATATATTTTCGGTCTCAATTGAGGAAAAATACTGAAAAAGTAACATTTTGACAAAATAAGGCTATGCTGGGAAGTGGAACTTTGGAGGATATTATTACTGATGATCAGTAATATAGCTGACCAGACATATTTTCATCCACTTCTTTAATTTTCATCATAGTTTGAAGTAATACATCACTGAGTAAAAAATATTCATTGCACAAAAGCATGTAATCCGAATAATTGCTGCAGAAATTTATTTAAGGAACTGTGGATATTCTCGGTAGCCGTGTGTGTGTGTTCATTTATGAAATTGTAGGAAAGCTGTATTTTCCTTTTTCTACAGTTTGTGGACCCCTTTCGGGAAATGCCATGACATTTGAATGCAATGAACCAAGCCTGACCTGCAGTGACCTTGTTGCCTTTGAATTGACTCCTGTGAGCGCAGCTCTTCCAGTTCAAAAGTTTCTAGGTCCTCAGCATCAACAGTAAATCTTTCAGAATGGAAAACGTGAAAATGTACCTTTTCAAACGCAAGTCTCTTCTTTGTGACTGGTTCTTAAACTGGCGTCAAACAGCGCTATATAAATGTTTGTGACACAAATTTTAACGTTAAAAGACGACAGTTTGATAACGGCACCCTCGTGTACATATCCTCACACGTACACTGAACTCTTAAAAGCGAGGGCAGCCTACATAAAATAACAAATTGTATGTGTAAGAAAATATTAGTAAACGATATACTGAGACTGCATCTCATATTGGATATGACTGTTTTCCACGTCGTGAAATTACTGTATTTTTATCTTTAAAAGAATTTAAGAATTAAATGAATACTTAATGTTTGGACAAATGTTTTTGCGATGAACCACTGAGTTTTCAGTGACATCTTTTGACCTGGTACGCCCTTCTCATTTATCCCCTTTCTGAAATTCTATTACCGACTCTAGCATTCTGTGATCTTGCTGAAAAGGGCTGAGATAACGGCCTAGTCTACCTCGCTCAATAGCGAACGAAGGCTGTAATACCGGACGGGAAACGCTCTATAGGAAGCTGACGAAACTACTGCGACAGGGCTTCTAATAATAGATGAACAGCTATAGAAAACGTTAATGACACGTAAGAAGCATTGGGAAAGAGTGACGTAATTTCCGTATGATGTGTCACTGCCTTGCGGCTCGGTGATGCTGTAAATCCGTACGTGTCCTTGTATTACTCGCCACTTTGCATTCTGACTTCGCCTTAATTATGTGAGACAATAAAAAACACGGAAATAACTGCTTTGCTTGTCGATTCTAACGTATACACGATGTAGCGCGTCGTCTTACGTCAAGTCCAGAAACTCATCATAACGCTAAGTGTTCAAATTACAGTGAATGTAAGGGAGCTTGTATGTTTATTCAGAACATAGGACAACGCTGAAAAATTAAAATAAAAAATGTTCATTTGTGGGAAAAACTTAAGGGTGGAAGAGATACATTCGCTGACAAAATTGCTATTCTCAGTGAAGAGGAAGATTTACAAGATCTAATGAATGGAATGATGAGACTATTGAGTACCGAATAAACAGAAGAGAAACGCAAGCAGTGAGGAATAGCATAAATGAGAGTAGTACTCAACATCAAACTTGAGGACCTAGAGCAAACAGAGTTAGGGAATTCCTCGTCTCTTAAACATTTATTCAAATGTTTGTAAATCTATCGGACCAAACTGCGTGGTCATCAGTCCGTAGTTTACAAACTACTTAATCTAATGTAAACTAATCTAAGGATAACACATACACCGATGTCCCAGGGAGGACTCGAACCTCCGATGGCATGTAACCGCGCGTTCCGCAGCGAGGCGCCTTAGACCGCACGGCCACTCCACCGCGGCTAAGCATTTATTGGGCACAATCGTGAGAATACAAAATATTGGCAATTTTAAACATTACTGAATGTCAGCAACCGTAATCCAACTTTTAAAACAATTTAAATACAGCCGGTTACGTAAAATTTCAGGTTTTCGACCTGTTTTCTTCATCGCTAGCCGTAACTTCATCAGAAGAATTAAAAAGTTCACATGAGAAACATGATGTCAAAACTAAATCTTACGACAAACGTTGCTCAGGATGAAAATGGTAAAAATTAAGATCGTCCTTATAAATATAAAACAATAAAATTCCCAAACACCAATGTGTCGTCCTTCACACCACACTGTTGTTTGTGATTTTTTTTATTGTTTTATATTTTAAGGAAAATGTTATTTTTCAACTTGAGCAACGGTGGTCGTTGATTGGCGATGAGTAACATTTCCAAAGAGGCACTTCGGTGCTTCAGTGTAAATATTCTTGTATGTGAATCGTTTAGTGTTGAGTGGTGTGTTAATATTTATGCTTGTAAGAAAGGATGTGCAATATACACAGTTGTTGTTGTGGTCTTCAATCCAGAGACTGGTTTGATGCAGCTCTCCACAGTACCCTTTCCCGAGCAAGCCTCTTCATCTCTACATAAGAACGGCAACCCACATCCACTTGAATCTGCTTCCTATATCCATCTCTTGGTCTTCCTCTGCGGTTTATGCCCCACACACTTCCCTCGAATGCTAACTTCACAATTCCTTGATGTCTAAGAATGTTTCCTACCAATCGATCCCTTCTTTTACTCAAGGTACGCCAGAATTTCCTTTTCTCCCCAATTCTGTTCAGTACCTCCTCATTAGTTACGCGATCCACCCACCTAATCTTCAGCATTCTTCTGTAGCACCACATTTCAAAAGCCTCTATCCTCTTCCTGTCCGCACTGTTTATCGTCCACGTTTCACTCCCATACAAGGCAACACTCCACCCAAATGCCTTCAGAAATGAGTTCCTTAGGCTTAAATCTATATTCGATGTTAACAAATTTGTCTTTTTCAAGAATGCTTTTCTACCCATTGCCATTCTGCATTTTATATCCTCTGTACTACGACCATCATTTGTTATTGTACTGCCCAAGTAATAAAACTCATATACCTCCTTTATTGTTTGTTACCCAATCTAACACCTTCAGCATCACCTGATTTTATTAGACTGCACTCCATTACCCTAGTTTTGCTCTTGTTAATCTTCATCTTATATGCACCTTTCAGCACACTGTCCATTCCGTTCAACTGCTCTTCCAGATTCTTTGCTGTCTCTGCCAGAATTACTATGTCGTCGGCAAAGCGCAATGTTTTTAATTCTTCACCCTGAACTTTAATTCCGTCTCCAAATTACTCCTTGCTTTCCTTTATGGATTGCTCAATGTACAAATTGAATAACATTGGAGAAAGGCTACAACCCTGTCTTACTCCCTTCCCAACCACTGCATCCCTTTCATGCCCTTCAACTCTGACAACTGCTGTCTGGTTTTTGTACAAGTTGTAAATAATCTTACGCTCCCTATATTTAACTTCTGCTTGCTTCAGAACTTGAAAGAGTTTATTCCAATCAACATTGTCAAAAGCCTTCTCCAAATCTAAAAAAGCTAGAAATGTAGTTTTCCGTTTCCTTAATGTATCTTCTAGGATAAGCCGTAAAGTGAGTATTGCCTCCCGTGTTCCTACATTTCTCCTGAATCCAAACTGATCTTCCCCGAGGTCGGCTTCTACCAGCTTTCCCATCTTTCTGTAAATAATTCGTGTTAATATTTTGCAACCATGACTTATTAAACAGATGATTCTGTAGTTTTCACACCTGTCTGCGCCTGCTTTCTTTGGAATGGAAATTATAACATTTTTCTTAAAGTCTGAGGGTACTTCACCTGTACAGTATATACAGTACTTTAGGTAGGGCTTGAAATGTTGGCATTTTTTTTTTTTTAATTTTATTTTTTATTTTTTTATGTGCTTGTATGGATATTTATGGGTATTCATATTTCAAACATTATGGTACTTTTTTAATATGAGTAGTAAATGTGTTTGCAGGTTTGTGTGCTATTTTAGTTATGTTATTGTCTTTAAAGAAATTTATAACTTTTGAATGCAACTCGCTTTTCTTTGGTATACCAATATTACTTCCTTTATTTGATTTCAGTGTCAAAGCATTATTTACATCAATTTTTGGTTTGTGTATGTTTTTGTTCGATTTTCCTTTTATTGCAGTTTTGCAAGGAGTAAGTACTTACAATCGGTGAAGAATGATTTTGAAGTAAATGGCTTAACATCAGACGAGGCATCAATGTTAGCTTTGAATTGGGAATCATGGAGAAATTTTATTACAGGACAATGCTTCAGACTGAACGCTGAAAGGAATAATCAGTTTCTAATGATGATGATGCTTTTCTTTGTTGGCTTTAGAAATGGTTTTTTTCCGATTTTTCGTGTGAAATGTCAAAGTACAAGTCGTTTTGCTACAAGGCACAGAACAATGACACAGTTTCCACGCTTGAACTGAACTACTCGTGGAGACAAAGCCTATATTTTCCATTTTTCCCGTCATTTGGCAAGTGACCAACACTGTCAAATTGGACATCTTTCACTAGTACAGGAGACGAAGTTTTTCTCTTCTTCTGGACTGGTTATCCATTTGCAAATGATCCGGATAAGAATTCCCGAACACTTTTGCATAATAACTCACATTCAAGGCTTCCTCTTCCCGTCTATAAGCGTTTTTCCTTGAATGAGAACAGAATAGCAGCACAAAATTGAAAGAAACTAGTAAAACAGGCACATATGCTTGCAGTGTCTGCTGCAGCATCAGACTATTCCGAAACGTTTTTTTGCAAAAGACTATGGCACATCGCTGTTGGTTTCAAGATCGTTGTCCGTCCGACGGAAAACTTGAAACATGTTGCACTAAACGATGTGTTGTTGTAGTTTTAGATTAACATTGTTAAATATTCGGTTACGTTAATTTTCAGACTTGCATATTCATTAAAAGTTTATTTTCCATGAAATAAATACTTTTTTTAAAGTAGTTAAATCCGTCAAGGCTTCGGTGTAGCTCGTTATAATGTAAAATAAATGGTAAAAAGGGAAAAGAATTCTTCTGAACGAAGACTCACCGAGAAAATACATCAGGTGTGTAGCCTCCTTAGCCTTGCCGTGGCTACGTAATATGACAGGAAAGCTAAAATAATAATAATAATAATAATCACAGAAAAGGGCCCGCTTTCTTCGAAAATATAAATATACGATTTACTGACTGGAGCATGCAACAAGTAACTGCCTTTAAGTACCTGTGTTCTACATTCGGTCCATCTAATCTCCATCCCTTGCCTTTTAATATCTTCTTAGTTTCCTGTTTCTATCATCGTGGTTATTCAAAATGAAGAATTTGAAAACGAAAAACCGCGTTTCTAGTTTGATGATTACAGCGGCAAATGGCCATCAAGCTATTTATACAGAAAACTATGGAAAATAACATCGCCCATCAACATCATTTGCAGACTTCGTTGCAATCATGTTTTAATTTCCACAGCTGACAACGTGACTAATGTGGCACTGTAGCTGAGCGGTATCGTTTGTCACTGCAAAAGAACCAGTTAAAGTGAACGTTCCTAGAATTAGATATTAGGACACTTTTCCTGGTGTGCGGATCGTTGCATCGCAGCAGTTCGAAACCGAAGGCTGGACTAGGTAGCACTTCAATGTACACGTGTTATTATTGCTATTATAATTATTGCCATTATGAATATGTTAACGTATTATTGTTATTACTGTAATTATCCTGATGGAGATTTTAATGCATGACAAAAAGTAACATCAGAATTACTATTACGAAAACATGTACTTTCTCTTACCACTCTTAACGACCATGTACGAATACGATGTTAATTTTTTGAACCGCAATGGCAAAGTACCTCCCGAATTAAATAAGTTGTTACGTTATATGCATTTAACGATCAATAGTCCTTAAGTAAATAATCTCCTCCTAAACTACTTGTCCGATTTCGACCAAACGTGGTACACATGTTCCTTACTTTCAGAAAACAATCACTGTCCGGGTAAGAACCACCTACGACACATACGTAAGGAGATATGACGTCATAAACAATGAAAATTGTGAAAAACGGCCGCGTCATGCAATAATATTCTACATCTACTCCTAAAGTAATGGACCGATTTCCACCAAATTTGGTACAAATGTTCTTTAAGGTCGGAAATTATTTGTTGTGGTTGCAAAAACCACATACGATACATAGTTCATACGATATCACATCATAAACAATAATATCTGTCCCATCTTGCGGCGTATGATTAATTGTAAACATAATTTCTAATCTTTACGAAACTTTTTCTCGCTGACAACCCCCACAAAATGATGAAAGGAAAAAGTTTATCGCTTACTACTTTTCCGATGTTCATGATGTATGTTTACGGCATTTGACATGACGTTACAAGTTATTACTTCTACAGTGTAAATTTTATACGCCAGACAATTCACAGTCAGTACACATACATACCACTGAATGTTACTCCGATATTATATCACAGTTCGACATATAGATCATGCGATATGAAGTCATAAACAATTTGGTTCATGTAAAACCGCATCATCATGCTTGAGGTTTTGATTTATTACGTCTTTACTGCTAACACCATTCACGATACATTTTGCAGACATTAGGAACATATACAACTGAATGTACCTTCCAATTTACATCTTAATACGACGCATATTTCAGGAGATATGACGTCATAAACAATGACATCTCCGAGTAACTGCTACATCTTGCACTCTTTTTCCACGTCTCCTCCGAGAATAATGGACCGATTTCAATTACACTTGGTATACATATTGCTTACTATCCGACAACAATCGCTGTGGGGTTAAAAACTACCTACGACAACATAGTTCAGGAGATATGAAGTCGTAAACAATAAACTTTCCAGAATGAAACTTTCACTCTGCAGCGGAGTGTGCGCTGATATGAAACTTCCTGGCAGATTAAAATTGTGTGCCGGAACCGGGACTCGAACCTGGGACCTTTGCATTTCGCGGGCAAGCGCACTACCGACTGTGCTATCCCGACACGACTCACGATGCCGCCTCACAACTTCCGCCAGTACCTCGCCTCCTACTTTCCAAACTTCACAGAAGCTCTCCTGTGATCCATTCAGGACTAGCACTCCTGGAAGAAAGGATATGGTGGAGACATGGCTTAGCCACAGCCTAAGGGATGTTTCCAGAATGAAACTTTCACTCTGCAGCGGAGTGTGCGCTGATATGAAACTTCCTGGCAGATTAAAATTGTGTGCCGGAACCGGGACTCGAACATATCAGCGCACACTCCGCTGCAGAGTGAAAGTTTCATTCTGGAAACATCCCTTAGGCTGTGGCTAAGCCATGTCTCCACCATATCCTTTCTTCCAGGAGTGCTAGTCCTGCATGGATCACAGGAGAGCTTCTGTGAAGTTTGGAAAGTAGGAGGCGAGGTACTGGCGGAAGTTGTGAGGCGGCATCGTGAGTCGTGTCGGGATAGCACAGTCGGTAGTGCGCTTGCCCGCGAAAGGCAAAGGTCCCAGGTTCGAGACCCGGTTCCGGCACACAATTTTAATCTGCCAGGAAGTTTTTAATAAACTTTCCAATCACGCGACGCGTGATTTACGAAACTTCACTCATCCAGTATTTATTCGTCGCAGACAGTTTGCTAATATTACTCTCTACAAATGATCTGCATGGAAACGAAACTTAAATGGGTAGATAGTAGGCTAGAAGTCGATGTATGGAAAGGGAAGAACGATATTCCCTAAGATAAGGAAGGAATAAGTACAACCGATTTCACAGAGGAACCTACATAAATCATTTATACCAATGAATATGTACCTGCAAAATTATATCATTGTGCAACACAAACATCAATAGATAGGTAAAAACATGTCACATCATGCACCGCATTTAATACTTTCTTAATTACTACTAACAAGACAGTACTGCATTCCAGTCAGCTTGAGGATATTCGTAATCTTAAGTGTTTTCAGTAACTGTCTCTTCATCTTTTAGAAGCATCTACTCTCCTAAACTACTTCACGAATTTGCATGGAGCAACTTTGTTTCATAAAAGTGAGATGTAGGCTATGATTGAAGTATGGATGGCATAGTACAGCAAACAAGAGACAGAGGCGCTGTAGTGCACCAAAGAACTAATAGACGCCGCTGCTGTGAAATAAGTATGGGATAGTACAGCAAGAAAGCGAACGCCTGGGACAGAATAAAGCAATCTTATCTCTGCGAATATCAACAAACATTGAACATAGTATTACTGATTTAGGTTTGTGTATTAAATACTTAACGACATTTCTTTGCTTCTTTTAGCATGTTTCATTTTGTATCAAAAACTTCATGAAGATACATCTTTTCGGAGGATGACTTTTACTTACATTTGACATCTTTATGAAGATACATTGTTTCGGACAATGACTTTTACTTACGTTTGACATCTTGGCTAGGACAACTGCATTAATTGACAGTGCGATCCAACAAGAATTTTTACTGACTGAGGTCTGGAACCCTAAAGAGTCATGATACGCACATGCCCTTCTTTAATAACAGTTGCAAAAGCATCGGCATATAAGCTAATACGACATATAAAATGTCGAGCTACTACCATCAAAATGTTACTCTCATCATCAGTTTTTGTGTTCAGCTATTATACGAGGCGCGTCCAGAAAGTAAGTTCCGTTTGGTCATATAAAACGAACGGGTACAGATAAAGAAAAAATATTGATTGTAAAAAAATCTACAACAGTTAAACTACTTTTCTACATAGCTTCCGAAATTTTGTAGGCAATTGTCATAGCATGGCACAAGGTTTTGTGTGCCTTTTTCATAGACAGTTGCCGCCTGTGTATTCAACCATGTGATAACATGTTCTTTCAGCTCGTCCTCATCGTTGAAGTGTTGTCCACCAAGAAAAGATTTTAGGTGTAAGAAGAGGATTACTGTCAAAAGATGTTTTTTTCACCATAATGCCTTACGTCACACACCGAATGTGACCAAACAATTCTTATGGAAATTTCAATGGGATCTGTTTGTTCATCCTCCATACTGCTCGGATCTCTCTCCTAGCGACTTCCATCTCTTCTTACACCTAAAATCTGTCCTTGGTGGTCAACACTGCAACGATGATAAAGAGCTGTTACCACATGGTTGAATACAGAGGCGGCAACCTTCTGTGAAGGATGCATTCAAAAACTTGTGGCACGCTATGACAAGTGCCTACAAAATTTCGGCAGTTATGTGGAAAAGTAGTTTAAGAGTTGTAGAATTCTGTGCAATAAAAATTTCTTCTGTATCTGTGTACGATTTCATTTTATTACAAAACGGAACTTTCTTTCTGGACGCGCCTCGTATTATGATGTAATGATCTCTCCAAAAACCGCAAAAAGTAGTACTCTCAGTTGTAAACGCAACTCTCTCCTCTTCATTCTCGTCATATCAGAGAGTTTTTTGTAAGTCATGTGTCATTTTATTTGTGTTTCCTGGTTTTAGTCAACCCCTGACCATGGTCAAGGTAATAGAAACAAATAATACTTCGCAAAGAGCATATTCTTTTTTATATTATTCCCACGTTTTGGCAAACAGCTTCTAGAAATTCAGTTAATCTTTCAGTTTATATAGACTGAGTCCTCACAGGCAAGAAAAAGGCACATATTCTCTTTTTATAATAATTTCGTGTTCTGTCCAGCGCCGAACTGCCTGCGGATCATTTCCTTCGTGTCCCTTGCATCAGTTATAACGCCAGTTCCCCTGCCACGCGCCCCGTCATCGACACGTGCTTGACCTCGGCAGTTGACCCTAGCACTGCGGAGGCAGCTCCCACGAGACATTTGATGCGCTGGGATGCCCAGCTCCCACATGACTTAGGTGGCACGGTTTAGCATGTCTCAGACCCAAATGTTTGCCTCAGTGAGATGCGGGAACGTAAACTAGCTTTCTAATGTTTGCAAGAGTGCCTTAGGCCACGTAAGAACATCGCTCCAAATTACTCTGGCTGTTACTTTCATCAAACTTCCAACTGCACTAAATTCAAATGTTCACTTGTGTAGGTCACAGTGCATAGTTACCTTCGTCTTACAATGATTTTAATTTGGTCTTTTTGTTTACTACTACGGTATATGATTTGCCAGCTAGTAACGCTATTATGGGCATTGCTAATGAAAGTAAATGGTTTATGCTCTGACTGAATGCTGTGACAGCTGACTGCCGGGTTTCTTTATTTATATATAAGCTAGCTTAAACTCGCGGCTCCGCTCGCGTGTTGGTTGATTATGATAGGTACACTATTTTCAGTAGTCTGCTTGAAGGATGAAGGATGTAAGAAATGCAATACCTTCTTTAGAAACAAACATTTACAGAGAAAGAGTTGAAGACATTGTAGCACGCATAGACCAAAGATATGGTCTATGGCATCACGTTTCGCTGTATGTAACCTCCTTGCTATAGAGTCGCAAATGTCATCGCTGGCCATCAGTCCGATTTTTTTAATAATTTGATGACTTTAAACCACCATATCTTCCACCCCCTTATAGCTATCGGCATGGATTTGAAAAAAATGTTCAAATGTCTGTAAATCTATCAGACCAAACTGCGTGGTCATCAGTCCGTAGCTTACAAACTACTTAAACCTAGGTAAACTAACATACGGGCAAACACACACACCCATTCCCCAGGGAGGACTCGAACCTCCACGGCGAGCAACCGTGCGCTCCGCAGCGAGGTGCTTTAGACCGCTCGGCTACTCCACCGCGGCCATGGATTTGATTTGATTTCCCGGGTAGACATTAGTAACTGTAAAAAATTTTAGCTTTTTATGTCTTGTGGTTTAGACGT
This sequence comes from Locusta migratoria, assembly GCA_026315105.1. NCBI lineage: Eukaryota > Metazoa > Arthropoda > Insecta > Orthoptera > Acrididae > Locusta > Locusta migratoria. The sequence goes on along the minus strand of CM048750.1, from coordinate 75,604,975 downwards.
GATAAACGTACACCGAACAGACATTCACATTTATAGATATAGAAAATTTGTTATAAACTAGATTGCGCAACACGACCCAGGGCATTTCATCAATTGTCACAACCTTCGATACAGAGTTGGGGTAAACTATGACAACTGCCCAACTGCTTTTACCTGCATCCTAATTTCCACAAAATTAAGTACCTTCCAGAAAAGAAAAACAAATATTATTCTAAATTTCACCTGTTCCTAGAACTACTCTGTACGATAAGACGACACTCTACCCCCCCCCCCCCCTATGTTCAATTACCACCATGTCCCGCCACGAGGCCTCCGCGGCTCATTCTGCCTTTGGTCTGATTACAAAATAATTACAAAATCAATAAAATACCGGGCAACCCGCGGTAGAAAATGAGATGTTGCTTGTCCCCGTGGCTGCTGTCGACCACTGAAGGTGCATTCTTACTTTGAAATTGCCTGACTATGGGCCTGTTGTGTAATGGCGCGAAAATTTGTCTGAGTCCCATTACACAAAGGGAACTCCGTAAATTCTCATACGATTTTTTCCGAACTAACTTTAAAATGATGGTTTTGAAAAGCTTTACTAAGTAAACAATCAAACGTAGCGAAATCTGAAAGGGTGAGGTAGCAAGTGAATACTAGGTTCCAACCTTTCCCCTTGGCATCAAACTATTTTATGTACTCTAATCGAACAAAAAATAAGCAAAATCGCTAAACTTTCTAACATACGTCTGCTTCAACTATTGCGTTGCGAGTCAGATTCAGTATAATAAGACACATTTTTACAAACTTGTTTACCATATTTGCAGCAGTCGGGCCTCTAGCTAACAGTGCCAAACATGGCGTCTCCTGAGCCCAACGAACCGCTACTTTTTTAAACGCGAGGAAGATACCTGCCATTGGCCTATCCCTGCCTCCCCCTCAAGACAAGCGACAACCGAGAAAGCCACTCTCTTTGCCTCGCCTAAGCCAAAGATTTCGCAACTACTCCACCCCTCGAAACTATCTTTGGTTAGTAGTTACAGAAAATAACCTACTCAAAAAAACATTCACACACGTTCATTTTCTTGGTGGGGGACCAGAAGAGAAAGGAAGTGTGACAAATTATAAAACAAATATTTCCAGATCTAAATGGCCAGAAAAATTAATCAGCGTTACAGTTCTTAATTATTCTCCATAAACTGTCATTATAGTTTGATTTACTATGAAGCTATCCCATACGGCTTAAATGGAGTGTACTGCAGTACTGCTTGAACAGTATCTTAAAAAATAAATAAATAAATGTTCAAATGTTTGTAAACCTACTGGACCAAACTGCTATGGTCATCAGTACCTACACTTACAAACTACTTAAACTAACGTACACTAAGTACAACACACACACATCCGTGCTGAGGGGTACTCGTACCACCGACCTCGACCAACCGCGCACTCCGCAACAATATGCCTTAGAGCGCTCGGCCACTCCACCGCGGCATCATTTTCAACGTTTGTCGTAATACGTAATACTTTTCGACTGTGCCACAACTGTCGCAGGACAATTAGAGCAAGTAGACATGCGTATCTCCGCTTGGTTCTGTATCATTCCACTGCTAACTACTGTACATATTATAACTGAAAACCCACGACGCTAATTTTCGTCCAAATGTGAAGGCAAAACTCATAATCTACTATAGGAATATCGATATGCATTTTATTCAGAAGTAGAATGATTCATGGGGAACGTTTGTACATTCAGTTTATACTTTTAGTAATTAACATTGGGGTGCGACTGAAGTACTATTTCCGTTACACCAACATTGACGTGATTTGTTTCCTTTAAAGACTGGTTTGGCAACAAAAAGAAATTTGCTGCTATTGTTTCTTGCCTTTATAAACGTTTCAAAAGACAATCTGAGTGGAATAATTAGACCACAAATGATCTTGTCGTTTATAGATTAGTAAAGTCAACACAATATCAAAAGCAAGTGAAAATATAAAAGGTAAAAACAGTTCAAGAAACTGGTTTAGAAAAATCTGCTATCAAGGAAATAACTAACAATACTTACAACAAAAAGTGCCTATCAACAAAACTTAAAATAAAGCATTACAACACAGTTGTGAAACGAGAATGCCTGATTGCCAGTGAATATCTAGCACTGAATTACAACCTTGATAAATTAGAAACACTAGAAAGAACAATTATAAGGAAAATATTAGGTCCTCTAAGAATTGCACTGGAGATGAGAGTCCTCCCTCTGTCATTGGTGTATGTGTATGTGTTGTCTTTGGTGTAAGTTAGTTTAAGTTGTTAGGAAGCCTAGGGGCCGATGAGCATATCAGTTTGGTCCAATAGAATTACAAACCTTTGAACAATTGATACAAGAGCAAGAAATTCTAAAAACATATCTGCATGGTACGAAAATTGGCAATTGACTCTAATAATGAAAATTGTGATGTCATTCACATGAGCGCTAAATGATTCTCGTTAAACTTCGTTTACAGGATAAATCAATCAAATCTACAGGCCATAAATTCAACTGAATAGCCAGGATTTACAATTACGAAAATGTGTGATTGGAAAGAGCACATAGAAAACATCCTAGGGAAGGCGAACCAAAAGCCACGTTTCATTAGCAGAACACTTGGAAGTTCTACTAAAGAAACCGCCTTCACTATACCTGCCCGTCCTATTCTGGAGTACTGTTGTGCTTTGTGGGATCCCCGTCAAGTGGGACTGACAGAGGATATAGAGGAAGTTCAGGGAAGAGAAGCTCGTTTCGTAATACCGTGATACAGGGGAGTGTCATAAAAATGATGCACGAGTTGGGGAGGAAATTGTTTAAAAAAACGTTCAAATGTTTGTTAAGCTTATGGGACTTAACTACGGGGTCATCAGTCCCTAAACTTACAAACTACTTATGAACTACCTTATACTAAAGACGGCACAAATATCCATGCCCGAGGGCGGGATTCGAACCCCCCGACCGTAGTGGCCGTGCAGACCGTGACTGAAGCGCCTCAGTCTCCTCGGCCACCGCGGCCGGAAAAAAAGGTGTTATTCGTTATGGAGAGATCTTTTTTTACGAAATTTCTTTCACCATCTCTCTCCTCCGAATACGAACATATTTTATCATCATCTATAGAGATATAATCATCGTCATAAAATAAGAGGAATGATATCAAAAACTTAATGTTTAAGTCTTCCTTTTTGCACGCGCTGTTGGACAATGGAACGATACAGAAATATTATTAAAGCGTTTCGATAAACCCTCTGCCAGGCACTTCAATGCGACTTGCAGAGTAAATATGTAGATCTTGACGTCGCGTAGGAAAATAGAAATACGAGGCGCGTCCAGGAAGTAAGTTACGTTTCAATTTATCTCCGCTGCAGCGCTGCGACTGCAGTTCCGCACATGCGCTGTAGACGATGTGTATCAAGGAGAAGAACGTGTCCCATTTGGAGATCGCTGTCAGTTACGGACGCTTTGTTGTGCTTGTTTGAAATCAGGTCGGTGATTCGGTTCCTGAATGCGAGGAAAGTAAAACCAAGTGAAATTTATCGGCAAATTTGCGATGTTTACTGACGAAATGCGATGAGTGATTCGATGGTGAGAAGATGGGTCCGACATTTCAATGGCGGGCGTAGTGATGTGCACGATGAAGAACGAAGTACGTGTCCACCTTTGGTTACAGAAGAACTGGTTCACGCGATTGATGGCAAGATCCAGGAAAACCGTAGGTTTACTATTAGTGCTCTTGCTAAGGACTTCCCCCAAATTTCACGATCACTGATGCATGAAATTGTTACCAAACAAGCGGCGAATAATTTCTGAGACGCAGAGTCACAGGAGATGAAATGTGAGTTTCTTACGACACCCTCGAGAGTAAGCGGCAATCAACGGAATGAAGGCACACTTCATCCCCACCAAAGAAAATCATGATACCTCGGAAAATGATGTGCACAGTGTTCTGGGACTGGAAAGGCATCCTTCTCATTGACTTCTTACCGCGTGGTCAAACAATCAAAGTAGATGCTTATTGCGAGACACTTCGGAAATTGCGCCGTGAAATTCAGAATAAGCGCCGGGGACTGCCGTCAAAAGGTGTTGTTTTGCTTCACGACAACGCACGACCACAAATTGCAAATGTGACGAAAAATCTCCTACAGGGATTTGGCTGGGACGTGTTTGACCATCCTCCGTACAGCCCTGACCTCGCTCCTAGAGACTTTCATCACTTCTTACATCTCAAGTCTTTCCTTGGCGGTTATCACTTCACCAATGACGACGAGCTGAAAGAAACTGTTTTCAACTGGTTGAAGACACAGGCGGCAGATTTCTATGAAGAAGGTATACAAAACCTGGTGCCAGGCTATGATAAATGAAAGGCCTGCAAAATTTCGGCAGTTATGTGGAAAAGTAGTTTAAGAGTTGTAGAATGTTGTGCAATAAAAATTTCTTCTTTATCTGTGTACAATTTCATTTTATTACCAAACGGAACTTACTTTTTGGACGCGCCTCTTACAATAATCGGGTCTCATCTGCATTGCTGTGCGTTTACCCATAGATAAGTGTCATATATGTGTATTCTTCTTTGGAGTAATCTGCAGTTGTTACTTGTTTCACTATGAGACCACACTCAATCTACAAACAGACGGCCACCCGACCTAATGAGAACTTGAAGGAAAACGCATGCATATGGTGGAGGTTCCGCTTTGGACGGCACCAACGAGGTAACCGTTGTAGCACTTTCGAATGCGGTGAGCATAAAATTTATGAGAGCGGCGTCCGTGCGCCACCTGATGCATATAACCGTTTCATTTCTTCGAATAATGTAGAACTAATACATTTATTGCGAGCCGAAGTAATGTCAGAGTAGCTTAGCTAAGCCGCTACAGAGTTTCCCGTGCGCCTCTGTTCGTCACAAGCTTGTGCGTGTTTTGGTGTCATAAGCTAGGTGTCGTCTTCGGACAAGCACACAGAGCAGAGACAGGTTTAACGAATGTGTATGGAAATTGTTAGTCGTGCGAGGTGAGTAGTATCGAGTAATATACTGGGTAAGCAACGCCTGAACGCCTGGGAACAGACCTCCGTGCAGCACGGCTACGGCGTGATGGTTGCCTGCCTGTCTAATTCGCACACAAGGAAGGCAAAATAAATTTCAAATGGATTGATTTTGTAAACAAACTGCTTATTTCCTGCACTTTACATCATTATTACTGACATCACTGTTGTGTGTGGACGATTCATCAACTGTTTTATTAATTCCTTAATGATCAACTAATTTCGGTGGTAGACTATCAACATGAAAAAAAAAAAAAAAAAAAAAAAAAAAAAAAAAAAAAAAAAAAAAAAAAAAAAAAAAAACAGGTTAGAAAAATGCATGAAATAAAATAAATCTGGCTGATAATAGCAAAAGTCAATTTCACAAAAAATAAAACTCTCATATTTAAGTATCACACTAGTCAAGCCTACATAAAACCAGATTTATTTAACGCACTTTGCTCTGCTGTTTTAATACATTATCTTTTTTTTTTTCATGATGATGATCTACGACCAAAGCTAGTCGATTTTTAAGGAATTAATGAGCAGGTGATGATTTTAAGATTTATTTTATAAAGTATTTCATGGCTGTTGACTCGCACTGACTATAACATTTATTATAAATACCATTCTTTCAGAATGTGAAGCTTTTTTAGAATGACGAGGACTTCGAGGCTCAGTCTGCAGTCCCAAAATGAGTGAGGCGTTTGCCATTCAGGAAATGCTGCAGAGAACGGAAGATATTAAAGTGAAAAGGCTCACTATGTGGCGAAACGGTGGTTAAGATAACTCATCCGACTAAGACAAACTCGGAAATGATAGTCTCATTCGGTTGACGTATGTCATGCAGGACGCCTTTCAGAACCAGGTTAAGCTTATGGAACTTAACTGCGGGGTCATCAACTCCCTAAACTTACAAACTACTGATAAACTAATAGACTTACAGATGCAGTAATGCATGTCAGTCTCCTTGAAAAGACAGCCAATATAGGCTTGAGAATCTTGACGAGAAAACAAAATTTTTGACGAATATAGAAACTGTCCCGCAGTTTTTAGTAACAGTTATTGGTCAAATAGAAAAGTTAAAGAAATTCCAATAATGGGATGAGACAGTTCAAGAAAATGGTTTAGAAAAATGTGCTATCAAGGAGATAACTAAGAATACTTCCAACAAAAAGTGCTTGTCAACAAAACTTAAAATAAAGCACTACAACACAGTAGTGAAACGAGAATCCTTGAGTGCCAGTGAATATCTAGCACTGAATTACAACCTTTATAAATTAGAAATATTAGAAAGAAGAATTATAAGGAAAATATTAGGTCCCCTAAGAACTGCACTGGAAATGAGAGTCCTCCCTCTGACATGGATGATGCATGTGTGTTGTCTGTGGTGTAAGTTAGTTTAAGTTGTTTGGAACCCTAGGGGCCGATGAGCAAAGCGGTTTGATCCAATAGTATTACAAACATTTGAACAATTGAGACGAGAGCAAGAAATTCTAAAAACATACAGTGAATCAAATTCGTGCCAGAGGTATATACTCGAAGTAAACACAAGTGCCTCTGATAGGTTAGAGCGTAAGTAAGGCTTCCTGAAAGTATGGGAAAGTCATCTGCAAATACTAGACAATTTATTGCTACAGCTTTGTTTTTCGCCAGCACGAGTGGCAATATTTTGGATTCTTTCAGAATTTCGTTCGATATTCTTACGATTTTCTCCATAACACAGTTGAAAAGGAGTGGGGATAAACCATTTCCCTGCTTTATTTTCAAAGGTCGCCATATTTCAACCATAAATTTTACTTTCAGCTGGTTTTATTTTTATTTTATTTTCGTCTACAGCACTAGACAGTACCACGCACATATTTAACTGCATGCCATAACTATACATGTGAGTATAGTTCCATCATATGATAGGAATACAATGTATCAGCCACACCAGCAATCTGCAGGCGCACAGAACTACTGTGCCGCCCACAACAGTGAAGCGGCGATCGAGCCACACCTGGAATTTTATGTCCTTCCCGCCTTGACTGCTACTACCTGTTTCACCGGGGTGAAATTTGAACACAAAATGTGATTGCGAGAAGTGTTACTAAGGTTCCTGTAAAAACAGAAAATTTCGGAAAAAAATACGCCCATAAACTGGCTGAAACTGGTACCGTTGGATAAATGTTAAACGGAAAGCAATTTTGAAACAGAGAAGTGGGAATTAGTGGCAGTTTGTGTTATAAATAGTTACAGAGTTTACCTTACAATTTTTACCGATCTCTGGAACACCAGTGTTCTAAAGCTTTTAAAATAAAATGAATGTATATTTGTGTGAAGTTTAAAAGCACATGTGCATTCAGAAAAAGGAATGGGTCCTACATATCCCACTAGCAGACATCTGCGGTCGGTCTTAAAAATATTCTGCTAATAGTTTTGCTAAAGATATGCCATGACAGAGATGAAGTCTCAGATAAACAGACCTGTTCCCAAGTCGAAAGAGCACAGTTGGAAGCCCAAACAAGGCAATTAGGAAATTTCCTAGTTGTTTGTGTGGAGAGAGATGGAAAAAATGTTAGGCAAAGTAAAGATTGGCAACCCCGATTGAGGCTTATTGGCTGAGATATTTGCAGGGTAGTGGCCAGATTGGTGATTCGTCATTTCACTGTGGGGAGGCGGGGGGGGGGGGTGTGAAAGTGTTGTAGGTCACCAAACTAAAGACTATGTAACGAACTGCATAGGCCATGTAGAGGAGAGAATTTTCACAAGCCTTATTGCTGTATAGTGTCTCTAGAATGTAGTTTTAATCATTAGGTCAGTTTGTTACTAAAGTACGTTAGCCAAAGGCATTTTGTAGACTTGATAGGTTTTTAAAAGATCGATACAGATGCATAAGACAGCGAAGTGTTGCAGACTAAACAGATCTGCCAGACGTGTGTAAGCTTCTCCAATGAGTGTGTACTAAAGTGATATGTGGGAGCATAAGTAAAAATCTATTGCAGGTTCATAATTTTCCAGTTTCAGTATTTCTTTTTGTAGTGTAGCCTAGAGAAGAGCAGTGTACTACACTTTGCAATGTTGAGATTGAGTAAAATAAGCCAAAACTTCTACAGAATATAGAATTATGTTTATGGTTTTCATAAAACTTAGTGTTCATATTTGTAAACTGTCATATCTACTCATTGATATTTGTGACTGTAAATGAACTCCTTTGGTTAATTTCTTAATAATTCATCCGAATCATTTATTAGTTCAAAAGTTTGTTAGGCTTATGGGATTTAACTGCAGGGTCATCAGTCCCTAAACTTAAAAACTACTGATAAACTAACAGCACAAACATCCATACCCGAGGAAGGATTCGAAACTCCCACGGGGAGCAGCCTCGCGAATCGGAGCATCGCGTCTCAACGTGAACGGCCATGCCTCCGCGACATTTATTTGTTGATTTATCTGTTTTAAGTACATTTTTCAAAGGGATGAACAATTTTGTTTTCAATACGCAATAAATTAACTTACAGGAAAGCGTCTGTGTTGAGAAAAATGTGGTTAACACCCTAATTCGATTTCTGCCACTGCAGCACATTCCTTTGTTTTATAACACTCATTGTCTTTGAAGCAAGAAATCTTTCTACTTGTCAGGGCGAACCAGTACTGTAATGGACAGTGAAAGAGCGTTATAAAATATGTAGGCAGATTCTTCCTAGCCGACTCGAACATATTTGTGGTAATTTATACCTTTTTCCTGCTTGTTATTAGAGGAGGGAGCGGTAGAAAAATATCATGAAAGCGGTTCGCTTAACTCTCTGCCAGACCCTTAATTGTTACTTGCAGATTAAATATGTAGATGTAGAAAAAGTACTGAGCACTGCGAGCTGTGTAAGCCATTTGATCAGCCAACGTTTTATGCGACGTAATTATATGCCCTTGGTATTTTGTATAACCCACAAACATGATTATACAGGGAGGTCCATTGATAGTGACCGGGCCAAATATCTCACGAAATAAGCATCAAACGAAAAAACCACAAAGAACAACACTTTTCTAGCTTGAAGGGGAAAAACAGATAGCGCTATGGTTTACCCGCTAGATGGCGCTACCATAGGTAAACGGAAATCAACTGCATTTTTTAAAAATAGGTACCTACATTTTTATTACATTTCGTCTAGTACGTAAATAAATATGAATGTTTTATTTGGAACACTTTTCTCGCTTTGTGATAGATGGCGCTGTAAGAGTCACAAACGAAAAAGTGCGTGGTATAGCGTAACATTTCGCCAGTGCGAGCGGTATTTGCTTCATGATTACTCGTGTTAAAATGGACCGTTTACCAATTGCAGAATAGGTCGATATGGCATTTATGTATGGCTATTCTGATCAAAATGCTCAACGGGCTTGTGATATGTATTTGATCGTTATCCTGAAAGACATCATCCAAGTGTCCGGACCTTTCGTCGGATAGTTACGTTATTTAAAGAGACAGGAAGTGTTCAGCCACAAGTGAAAGGTCAACCACAACCTGCAACAAATGATGCCCAAGTAAATGTTTTGGCTGCAGTTGCGGCTAATATCGGTAACAGACAAATTGAGCAGGAATCTCAAAAACGTCAGAGTTGAGAATTCTACAACAACATAAATTTCACCCGTACCATATTTCTGTGCACCAGGATTTGCATGGCGAAGACTTTGAATGTCGTGTACAGTTTTGCCACTGGGTACAAAATAAATTACAGGACGATAACAGATTTTTTCACGCGTACTGTTTAGTGACGAAGCGTCATTCACAAACAGAGGTAACGTAAACCTCCATAATATATACTATTGCAATGGAAAACTCACGATGGCTACGACAAGTGGAATATCATCGAACTTCGCGGGATAATGTATGGTGCGGCGTTATGGGAGGAAGAATAATTGGCCCCTATTTTGTCGATAGCAATCTAAATGGTGCAATGTATGCTGATTTCTTACGTAATGTTCTACCGATTTTACTACAAGATATTTCACTGCATGAGAGAATGGTGATGTATTTGAAACATGATGGATGTCGCACACACATGGCCCGCGTGCAGCTGAAGCGGTCTTAAATGGAATATTTAATGACTTGTAGATTGGTCGTAGAAGCATCATACCATTGCCCGCACTTTCACCGGATCTTATATCCCCGGATTTCTTTCTGTGGGGAAAATTGAAGGATATTTGCTATCGTGATTCACCGACAACGCGTGAAAACATGCGTCAGCGCATTTTCAATGCATGTGAGAACGTTAATGAAGTCGAACTACTCGCTGTTGATAGGAATTTCGTTACGCGTATTGCCAAATGCATTGAAGTTGCAGGTCATCATTTTGATTATTTATTTAAGTCATGAGGTAATTACAGGTAATCACACAGTAACAGCATGCGTTCTCATAATGTATGATAATTTCACAAAAGGAACACACTGGAACAACCGAAATAAATTTCAAACTTGCCTACGTTCTGTGTTTTAATTTAAAAACCCACTGTTCGTCTAAAATTGTGAGCAATATGTTTGTGAATATTACAGCGCCACCTATCAACAAGCGACAAAAGCGTTCCCAAATAAAACATTCATATTTATTTACGTACTAGACGAATATGTAGTATAAATGGGGGTACCTATTTAGAAATATGCAGCTGATATTCGTTTGACCTTAAAAGCTGTACGTGTGTTGTGGATGTTGAACCTATCGTTAGATCAGACAACAAATTGTTCCTTGACACAGCAATTTGGTTTAATTATGGCCCTGATACTGATGTATATGCTATTAAGTGAGAAACAGTGCATGAAACTGATTATGTGCGCAACGGATATTTTTAACAAAACAACTGTGACATGTAGCCTTTTGAAACAGACACTGACTATACTCAAAAATTTTGACTGCGAGAAAGATATTAAAAAAAACCACAAATCACTTTCTTAATGCTTGACTGTGAGAATTTTATGCAGATCAGTTTCTAATTATTGAAATTTAGTATCAATTTAGTATCATAGTCAATTAACTATCATTTACTATGGCACCAATAATGAAATCCGTTCAACAATATTATTCACATCAATACTGCACTTTAAATCCACTAATAATTAATTATCAAATGAAGGAAGTAGGTTAATTTTCTAACTACGTAAATGAAAGATGAAAGAAAGTTTAAGTTACTTATTATTAATAATCAGCATTACATTACCTACATAATACAACTTCTGACTTGCTGGCAAAGCAGCCTCTGCTCTACATCGGAGCCATACACACAACCCAACCGCTCTCTAAGCGAGCTGAACCACTAGTGCTACTCTCTCTCAGTGCGAACCACAATGCTATGCAATACATGATCTTTGCCAAAGATGAAACTTCATAAAGGACACATATCGATACATACAGTAGAAGCGATATTATACATTTTCTTGCAAGCAAGTTACTCGATACAAAACAGGAGGCACAATATTGGACATTTTCTTACAAAATAATTTTTTATGGACACGTTTCAACCTATGGCAGCGCCATCTAGCGGGCCAACCATAGCGTCACCTGTTTTCCCCCTTCATTCGATCCCTGCGAAACCCTACATTTCAGCAGGGTAATGCACGACCACATGTTCAAGGTCCTGTATGGGCCTTTCTGGATACGAAAAATGTTTTTTTTTTTTTTTTTTTTTTTCGTTTTGTGCTTATTTCGTGAGATATTTGGCCCTGTCACTATCAATGGACCACCCTGTGTATATTGTCACTCGATTTATCAGATTCCTTCCACTACCTCGCCTGTGCTTGAACTAATGAGAAAGTGTGTGTGTGTGTGTGTGTGTGTGTGTGTGTGTGTGTGTGTAGTGCAGCTACTTGTCGTCTGCTGGTGGTACAGCGCAACAACATCGTGTTTCTTTTCCACCTCCCTGGCAGTGTGTGAGACCGAGATTCGAACCCTGAACCTTCGAATTTCATGGTAAAGTGCTCTACCAAGTGAGGTACCTGTGCGAGTCTAAGGGCAGTCATCACAGCTTCAGTCCTACCTAGGTCGTTTCCTTACTCTCAAACGGATGCAAATCTAGTCTCTTATTACGCTTCAGAACAGTCACAAACACTACATTGATATGTGAATCTTCATGTTTTCGCGGCGCAATGACTGTTCAAAGAAGTTTCGGGCGTGCAGCCGCATAAAGTTTTCTTCTTCTAATATTTCGGCTGAGAAACGTTCAGCCATCTTCAGAGACGAGTCGAAGACTGACGCTCCAGCACACGCTTCGTGATTATATACGCGCGGGCCGCGCTACTGCGCATGCGGCCACAGATACGACAAGGCGCCAAAGACGTTACTCGGCGGCAAGGAAGTACCCGTGTATGTAAATTATGTCTGTGGCTGCATGATCGATTACTGCGGAGATATCGATGTATTATTATCTGTGCTGTGGTGGCGTCTTTGTAAATTTATTAAAGAAAGTGCCGGATTCCATGATTTATCTAAAGTGAAGCCACTGTCCCTGTTAATCAAATTCGTCCCCAAACGAATTTCTATTGCTTCTTTCACTACTGAGTCCCAGAAAGATGAAGTGGAAGCTAAAATTTTGACGTTTTCGTACGTCATGGAGTGACCAGTATCAATACAGTGCTCTGCCACTGCCGATTTATTTGATTGTAAAAGACGGGTATATCTCTGGTGTTCCGTGCATCTTTCCTGCACTGTACGTGTCGTCTGTCCTATGTACGAAAGGCCACATTCACATGGGATCTTGTAAACCCCGTCCTTCCGGAGCTCCAAATCATCCTTGTTAGAACCCAAAAGTGCTGCTGTCTTTGGTGGGGGTCGAAAAATCACTTTAACATCGTGTTTGTTCATAATCCGTCCGATTTTCGAAGACAGGCTCCCAACATATGGCAGAAAAGCCATAGATTTAAAACTTTTTGTATCATCTTCCATATTCTTTTCGTGTACCGTTGGCTTTGTACGTAGTGCCTTATGTATCTGTTGTGGAGAGTACCCGTTTGCTTCAAAGACTCTCTTCAGGTGTAGAAGCTCGTCCTGCAGACTGCTCTCATCAGCAATGACGTGTGCTCTATGGACCAGTGTTCTAAGAACACTCATCGTCTGGGATGGATGATGACAGCTATTTGCATGTAAGTATAAATCAGTATGCGTAGGTTTCCTATATACTGAATGTCCCAAGGTGCCATCGTCTTTACGTCGTACCATCACATCCAGAAATGGAAGGCATCCATCTTTTTCGACTTCCATTGTAAACTGGATTTGGTTATGGATGGAATTCAGGTGATTTAAAAATTCTTGTAACTTATCTTCACCGTGAGGCCACACAACAAATGTGTCATCAACATACCTCCAGAACACTGTGGGCTTCAATTTGGCAGATTCCAGCATCCTTTCCTCGAAGTCCTCCATAAACATATTGGCCACCAAAGGGGACAAGGGACTACCCATGGCGACACCGTCAGTTTGTTCAAAGAACTCGTTATTGAATAAAAAATATGTTGAGGTCATAACATGTTTAAACAAAGCTGAAATCTCTTTGTCAAAGTTCTTGCCAATAAGAGATAATGAGTCTGAAAGAGGAACCTTGGTAAATAAGGACACTACATCAAAACTGACTAACAAGTCAGAGCTGTCCAATTTCAAAGATTTTAGTTTGGCAATGAAGTCAGCGGAGTTACGTATGTGATGAGCACATTTTCCTACTAATGGCCTTAATAACGACGCTAAATGTTTGGCACAATCATAGTTAGGAGAGCCAATGTTGCTTACTATAGGACGCAATGGGACATCCTTTTTGTGGATCTTTGGAAGTCCATAGAGTGTTGGAGGAACCGCACCACTTGGTTTTAATCTTCTCACAACTTCTGGAGGCAAGGTGGAGGCGTTCAGAAGTGATATAGTCTTCCTCACTACCTTATTTGTGGGGTCTTTAGTAAGCTTTCGGTATGTGCTGTCAGTCAGTAAACTATACATTTTATCATGGTAGTCTTCACGAGTCATTAAAACAGTTGCATTTCCTTTGTCAGCTGGAAGAACTACTGTCTCGGTATCCTGGCGAAGTTTACGTAGTGCATCCCTCTCTGCCACAGAAATATTACTTCTTTGAGGGCGAGCCTTCATTACAGCACGGCAGGTTTCACGTCTTATTTCATCTGCTGAATCCGTGGAGAGTGGTCGAACAGCTTCTTCAACGGCACTGATAAACGAAGGTATTGGTAAAACCTTTGGCGTTGGTGCAAAGTTTAGTCCTTTACCTAAGACCAACATCGTAGCATCGTCCAAATCTCTACCCGTCATATTAACAACGGAGCGTCGAATAACAGTATCTTGTTGCGAAGGGGTCTCAAGCCGGTCAAACTTTGCAGTCTGTCTTGATGTAGACACCTCATGAATCCAATCTGCTTTAGCCCACGTTATACCATCTATCCAGTACCATGAATGACAGGGTAAATCCACAGCTATCTTCAGGTGCAGACGATAAAGTTCTTCAGAAACAAGATCTAACTGTCGTCGAGTAAAACGGATCCTCTCTTTAACAATGGCAGCACCAGCACTTCTTAAAATCTTGTTCATGGAAGTCAATTTTATAAAATGTACGTAAAGACGATGGCACCTTGGGACATTCAGTATATAGGAAACCTACGCATACTGATTTATACTTACATGCAAATAGCTGTCATCATCCATCCCAGACGATGAGTGTTCTTAGAACACTGGTCCATAGAGCACACGTCATTGCTGATGAGAGCAGTCTGCAGGACGAGCTTCTACACCTGAAGAGAGTCTTTGAAGCAAACGGGTACTCTCCACAACAGATACATAAGGCACTACGTACAAAGCCAACGGTACACGAAAAGAATATGGAAGTTAATACAAAAAGTTTTAAATCTATGGCTTTTCTGCCATATGTTGGGAGCCTGTCTTCGAAAATCGGACGGATTATGAACAAACACGATGTTAAAGTGATTTTTCGACCCCCACCAAAGACAGCAGCACTTTTGGGTTCTAACAAGGATGATTTGGAGCTCCGGAAGGCCGGGGTTTACAAGATCCCATGTGAATATGGCCTTTCGTACATAGGACAGACGACACGTACAGTGCAGGAAAGATGCACGGAACACCAGAGATATACCCGTCTTTTACAATCAAATAAATCGGCAGTGGCAGAGCACTGTATTGATACTGGTCACTCCATGACGTACGAAAACGTCAAAATTTTAGCTTCCACTTCATCTTTCTGGGACTCAGTAGTGAAAGAAGCAATAGAAATTCGTTTGGGGACGAATTTGATTAACAGGGACAGTGGCTTCACTTTAGATAAATCATGGAATCCGGCACTTTCTTTAATAAATTTACAAAGACGCCACCACAGCACAGATAATAATACATCGATATCTCCGCAGTAATCGATCATGCAGCCACAGACATAATTTACATACACGGGTACTTCCTTGCCGCCGAGTAACGTCTTTGGCGCCTTGTCGTATCTGTGGCCGCATGCGCAGTAGCGCGGCCCGCGCGTATATAATCACGAAGCGTGTGCTGGAGCGTCAGTCTTCGACTCGTCTCTGAAGATGGCTGAACGTTTCTCAGCCGAAATATTAGAAGAAGAAAACTTTATGCGGCTGCACGCCCGAAACTTCTTTGAACTACATTGATATGTTTTCATTCTGATACAATCTAGGATATGTCCCTTTCAACACTGTTCTCAGTATTTTTGTTAAATCTGTTGCCCAGTTCACCCACAATAAACAAGGTGACATCAATGGTAAAGTCTTTATAGAATGAATATTTGAATCGTTTAACTCAGACAAGCACTAGGTTTAAAAAAATTGTTGAGCTGGTATTGTGAACCTAATTCATCTTGCTGAAATTGACCTAATCCTCTGAAATGTGAACTACCAACGTTCCTTTTCTTTACTGACGTCCCTACATTCTTATTGCCATGTGAACTTTCTAACATAAAAAAGTTCTTTACTGAATTCCCTTCATTCTTATAGACTTTTCTACAAATATTTTGTTATGCCAAGTATACTTCAACATCTGTCTGATATTCAGCTGAAGAAGCAAGTAATACTTTTTTTTAACTTTCTATACAAAACTGTCCGATGAATTTCTCGCTTTTCTGCGACCTGTCGCCCCTTCCCACTTCCCTTCACCCATCCCCCGCCTTCAACTGTCCTTATCTTTCCGCGCATAATATATCTCAGCCTGCAGGTATCTATCTTCCGCCGCGGTGGAGTAGCCGAGCGGTCTAAAGCGCATCGCCCTCGATGTGGAGCGCACGGTTGCTCGCCCTCGGAGGTTCGAGTCCTTCCTGGGGCATGGGTGTGTGTGTGTATGTGTGTGTGTGTGTGTGTGTGTGTGTGTGTTGTCTATAGGTTAGGTTATTTTAGTTTAAGTAGTTTGTAAGCTGCGGACTGATTACCACGCAGTTTGGTCCGATAGATTTACAAACATTTGAACATTTGAATCTATCATTCCCTCCTGTTGCGATCCTCCCCATCTCTACAACATATCCAACTGAACCATTGTTGAGCCTGATCCACTTCTCTATTTCCCTTGTCTCAATAGTCACCGAATGGATAACCTCGGAGCCATCTATTCTATAGCAAGTCAAGCATTTTTCACTCATGGTAGAAAAAATACTTTATTGAGGGTAAATTAAATTACCAGAATATAAGAGGAAGCGAAATTCTGGCCTAATCGCAGCTGTTTGTAAACAAATAAGTGGATAGTTATAGTGACAACTAATTAAAATTTACACTCATTTTGCAAATACTAAAACACAATGAAGGGATACACTGTACTAATTCGCTAGAAGAAAATTTTATTGCGCCAAAACATAAAAAATACACAAAAATTGAAAACTTTAATGCTAAATTTTACGATCACACTAACAAAATCTATTCAATTAGTAACCAGTATTAAAATAAGTATCGTTATAACCTAAATAATTTATTTGTTTTTGATTGCGAAATTCTGAGTAACCTGTTCTACAGTTCTACCCGCTAGATACTGCAGTTTACATCTCTTCTGTCTAAATGAATTACTGAATTGTTGTGTTTTGACTCTTTTTCTAAGTTCTCGGCGAGGAATACAGTATTTTTGTCTGTTAATTGCCATTTATATTGCGGATAAATTACAGGGAACTAACAGTAATCAAAGGAATTGACGTAAGAGAATATGACTTGAGTTATTTGCTCGAACCATAGAACCATACTGAAAAAAGTTTCTAGAACAGCTTGTGAACGCCTGCATAATTAAACGTGTTGGAAAGCCTTTTTCATTCAGAAGACAATCATTGCTATTATCGTTGTTGCTAGACTATTTCTATTCTCCAGGTATCTCAGATTTTCGAACAGAGTAATAACGCTTCTGAGGAATTGTACAGGATCATCTTGTTTGTCTTTAACAGCTGTACATATTACAACTTTCTTGTTCCTAAATTTAATCCACCAGAAAATTGTGTGTGAAATATGCAGTAAGCCCTACTCGTGCCATGACTCATTGGTCTACTGTATTTTAAAATGGTGTTCAACGTCTGGACTTGTTTTGGAGTAATAAAGTTTTATTATCTTTCCTTGTAATTCATTTTACTTGTAAATTTTTGTGTGCTCTAAACAGTTTGGAGACACAGCTACGGTGACTTTCTTCTTATACCAAAAATTTGTGTATCTCTACTGATAAAAATTGTTAATCTTACGATTCATCCTGCCAAGGCGCTGAATTTTTTCATTAATATCTTGGATTAAAGCCAGTTTTCACCTTCACTTAGTTTGATTTCTGGGATTCGAAACCTGTCAGTAATATCTACGTTATAATGTTCAGTTTTATAACTGATTAATAATCTATAAATTGTTGGTGGTGGTGTTTATTCATTCTGATCTTTTTATTGTGGTCATAATAATTGTTCTGAGTAATAAATTGTTCCGCGGAATGAAAAATGACGATGTAGGTGAGGACTCACACACGATAAAATGTATTCCTTAAAAGTTACGCTAGTCCCTTTTTAGAGGTACCCAATGCCAATACCAATGATAATATACAAATTATTTGCACTTACCTGAAAATTAACTGTCTGCATACTTAAACTGATGCCGATTATGCTATTTCCATTAAGTACAATCTGAGTAAAGGCTGCCTCTCATAGTATAGGTATGCTTGGTTATTGACACATTTTATCCGTAAAATTAAGTGCTGTTGGTGGCTAAGCACATCGCACATCAATTTAATGACAATGGCTTGATCGTATTCGCTAGTAGAAAAGAAAAAAGAGGAAGGGGAAAAGGGTTTCTTAGGAAGGAAAGAAAAGGATTTAACGTCCCGTCACAGCGTAGTAATTAATGACGGGCAGTTTGTTTTGCTAGGGATTGAGATGTAAATCGATTGTGTATTTTCGAACGATCAGTCGCGAAATTTGCCTGGAGTGATTTGGGGAAATAACAGAAAATGTGGATGTCCGGAGGCGGTTCTCCTGAACACGAGTCCAGTGTACTAACCTCTACATCACCTCACTCGGTAAATTTTCGTAAAAGAGCAGCGTTTTTACGGGAAGAAAAAGTGGGAAAGTTGCCAGGAAAACTTCTCTCAACTCAGGGAAAAATGGAAGTGATTTTTATGGGATGTCTGAGAACCTTAAGGCCGTAAATGACTATTACTACGATGAAATTCGTAACTTTTTTCGTTATAATCCTGTGTATGTTTTCAGAAGTAAATGGAACAATTACAATAGAGAGACTGAAAATTTGAACAATCTGAAAAAAAATCATTATTTTCGTTTTTACTCTTGATCACAACTGATGAGAAGAACGACATAATTGGCTTGACGAATCACTAGGAAATTATTCACATAAATGTATTTTTCGATTGATAAGGTTTTTACTCTCCGCAAGCTACCGTATGATGCATTTCGGTAAGTACCTGAAAACTGACTTACAATTGAGCAATAACTATAGAAAACGTGTATGAATGTTTTTCTACTGTGCAAGGCACTATGTGCATGGCAGAAGGTAGTTGGCAGCAGACTTTTCACTGATCAATACACCGTATCATAGATTGACGATCACCATGAAAGTTAGCCAAATATGTATGGATGTTTTCATGTTTTTTTTATTATTATTATTATTTTATGTTGTATATTCTGGGGTGTACCTTACAATAGCCTTCAACATCGTTGGAACTATCACCCTGGAAGTTGTCACATGTGTTTCCATACAGAAAGTTTTTATACTTCATAACGAACAGCATATTGCTTGGCCGTTGGTACATAACAACATGTTTCGACCGCATTTGCCAGACCACCATGAAAATTGGCATATATATGTAATTTTTCATGGATAGGGGTAGAAGGAGATAGACGAAGAAGAGGAATACGAGACGTTCAGTGAACCGGCGGGAAGATGAATCGAGAGAGGAGAAGAAGTTGGAGTAGAGGGAAGACACATAGGAGAGGAGGAGATTGAGAGAGAGAGAGAGAGAGAGGGGGGGGGGGCAGGAGACAGAAGGCGATGGGAGAGAATGGAGATCAACAGAGAAAGGGGAGGGGATGATGAGATGTAACAATGGAAGATTGACACAAATACGTAGTGTTGGAAATGTTTATATGAGGAGGAACGGAGATTTTAACTGTGTAATTTGCTACTTCTCACAATTCTTGATTACCATCTTCTCCAGCGATCTTGTTCTTGTACAGAAATGAAGATCTGAGAAGATTTTAATAATAATAAGTAAATCTGTTATTCTGCAATACAGAGAAATGTAACGATGTGCTCGCAGTTTTCATTCGGTCCAACAAAAAAGATTTTGCGGAAAAAGACGGTAGCCTACGTTTCGCGAAGAATTCATTCATCAAACAAAACTTCCAAATACCCGATTTACAAGCAGTTCATAAAGAGTATCTCCAAAAACCACATTTCTTCGGATGGAGACACAAAAATTTCTACCGTTATTTCAATTCTTAAAGACATTTCCATCGGGTATCACGGCATGTAAAGATTATCAGAACAGAATGAACAACACTATACTAGGGTGCAAACAGAAAGACAGCCAATGCGTGGCGGGATATTGAGGGTCTCCTAGAAAGATGGTGAGCGATTTTTATTTTAAGTTCAGCGTACGTCATAATAATAGTAAAGTAACAATAAATACATACGTTATAGTGTAACAATAATACACCGCCACTCGGGGCTTGTATGTTTATTTTATTTGATTCTTTGACACTGTATTGTAATAAGTAAAACTGTGCTCATTGTGCTCATTTTAACGTGACCTTTATCATCATAATTTAATGTCGGTCACATGTTCTGTACGTTAACTGTAAAACAAATGGTTGGTAATTAATTAATTGTACATATTTGCTTACCAATTTTATTGCAGTAACTGGACTATACATCAAATTAATTATTTTATTATTCGCAGCCACTCGTTAACAAATTGCCTGTGTCTTTCTGTTTGAGATTCTTTGCCAGATGTCTACATGCAAATTTTTCTTTTCATCGGCACGAAATGGCAGCGTTGTCACATTTTCGTTCTCCATTGCTAGTTGCATTTTAGACCCAACGCGTGTCAGCAGATTAAATGTACCTGTAGCGTTATCGTCCGTGTGCTTTTCCTGGTCAATATCGTCGTTTTTCTGCGCTTGATGCTTGCGTCCAGAACATGTATACCAGCCTCCCATACTTACCCCATTTTTGAGTTAGTTTCAAAAGCCGTATTACAAAAAAATAATGTATAGCCATACCGGTCTGTCTGATTGCCTAACATAATAGCTGCACGTATTCCCTCTGGGTGACTCTGCTCGAAATCAGAAATCAGCTAACAAGAAGGTAAGTATGAACAAGACAGTGACACTCACTGCCGGCATGTATGGTTCAGAAATCTCTAGAATGGCAAAAAGAGAAAAAAAATCAAATGTTATTTTAAATAGAAGGATGAGAAACATATGGAGACCTATCATATGTAAAGGAGAATTGAGAATGAGGACGAACGAGGAATTCTACATTTTGGTGCACCAGCTAACAGTCTTACAGAAGCTGAAGAGTAGAAGAACTCAATGGGTGGGCTGCGTACAGCAGAAGATGATACGTGAGGGGAAACCAAGCACCAAACACCCAATAGGACATCAGTTAAAGGAAACACTGAATAAAGGAAGTAGAGACAAACTTTTATTTCAAATTAATAGCTGTTTTTGATCTTGCAGCCACAGTACAGCTACGAAGCTCACCGATGAAGTCACTATACGTGAGAGCAAGGAAAGGCTACAAGAGGAATTACGAGGAATGAAAAGAAAATAATAATAATTGGTTAACATGATTGCTTCCCCAAAGCGAGAAATCCGGGTTCGAATCACGGCCTAGCAAAAATTTTAAACTTCGTCATTTAATTTATTTCAATGGTCTGCAATGGTAGGTATGTTTCAATCTTTCGAATTCAAGGAAGCTGCAGTGTTCCATTAACAACTCCCCACATTTGTCAGCCATACCTGAGTAGTCAGCAAGCGTAATGTGATCCTCTAGAAAAGGGATCAACCGTACACCACCTCGTTTTTCTCTGGTTACTGCTGTGTTTTTTAACACAACTGTGATAATCTTTATGAACATAGCCCATATTTGGATACATCTACAAGGGATACACTGCAAATCACATTTAAGTGCCTGGCATGACATTCTGAAAAATCAGTATTATTCAGAATTTGTTAATACGTATTTTTTTAACATTAATGTGTTTGCAAAAGCGTCGTGTTGTAAAATTATACGTAATTTGTTTATAATTTGCACTGTGCTAATTTGTTTGGATCCTAATTTGTTATAGTCTCTGAAAATGTGTAAGTGTTGTAAAATTAATGCAAAACTTTTCGGTAAAACGCTTCAAGTTCACTTTTCTATAAGAAATTTGTTTATTTGTGGGATTAGGGACGAAATAATACCAATGTCGAGAATACTTGCGTATCTGACTATGGTGCAGGCTTATCTTCGCTGGCTTCTCGAATGAATAAAATTTACCTAACTGAAATAATAATAAATTGTGTCTTTAATTAATGACCACACCTAATCTTATGTAAATACAGCGTCCAGACCTAAAAGGATAAAAAGCATGCAACTCGTCTAGTGTTATTGTTTCAAGAGAGTACGTGGTGGCGGAGTGGGGGCAATCTTGATGATCCACCACACAATTATGTGACCTGAGACTGGACGTGTAACCTGATAGGGTAATTAATTAGCCAGTAACGCCCTGAACTATGTTAATGCGGTGAACCTGTATATAACATGAGCAATTGTGTATACAAATATAGGAAATATTTTTCGGTGAGTCTTGAATACATATGTAGTGTTTTCTTCATCTAGCTACTGATGCATACTGCTTTTATCAAAATGTGAACTTCACATTTCTACGAGGCACACCTGGCGCTTAATTGGTCGTCGTAATTCCCCGTGATTAGTCTCTCCGTTGCCATCAGTTGCACGTTTTGTAAAACTTCTTACCGTTTTTGCAACCAGTGCGAAAGTATCAAGGCTTTCGTGGCCATTTCTTGACTCACTGCCTATTGATTTCCGTCTCGGGCTCTTCGGCTGACATTAGTTAGATGATTTCTGTGCCGTTCCGCCAGCAACTGTGGCTGCCACTGTCAAAGATGCACCGGTCGATCTCGCGGCCGCAAATTATATGTATCCGGCGCGAACGACGGATTTTCCATGGTCATTACCGCAGTGTTTCACTCCATGCCGTTGGCTGCTGAAAGCTAATCCAGCATCCGTTCACCGCGAAGTTTTCGTCCTTCTTGTCGAAGTTATTGTCGTGTTTGTGTAAGTCTGTAGCGCCTCTAAACAAGCGGGTGTTGTAGCTCTCTCCACAGGAAAAATTTTCATGTCGGTGAATTTTATCATGGCCGGTAGGCCACACACAGCGCCTGCCTGTACCAACCTGCAGTGCCGTTTATGTGATTCTGGTTGTGCTTGATCGTCCAGTCATTCCAACACAGATGCTATGCGACGTTTTCCCACCATTGCAAGTGTGACCTTTTTGTCCTTTTCCCGATATGAGCGATCTGAGTCACTCTTCTATGTCGTTTTGTAAGTACTAAAACTGGTATGTTGCTTGGTGGGAAAACCGGGGTCGCTAAAGAAATTAGGCAATTGTGAGCTAGCTAAAGGAGGTCCGCTTTAAAGCTACACGTTCGAAAATGATCTGATGTTAAATTAAGTACTAATAATTATCATCATCTGGTAATTAACATGATAACTAACTTTTCAATCAAGCTGATTGAAGATTAGTTAAATACATTTATTATTCATTAACACTATAATTATGTTTGGTTATGGCTCCAATATTAATACCTGCACAGTTAATTACGAAACAGTGCGTTTAAACTGATTAAAAGCGCAACGGATGTTTTGAACAAAGCAAGAACAATACGTACTCTGGATAAGGCTCACTGACTACACTATACATCTGACTGCGAGAGAAATCTGAAAAACCATAAATCACCTTCTAATAATGCAACTGCAGAATTTATCCCGCTGACTGATTGCAAAAACTTAGTATCTTGTTCTCCTGTGTAGTATTGCACAACAGTCACTATTATCATTAAATCTCACACCGATAAAGAAATATGTTAATCAAACTCAGCCTAGTCAATACTATACTTTGATTTTAATAGTCAAAAACTTTCAATGAAAGGAAGAGAGTTAGCTTTCTAACTACAAAAGTGAAACAAGAAGTTTAACTTTCTCAATTATTATAAGCAAAAATGATTAGATAACCTTATGATTGGAGAACAACAAAAATCTTCTCAGACTGATACATATATGAATGATACAAAATCTTTTAAAGACAGAACTGTGTCTGTGAAAATCAGATTTCTAAATTATTCCATCAGCTCGTACAAAACTTGCTGCCTCAGCAGCCAACCAAAGTATGTCCGTTCAATACCAGAGCTACACACCGACTCCCTTTCTGTTCAGTTACTACTCACATATATAGTCTTTGACAGAGATGTTACACAACAGAGTAAACCATAGTCGTAGTTACTCAAAGAAGTTCATGTAACATTTTACATCCACATATCGATACAAGACAGGCGAAATAATATTACTGAATTTGTACAGACATGTTTCACTCTCTATGCCATTATGTTCTTTTTTTTTTTTTTTTTTTTTTTTTTTTTTTTTTTTTTTTTTTTTTTTTTTTCCCTTAATATCCGACATATTCTCTCCGTCATCCTGAGGATGTGTGGCAGCAAGGCTGAACCCGACGATACTTTTTTTCCGGTGTGACTTCACCGGTGGACTATTAATTGCTCACCAGAACGCTTTCCAGATGTTGCATCTGGACTCTGGGGTGGTAAGGTACACGTATTCGTCTTACGCGGTATGAGGGCATTAATCGTCTTTATTTTCTGGCTGGCGTGATGATTTTTGAATTTGTGCATGTATGAATGCTTTATTTCGGTTGTTGGTACAAACGGTTAGTAAATCTGAGGCACATAACTTCATTGCAGTCCCTACGTTTGTAAGCTACTTCAGTACAACACACACACACACATGCCCCAGGGAGGACTCGAACCTCTGCAGCAAGGCACCTTGAAACGCTCGGCTACTCCAACGCGGAGTTTGCCGTTCCAGCCCGAGGTTAGAGTCTTCCCTTGGGCACGGGTGTTGGTTTGTGTGCGTGTGTGTATGTATGTGTGTGTGTGTGTGTGTGTGTGTGTGTGTGTGTGTGTGTTGTCCTTAGTTGAAGTTGGTTTAAGTGAAGTCTTGGGACTGATGACCATAGCAGTTTGGTCAATTAGATTTACAAACATTTAAGCATTTGCGCAAACTGAGTTCCACGTTATCATAATGTTTCATAAGTAGCACATGTAACTATTGGCCCTTTCCTATCTCAACCCAAAGTTGATGTTCTATGGAGGCTGTTCGGATGCTTTAGAAAGTCACCGAACTGTTCCTGACCATGGCTCCACATACCTTATCGTCGATGTAGTGTATCAGACCTTAGTTTTACAAGGTTCTAGCTGCAGTATCGGCGTTTCGAAAAGCTCCATCAAAAAGCTGGATACCGCTGCATTGAGTGGAATATCGATGGCCACGCCATCCAGCTGTTCACAGAAGTTTCTAATCAATATGAAATAACTTGAGGTTAGATATAGAAATTTAGTTTAATAGATAAATAAATTGAATAGAAAGATCGCAGCCGCGATGGAGTAGCCGAACGGTCAAAGACGCCTCGCTGCGGAGCGCGCGGTTGCTCACCGTCGGAGGTTCGAGTCCTCCCCGGGGCATGTGTGTGTGTGTGTGTGTGTGTGTGTGTGTGTGTGTGTGTGTGTGTGTGTGTGTGTGTTGGCCTTAGGTTAGTTTACCTTAGTTTAAGCTACGGACTGATGACGACGCAGTTTGGTCCGATAGATTTACAAACATTTGAACATTTATAGATGATCGTAAAGTGTGTGTTTTGTTTGTTTGGACTAGTATAGCGAGACTGGCAATTATTGGTCCAAAAAATTAATTTCAGACTTTGAATGTGAAAGTGTGTTCTCTGAATGAAAAGTGTGGGGTTTGCTATACAACAGAAATTACAGTGAGAGTACATTCTAACTCTCTTGCAAAGAGTGTACTGTATTATAATCGAGCATTATAATTTATTGCAGCGAAATTTAAAGAGAAAGCGCCCATATGTAGGCGGATAAATAAATTTTCGAACAATCTGTCTTCCTATACTAATAAAATGTAACTAAATTGATTTAGACCTGACCTCTTTGAGTACAGGAGTGGACAGATTCACTTCCAGATTAAATGAGTGAAATTCACGGTGATGCATGGACTAAGAAATATGTAATTTATAAAGTGAATACCTCTTTGTGTGTGTGTGTGTGTGTGTGTGTGTGTGTGTGTGTGTGTGTGGACGGAGAAAGAGATCTTACTGCAACCATAAATAAAGCAATAATTGTTGTGTGTAAAATTAATAACTTTCAGGCAGAAACTGTTACAATCTGTCAATTGACAATAAATTATCCTTTGATTCAAACAGAAAGTAAAAAATAAAAGTATTACAGTTTCTAATTTGCTTGACACAGCGTTGAGGTTCTATATTGAACGATTTATCTGTGACAGGGTTTGAAAGATCCTTCAACATCTACTCCCAATATTGCACTATATTCGTAACGTTCTCCTTTTGTAATGTTTTATAAACCGACGAGTTAATTTCTTTTTGTAAAAGCGAATTCTAAATTCAGCCACAAATCAAGTAGAATAAATGTTATATTGAAAATGCACAAAGACTAATTACTGGAACGTGTCACCTGACTGCTTCATAATCAGTTACTTTGTGGTTAGTTAATTTGGCCCAATGACACAGGGAAGATGCCATTAATGATTTCGAAAAATGATCACAAAGAAACTAAACAGACTTATACTTCACAAATGTAGTAATCAACATAACAAACGAAAACAAAGAAACGGAAAATAAATGTTTATAAAAGATTAAAAAGTGCATCTTCTTTGTTAGGTAACGACTGCTTGCTCTCTTTTTTTCGGTTAATAAATCGGGAATATTCAGTCGTTCTTTGAAATCCTAGGGTTGGACCTTATAAAATGAAGCAAACAATAATTCTATCACAAACCACATTGGAAATGAAACAGTACACACATGAAGTTATGAGTAAAATTAACAGGTAGAACATTTAACTATGCTTCGATCGCTCTCCCTCCCCTCCCACTCCCACTATGATTCTCAAAATTGATGCTCGATAACCGGAGAAAAGATATTATGACATACCTTTTGTTTCCATAGTAATGACAATCATTATCTTATAAATGTACATACATATTTTGTATGAGTTAAGTTTGATAATGGAGCATCTATCTTCAAAATGTCGAGTAAATCGAGTTAAGCAATTATTCCCTTCAAATCAGTAGGATACGACACGCTCTCGCCCACTACTGCAGTGGTATGAAACAGTTAAGCAATAATTCTCTTCAAATCAGTAGGATACCACACGGTCTCGACCACTACCACCGTTTAACACCGGCCTGCCAAGCGCCACACCGACGCAATCAGCGATATGTTTCCAACACTCTCCACAGATACAAGAAAAAAAAATTTACGAGATTTCAAAGGCTTGCTTACATGACGGTACTACGTTTCATGAAACTGCGCTACCGGCCACTGCGCATGCGCAGCAGAAGTACGCGCAACTCGTTGGCGAAACTAGACAGTTTCGGCACCTTCCAACTATGGCGAAACTGATTGCGCGTGTTTTAGGTTAGGTTATAACCAATACAGAACAAAACACAACATAAAGGGGGGAACGGAAGAAATAATTCGGTTTTTTAACATATATGCGATGCAAAATTTCAGGAAAAATCAGCTGCGTGTTTGTGCTCTTGAAGCAATTATTCGTGAATTAAATATTGATGGGTTGATGATTAGTGAATTGCAGAGTAAAATACATTCAATTTTAAATACCTACACAAACGAACTATGACAATTGTGGATTTGGGAACACAGTACAGGTAGAGAGGAATATTTACTTGACAAGAAACGTAATGCAGTTTGTAATTTCAGTTCTGCTAATAATACTTCAGGCACAACAGTATCTTGTTTCTCTATTGAATTACTAACTCCGTTTAAAAGGAACGTAAACTGCTCTGGTGACTTTCTCATTTGATTAAAATAGCTTCTGGGTCTTCAATTACAATTTATTTCAGCAAGGTCGCTAAGCAACCGAGCTGACGTCTTTTTTTAATCCAGTCACAAAAAAAAAAAAAAAAAAAAAAAAAAAAAAAAAAACACGTTTTTTATTCTTTTTATGTCGAGTCTTATGCAGTGACACAGAGAAGTGATAGCTCCGCCACAACTTTTACAGCTATCAAAACTTTCATTCATCGGCGACTTCGGCACCGACAAAACAAGGAAACTAAAGTGTATAGTATTGGCGCTGTGTCTACAGACGCACACGAAACCAGTTGCACGCAATTCATTCCATGCAACGAGTGTCGAACCTAGTGTCGTCGTGTATACTAGCCTTAAGAGTGGAAGGCACTTACAAGGAAAGTACTCGGGCTCGAACAAACGCATATACATCAAAATCGTATGAGAGATAATGTAAAGGTCCCTTACTGCACTAGTGACACTCCCGCATCTGCAAAACTCTGCAGTCCTCCGTTAGGGGCCTCTGCATGTGCCTTGCCACATTGCACTTTGACTTGTCGGTTCGCCAGTAGCGACGGTGCAGTATGCCTCCGAAGTTGCGTTTTGTGACATTTGTGTGGTGAAGCGTCAGATGGAGTGGCGATTGGTAATCCATCCTGCTAATGTATTGCGATTGGTTGAGATGAAGTTACGAAGAATCCTTCTTCGTGAAGATGGCATTAGTATAGAAGATGAATCATTCGCATGCTTTCTCGTATCTGTTATGGTACAGAACTATGAGCATAAGTTAGATTCTTTTGCTACAAAGTCATAATAATGATAATAGAGGTGATAATGACGAACAAGTCATTGCAAGCGCTAGTGCTACGGTAAAGGCGGGAATAGGCGATGGAAGCGGTGGCAGTGAATACCAATAGTCTTTCGGGAAGAAGGTTAAAGTTGCAACTATCATCACGGCTTTTGATGACAATAAGCTAGAGAACACGTACGACGATTATTACATAAGTTATAGTTAAGATATCTGCATTACGTATGGCGCCTACAATTACATCTACAGTGCTTTCTAGAGCATGATTGCAAAGTTTTACATAACAATGACACCCACCAGCACATTGAGGTGTACGTAGAGATTCTGTAACCAAACGTACATACAGATATGTTTGTTCGAGACCAAGTACTTTCCTCGTCAGTGAAAAATGACCTCAGACTGTGCACGAAATAGCTTGATGATGCCTTGCAAGAAAATGTTACAGATAATCTCCAGAAAATCACAGAGTGGCACTTTGGTGAAAAAGGAACATTAGTGTAGTGTCGTCAGCTTCTCACAGAAAGACGCCGAGCTCGACAGCCGCCACTAGTCGGCGTGCACCTACCAGCCAGCCAGCTGCGCACAATAGACCGGGCGTTCCTCCGCACAGAGAGTACCTCTGTCTGCGCCCTCGGCAACTCCCGTGACCCGGCGATCCCTGCAGTAGGTCAGGCAGACGGCTCCGCCCTCCCAGCAGAGGTCGCTCGCACCTGCACCGCAACACCTGCGCGACGCTGCTTCAATCCCAGACGCGGAAAATAGTTGTACCATCACCCTTTTATTCATTCACCTTTATGACAAAGGCAA
The DNA here is from genome assembly GCA_026315105.1 of Locusta migratoria. NCBI lineage: Eukaryota > Metazoa > Arthropoda > Insecta > Orthoptera > Acrididae > Locusta > Locusta migratoria. The sequence goes on along the minus strand of CM048750.1, from coordinate 75,575,711 downwards.
AGGCACAAAAACACCATATTTACTCATGCAGTGAAGGCTTTCACGACCGGCTGAAGTAATAGTTGTTGTATCTTTCGGGTTATGTGGTCGTGGTCCACGAAACATATCCGTTCCTGACGTTTCGTCCAGGGCTGCGCCGGACATCTTCAGAGGTACTGGTAGCGGTGAGTCTTGCCGACTGACGAGTCGGGCGTCGGAGAGCGGTATAAATACTGTCCAAAAGGGGGCGTGGTCAAGTGTTCACGTGCGCAGCAGAGATAAGCCTTGTCAAAGATAAAACATAACTTTCGATAGTCGATGGTCAAAGATAAAAGCGTAACTACCTACTCTGAAGAGCCACAGTCCATATGTCATTAAGTTTCATTGTTTCTTCCTTTCTATTAAAATTATCCCTATGTTTGTATATTTCTATTGCTTCTCTGTGCAGTCGTGGATAATAGTTCGTCGCTGTAGATAAAATTTCTGTTTCGGAAAACTTTACTTCATGATTTCCTGATTGGAAAACATGTTCCGCTACAGCTGATTTCTCAATTCTACCTAGTCGGCAAAGACTTTTGTGTTCTTTCAGTCTTGTATTCACACTCCTTTTTGTAGTACCAATATACACTTTTCCGCAAGAACAAGGAATTTTGTACACTCCACTAGATGATAGAGGAGGGCGTTTGTCCTTAACAGATCGGAGTGCCTGACTTATCTTTTTTGTTGGTTTAAAAACCGGTCTGATATCGTGTTTACGTAAAATCTTTCCTATCCGATCCGTAACTGTTTTAATGAAGGGGAGAGAAACGGTGTTCTTCCATCGTTGTGTTTTGTTGCTGTCTTTTTGTTTACCTCTCCTTGGTCGCAGAACCCTATTTACTTCTTTCCGTGTATATCCATTTTTCTCAAAAGCCTGCATCAGATGATGTAACTCGGCATCTAGGTGTTCTGGCGTACAAATTCGTTTAGCTCTGTGAATAAGACTTTTAATAACCCCTCGTTTTTGCTGAGGATGATGGTTGGAATCTTTGTGCAAGTATCTGTCCGTATGCGTGACTTTTCGGAAAACCTTATACCCTACAGCCAGCGTACTGAAGAAAACAAACGCACTGATAAAGTCATCCACTTCGATTCAGAAAGAGGATAAGAAAGCCCTATTGAAATCTGAAGCAATGTGTCCAAGACTTTATGGGCTACCCAAGATACATAAAACTGATTTTCCTCTGAGACCGATCGTCAGTGCTATCAATTCACCAACATACGAAGTAGCAAGATATCTGGCAACTCGTCTACAACCATACATTGGTAAGACTGACTCTTATATTAGAGACTCACGTCATTTTATTGAGAAAATTGAAGGACTAATCCTGGCTCCTGGAGACATTCTTGTAAGTTTTGATATAGTGTCGTTGTTCACTATGATTCCTATCAACGAAGTTATGGTTTATATAACGGATCTTTTCCCAGGAGATTTGACCGCTCTCTTTCGACACTGCCTTACTTCGAGTCAGTTTCAATGGAATGATGAGTTTTATGAGCAAATTGACGGTGTTGCAATGGGTAACCCGTTAGGTCCTACAATCGCTAATTTTTACATGGAAAAATTCGAAGAGTCAGCTCTGGAAAAAGCAAATAAGAAACCGAATCGTTGGTTTCGATATGTGGATGACACATTTGTTGTTTGGTCACACGGTAAAAAAGCATTGGAAGACTTCTTTAATTATCTGAATAGTGTAAATCCAAAGATCCAATTCACTATGGAGATGGAAAATGACAATGAAATATCTTTCTTGGATGTTTCAGTTATGCGACAGACAGATGGAAGTTTGAAGCATAAGGTTTTCCGAAAAGTCACGCATACGGACAGATACTTGCACAAAGATTCCAACCATCATCCTCAGAAAAAACGAGGGGTTATTAAAAGTCTTATTGACAGAGCTAAACGAATTTGTACGCCAGAACACCTAGATGCCGAGTTACATCATCTGATGCAGGCTTTTGAGAAAAATGGATATACACGGAAAGAAGTAAATAGGGTTCTGCGACCAAAGAGAGGTAAACAAAAAGACAGCAACAAAACACAACGATGGAAGAACACCGTTTCTCTCCCCTTCATTAAAACAGTTACGGATCGGATAGGAAAGATTTTACGTAAACACGATATCAGACCGGTTTTTAAACCAACAAAAAAGATAAGTCAGGCACTCCGATCTGTTAAGGACAAACGCCCTCCTCTATCATCTAGTGGAGTGTACAAAATTCCTTGTTCTTGCGGAAAAGTGTATATTGGTACTACAAAAAGGAGTGTGAATACAAGACTGAAAGAACACAAAAGTCTTTGCCGACTAGGTAGAATTGAGAAATCAGCTGTAGCGGAACATGTTTTCCAATCAGGAAATCATGAAGTAAAGTTTTCCGAAACAGAAATTTTATCTACAGCGACGAACTATTATCCACGACTGCACAGAGAAGCAATAGAAATATACAAACATAGGGATAATTTTAATAGAAAGGAAGAAACAATGAAACTTAATGACATATGGACTGTGGCTCTTCAGAGTAGGTAGTTACGCTTTTATCTTTGACCATCGACTATCGAAAGTTATGTTTTATCTTTGACAAGGCTTATCTCTGCTGCGCACGTGAACACTTGACCACGCCCCCTTTTGGACAGTATTTATACCGCTCTCCGACGCCCGACTCGTCAGTCGGCAAGACTCACCGCTACCAGTACCTCTGAAGATGTCCGGCGCAGCCCTGGACGAAACGTCAGGAACGGATATGTTTCGTGGACCACGACCACATAACCCGAAAGATACAACAACTATTACCATATTTACTATTATTACCAGCTAAAAAATCCTCCTGCCGGAGAACAGAAAAGGCGAATTTGTTCTCTGACACCAAAGTATGGAACCAGCTGCTTCAATCCTCATTCTGACTTCCTCACCAAAAATTTTGGCATGCGAACATATTCGCACACTTTTAGCTCATAACTTTGTAAATACTTTTGCCCAATTAAGCCGCCATAGTCAGCATTGTCGTCTCACTGTCAGTGTCTATATATGTCTCTGTCCGTTTGTTTGCTGTCTCTCTCACTGCCGCTTTCTGTCAGTGTCAAACTTTCAATGTCTTCATCCCTTTCCCTCGCGATTCCTCACAGCTGTCTATTTCTGCCACTTCTCTCTGACTCATTCGCTGACGTTGTCCCATTCGCTACCTAACCTGTTGCCCGTATCCTTTGTTTGTCAGTTAGAGTCGACATTTACTGTCTTCAATCACGATTGTCTCAATTACACATATGTCCATGGGGATGGTTTGCTTCGGGTTTGACCTGTAGACCGGAAAACTTTAGCATGCGGGTACTGTGGATGGGAAAAATGGGACAAATTGTTTGGTTTAATGTATTGGAGAGCCTCACGTTCATTCTTTATGTATGGTCTCCATTCGTTTCAGTTTCCCACTCTTTTGCTTCAATTGCTACTAGCCGGCCGCGGTGGCCTAGGTGACTGAGGCGCTCCAGTCACGGTCAGCACGGCCACAACGGTCGGGGGTTCGAATCCCCCCTCGGGCATGGATATTTGTGCCGTCCTAGTTCATAAGTAGTTTGTAAGTTTAGGGATTGATGACCCCGTAGTTAAGTCCCATAAGCTTAACAAACATTTGAAGATTTTGAATTGCTACTATCTGCATGTCTTAGGTTGTTGTTGCCACTGTTCCTGACTTCCAACGTCTCGTTTCGCTTTCACTGCTATTTTCGTGCATATGCCTTTCTCTCCTGAACTGGCAGTTTCTCTCCTCCGTCATATATGGCTCTCTCTGCCTGTTGCACTGTCTCTGTCCTACTCACATTCAGTCAAAAAATGCGCGAATATGTTCGCATGCCAAAATTTTTGGTGAGGAAGTCGGAATGAGGACTGAGGCAGCTGGTTCCACACTTTTGTGTCAGAGAACATATTCGCCTTTTCAAGCTGGTTCCCGTCTTTTTCCTGTGTACTGCTTATATATATGAAATCAATGGTGAGTACAATTTGGATAGTATAATATTAGAACGCATCGTAAAAATTTTGACGATTTGCCATGAATAGAAGTGTAGATTCGCCAATGCACGCAGTTGGATCTTTTGATGCCAATAATTACGATTTTTGTAGCGTATCGCAATAATGAATGAACATTTCCAAAAACGGGAAACGTATTTTCCAGATAAACACCTAAACAACATACACATAACATTTTAGTCATTTCCTATTCCTCGAGATACGTTACATCACAATCAGAAATAGCGTTTTCGAACCTATTACTGTCGCGTGCTATCATTGGCGGACCGATATCTCAAAAAACACATAAGATATTCTGCTCTAAACTTTAAATAAAATTTCGATATGTTATCTACATATCATACGCAGCTATTTGTAACCTAAAATCAATCATATGAGAAGTTTACACAATGTATTTGTACCTCTGCAAACTCTTTAAAATATGTTGCAATAGTTCACTAAACCTGGTGCTGCATATTAACTGTAAAGTAAACTAAATCAAAAATTACCCCTTCATCGACCGAAGATTTCAATCTTTAAGATGTACAAAAAACTAATTTTTTCGCCGAGTACTTTTTTTCAAATCGCATGGTAAGTTTCAGAGCTGCCCGAACGCCGTCTTTCAGCACAAATCGCACTTTTTCTAGCAAAATATCGCGTTTTTCGGCCGTATCTTGCTAACGGACTAATGTTTACGAAAACTGAAAAAGCCGTTTATAGATAAATGTCTACAGTATGTATTTTAATTATTTGAAGAATTTTCTATGGTCAATCATTTAGACATTTGTGATTTACGGTGCTAAAACGGCTAAAAATCGGGTTTTGTGATTTTGTGCAAAACTTCCATAAGTTTCAACCTCTGGATCTCGGTAGCGGATAACGATATCGAAAAAATTTCAAAACAGCCTCGAGAATATCATCATAAAATTTCGAAGATCTATAATGAAGGGAAAGTATCGAAGTGACCAACCCCACAATTCATAGACTACACGTCACGTACAAAAGCTAACTGATTTGCTCAATTTGGATGGGCTCCAGGAAGTGTGTAACTTTGAAAATTTTGTCGATGTACTGTATGACAGCTACTGTATACCCATTCTTCTAATATGTACACAAATGATTACTAGGCCAAGATCAACCCTGGACGCTTTATCCCTTCACTCTGAGATGAACAGGACCTGAGATATGGGCCCCTAAAGAATCGCAAATTCGCACACGTCGTTTACGAATATATTAATACCGCGCACTGCCGTGCAGGGTATGATTATCTGGGGGGCACGGTAGTGCCCCGCCAAGTCGATTGCACGGCCGTGCCATCCTTTTTTCGAAGCACTAGACGATACTTTCCACCCCCCTGTATCTCAGTTGTGGATAAAGCTGGAAGCCTGAATTTTCGGTTACCAAGAGTATCTACTATAATTAGCTGCTACATTTTCAAATTATACTATTATAGACCTTATAGTTTACGAAATATTAGCAGTCGAAACTCGCTAATTCTGTCACTCACTGACTCACCGATCGTCAAAATTCTAATGTGATCTAGCAGACACACAAACGTCAAATTTCGTATTTGGGTAGTGTTTAGCCTGTAATGGAAGGAAAAATTGAAACATCTGTAAATATTAATTTCGTTCACGAACATATTTTCGCTAGACGGAGAGTATGTGTTATCTTGGGGTTGTGAGCATTGGACTGGTAATGATCTTGTGATAAAGCGTTGGGTTCGCGTACGGAAAGTCGCGGGTTCAATTCCGATCGCGTATTTTCTTACTATTTTTTTATTTGTTTTAACATAACCGTCACTTTTCTACTAACGGTAAGTGGTCGTCAGATATGACATGTGTCACCTGATTAGAGAATGAAGAATAACTGGTACTATATAGCTTAAATTGCTGAAAATTGAAACAGTATCAATGACACCAACATCTAGCTTGATTTCAGTTATAAATGAGAAAACTGTTGCTCGTAATGTCAAATATTCCGACACATGGCGCGGAGCAGTTAAGTCACATAAGCTTAACAAACATTTGAACATTTGACAACGGTTTATGATAGGTTGGAGAAAAGTAGATAAAGAACTTGTTACCCGAATACAGGGTACATTATACAGTCATTACTTCGCTTTAAAGACTCGATCTCCAATAAAATGTGCAACTACTTTCCACGGATTGATTTAAGCAACTATGATTATATGATTAGTACCAATTTGGGGGGGGGGGGGGGGGGGAATCAGTTTCATCTCTCTTCCAGAAGTGCAAACCAAGTGCAAACCAAGAACGCATAAATGTTCAAAATACTGCTTAGGGGTATGAGTTTTGCTTATCTTAATCTCTTCTGGCTTGTGATAGAAATTAGTCTGACCATGCATTGTGTACAGATACATACAGAAGAAGCAATGTCTGCGTGCATTATAACTAGACCACGAATCCTTAGGTTACAACCTATTCTTTTGCTGAGTTCCTAGTTGGAAATAAACTTGTAGTTATGCGTTTCATGACTAATTAAAACAAAAACAGCTACTTTTATAGCACCTAAAACAACCTATTTCGGCTTCAAACTAGTTTTTGCCCAATTCATCTTTGAAATCCTAAAAAATGCACTTATATCTTCCTTTTCGAAGAGACTTGCGTCAAAGAATCAAAGAAAAGAATGCTGCCGTCGGTCTGTTCCGGTGGAGTAACCTCATTATGTGGAATCAATCGATTAGGATGCAGTGACAAGAATCCGAGATTATTATTGCGTATCAAATTCTGGAGATGGAACTACTGACAATCTTGGCTGGGACATTGAAAAAGTGATTGTTGGCAATTCACAGCTTATTTCATTTGTTCAAAACAAGTTCCAAAGTCTAAACGACAAATAATAGCATACGTGCTGTGTCCTCGCCGGGATGAATGTGCTATATTCAGATGGCGTAAATGGAAAGAAAGTGCTGGTTTTGCTTTGACAGATGCCACGGCACATATTCTTTCGCCGTTTCATTGTACCAAGTCTACTACCGTTTTGATGTTGCTTGAAACTTGTATAGCACATGATATGAACCGTACAATACACCTCATAAGGCTTCAGTTCCCTAACGTAAATGAAATTATTAATCTCCATTGTAAGAAAGTTCTTGGTGAGACATAGTTAAGGGTGCAGGCATTCAAAGAACAACTTACAGATTTCCCTTGCACATGGATCTACTTATTCCCGCTGGGGCGTGATTGGCAATAGTACGATAAGCACCAAATGTTCAAATGATTGTAAATCTATCAGACCAAACTGCGTGGTCATCAGTCCGTAGCTAACAAATTACTTAAACTAAGGTAAGCTAACTCGAACCTCCGACAGCGAGCAACCGTGCGCTCCGCAGCGAGGCGCCTTAGACCGCCCGGCTACTCCACCGCGGCACGACAAGCACCTTCCAGCTGTCCAGAAGTTTGTTGAAAGTCTACCTGAGGATGCACTTCTGTAACTTATTCAAAGATCCCTCAGTTCAGCTTGACTTGGCTTATAATCCAGCCAACTTGACATTTATAGTGGGAATTCTTTCCGAATTAGAACGCTCGGAAAGACCTTCCTACGATAACATTGCTTTGCTGGAGGAAGTGAAGAAAGAAAATTAGTGAATTGCAGGTGTAATTGAAGAAAAAGTACAGGAAATTGAAACAGGTTTTCCAGATCACTGGCATGAAGGAACTTTGGGTGCTAGGATCCATACTCATCGGAAAATTGTGTTTCTGCGTTTCTGTCCGGTATGTGCTGGAAGGTCCCCTGTCACATCAGGTGATGTAAGAACTTTCATTCTTGGAACTACAATTAATACTAAACGACGAGAGGTATAGGTTTTCTCTGGAAAATTTGCAAACTATTTGTAATTTACTGTGAAGTCAACTATAGGCTGAATGTTTGAGATCAGTGGTTTACTTTGGGTTTGTTAAATATTATATGTCCATATATGTATGGTTTCTTATTTGCATTCTAGTTTTTATATTCGAAAACTATTAAATTTTGGTATTAATTTGATCACTAATATTATGTGATGCTTTCTATGTTGAGGAACTGTGAACTTTTTCAATTTCCATACTGTAAATGAAAAAAAATTTGCTCAAAAGTCGACACTACGTTACGATTTTTTCCTTTGGCGAACGCCTGTTTTTATTTGACCTCCTAAACCAGGTAACGAAAGACGCCTAAAAATCCATTTTTAAGACCAAAAAATCCGTGGTCCAATTATAACTTTGAAATCAGACTCTTTGGCATACCATTTTCTTCTAGTGAACTAATTGATGATAAAATTAAAATAAAATTAAAAACACAATTTTGTGTGTGTTCTACAAGTTTATTTTTGCTTACTTAACCGGTTTTCGGCTTATTAGGCCATCTTCAGAGTATTTACTGCTGTGGCAAAGAGGTTACATAGTTTAGATGCAGTATGGGAGGAGATGACAAATGACTACACTTAGATCGACATACATAGTATAACACTTCTTTGACATTGTGTTATTACAGTTATGAACTTAAAAACTAAACTGTAGCACAAGAATATACAATGTGTGGAGGATAAAACAAGGAATAAATTTGAATATAACTAGGGAACTGAAACTACCTGCTATTACAAACAAACTGATAATGCTGATAAATAAGTATATATAAGTGCCTTGTTAATAATTCTGCACTATAATTATAGATGGTGTTGCATATGACAGTTGTAAGGCCAGGTTTGGAGTGGAATCCAGAACTTAAAATGAATAGTTACTTCATTACATTAAACTAAACAAATCTGTCTAATGAAATTAATATTCTAAAACTTCAGGTAGATGAAAATGAGTGTTATGTTGTAAACTACACTGGGACCAAATTTTCAAAACTCCTACCCTGTCAGTTCTAGTCTCTTCATACATTTCCTCATAGTACAGTCAATTACCTAAGTTTTCCATCAACTCCCACACTGGCTGTCCCATCCCTCCATTACAAAAAAAAAAAAAAAAAAAAAAAAAAAAAAAAAAAAAAAAAAAAAAAAACCTTAAATGTAGACCTAGCATTTTATTTATTTTATTCAAAAAACTGGATTCCTTGTTTACCCCCATAGTTTCAAACTCCTGTGTATTTCTTTATTATGTTTTATTTTCAAGTTTTGAAAATTTGGTCCCAGTGTAGCTTACAACAAAACACTCATTTTCATCTACCTGAATTTTTAGAATATTAATTTCAATAGACAGATTTGTTTAGTTTAATCTAATGAAGTAACTATTCATTTTAAGGTCTGGATTCCACTCCAAACCTGGCCTTACAACTGTCATATGCAACACCATCTATAATTATAGTGCAGAATTATTAACAAGGCACTTACATATATTTATTTATCAGCATTATCAGTTTGTTTGTAATAGCAGCTAGTTTCAGTTCCCTAGTTATATTCAAATTTATTCCTTGTTTTATCCTCCACACATTGTATATTCTTTTGCTACAGTTTAGTTTTTAAGTTCATAACTGTAATAACACAATGTCAAAGAAGTGTTATACTATGTATGTCGATCTAAGTGTAGTCATTTCTCATCTCTTCCCACACTGTATCTAAACTATGTAACCTCCCTCTTTGCCACAGCAGTAAATACTCTGAAGATGGCCTGCCTAATAAGCCGAAAACCGGTTTAGTAAGCAAAAATAAACTTGTAGAACACACACAAAATTGTGTTTTTAATTTATTTGTTTATGTTCTAGCAAGAAGCGACGGAAGAATCAGTCAAAATGATTAAATTTTATAGTTGGAAAATATGCTGGTGTCATTTCAAAGCATTGAAGATGTCTTTCTTTACTGCTTGATTATGACCGCATTTTTTCTCCATTTGCCTACGCTTTACATTCCTTAGACACATGTTATTTTAAAATTTATGGGACGGTTAGTAAAAAAACTGGACAAACAAAATACATGCCGTATTTATTTATTTTGGCGGGACGCTAAATAAGGAAAAACGGTGGAAGGATCGTTTTTGAGGTGGCACGGGAAACAAACCCACATGCCTGTTCCGCCGCTGCCGGCCAGGGCAGCAGCAGTGACGGAGAGGTGGCGCGAATCGATCCGTGGCTGCGGCTGGTTGTTACGGGCAGGCGGCCGCCATCTCCTGCTTTCGGCTGCTCTCCTGCCTCAACAGAAGGCTGTGCGCATCATACATACTGCGTGACAGACAACCCCCCCTACGGCAGGCACGGGTGGATGGATAGAGAGGCGAGGAGGGGTGTGGTGGGGGGGGGGGGGGGGGGAAATGGGGTGGGCGTTAGTTAATTTGAGAAGCCGCTCTCAACAAATCTATTGGCATTCACACCACACAACAGCATTTATTTGTCAGCTTAGAGTTTCTTAAAGTAAATCAAACAAACCTTTTTCCGCTTTACTTTTTGCCTTGAAGTAGAAAAGCTATTTTTGTGCAACCCTAATGATGATGATTTATGTATAGCCATATTGCTAGAAAAGTTGAAACATGTCCACTGAATGTGTGGTTGTGTTCCATTTTGAGTTATTCATTACTGTTTCTCCAAAATTAATACTGTTTATTTATATGTCAATTATTTAATTCCTTTATTACTGATCAGTGCCCCATGTTTATATGGTTTCCACCCGAGTGATTGAATTTGTGTGTTTGTAGGAATGTGGAAGGTTGCTTTTAATATTGACTGACTGCCGCGCAATGGCTTACAGTCGCTTTAGGCCTCGTTTACTTTAGTTACGAACTCATTCATGGCTCCGTACGTCGTCTGCACTGCTGTATGCTGGAGAGCCAGAGACATCCTTACTTGGCAAGATGGCGAGTTGGGCTGTTCTTACTGTAGTACCAACTTAATCATGGACGAAGGAGGTGACAAAAGAGACCTCTCTGGAGCTGTAGTAGAGGGTATTATCTCCCTCAGCTAGCGAGGATTGGTAGATAGCAGGCTTTGAATAGAGGGAAGCCTCTGCCTGCGGCCTGAGGCAACACTGTTCCCGCGATCGCAGAAGTGAGTATTACGTCGAATCATGCTGACGGGATGGCATGCTGTTAGAACTTCATTTTATTTGTGACGAGGCAGTCCTGGTTTATCAGTGATAGTTTTTCTTGAGTTATTCTTTCGCTATGTGAGGCGAAGTGTTTCTTACTTTTCATAACTCCAGTAATTCAGTTACAATTTTGGGTTTGCATTTTCATTCCAGTAATGATTTTTGTGTCCGATTTCTCAAGTTAGAATACACGTCTGTGGCCTTCAGCCTTTGTGTAAATTTGGTGTGTTTTAATTCCTTGCTGTTTTAAAGTAACGTTTCGTGTGGTGTCTGTTTCCCTGAGCATGCTAAATTCTCTCTCAGAATTTCTCGATCGATTTCGCCATTACTAACCTTTGTACGACCGATTGCACAACGTGCTTTCGTAACGGCCATCAGCCATGCTTTTTAAGAGACTCAAGATGAGCTTCTAGACACAGATTAGATTAGATTAATACTTGTTCCATAGATCATATATACGACATTTCGTAATAATGTGGAACGTGTCAGTTTAGTCAATGTTGTCTACACTTGACAATCAATATTTTAAGGATTTTTTTATTACAATTTTTGTTGCTTTCTTTTTAATTTTTTTTAAGTTTTATCTAAAAATTCATCTACATTGTAGAAGGAGTTGCCATTCAGAAATTCCTTTAATTTCTTTTTAAATACTAGTTGGCTATCTGTCAGACTTTTGATGCTACTTGGTAAGTGACCAAAGACTTTTGTGGTAGCATAATTCTCCCCTTTCTGAGTTAGATTTAATCTTGAATAGTGAATATCATCCTTTCTCCTAGTGTTGTAGCTATCATGGGACATCAGCTGCACGGAGTCACAAACATGGAGATCTATTTCCAGAACTGGGGAAAAACAAATATGGTAATTAATCTTCTTGTGCGTGAGAATGGTCTGTCGTTTAAGAACGTTTATGTATTCTCCAAATCTTTGCAGCAATATAAACAAAAATTTCTAGTTCAAGTGATTGACAGCATCGGAGATATTGGATATTTCCCATTCTCGAGTAATGATGAAGTAATACCGCCGGATAAAGCACTTCACCACTCCGTTTTCATTTTTGATGACATCGTTTGTGATGATTAGGATAATATCAGAGCATACGTTTCAATGGTTGCCATTATGGCGTAGACTGTTTTCACTTCGGTCAGACTTACAGGAAAATTTCGAAACAATTAGAGATAATGCTACTATTATTGTTCTCTTCAAACTAGATGAACGTAATATGCGACAAGTTTTCAGCTATTACGTTAATCCTGATATGACATTTAATGAATTCAATGATTTGGAGTGCAAACGCGCATAATTTTCTAGTTATAAGTAAAGATGAAGATTTAAATAATGGACGTTATCGCTGTAATTTTGATAAGTATATTTATATATAAATACACAGTTCAATTAGAAGATAAATCGCAAGAAATTGGCAGAAAAAGGACGGGAGGGGACGCCACTGCACGCTCGCTTTAATGAGAAGATGAAATTTAACAAGCGAATACTGAAGGCTCGACGCGCTATGCGCAAGAAACTGGCTTTACTGCAACGACGAGAGGCAGAAGCTGAGAGTGTACTGAACAAAGTAATGAAACCAGTAACTCAACCACTACAGACATTGATTCAAGAGATCCGTCAGCTCAAGTCTCGAGTTGTGTATAAAACGAAACCAGAAGAGACAGCTCTAGATGTAAAAGAAGAAGAAGATATGGAGGAGGAGGAAGAAGGAGGAGAAGGAGGGAATGATGATAGTGATGACGAGATTGAAGGAATACTGGCGAAAATATTTTTTCATAAACCCCAAGACAGAAAAACAGCGGATCTTACATACGACATTAGGTTTGATGATGAATTAAAGACGTGAGCGATTGGAAATTCTCCAGTACGGGTTGTTGGAGATGTTTCACTAATTTCCAAAGTAAAATATACTGGAACGAAAGGATTTTATAATCTCTTGTTTAAAAACAAACCCAGTAAAAACAGTTATACAGCTAAGGATCTTCGCAATTATGCTAAAATACTATCTGACACAAATACATATAAACAAAGCTAAAATTAGCGCAGACGAATAAATGTCATTGATGGTTACAAGTATACTAACATAATTCGCCCACTGTTAGAAAAAGAAGGTGTGTTGGCTAAAGAAGGAATGGGATATGGTGGTCTCAAAGTTAAAGATCGTAAAACTGAGCATGTGAGTTCTTACATTGGGATGATTCGAATGAACTGGTGGAACGATTGGTCCTGTTACTAGCATCCAGCATCCATTGCTTGAAATATGAGCTTGAGGTAAAAAAATAAAAAAAAAATATAAAAAAAAAATAAAAAAAAACTGTTTGGCTGGCTACATATTTTTATTATGACCTTCCCGCTGCCGCTGTCCGCCATATTGTTACGATTCTTTTTTTCTACTCGACAATTCTGGTCAAAAATTATTGATGTGCATCACTTGTCAATGTCCGCCATCTTGTTGTATGCACTATCTTCTTCGTCCGCAATCGTTAAAAATTCTTTCTGGTTATAGAGAGGTGCTCGAATGAGCCATAGCCGAATTTCGGTTGGTACTCTCTCTTTTAAAATTCCCAGAATGTCATTCATTGCCATCGGCTGTTCTAGATAGCGCACTTTGTTTACATATCTTTCGATGTACTTCCTCAACGTGTCTTATTTAGGATTGCACATCGGAGGATGGTAAATTTGATTTCGCAATTTCGCCTGCTCGTTGGCGAACCGGAATTCCGATAAAAATGCGTGTTCAAACTCATCGTATGTGTTGCATAGCCCTGCTGCCTCGGACGCCCTCATGTGGCTCCGCCTTGAATGTAAGATGCTGCAAATGTGATTTTGTCACGTTCCGTTCAATTATTTGGAAGAACGTCTCGGAAGGATTTGATGAAAACATACGGGTGTGGTATCCTTTTCGCAGGTTAAAAACTTTGAAAAGGCCTGATCTGTATTTGTTTTTGCTTGTGCAATGTTGGATGTTGCGTTCGCTACGTCATCAAATGGCATAGGACTACGCGGTGACGCGTTCCAGTTGTAAAAAGTGTAACTTTCTGGACTATTGTTCAAACTCGGATATTATTGTTTCCTGGGTTCACAGAAAATCTGTAGTTCACTCTGTGACCAGCTTTAACTTTTTCAACTTCGGTTTTGAGTTCGGAAATTTTTGTATTTAACTCTGTTTGCCAAATGGGTTGTTCTTTCTGTATCAGATCGCGAATTTCGCCGAACTCATTGCGTAAACTACTGCTCGCTTCAGCACCAGTCTCAGTTGTAATGTCCGAGGCTAACGCTTGAACAGCAATTTTGATTTAACTTTCTCTTTTGTCGGTTCTTTCAACATCCTTCTTGTTAATCCAATCTGCGAATTCATTCGCGTACTTCTTTTCACGTTCCGTGATATGCGTATCTATTGTCTGTTCTGTTGGTAAATAAATTTCAATCACACGTTTCGTGATTTCAGTTACTTTTGTCTGCAAATCAGTTTGTGTATCTTTAAGATCGAATACCTCCTCGGCTAATTGTGTTATTTTCTCGGGGATTTCTTTGCACGGTTCCATAATCAAACTGAATTCATTTCTCTGAGAAAATAATGTTCCGCGAAAAGAAAGTTTACACCGAAAGCAAATAAAGTTTGAAATTGATCGTAATTTTTGAAATGAAAATTAGGGCGCTAAAATTACGGCGGGAGAAATATCTCAAGCTGGTGGCTGGGTTGCAAATCACTGTTATTAAAGAATTGTGCCTGTAAAAATTTTCTGCAACTTAATAGAGCTGGTAAATGTCACAAAAATATTTAATTTTAGCAACCTACCTAAAATCCTGTCTGATTACGTAGAAGAGCAGCTCGCCACGTATACACTGCACAGAAAATAACTGTTGGAACGCACTCGAAAAATACCAATTTATCATAATTCCACGGCTAGCTCAAAAAAATTAAAAATAGTTAAACTTCGATAAACTGCCGTGTATTTCAGGGACGTTTAGTGCGAAACAAAAGATTAACGATAATTATGGAGTTTTGTGTATCATTCCAACATTTCATTTCGCACACTGCAAGAAAATTGCGGCCGGTGATAATCTGTAAGAAAAGTTCTTACACTACTAATATATTGTACAGTAATGAATAATGAGATGGCTTTTAAATAAAAAACTACTGAGAAATGCAAATTTTCCTAAACGAAATTAGTTTGTATATATTCTGAAAATACTGAACAAACACTTACAATAATTTCCTACATTTATTCTGTGCTCGAAAAGAAATTACAATTCAGACAAATTAAACAAAGAGCAATGCGCTATTGCGTCCGAAACCTATGAATGCTAGACCAAGAAGAGGGAAGAATGGAGACTGCTGCTCCTTCTTATTAAGTAAAACGTATGATAAGCGTAAATGTACAGATAATAATGTGCTTGTTAACGTTATCTTTGCATGAGATGTGTGTCTTATAGATATGTAATAATTTGCATGAAGTAAACACAGAATAATTGTAACAAATACAAGAGATTAATTATGCAAAATAAATAAATAAATACTGAAATAAAGTCCAGGCGGCCCATGAAACGTTATAAATTTATAGAGTAATTATGGGAAAAATCTAAATGCATTGTAAATAAGGCGCTGGAGAAATATGTGCCGACAAAGTGGATTAGTGATTGGGAAACACCCACCGTGGTTTAATACTAATATTCTAAAAATGCTGATAAAGAAAAGGCAGTTGCAATCTCGGTTCAGAAAAGGTCAAGCAGATGAAATCAGACAAAAGCAACTAAAGATTCGCGCGTCTATAAAAAGAGCAATGCGCGAAGCTTACAATAACTATCACCATCATACCGTAGCAAAAGATCTTGCCGATAACACGAAAATATTCTGGTCCTATGTAAGTTGGGAAAGCTGATCAAAGGTCTCTATCCAGTCACTCATTCATCGTTCTGGGATGGTGAAAGAAGCAAAAATGAAGGCCCAAGTTTAAATTTAACATTCAAGAATTCATTCACGCAGGAGGAACATGCAAACTCCCAAATGGAGGACGTAGTAATAGGCATAGCTGGTGTAGAGAAGCAGCTGAGAGAGTTGAAAACAAACAAGTAGCCAGGTCCAGATTGGTTACCAGTCCGGTTTTGCAAAGAGTACTCAGCGCATTGGCCGCTTACTAAGCTTGCATCTGTCGCGATTCTTTGACCTGGCGCAAACTTCCTAGCTACTGGAAAGACACAGGTAACTCCCATGCATAAGAAAGGCAAAATGACCGTCCCACGAAATCCCAGACCTGCATCATTAGCATCAGTTTGCTATGGAATTCTTGAACATATTCTCAGTTCTAATATTGAGACGAAAAAGCTGCCCATGCATTGGAATGGCTTTAGGAAGCATTGATCGTTCGCCAGGAAAAAGGCGCTTCGGAAAGATTTCAAAGTTATCAAGTGACTTCTGTCGCCCAAGTGCAAATAAATGTAACTTCAGTTGAACGAAATAACTGCTACAGTGTCGCATGGAAGCAAACTGAAAGCAATAAAACGTGAACAGAAAACAATTTTTTATTCAGAGACAATAATTATAGTGAAGCTACCATTGGACCTTGTACAGAAAAGAAGGGTGCAACGAGCTTCGTAACACGATGGCAACGCATGCTTAGCAACGTGTGCTCTTACTGATCTACATCTACATTCGGCAACTCGCCGCAGTGACCGAGCGATCTGCGGCGCGCCAGTCACAGGCTGCACGACCACTATGGTCGGGGGTTCGAATCCCCCCTTGGGCATGGATGTTTGTGTCATCTTTAGTATAAGGTAGTTCATAAGTAATTCGTAAGTTTAGGGTGATGACCCCGCAGTTAAGTCCCTTAAGCTTAACAAATACTTGAACATTTTTGTGCAAGATCCGTGGCGGAAGAACTTCTCAAAAATATTAGTTGTTTGCCTTTCTGCTCCATTCCCAGATAAAATAAAGGAAAACGGATGTTTGTATATCATTGTGCGAGCTTTGATTTCTCTTGTCTTGTGGTCTTTACGCGAAATGCAACTTCACAGCCGTAGAATTATATTGGAGTCGGCGTAAAATTGGGGCCCTCTAAATTTCCGCAATAATTTTCTCGAAAAGAACTTCGCCTTCCCTCCAAATATTATCATTTGAGTTTCTGAAGCATCTCCCTGACACTTTCACAATGATCGAACCTTCCAACCTCTGAATCTTGTTTTAAACCGATCTGTTGGGAATCTGAAATACTTGAACAGTACTTCAGAATCGCCCGTACTGGTGTATTACACGCGATATCCTTAACAGATGAACAAGTAGTTTTCAAAATTGACCCAAAAAACCGAAGATGACCAGCCGCCTTCCCCACGACTGATTCGAATTGTATCGCTCTGCAACGTTGTGCAAAGATATTTAATCGAAGCTACTGTGTATTCGAACATTGTGAGATTGTCTTTCCTGCTCATATGCATCTCCTTAGATTTTCTACATTTAGAGCTAGCCGCCTTTCATCAAAACAACTAAAAAAGTCATTTTACACAGTTCAGTGACGGCAAGTTTATGTACACCACAGCTTCAACACGAAAGCAGCCACGGATTGCTACTCACTCTATTCGTTAGATCACTTATGTAGATAGAAAGTAATAATGGTCCTATCACACTTCCTACGAAGCATTCCTGATGATAACCTAATGAGTTCTATTAATTAAGAATCTACGAATCACTTTCCTATCTGGAAAGCTACTCAATATGCTTTCCTGTTGTCATTCATCCATAGCTCATGTGAGGAAAGGGCAATTAGAGTTTCACAAAAGCGACCATTTTTAAAACTGTAGTCACGAATGGATGGAAACTCTCCCGTCTCATGGAAATTTACCACCTTCGAACTGAGAATGTGTTCGAAAATTCTGCTACACTGATGTTAATCATATTGGTTTGTAAATGTGCGGACGCGGAAATATTCCATGCCTTTTTTTGCCTTTCACCCAACCCATTATAAACTGTTAAATATATTTTGCAATCTTCTGGGAGCCATAAATTGTGATGAACATTGAAATGCAATATCAACATGGACCAGAGATATCACAGCCATATTTGTTTGGAATAATTCTTTGTGCAAAGAAAACCCGAAGAAATCGCCACTACTACAACCGCTGTTACATATCTTCTCAAAGAGCCTCTGGATACATTGTTCTGAGTAAAGCAGTTAATGCTGATTCCACAAATTTCCGATGTGATCTGTTGTAGGAGCCATTGATCAGACATAATCGAAAGATAGAAATGGAAGACCAATTCAGCATGCGATCCAATTGGCGACGAAGAAGCCTTCAACATTGCGTGGCACTTGCGGCTCCGTATTAGCATCTTACAAAGTGGCCGTCGACACGCTGCAGATATATGGGAGGACACCAGAATCCAACACTCCAGAGATATAACGCTGGCTGGTTATTGTCTGGGTACAGGACAAGTATGGAGTCGCGTAAGGCAACAGTCCAATGGCTCTATTAAATTACGGGAATACTGCAGGATGTCCGTTCTCGTAGGTACAATATTTCGACGCAGTCTTCTGGCCATCTTTAGGTAATGACTGATGGTAGAAGCCCTGAGTTCACCTATACAAGACCCCGTCGGCACATGCGTGGTGTCTTCTGCTGCCATTGTGCATGCGTCACTTGAGGGCATGCGGTTCTCCTGCAAGTCTGTACGTTGCTCCACGCGACCCCCTTTTTTTCTATGTTGTTTTTCTGTCTTTTTTTTAAGTAATCACGTCAGCTCGGTGATTGACCTAAGCCCCCAACAGCTCACGATCCTGGATACGCCACTGATTCCCATTTAAAATGCCCAGAAAAACGTTATAATAATAACGATTTCAGAAGTGTGAATTTAAAATAAAATAAAAAAAGAAGTTCGCCGTACCGGAACCTCTTTTTTTTCCAAATCAAGCACTTCATATATCATTGTGCGAGGGAGGACTCTAACCTATTGCGAGAGCGCCCTCCCGATCCAAGACACAGCACCTTAGACCACGCAACTACTCTCCGCGGCTGTGAATAGGCATGAGGGTGACTTTAAGATCGAATAAAGTCTTCCTATTGCCAGCACAATGGCGACTTGGCGGTGTAGTTGATGATGTTTAGAAACTGTGCGATAGTTTACTCACTTCCTTCAACCGTGCTTGCTCCTAAAGCCGTCCTCGCACTGGATGAGGCAGTTAACGTTGGCGTGGATGTGGAACACAGCCTCACGTGCTACTGCGCACGTCTCGTGGGAGGTGTTGGTTAATGTGTTTTGCGACTGTAGCATTGTCCAGCAACAGGTGCAAGCTGCATCTGTGGCACAAACACCAGAGTTTGTGTACGTAGCTAAATGGACACACTTAAAACGCCGACATTAGCCCTATAAAAACGAGAAAGTTACCTCCGTTGCCCGTCGGTTGTTCAGTCTATAGTACCACTGAATCGAAATATGCGCGAACATATAAGATAAAAACGAACGATCCCTGTTATTAATTAAAAAGACATCAGGTTATAAATCTACATAATATCGGATAAACTTACTTCACAGAGAGAGATAGCGTGTATCTTATTGAATACTAAATAATATATTGCTACATCAAAACGAAAACCTGCAATGCATTATAAACCTTTATAACTAAACTTCTACTGCGCTTCTTTCTCATATCTACGTTGGTGCAATCACATAGTTTTCAATAAGATAGGTGCGCTTCAGCAATCGTTACAAGTATAGCAGATTAATAAAACCTAGTAACCGGTTCCACGAACTGTGGTTTAATTAACCTATACCATTGTTTCTACAGTTTTAGACTGTCTTCTTCAGAAGTACATGTGACCTAAAAATACCACAATTTGCGAACTCTCAGTCATAAAATGCAACGCTGATCACCTTAAAAAGGCAGTTTCTTAAAATAAGAGTGAGAATGTCACTTGCATTGCTAAAAATAACCAACAAAATAAAAATTGGTACTTACTAATCCTCAAACTGAAATATGAATTTCTAGGACTGAGCGAGAGATTATTTCAATTTAAGAGATGTGTCTTCGTAAATGTGAACTTGTATCTGTTACACTGTTCAACTGACAAACGTGGAAACGTAAGAGTGTGTCAATAAAAAACACAATTTTCACTGACGGCCGTGTCAGCATTTAAGTTCATTGAAAAGTAAGGTGAGGTGAGGACCTGATGTAATGTTTTCCTGGGTATTTGCATACAATTCTTTAAATAACTGCCTCATACGAAGCTCCGATCTCCAAGAATTAGATTTTCATGCCCGAAATTAAAATCTGCCCCAGCCATCTCTCCCAAATATTTGTGATCGCCGCAAAAGTAAATAGATTGGAAGATATTACCTAAATGTGCATTCCATGAGATGGCGAAAACGGAATTCCGGACGAAAATCTCCGGACCTCGTCTTCCCAGAGCATAACCACACGACAACCACACAAGTCTTGTGTCAATCACTCATTAAAACATTAACCCTGGAATACTGAAGTCTCTTCCACACTTGCACTCATGAGCCAAGTTCTCCCCGGAAACCATTACGCAAACTATTGCCACCTATCATATAGACACTTTACAATCCTTTCATAACTCGTCAGGTCTATCAATAATTGCGTTATAACGAACTTCTACATTACCCGTTAAAGACTAATATTACGACTAATACATTATTAGGCTTATCAATCGTTTACTTATATTTAATGATAACAGGGCCTACCAAACATGACGCGTTTTTGCTGAATCTTTAATGGACCATTGTCTTAAAACTTCGTACTTTCATAACTTTTTCTTTCTTTTTCTTTTCTATTTGGCCATGTTGCCGCACATGCAGGGTCGGTCATCTTAAATTCGGATTTGTTAATATTTACGGAGTGGCCGTATGTCCTACGTGCCATCACCTTCTGCCTATAGTGTTATAGGTGTGTAAGTGTAGTGTTACGAAATGTTTGCCGGCCGCGGTGGCCGAGGGGACTGAGGCGCTTCAGTCACGGTCTGCACGGCCACTACGGTCGGGGGTTCGAATCCCCCCTCGGGCATGGATATTTGTGTCGTCCTAGTTCGTAAGTAGTTCATAAGTAGTTTGTAAGTTTAGGGCCTGATGACCCCGTAGTTGTCCCATAGACTATACAAACATTTGAACGAAATTCTTGCAAATCGCGTAACTGAGGCATGACTTGGGGACCAGCCCAGTATTCACCTAGGGGGATGTGGAAAACCGCCTAGAAATCATATATAGGTTTGCCGGCACTTCGACCCCCTTCGTTAATCCGCCAGACGGATTCGAACCGGAGCCGCGCGTACTTTCATAACGTAGCATTTATACCAGAAAGACAGAAAAATTCTTTGAACACCAATGCTTCGTTTCCGCCTTTTTATTTCAGCATACGGTGTCAGAGACGAGACGTTCCCAACGGTTCTCAATATCCTGAGGTAAGTTATAAAAGCCGCCGAATTCTGGCTTCAGCTGAAAACCATATAGAATATGGTCCATTTCTACTTTTGCTTCTGACGCAGAAAGCGTTACTGCCTCTTATTGATTCAACATTTCGTAGCACATTGCTAAAATATCGCACAATTCAGTTTGTGTCTGATATGAACTCTGGAATACTAAAGAGAGCTCTTACACACATGCACTCATGAGCAAGCTTCTCCCTGGAAAACATTATGCAAACTATTGTCACCTATCATATAGCTCCTTTACAATCGTTTCATAACTCGACAGGTCTATCAATAATTGCGTTATAACGAACTTCTACATTACCCGTTCTAGATTAATATTACGACTAATACATTATTAGGCTGATGAATCGTTTTCTTATGATAACAGGGTCTACCAAACACGACGCGTTTTTTCTGAATCTTTAATGACTCCGCAATAACAGGATACAATGTCACAAAACTCATAGAACTCGACGTTATCGTTAGCTTTCTCTGTTGGGCTTGCTTAAGAGCTGATTGGCCTGTCCTCACCCACAAAAAACATTCCAAAGTTCGGTTTGTTAATGGTGGACAAGCTTACGGGGGAATCCATAATCTCAAATCTTGTGGCCTTTCTTAGTTCCATTCCATGGTATATGTACACCTTCGAAGACCTTGAAGGGACAGACTGCTTCTTCAATTGTTGCTAACGTCACCGTGGTTTCTAAATCATATAAAAGTAACGGCAGCACACGTGTCAAGTAAAGTGGAATGATATTTGTCTACCAAATTAGACGAGATTAGACTAAGTTGCTCAAACTAACGAACATGCATTTTCCGTTTGTAATTCACTGTGAAAGTTCTTAATGTATTATCGACCAAAGCAAAAAATTCAAGTTTTGTAACCTTCCAGGCTGCTAGTTCGATCACACGCACCGACAACAATCACACTCAACCCGTTTACATAGATTCTCAAAACCGGATTTCGTAAAACGATTTCTCAAATTCGCTTTTGGTTGGCCATGTAAACAGTCCAAAATCGATTCTGTAAATCCACTTCTGTAAAGCGGTTTTCCAGTTCCACAATCGATTTTCGTGCCCTTGTAAACGCAACCGTTTTTGAAGCGTTCTTGGCTTGTCAGATTGTGTTTTCTTGTTAAGAATTTTCGGCATATATGGACAAAGTGACATTTTCTACCGTGAAATAAAAGAGTGAGAACAAATCCGTGTATTTAAGTAAAGAAAAATAGCCATTGTGCTGATTAAATCAGGAGGTGAATCAGCTGTTTTTCAGCCGCCATATTAAGTGAGACAGGAAATCCGATTCAGGGTGTGACATGTTAACACGACAGCGAAAATCGGTTTCCGTCTTCCGGAAGATGTGCTACATGCAAACGTAGTGACTGTCTCGTCGCTCACGCTCCACAACCGCAACTGTTATTAGCAAAGACTGAAGGATATGCCTGTACTGCGTTACCTACTTTTTCGCTGTAATTTCTTTCTTACTGATATATATATATATATATATATATATATATATATATATATATATATATATATATATATATATTGACGTGCGCGCCGATTGCTTGGCCGACTCGTATGTTCTGATCGACAACTACAGACGCAGGTAGCGCACATGATTACGAAAAGTTTTCTCGAAAGTTGAAATTTTCAGTCACTATTTTCTTCTTCTTCTAAAAATTTCTTTTAAGGAAACAGAAACGTACATAGCTCTACGCCGTACACGACGGGACGCAGCGCTGGTGAGGTCATTAGCAGAAGTTGTCCTCATTAGTCAGAGATGCCACAGCGCGGGCCTTTTAATCCACACCGACGAGGCGTGACGAATGCGGTGCAGCTGCTGTCACGTCTGTCGGGGCGTTTAGTCGTGGCCTGGTGCGATCGTGCTCCCACCCAGATGCGCCAACACGCAGACCTCGCGTGGCATATACTGCAGGACTGTAAAAGGTGGGCACGCTAGGTGCCAATTCATCATTCTGTGTGACATTCTGATAATATTGCAAAATAATGTAGTGCACTTTTATTTGTATGTAAACAGTCTACTGCGTTAAGACTGTGCTTTTCTTTCCGACTGAATGTTGGGCTACATTCAGGATGTTTCTCCGTGAAGGTGTGGAGCGGAGGAGCCTCCTGAAGATGGCCCAACATTGGGTCGAAACTAGTCTGAATATAGGTCAGCAAGTGCCATAATAACAATTATTAACAAAATCACTGTTTATTTGAATACGACGGTCCCATTATCAAGTGACCTGCGGTAGAAAGTTGGTGGCATTGAGGTTGAATAAATTATTAAAGGATAGTATTACAATATATAGCTTAACATTCATTTTCTTATATGTCTAGATGGTCTGACATACAAAGAACACCTAAGGCGTCCGTGTATTAACTGTCAAAATTCGTTGGTAACTTTAATTTAGCCACGAAATTGTATGTTTACAAAGCATATTTACGTCACGAGGCATAAATGTTTAGTTAACTGTTGCCTTGCGCTATCTATGGATTTTTGTTTTATGAAGTCTAACTTTCTGCATTGTCGAAGAAATTAAAGAATTGAACAGCAATTGATGTTTAAGCTCCGTTTGTTCATTCAATACGTTTTGTGTATGGGGGGAGGGGGGACGGATTACACCCCCCCCCCCCTTTTTTTCTACTCAAGATAGGATTGGGTGGTGGGAGGGGAAGCCCACAATAGAAGGTTGTTGTCTTTATCTTTATTAACAATACTCAATTGAGAAAATCAAAAGCTACTTAAAATAACAATAAAGAATGATCGCCAGGTTTTCATAGACACACAATAT
Organism: Locusta migratoria; assembly: GCA_026315105.1. NCBI lineage: Eukaryota > Metazoa > Arthropoda > Insecta > Orthoptera > Acrididae > Locusta > Locusta migratoria. The sequence goes on along the minus strand of CM048750.1, from coordinate 75,551,457 downwards.
TTAAATGACTTGAAGCTGAAATGCGGCATGAGTAAGAGCAACAACTTACAATTCTGTGATAATTACAATAAGCAAAGTAACCGAAACTAGTTAAAATATTTAAATGTTTTAAGCTCAAATGTGACATGAGTAAGACAATTTACAACATGAATTCTCAATTACAACAATGTATTGGTCCATCAGAACCACTTAACTAACAGTAAAGATTAGCCACATGAAATATCGGTGACTACAGAGTTTTAAGAACAGATTCAAGGAAACAATAAAATTTTAAAATTATAAGTTGCAAAATTCTAAAAATTCAGTCTCTTTCACTGTGACCAGTGAGGGGAAAGGGGCTGTTGGACCCTGGCGGAAGACCGCCGCCTTGCGTGAAATACTGAACTCAAGCTGCACGGCCGAGTAACGGCGGGGCCGACTGGACACAACAGCAACGCTCCGCCAAGGTTCGCAACCCCGCGCCACCGCTGGTGATTCAGACCCCGTGCCAAACAACAGGCTGAAACAACAAGGCCAGAGGCAATATCTTGCGCAATGAACAAGTTTCATCAAACATGAACTAGTGTTGTACTATCAATAAGTAATGCAGGTTCTTAAAATGTTAAAGTCCCCTTAAAACACCAAACATATTACCTCCTCTCCCCCCCCCCCTCCACAGTCGCTCCAGTTCATGAACAATTCAATAAACAAGACACAAGGACAGGTGCAATCTCACCGGCAGTGGTTTTTTTAACATCAAATATCCTTAAAACGTTAAACGGCCGTTTAAATAACAATTTTATAACATCCACCCACGGTGGTTCCAATCAATAAACAAGGTGAGACAAAGATCTTCCGCCAAATTTAGGGTAACAAGTTTTAGGACAGCAAATAAATATTTTAAGTAATTTTTCAGCGCTGATAATATCCAAAGCAAGCGTCAAATAAATAGTAACTAACCAGACAACCTATAAATAGACAATAATTCTTGTTCAGTAGCACACATACAAGCACTAATACAACCTGATTCACTCGCCACTGGTGCAGGCTGGCCGGCCGCGGTGGCCGCGGGGACTGAGGCGCTTCAGTCACGGTCTGCACGGCCACTACGGTCGGGGGTTCGAATCCCCCCTCGGGCATGGATATTTGTGCCGTCCTAGTTCGTAAGTAGTTCATAAGTAGTTTGTAAGTTTAGGGACTGATGACCCCGTAGTTAAGTCCCATAGACTATACAAACATTTGAACATTTGATTTGGTGCAGGCTGGTGCAGGTACCATTCAGCTCGAAATGCGGCCCCATAGTGCTTTCAATCAGGGCCTTCCCACTACAGGGCTCATTTCCTCTCCAACATAAAGCAACAACTATTCCTTTTAACAAACAAGAAATCACAAATTGACATAAGACAATGGCGCCGCCTGAATACATTGGCTGTAGGAAGTCATTGAAATGTCATATAAACACCAACTGGCGGAGATAAGCAAGGAAGAAAGACCAGCACAGTAAAACACTTCACAGTTCATTACCTATAGATTCGTTCTTAAAAGAATTAATTAAAATACAGTCTACAAGCAGCTTCTCAAAATGTCGAATTTCAGCAATATCCACGATGGTCACTCGGTATTGCAAAGCGGGAATACCTACTGGAAGCCATCCACACCATAGCACCTCAGAGCTCTCCAGTAGACGCTATACATGGAAACACGGTCCGCATTGCCTGCCAAACACACTCAGATCGTGCGCGTCGCGCCTGTCCGGGCATCAGCTCCGTCGCGAGTGCTCACGTGTCTCCACTTCCTCCCTGCTGTCTCGACCCCGACCACCTGCCCGCGTTCTTTTCCCCTCCTCCAGAGGGGCTGAATTTCCGGACGGAGACCGGCCCACCGAAGCGACACTAGCTGTGGAGTTTCGATAGCGCAGCCGCGGTGGAGTAGCCAAGCGGTCTAAAGCACCTCGCTGCGGAGCGCGCGATTACTCGCCGTGGAGGTTCGAGTCCTCCATGGGGCATGGGTGTGTGTGTTTGTCCGTAGGTTAGTTTACCTAGGTTTAAGTAGTTTGTAAGCTACGGACTGATAACCACGCAGTTTGGTCCGATAGATTTACAAACAGTTGAACAGTCGATAGCGCGCCACGGCTCAGTATGTATACATATCGAAAATAGGACGTTTTCATGCTTTATAAACAAATTACCGAATTAAAATTACCAACCAATTTTGACAGTAAATATACAGACGCCGTATATATCCTATGTATGTCAGACTTCTAGACATATACGTAAGTGAATGTTAAGCTCTCTATGTGTAACACAACAATTTATTCCACCTAAATCCCACCAACTTTGTACCGCAGGTCACTTCATCAAGGTAGTTTAAGCCGCAACGGGACCATCGTGTTCAAATAAACAGTATTACATAGCAACGATTAAGTTAATTATTGTTATTAGTCTGAAAGAATGTTCAATGTTCAAATGTTTGTAAACCTTATCGGACTTAACTACCGGGTCATCAGTCCCTAAACTTACAAACTACTTATGAACTACTTACGAACTAGGACGGCACAAATATCCATGCCCGAGGGGGGATTCGAACCCCCGACCGTAGTGGCCGTGCGGACCGTGACTGAAGCGCCTCAGTCCCCTCGGCCACCGCGGCCGGCTTAGTCTGAAAGAAAAAGACAATTTTGCGCTCTAGAATATATATGTACACAAGTGAGTTGTTTCCGAAACAAACAAAAAATTTCCACAAATATGTGATATAATTGCGCCTCGGTTGCACAGCAGTAGTGTGTCAGACTATAAATCCAAAAGTCGCGGGTTCGATCCCCGCCAGGTCCTAAGACTTTTATCTATCACTTTGCACTTCTTTCACCTGTGACGGTGTTGTTGATGTGAAAAATGCCGAGTAGCACCATGGTTCAGAACCCACATTAAACTGTAGGTCCCCCTATAACTGGCTGGGTAAGTCAGTTCGAAGGTCGGAGGAAGGCAACTGCATACCACCTCCAAACAGGACCGTGCCTAGTAAAGCACTGTGGTGTTCCAACCAATCGTAGAATTGTTGACTGCTTCAAAAAATAAAATGAACATCGGACCAGCAAATCACAGATTTAGCAGTCTTTGATAACTTGTAGAGGGAACTGTTCTAAGATTTTTATGTAATTGCCCCTGCTGAGGGAAACTGGTATTGAAGTTTTATGCATGCAAGTTATTTCCATAACATTGACACCGATGAAGTAATCGGAGAGCAGTGGTCAAGCATCCCGGGTACCTTGCCGGCGGTACGGTCTCAAATCTGCCTGTTGTGAAACAATTATAGTGGGGGGCAGGGAGAAGTTCACTTACAATACTACCGAAAAGAATAATTAAAGCACCGTGTCAGAGTTTTCCATTTAACTCAAGATTTATTTCTGAAACAGTGCGTAGTACATGATACCTATATACAGTCAAACCTCGATATATCGTATCTCTATGGAAGATGAAATTAATTCGATGTATCGAGGTGTTCTAGAAAAAAATCACGATTTTTTTATTTCTGTGTGATTTAGGCCTATGTTTAGTTTTTAATTTTACTGTATGTTACACAGTATTATTAAAACTAAACATAAGCCTAAATCACACAGTAATAAAAAATAGTAACATACATAGATTGTTTCAAGCCATCCATTACTCGTCCGAAACGTATCGTATCCCAACGATGCGGCAAAATAATCTGCGTTTTCTTTCAAAATAATTGCAACATTGTTCACATTATTATTCTTCTGTTTCCGGAACTACTGCACTAAACACTACTCTAAATGTGGAACCTCAGCCTTCCGTTGTCTTTTCATATCTGTCCCTTCATCTGTGGTTATCACGTGTTCTGGTTATTCTTGACAATGTGCTTGCCGGATTCCCAAACTCAGCTACTAAGTCTTTCTTTTACTTTACTCCTGCTCTCACTTCGTCAATTAACATTCGTATTCACAGAGTATATGACATCAACAGCGAATGGGCAAAGTTGAATATGAGTGCTCAGCAGGGATTCGAACCCAGGTACACATTTTCAGCTTTGACCTTTCGAGGTTATCATACATTCTGTGAATATGAAGAATAACAACTGCACGATCTGAAGTGACGTATGTTCTTTCGGAATAGACGCCACATGTGTATGTAATTAACTTAGGCTTGCAGCAACTGACAGACATTTCGCTTAGACTCAACACGGCACTCGCAGCTCACACTGAATCGAAATAAACACTGCCCAAAATCTCACCGGCACGAAAGTCGTCGGAACTGCTAAGTGACCTACATCTAATCGATGCATAGAGGCAGGGACGGGATGGTACTCTCCTATTAGCACGCACTTCGACGTACAGAGGTAGCACAAAAAAGACGTCGATTTATAGAGGAGACTTCGGTATAAAGAGTTTCTCCCCACTGAACTTCGATAAGCAGAGGTAAAATCTGCCTTTCTCGAGCCCTTCAAAGACCGATATAATGGAGGGTTTTATTCGAAATATCAAGGGTTTAGGTTTTCAAGGGAGTGAGGAAAACATTCTATATAGACACGTGTTCAATATTTCGAAGTTCCATGTGTCGAAATATGGCTGTATTATATTTATAGCGGGTGATAAAAAAGTAAGAATAAATTCGAAAACTTCACGGAATAATGCAGATAGAGAGGTAAAAATTGACACACATGCTTGGAATGACATGGGGCTTTATTAGAACCAAAAAAACAGTTCAAAAAATGTCCGACAAATGGCGCTTCATCTGATCAGAAAAGCAGTAATTAGCATAACAAATTAAGACAAAGATGATGTTATCTACAGGAAATGGTCAATATGTTCACCATCATTCCTCAACAATAGCTGTAGTCCAGGAATGATGTTGTGAAGAGCACTGTAAAGCAAGTCCAGAGTTATGGTGAGGCATTGGCGACGGATGTTGTCTTTCAGTATCCCTAGAGCTTCACAGAAGCTCTCATGCGAAACATGCAAGTCTAGCACTCCTAGAAAAAAGGATATGGTGGAAACATGGCTTAGCCACAGCCAAAGGGAAAGTAGGAAGCGAGGTACTGGTGGAAATAAAGTTGTGAGGCGGCATCGTGAGTCGTGTCGGGAGAGCTCAGTCGGTAGAGCGCTTGCTCGCGAAAAGCAAAGGTCCCAGGTTCGAGTCCCGGTTCCGGCACACAATTTTAATCTGCCAGGAAGTGTCACATCAGTGCACACTCCGTTGCAGAGTGAAAAGTTTCATTATGGAAACATTGGAAAGTAGGAGGCGAGGTACTGGAGGAAGTTAAGTTTTGAGGCAGCATCGTGAGTCGTGTCGGGAGAGCTCAGTCGGTAGAGCACTTGCCCGCGTAAGGCAAAGGTCTCAGTTTCGAGTCCCGGTTCCGGCACAAAATTTTAATCTGCCAGGAAGTTTCACATCAGCGCACACTCCGTTGCAGAGTGAAAAGTTTCATTCTGGAAACATTGGAAAGTAGGAGGCGAGGTATTGGAGGAAGTTAAGTTTTGAGGCGGCATCGTGAGTCGTGTCGGGATAGCTCAGTCGGTAGAGCACTTGCCCGCGTAAGGTAAAGGTCCCAGGTTCGAGTCTCGGTTCCGGCACACAGTTTTAATCTGCCTGGAAGTTTCATCTTATACCCTTCTTTTAAGATTAACTTCATTTCGTTCAATTCCTCTTTCAGGTTCTTCTCCAAATTTTTCCTTGCTTACCTTCATAGCTTGCTCAATGTGCAGATTAAACAACATTGTGGAAAGGCTACAACCCTGTCTTACTCCCTTCCCAGTCACTGGGACCCTTTCATGCTCTTCGACTCTAATAATTGCTATTTGGTTTTTGTACAAGTTGAATATACCTCTTCATACCCTATATTTTACCCCTGCTACGTTCAGAATCTGAAAAATTCTTTTTCAGTCAACATTGTCAAAAGCTTTCTCCATATCCACATATGCTAAAAACGCAATGTGTCCCTTTCCTTAATCTATCTTCTAAGATAAGTCTTAATGTGAGTATTCCTTCGCGTGTTCCTACGTTTCTCCTAATTTCAAATTTATCTTCCCCATGGTCGGATTCTACCCGTCGTCTGTAAATAATGTGTGTTAGTATTTTGCAACTATGACTACATACAGGGTGTTTCACTGTGTTTGCCTCTGTAACTTATAAAATAATAGGTGACGTGAAATTTTAATGCGGTAGGTCAACACAAGAAATGTTACACTTTCTGCGGAGCTATGAATATAGTTTATTGTATCATTTTCCAAAAAGTTACAGCACAAAGATATAATTTTTAAATGGAACAATAGTTTTTTTCTATCGTGCATTGGAATCGTTGAAACCAGCTGCGTCCAAATCAATTTAAACTACATTCCTATAACTGTTACTTTGGGAGCTACAACCCTTTAAAGTTTCAGGGGCAGATACCACACGCTGTACATAATACATGGCTGCGTGGTGGGTGATGGATGTTATGGCGGTGGGAAGTTGATTTACATGATATGTTCAAATGTGTGTCCATGTTCCTCAATGCATAATGCAATGAGCCGTCGAAAGGATCTGCGGACGAGATGTAACATCGCCGGTGTGACGGATCGACATGCGTCCTCGATGCGCCGTTTTAGATCATCTGGGGATGTGGGCTCAGTGACATAAACACGAACCTTTAGATATCCCCACAAAATGAAATCTACTGGTGTTAAATCGGGCGACCTTGCGGGCCATGAATGAGGACCATGACGCCCCAACCATCTTCCTGCAAACCTGTTGTTTAGTTTTTCCACAACAGCACGCCCAGAATGGGCTGGGTGACCATCTTGCTGCATCAACATATGGACACTCGTGTGTAGACACACATGTTCAAGGAGACCACCCAAACTCACGGCTATAAAAGCACGATATAACTCACCTGTCAGTGTACCTGGGAAGTAGTGTGGACCGATGATTTCATCCCCAAGGATTCCACACCACACGTTAATAGACCACCTACGTTGACGGTCGACAGGTCGCACCCACCGAGGATTGTCTGCGGCCCAGTAGTGCATGTTATGGCGATTCACTGCACCATAATTTGTGAACATGGACTCATCAGAGAACGTAACACTTTGTAAAGACTCCAGCGTAAAATTACGCATGGCCCACTCACAGAATGTCACTCTTGCACGGAAATCGTTCCCATGCAGCTCCTGGGTCAGTGACGGGCGGTACGGGTGAAACCTGTGCCCGTCTACTATACGCCACACAGATCTGAGACTGACACCAGCGACTGCAGCAACGGCTCGTAAGCCGACATGAGGATCGTGGTGTGGTGCAGCTAAAACAAACACCTCCGTCTCCTCACTTCTTGCAGGTATTCATCTGTTACTGCGGCGCATTACCAAGCTGCCTGTTTTCCGAAGTCGTTGTTCGGCACGTAAGAACGTAACGGCTGCCGGGGCTCTTCGCCTAGGATATCTCACGGCATACGCCGTGGCTGCGTCTGTGGCATCGTGTCGGCACTCGCCGAGCATCAGCAACTTGTCAACGTACTCGTTGTTCCTGCATGCCATCGTCATCCGATGTCAGTAACTGTGGTATATTGAGCCCCGGTTGTTTGTGTAGCTCCAACTGTCGGGAATAGGGCCGTGTGCGGCGACAATCGGCAGTCTAACAGCACATCGAGGAAGCTTCTCGCTCCGTGACACCGGCAACGTTACAACACGGCCGCACCACATTTAGAAGGCGCATTGCATTATGCGCAGCGTTTGTATCATCTGCCCCTGAAACTATGAAGGATTGTAGCTCCCAAACTAACAGTGATAGGAACGTAGTTTAAATTGATTTGGACGCAGCTGGTTTAATCGAATCCAATAAACGATAGAAAAACTATTGTTCCATTTAAAAAATTATATCTTTGTGCTGTAACTCTTTGGAAAATGATACAATAAACTATGTTCATAGCGCCGCAGAAAGTGTACATTTCTTGTGTTGACCTACCGCATTAAAATTTCGCGTCACCTATTATTTTATAAGTTACAGAGGCAAACACACTTAGTGAAACGCCCTGTATAACGTTCACATGCCTTGTGGTCTGTTAACTAACACTGTGCCAGTCGTTCCCCTGGCTACATTTTCGCTGGCGCTTGTTGTCCCACCGCCTGCCGTGACCTTTGCCGGACCACTGAGCTTCCGGCGCGGCGCGGCGCGGCGGCTGCGGACGGCTTGTTATTGGATCCCTCGGCGGCACAGTTCGGCCGAGTTTCCCTGCAGTTTCCGTTCCACCCGCCTGTAACGCGACCTGTGGCCACAAGTTCCTTCCTCAGAAACCACTTCTGTCTACTCGGAAATTACTGACAGACTTCGGCGCAGGATGTTCATTTGGGTATGGCCAACTACAATTAGCTGAATTTCATCAACATTTTTGGATGTAGGATCCCATCCACAATATTTTAAGTAATTTTTATTTTTTCTGTCGGTTTTCAATTAGGCACTCGGACTATATTATATTTTTAGAAACACAGTCTCGATCGCAAGGGTATTTTTATTGTAATCAACCGGTTTCAATCTGCTTGTGAGACCATCTTCAGCCGATCCTGATCGTCTGCCTGACGATGGTCCCACAAGCAGTCTGAAACCGGTTGCCTAAACACAATAAAAAATTCTCTTGTGATCGAGACTGTCTGTATAAAAATATAATTTCATTAACGATCGCAGTTTCAGTATGCCGCGGTGGAGTAACTGGGCGGACTAAGGCGCCTCGCTGCGGAGCGCGCTGTTGCTCGCCTTCGAAGGTTCGAGTTCTTCCTGGGGCATGGGTGTGTCTGTGTTGTCCTTAGATTAGTTTACCTTAGTTTAAGTAGTTTGTAAGCTACGGACTGATGACCACGCAGTTTCGTCCGATACTTTTACAAACATATTTAAAATTTTAAAAAAATTTTAAGTTTTACCATATATGTTTTCTAAAATTCCTAACTCAGACTTTAATTCACGACACCAAGGAAAAAATTTAATTCAACACCCACGAATCACGCGTGTATAGTAATTCCGGCCGTAAAACTAGCTGACATACGTTCTTTTACCCTCATTTCCATTTTCTTCCTCACGATTTTTTCTCGTCTGGTATATAACAAGAAGGTGATCATGTGTTTAGAAGACAATGTGGTAACGCTAACACTGACAAGTAAATTTACCCGAGTGTCACTCTCCGATATGTTATAATACATGAAAAACTAAAGGACACTTTTTTTCTTTTTTTAGAGGCGGTAAAATATATTTAAGTGGTGAAACTGTCCTTCCAAAATTATAGCCAAAATGGAAAAATTGCAATAACTTAGAGACTAGTGAAGCTATTTTAATGGTTTTTGTATGAAAGTATGAAAAGACGAAAATCGACCTGGGTATATTCGAGGGTGAGTCAAAAGTAGGAGCCAACTACCCCTAAAGTGACCAACTTTTTTGCTAAAATAGTGTTTTAATCGAAGTAAAATCTATTAAAACTTCAGTCTGAACGCTAATTAAGAAATAAGTATTTTTTGTCTTTTCTATATCAATATTTGATGGGTAAACAACCCTTACATTATTGCGCTCGTCCGATACTGCCCTTGAAATTTGTATTTCTGAAGTGTTTCAGCTCCTTAATTCATTTGTATTTAAAGTCGATGAATCCGAATGTGATATCAGATTCTCCAAATTATGACTGATCCAGCATAGCGTACGAAAACTCGACAAAATTCAAAAAAAAAAAAAAAAAAAAAAATTGTAACTCTACCTTCCAAATTCAAAATACTGTAAAATCAACCTAGAAATAGTGAATAAAACATGTTAAAATGTGTATTGCTTTTAACCGCCGGCGTTAGCGTTGCCCGTGATGTAACGCGTGGAGTTCTCATGGCTGGATTTACATATCTTCCCGCTGCTTGCGTGTGCTAGTCATCACGATGATGATTTCCTGTGTCATTTTTGGCCGTTAGACCCCCAGCTTAGATCGCGTTCGGCCTGCTTGGTGCAAGTCTTAAGTGACGCCACATGGGCGACTTGTGCGTCGATGATGATGAAATGATGATGACGACACAACGCCCAGTCCCCCAGACTCCTGCGTGGCAATCTACCACTCTGACCACTGGACTATGGAGGCGACTTCTTTTCGTGTGTCAGAACACTATTCATTGTTCGATTAAACCAAAACAATTATTTTTATTTAAAAAAATAAAAAAGATTTCACTTTATAATGAAACTGCTTTGGAGATTTACAAATATGAAAAAGATTAACTTTCGGGTTAAGAATTAGATTTCGTAAATAGTTCGAAAGTCAGAAATGGATTCAAAATAACACTACAAAAAGAGACGGAGTTAACCTTTTTAAACATACGTCAGCCCATTCTGTTAGTTGCTGTAATAAAAATTCATGTTCATTCAGGTAAAACATCGTCGTGATAGGGGGTTGGAATAGTTGCGTGGTTTGTTGGTGCAGCGGACCATGCGTTAAAAAAATATTACGCGGAAAATTATCATATACAAAATGAAACACTATTGTAGGTTGTAAACGCCGTTTAATTTTGAAGGGGAATAATATGCTTTAAAAATTAATAAAACTTGCAACAATTCTTGCACGAAATATCGCCAGCCCTAATGGTGTCCAAAGCCACCACACAACTTCAATGAGCGGAATTCTTTACGCCAGTATGAAGTGGCGGTATCTTAAATAAATGAAAACCCGTCATGTTAATATTTTTAAGATATCTCACTGTATATTTCACAAATAAGAACATTATACTCACATGTATCACACGAGCCGCTACAGTTACGTCATAACTATTCAGAGGCCAGGCACAGATAGATGAAGCGGAACGCTGTTCTTTCTCTCGTGTCAGAGAAACAAAGTAATGTGGCTTAAGGTTCAGAGAGAGAAAAACGCTCCTTGAGAAAAATATATATTTTCGGCTAATTTATGATTTTATTTGTATCCTTTCAACTTCAGTTGTAGTTGTGCTCCCTAGTTTTCACTCCGTCTCCAATATACATATGGTGATTTTTGCTTTTTATCAAAAGATACTTTCATAACAAAAAATCGTTAAATCACTTCATTAATATGTGTTTTCGCAATTTTTCTATTTCGTAGCTCTAATTTTGGGGAGACCGTTTCACCCCTTAAATATGTTTACCGCCTATAAAAAAAAATACGTGTCCCTTAGTTTTTTTATGTATCCATATCCAAATTCCAGAAAAATCAGCAAGTGACAGGTAGGTTTACTTGTGACCCGTGTCGGTTCGTTTCGAGAGGTGAACGTAATCTTCAACGGAAGATTGAAAAATTTTACTGTTTTAACAACTGGTTTCAGTGTTATTGAACTGCGGATGCTGGTTTTCATTATTATAATAATAAAATGCCACCAGATGTTTTGGTCTGGGGACTAGGGATTGTCGCAGGCTCCCTGGTATCTTTCCTTGTTAATAATTCTTTTGACGTCCAGGTATTGCCTCGTAATTTCGATATCGAGTTGCCGCCATCGCCTTCGATAGCGCTGCGCTACATCGATAGCACGTCGAAATCTTTGAGGGGAACGGTGCGCAGTCAATATGCTCTGTGCGGTGCGGAAGTATGTATTGTGCCATCGAAGAGTCCGGTGTGGCCGGAGTGTAATATGTGACCATTGGTTGACTTTATGCACGAAATGGGTTACTCCGTCGTACGAACTTCGGGTGGAGACTTGCGTGAAGTGCGAGTTGTGCAAGTTCTAATGGACACCGCGGTGTTGATTCGAACGCTGGATAGAGAGTCAAACCGCTGGGGTGCAACTCCACCTAGAGACAAGGCCTCACAACAGGCCGTGCTACGTCACACTGCCCGCAGCTGAATGGCTGCCCGCTGGGGCACGCCCACTCCCTCGTACCGGGCAGCCAGCAAGCTGGCGCCCGAGGCCTGGTCAGTGTGACGTTTTAATGAAAGTATTATATTTCAATAAATTTTGGTTTGGTTTCGTTTAGTTTTTCGGGATAGCGGTACCAAACTTCAAAGGTTATCGGCCCCCAGTGGGGAGGGGAAGGAGTGAGGAGAGGAAAGGAGGGGAAAAGAAAGGAAATGCATTTCAGGGAGGAAAGAAGGAAGAAAGATTGCATTAGCTCGGGGCCCCGTGCTCGCCATCCACGTGAGCCCCCTGAGAGGGAAGAAATTTTTAATCGAGCTTTTGTATTGTGGACATTTTGTGCCGGGCCTAAATCCTTTATTTATTTAATTTCAACATAAACTCCTTTAACTCGATTATTGTAATCTGATGTCATTAATGATACTATTAATGAAGTAACTGCATATTAATGATATTACTGTAATTCAAGGAAATTTAATGGAATGTAATTGCCTTGTTGTTGTTGTGGTGGTCTTCAGTCCAGAGACTGGTTTGATGCAGCTCTCCACCCTACTCTATCCTGAGCAAGCCTTTTCATCTCCTCATAAGAACGACAACCCACATCCACTTGAATCTGCTTACTATACGCGTCTCTTGGTCTCCCTCTGCGATTTTTACCCCACACACTTCCCTCCAACGCTAAATTCACAATTCCTTGATGTCTAAGAATGTGTCCTACCAATCTATCCCTTCTTTTAGTCAAGGTATGCCAGAAATTCCTTTTTTCCCCAATTCGGTTCAGTACCTCCTCATTAGTTACGCGATCCACCCACCTAATCTTCAGCATTCTTCTGTAGCACCACATTTCAAAAGCCTCTATCCTCTTTCTGTCCACACTGCTTATCGTCCATGTTTCACTCCCATACAAGGCAACACTCCACACAAATGCCTTCAGAAAAGACTTCCTTAGGCTTAAATCAATATTCGATGTTAACAAATTTCTCTTTTTCAAAAACGCCTTTCTACCCATAGCCATTCTGCATTTTATATCTTCTGTACTGCGACCATCATTTGTTATTTTACTGCCCAAGTAACAGAACTCATCTACCTTCTTTATTGTTTCGTTACCTAACCTAATTCCTTCAGCATCACCTGATTTTCTTACACTGCACTCCATTACCCTAGTTTTACTCTTGTTAATGTTGTAATTGCCTTATAGAAATCAAATAAAATTGTTTAAAGTTCAAAAAGACAAAGATGTTAGATGTTTATGCCCCACCCTCCACTTCCATGTTGATTGTTGAATGTATTTATCCTGTCATGTAGCTTACGAACACGTTCCTTTATTACGCAGTGTAGTCATTGTAGCTTAGAGAAACACCTCCGGAAAGAGCTCATAAGGACGATTTGAGTGTGCTGCTGTAAGGAAGTGAAACATGGACACTGGCAGAAGCATGAAGACATAAAACAACGGCATTCGAGATGTGGTGCTACAGCAGTATGCTCAAGATTCCCTGGTTACACAAAGTGACAAACGAAAAGGTCCTCCACAGAGTTCAGGAAGAGTTCGCAGCGAATTGAATATTCGAAGAGATTTCGGGCTTGGAGGCGGTCTTAGTTAAATCCAATTCACGAAATTTGAGCGGGACATTTGTTGGCCATTTTCAGGTATGACACAGTCGTTGTGGCTCACCTGAATACGGCCGACAGGTGTTCAGCTGAAATATCGTGGACTGAACGACGACTGGCTGCAAACCCTAAATCTCTTCGAATAAGAGAAGCTTTGTCTTCTGAAAGTCATAAAACTCAGCTGAAACACATGGGTATCATAGAATGTATCGTTGAAGGGACAGTAGAATGGAAGAATACATGCGGCTGACTGAGGCACATCAACCAGACCATGTAGGATACCAGTTGAATATCCCAACATCCATTTAAAGTAATTTGGGGCAAGTGCTATTTGATGTATATGAAGTGTAGAGATATGTATCTTCATATAGCATTCTAAATTAAACATTGAGAGATTTCACTGTGATGACTCCTACAAAGTAAAGAGATGTCCGATACGCATTTGTGTCGCGTGACTTCTAAAGTACATATAAATACACAACATTCTATTAACATCGCAGACAGGCTTTATCCCAACATTTCCCAAATCTTTAATGACCATCCTTTTACTTTATACCAACAATCTATCAGTAATTGTCCTTTCGGAACTTTCAGATCTGTACGAACAGCTACCAGTGTTGACTGTCGAAAGCGCAGCTCTCGTCCTGCTATTTTTAATAAACAACGCGACACGATTCGACACTAATTCAATCACGTCACGCGGCACATTAAATTCAGATTTTACTTGACTAATTATTCATGGAATAAGTTGCCAACAAAAACTCGTATCAATACTGCACTGTTATTACACAGCTGCATTCATTCTCCCTGCGCGCAGACCGGAATGAAATCTAATTGTCCCTTTTGACAGTCTATTAAATAATAATTGTCCGGTTCGACTAACCGCGTGGTGCTAAATTATTCCGAACACGCCGGTCCAATCGCGGTCAAGTGTTTAACATTTTGATATGTGCGCTTCTATCCGCGGTTCATACAGTGCTCTTCTGCTGATTACGTGTACTACGAAGATTATCAGTTGTGTTGACAGTATGTTATTGGTAAATTGAGACTTCGTTTTTTGCTTACATAAAACAAGGAAACTAGCAATGCTTCTCAATTGATAATATCTACATCTACATACATACTTCACAATCCACCCAAAGGCGTGTGGCGGAGGATACTCAGTAACACTACTAGTTACTTGCTTTCCTGTTCCACTTCCATATAGAGCGAGGGGAAAACGAATGCTTGTATGCATCCGTACGAGCCATAATCTCTCTAATCCTATCATTGTGGTCTTCTCACGAAGTGTAGGTTGGCAGCAGTAGAATCGTTCTGTACTCCGCCTCAAATTTCCACCCTCTAAATTTCCTCAACAGTGCTTCTCGAAATGAACGTCGCCTTCTCTGCAGCGACTCCCAGTTGAGTTCCTGAAGCATTTCGGTAACACTCGTGCATTGATCGAATCTACCAGTTAAAAAACTCGTCGCCCGTCTCTGAGCGGCCTCTAAAGCCAATCTGGTGGAGATCCCAAACCCCAATATTCATGACGGGGTGGTACAAGCGTTTTATATACGGCCTCTTTTACAGACGTATCACACCTTCCCAAAATTCTCCCAATAAAGCGAAGTCGACCATTTGCCTTTCCCACGACTGTCCTTATATGTTCGTTCCATTTCATATCGCTGTGCCGAGTTACGTCTAGGTATTTAATGAAAGTGACTCCGTCAAGCAGCTTACTACTGATACTGTATTTGAACATTACCGGATTGTTACTCCTACTCACCTGCATCACCTTACATTTTTCTACATTCAGCGTTAGATGTCATTCTTCATACCACCCTAGAAATTTGGTCCAAGTCACACTACATGCTACTGCAGTCATGCAATGACGACCTCATTTACACCACAGCATCATCAGCAACCAGCCGCAGATTGCAACTCACTCTGTCAGTCATATCATTTATATAGACGGAAAGCCGCGACGTAGTGGCCATGTGCATTGAGGCGCTATGCTACGATGCGCGAG
The DNA here is from genome assembly GCA_026315105.1 of Locusta migratoria. Classification (NCBI taxonomy): domain Eukaryota; kingdom Metazoa; phylum Arthropoda; class Insecta; order Orthoptera; family Acrididae; genus Locusta; species Locusta migratoria. The sequence goes on along the minus strand of CM048750.1, from coordinate 75,536,044 downwards.
GCCGCTCACCGTCGGGGGTTCGAATCCCCCCTCGGGCTTGGATGTTTGTGCCATCTTTAGCATAAGGTAGTTCATAAGTAGTTTGTAAGTTTAGGGACTGATAACCCCGCAGTTAAGTTGCTTAAGCTTAACAAACATTTGAACATTTCAGTATCTTACACGTGCCGCATATCATCACATCAAAATCGACGTCGTCTTTCCAGGATTACTTTTTTATCGGCAGTGTATACATCGTCCATCAGTCATTCAGAAACTGAAGTTTCCTGTCAGAAAATAATAGCGGTCCTAAAAAAATGTTCAAATGTTTGTAGAACTTATGGGACTTAACTACGGGCTCATCAGTCCCTAAGCTTACAAACTACTTATGAACTACTTAAGACTAAGGACGGCACAAATATCCATGCCCGAGGGGTGATTCGAACCCCCGACCGAATAGCGGTCCTACCACAATTCCCTGAGGCACCCCTGATGATACCAAAGTCTCTTTCTCCCTCTCTTCCTTTCACTATTATCCCTCTCCTCCTCACCTCATCTTTGTCCATTTCTTCCTCCCCCTTCCTTTGTCTATCTCCTCCTCCTCCTTCTTCTCCTCCCCCCCCCCCCCCATATTTCTTCCCATAAACTTCACTCTCCAATCCAGCACTTCTTTTATATGCTTTATAGATCTCCATCTCATTCCTCGTCGAAGCGGGAGATCCTCCTTCGAGTCTCGATCCAATACATATTTTCATATGTCACAGAATGATACACCACCTCTAGAAGAGCAAACAGAGTCGGTATTTTTGGTAAACTGGAAATTCTATCTTGCTCTACATGTTTGAAGCAACTGATTTTAATTTATAAAGGTATTCTCTTACGAAAATATTCAACCTAAAAATAATGACCTCCCATTTCATAGCTCTCATTTCTGTAGAGTAACATATGCGACATAACTTGGCTGTATAGCACTAATCAGAACATATCAATAGTGGCGGGAGAAAATTTTGGTCATTTAACATATAAAGATACTGTAATAACACATAGTAATTAGTATGCATTACGACAAAAGAAATTGCATCAGAATGGAGTTGTGCAAATTTGTCAGAAACTAATTTGAAAACACATATCGCTGGAAAATGGCAACATGTAGACTTTGGTGACCTATGAATGTGCGAATCTGCAGTACAATTTCTCCGCATAGCTCGCAAGACCAGTAATCATGCGATACGAAGGTACAAGGTCATTGCGAATTTCATTCAGTGTACTTAGTCGGGCCATAACTACGCCTCGCAGACAGCTGTCTGGGCAGTATATGCAGATGTCAGGATTTGAGAGAGAATTTATCGTTGTGTAGTTCACAGATCGCTACTCCGGCCATTCACTCACAGTTTAGAAATTTTAAACACAGTTTATAGTCAACACAGCCTTAGCAGAGTTCCTGGGCAGTTCATTCACATACAAGCACACGACTAATTTTATAACTTCGAACCTCACTTCAAAACACTTTCTCCAAAGCACTCTCAGTTCGAAGATATTCCCCATGCCAAGTACAGCGGGAGGAGGAAGAAAAAATTATGTATCTTCTTTTTAAGTGAAAGAGATCGTTCTTTAGGGAGATGGGAACTTGCAGCTCACAGAGCTTGTTGCTCTTTAGAAACCAAAGAAGAAATCTGATCTGCTATTTACGTAATTGCTAAAGGCCAGTAATACCACAAGTTTATGCAGTGTTAAGATGCAGACGATCGGTCTAGAAAGCCGACAGAACGTGAGAACCGATAAATCGTCAGAGAAGCGCTCAGAGCCTCGGATTGATTATCACCATCGAGCTGACGTCAAACTGATGCTTCAGTGACTACATCCGTTATCTCAGAAATGGATTGAGCTCAATCTGCTTTTGTGCCGATTACCGTTGTCCTTTCTACATCAACAAGCCCGTGTAAAGTGGTTTCGGGCATATTCGATCTGGAATCTCATTGAATGAAGCAGGTCTTCAGTCATAAGAACCACGTAGAAATGAGCCCAGATAATCAACAAATATATGTATGTAGACAGCCCAGCCAGCGATGGGGTAATAAACTGTCTGACTCGCCAGACTGCCAGTCAACCAAGAGTCATGGTCAGTAGTGCCATTTCATACCATGACCTCTGTGGTTGTAATCCATGACACTCTGACACCACAGTCGCATGAGCCGTTTAGCTGTACTGTGCAGAAAGTCATCCAGCGTTCACGTATCACCAAAATATGACCGCGTACACACGGTGTTCCTGACAAACGATACTATGGCCAGCAAGCGTGTCCTCTGTCTCACCAAGTGAAAACATTTGGAGTTTTATGAGTAAGAGTCCTCGGACCAGCTCATGATTTTGTCGATATACAGCCTCTGTTGAATTTTGCACGATAGCCTTCAGAGAGACATCCAAAAATTCAATCAACGCGAAGCCATATAACATATATCATAAGTGCCACTTTATGAAGTTCTTTCTCTTACAGTACTCGTCTGAAATTATTTTTCTGTACATATGAATCACCACTTGTTATTTACGACCCATTCTGATAATTCCATTGTGGTGCATCTTATTCTTCTCAAAGTTCTTTTAAGAAGTAATGGAATAAAGCATTTACATCTATGCTACACACAAATAAATGAACTATATTCTTTACTAAAAGGAGAAAAATATTTTTGTAGCCACTTGACATATTGCCTATTGGCCTATTACCGGATTTTTCCAGTGCGAATGGCTGGAATTGTTCTACTTAATTAATCCGTGAATGGTTACAGATTTTAGTCTTGTCTTCGAACGGGGATGATTCGGCCCTATCGTAGCTACGTATAACGGCTTTCCTTCGATCCGTTCCACTATGATCTTCCCTTACTCGTCAATAGCTACAGCATGAGACTCTTTAAGAATCACACTTGGGAATGCCATGAGAGTCCATGTTATAGATTGCGCGGCAGCTCCCTGTACAAGATTCGAGTCATCCTTCACCTAAGTGTCTGTGTGTTTTCCTTAGAATAAATTCTACATCTACATCCATACTCCACAAGCCACCCGACGGTGTTTGGTGAAGGGTACCTTGAGTACCACTATTGGTTCTCCCTCCTATTCTAGTCACGTACTGTTCGCGGAAAGAAAGATTGTCGGTATGCCTCTGTGTGGGCTTTAATCTCTCTGATTTTATCCTCATGATCTCTTCGCGAGATATACGTAGGAGCAAGCAATATACTGATAGACTCCTCGGTAAAGGTATGTTCTCGAAACTTCGATAAAAGCCCGCACCGAGCGACAGAGCGTCTCTCTTGCAGAGTCTTCCAGTGGAGTTTATCGATCATCTCCGTAACGCTTTCTGGATTACCAAATGATCCTGTAACGAAGCGCGCTGCTCTCCGTTGGACTTTTCTACGTCCTCTATCAACCCCATCTGGTACGGATCCCACACCGGTGAGCAGTATTCAAGCTGTGGGCGAACAAGTGTACTGTAACGTACGTCCTTTGTTTTCGAACTGCATCTCCTTAGGATTCTTCCAATGAATCTAAGTCTGGCAGCTGCATTACCGACGATTGATTTTATATGGTCGTTCCATTTTAAGTAACTCCTAATGCCTACTCCCAGATAATTTGTAGAATTAACTGCTACCAGTTTGTGACCTGCTATAGTGTAGCTAAATGACACACGATCTTTGTTTCTATGTATTCGCAGCACATTACACTTGTCTACATTGAGATTCAATTGCCATTCCCTACACCATGTGTCAATTTGATGCAGATCCTCCAGCATTTCAATACAATTTTCCTTTGTTACAACCTCAGCATCATCCGCAAAAAGCCTCAGTGAACTTCTGATGTTATCCGCAAGGTCATTTATATATATCGTGAACAGCAATGGACCCACGACACTCGCCTGAGGCACCCCTGATATCACTCTTACTTTGGAACACTTCTCTCCATTGAGAATGACATGCTACATTTTGTTAACTAGGAACTTCTCAATCCAATCACACAATTGGTCTGATAGACCATATGCTCTTAATTTTGAAAATTAAACATCTGTGGGGGTGGGGGAGGGGAAACTGTGTAAAACGCCTTGCGGAAGTCAAGAAACACAGCATATACCTGAGAACCCGTGTCTATGGTCCTCTGAGTCTCGTGAACGAATAGTGCGAGCTGGGTTTCACACGATCGCCTTTTTCGAAACCCATTGCTGATTCCTACGGAGCAGATTACTAGTCTCCAGAAATGTCATTATACTCGAACATAATTCTACAACGACGTTAGAGATATAGCCCTATAGTTCTGCACAACTCTTCTTAAAAACGGGGATGACCTGCGCCATTTTCCAATCTTTCGGAACACTGCGGTCTTCTAGAGACCAACGGTACACCACTGCAAGAAAGGGGGGGGGGGGGGGGGGGCAAGTTCCTTCGCGTACTCTGTGTAGAAACGAACTGGTATCCCCTCTGGTCCTGCGGCCTTTCCTCTCTAAGCGATTTTAATTGTTTTTCTATCCGTCAATTATTTCGATATCTGCCATTTTGCAATATGTGCGGCAAACTAGAGAAGGAACTACAGTGCAATCTTCCTCTGTGAAACAGCTATGGAAAAAGTCATTTAGTAAAACAGCCTTTTAGAGTATCATCCTCTGTTTCAATGCCATTGAAGTGAGTATAAGTAGCTTTTGCATCTAGGGGCCGATGGTCTCTGAAGTTTGGTCCCTTAAGTTTACAATTATTTGAACATTGATTTATTGAGTTTTATTAAGACTCTTACTGTAGATTGAGACTTGTGCTCGATCAAACACAACACTCTTGGCATCTAGCGAACGTCCTGAGACTGTAGGCGAGAACCTCATGGGCAGGACGTGCGCTAGCCGCGCGTTTCGCGTATTTCAAGTGTCAACTTCGCTTCGCAATATCTCGGGATGTAATTGGTGTATTGCGATGCAATCAATGTCATTGTTTATGTGATTTGTCATTTCTAATGAAATAATGATTTGTTAAAAAACACATGTTCTTTAATTTAGAATGTTTCAAATTATTTACATTCATGAGTCCCTGCCTTACATTGATACCGGTGTAAGTCGTTTAACAATGGCTTTTTTTGTTCCAGAGATATTTTGGCTGGTTAAGAAAAATGGGACACACATGTGTCTCTCATCCGTTGTATACGTGTAAAGGCTATGTGGAAATTAATAATAGGACCGGATCATCACACGTAAAAGAATTTGCAGGGTACGGCAGGAGCAGAAAACGTCCGTGGTGAGTGCGAGTTCGACCACATAGTAATAATCCCTGACAGCATTTTTTGCTGAAGAGAAAGGCTGCCACACCCACTAGTTCAGGGAAGCCACAGAAATCCACTAGCTCGTCAACTACAAGAAGCTAAAGCCAACGACCGCTGTATAGCTAAAGGCAAAACCGCAGCCTATACGAAAGCAAATGATTGCATATTTTTCTGCAAGAAATAAAAAATTCACTGAGGCGACAATGTGACGGGTTAGAAATGTACCACTATCACCTACGCAATGCATAAAAGGGTGGTGCATTAGCAGAGTTGTCATATGCGCTACCCTGAATGAGGTGAAAACGTTTCCGACGTCATTACGGGAATTGAGGGTCTTCGAACGGAGGATGGTTGTTGGAGGTGGATCTATGGGACACTCGGAAATTGTTCGTGAATTTAATATTTCGAGCACTTTTTTTTTTACGACGAACGAACTTTACATAGATTGATAATAAGTTGCGTTATTAATGGGAGCCGTCTGTCGTTTGAACGGGTTCACTAGTATGAACGCGCTACGATCAACGCGCGATAATCGTAGCGATAAAGAAATACAGGCCACTGATGATGCTTCATAAATAAAGAAGCGAAACGCGTATGGCACACACAAAACGCCTTTCATTTAGTTGCTAAAGACGGTAATACACCTCCATCAATTTTCATGAAAGTTTTTAAACCTTTAAAAATATCGTAATTGTTTCATGATTCGCTAATGTGAAATCACGACTACTGATATTGTAGTTACGAAATGGAATGAAGCTGCTATTACGCTTTTAATACAGGCTTATAGTAAAGAGCCAGACCATTTTGAAGTCGAGAATAGACTGTACCATAATAAGGTACTATTTTTTCGCTCATAGCCACAGAATCTCTTAAATATTCGTGAATAAAGATTGAGGTTATAGCAGCATCATATTTCTTTATGTTGTTACAGCTTGCCAGAAAGGGAAACTTAGATGCAATTCCGGAATTCGTTAGGATCATGAGGCATTAATTCTCTCATTACGATGCTGAATGCGTCGCTCTTCTTTTCTGGTGTTGTATCCGCCTTCTCGCTACGAAAGCCAATGCAAACGCAGCCGTCGCCATGGCTAAGTTTACCGGTATTGAACTTATTTCCAAAAAATTTATTACTGGTGTACAACCCTGCAAAACGACAACAAACGAGACTCGCGACACATTCGCTAGTGCCTAACACGCTGCCACAAGATCTTGTATGAGTTTATAGTTCGGGACTAGTGCGCTAGGAGCACTACAGTAGACTATTATCTATCTCGCCCATTTTCGATCATCGTTTAAAAAGGGCTTAAAGAATGTTTTGATAATACAGCTGCACTCAGTGACCGAGTGCGTAGAGTTGTTAGTGCCAAAAGCCGAGCACTACCGCGTGATATAACCGCATAAATCAATGTGAATCGCACAGCGAACGTATCCATTAGGTAACTGCGCCACAGTTTCCCGATAATGGACTATGGCAGTACTAGCCAACAACATATCACCTGCAGCGGCTCTCCTGGTCTCGTGACTCTATCAATTGGAACCTAGACAAGGGTAAAGCCGTGGCTTCGTTATTTGTGTCTCCATGACGGTTTGTGAGAGCTGACGGTAGAATTCGTGAACGGTCTGACCCCGGAGAGAAATAGGCCATGGTAGCAAACAAAGCACTGATGACTGCACAACATTAGAGGCTCGTACTAAACTTAATAGACTTGGTTCTTCGTTTCAATTTAATAGAAAAATAAATATCTTCGCCTACAAAGAGACTATTTGCAGCCAATCTTCTTTACATATAAAGCAGAGTGCCCGTGTGTTTGTGTGGTTATTCAAATGTTCAAATGTTTGTAGAACTTATGGGACTTAACTACGGGGTCATCAGTCCCTAAGCTTATAAACTACTTATGAACTAGCTAAGACTAAGGACGGCACAAACATCCATGCCCGAGGGGGGATTCGAACCCCCGACCCTAGTGGCCGTGCAGACCGCGACTGTAGCGCCTCAGTCCCCTCGGCCACCGCGGCCGACTTGTGTGGTTGTTTGTGTGTATGTATTGCACACAAATATACACATTTGTTCCGATCTTAATGAGATTTTGTGCAAATGTTCAAATGTTTGTATAGCTTATGGGACTTGACTACGGGGTCATCAGTCTCTAAACTTACAAACTACTTATGAACTACCTTATACTAAAGACGGCACAAATATCCATGCCCGAGGGGGGATTCGAACCCCCGACCGTAGTGGCCTTGCAGACCGTGACTGAAGTGCCTCAGTCCCCTCGGCCACCGCGGCCGGGAGATTTTGTACACGTAAACTTCAATCCATGAGGGAGGTCCCCGTAAGGATCACGTACAACACATAGTTCACGAAATATGACGTCATAAACAATGGGCTGGGAGAAAAATGCTACATCATGCGACAGTGTTACACATTTCTTCCTAAACCAATGGACCGATTTCTACCAAATTTGATACACATATTCCTTACCGTGGGGTAACAGTTGCTGCTGGGTTAAAAATCACATACGAACATACGAGACATGGTTCAGGAGATATAACGTCATAAACAATAGGAATCGCAAAAAACTGCCATATAATGCGACGAGCCTTTATTCGTACTCCGTATGAGAATGAGAGTACTTAGCGACTAGGAACACACTTTAAAGATAACGTCAAACCTTAATTGATGAAACGATACTGTAGTATCATTCCATTAAATCCTTGTATACTACAGTGTACGTTACCTTCATCTGATTATCATTTCGTAAAAGTGTGTTTGGCCTTTAGTGCCACTATAATGGGAGATGTACTAGGTGGAGACAAGAATGCTCTATTATTTATTAAAAATTGTTATTGCAGGACAAATAAGTGAGCGCCGCTCACATAAGGAGCTTTGCTCCACAGTACCCAACTCATCTTATACCTTATGTGATTGTGTGTGTGAGGGTCTGTAAGTGTGCATGAAGCCGCGGCTGGGAAGGCAGAGATGCAGAACACTCGGTAGGTTTGCCAACTTTAGTTTTGGGGTGTGGCAGAGAGGTTTCCTTGGGGATGAGATGGTAAAGTGGCTGCGACTTGCGACTTCCTTCAGAATTCGGAGGTTGGCAGAAGATCCCGTTAGATCACAAGCCAATGAGGGCGCGGCTACTCGCGAACTGGAACGGGAGGATCGGTTAGGACGGGGAGCGGCCACGAGAGGGAGAACGTTTCCGGCTGTCGAAGAGGAAGGATGTGAGTATGGTGGCCTCCGTGGTAAAGTATGAGGAACTGTGTTGGTTGTTAATTCTGTCTCTATTTCAGCGGGGAAATGATTTTGTCTAATGGGAATGTTGTGCATAGCTACGTGGGTGCAGTATGAGAGAGTAAAGAATGTCCGGTATGAATGTGAGGTTACGATCCTTGTCTCAATCCATTGGTGATACATTTAGTGAATGAGTATTTTGTATTTTGGCTTTAAAATGATGATAGGGAGATATACAATGAATTTAATAAACTTGTGTAAATAGTTAAACATTTCGTCTCTAGTTGTTTTTTTGAAATTCTGAGTCCCATTTTTGCTTAATGATTAAAAGGAGAGTGAGAATATTTAATTGGGAATTACGAGAATATAAATGGGGGAATTTCATTTAGCAAGGGAACTGCCACCGGCATGCTATCAGTTGCTGCAGTCTTTTGTGTGTAATAAGTCGTTATCCGTTGCAATGCAATTTTATCAGGGCAATAACAATCTGCTTTTAACACCGAAAATAATCACTGAACAAGGCGGCAACTGATAGGAAGCGGAGGGTGGTTAACTTACATTATTATTATTATTATTATTATTTCGATACAAATACAGTAAAGTGATGAATGGAAAAAAGTATCTCGATTACTACTTTACCGCTGTTTATGGTCCAAAACTATCGAATTCGCTATGACGTTAAAAATTATAATTTCTATACCACAAATTGTAGCCATAGGAATTTTTACTGACATTATACACTCATACAGCTCAATGAAACTTCGAAACTGTAGCACAGTACGAGACGTAGTTCATGAGATATGAGCACATAAACAGTAACGTTCATGGAAAGCCGCCCTATCACGCACAAAGTTTTAATCTGTTACCTCTTTACTACTTCTTGTATTCGCAACAGATTTTACAGACATACAGCACTTATACAAATGAATATATACCTGAAAATTATACAATTATATAATGTAACGATAAAATTGTTTAATTTAGAGAGGAATCTAAGCATAATTGTTATTAGTAAACTTTTGGTTTGAAATTGGTGTATATCCGGAAAGTCAGAATCGGAACCCTGGAACCTGATTTTTATGATATACACTTTCGATCTAAATCTACTGAAGTTTCATATGCAGTATGCATTCGCTACATCTACAAAGCAGAATGCCAAACACTGAGTCACAGATATTAAACATCCCAGGCAAAGCAAGGTTTTCCAAAAAAAATGTTACATCGTCGGAAACTAATCGATTGTTTGTGAGACATAATCGAGAGACATAATCAGTTCGTGCAGAAAATCCTGCACCGGTAACACGCCATTATCGAGGCTTCTGTAGCAGCTTTGTTCAATGTTCCTGCAGAAGACTTCCCGTGTGTTGTTGGATCCACATCATGGACTTCGACCGAAGAAAGGAATCCGACGCGATATTTGGATGTCTCCCTTTAATTACGTTGCTTCATTGAATGTCAGACCATTGATGCTACTTGGAAGTGACCGAAGGCTTTTGTAGCAACATAATTCACTCCTTTCTGTGCCAAAGTTAGATTTAACCTTGAATAGTTAATATCACCTTTTTTTCCTAGTGTTGTAGCTATGCACGCTGCTATTACTTTTGAATTGGGTCGGATTGTTAATAACAATACAGTGAAGATCCCTAAATAAATGTCTGCAGGATGCCTTGGGGGGGGGGCTCCAGCAATTATTCTGATTACACGCTTTTGTGCAATGAATACTTTTTACTCAATGTTGAATCGCCTCAGAATATGATCCCATATGAAAGCAGTGAATGAAATTAGGCATAGTAAGCTAATTTCTCGAGATGTATATCACCAAATTTTGTAATGACCCTGATTGCATAAGTAGCTGAACTCAAAAGTTTAAGGGGATCTTCAATATGTTTCTTCCAATCCAATCCCTCGTCAATGCAAACACCTATGAATTTTGAATATTCTACGTTAGCTACAGATTTATGTTCAAAGTCTAAATGGTGTCATGCCATTTACTGTATGATACTGTATATACTGTATTTTGTCAAAGTTTTGTGAGAGTCCATTTGTACAGACACGCTTAATACCTTTCTTAAAGATATCATTTACAATTTCATCAGTTAATTCCTGTTTGTCAGATGTGATATCTATACTTGTATCATCAGCAAAAGGAACTAGCTTAGCATCTTCGTGAATGTAGAGTGGCAAGTCATTAATATATATTAAGAACAGCAAAGGTCCCCATTTTTGATAACTCCCCAGTTAGAGGAATTAATTTTTTCATCTATATCATGTGAACTGCTTATTTCAACTTTCTGCACTCTCCCAATCATGATTTAAACCATTTGTGCATTGTCCCACTCATACCACAATATTTAAGCTTATCTAGAAGAATCCCATTATTTACGCAATCAAAAGCCTTTGAGAGATCACAAAAAATCACAACTGGTGATGTCCGGTTATTAGAAGCATTTAATATTTCATCAGTGAAGCTATATATAGTATTTTCAGTTGAACTTTATTTTTACTAATATGTGAAGCAACACGAGAATACATAACTTTTTCAAAAATTTTGGATAAAGTTATCAGATGTGAGATGGGACACGTTAGTTGTTGACATCAGACGTATTCTCTTTTTTATGCATTGGTTTAACAATAGCATATTTCAGTCTATCCTGGAAAATACCCTGCTTTAAAGAGCTATTACAGATATGACTGAGAATCCTACTTCTCTTGGGAACAAGCTTTTAATACCCTGCTGGAACGCCATCAATTCCATATGACCTTTTGAGAGAGTTTATTATTTTCCTAATTTCTGAAGGAAAGGTGGGTGGAATTTCAATTTTATCAAATTGTGTAGGTATGGCCTCTTCCATTAACTGCCTTGCTCCTTCTAATGAACATTTAGATCCTATTTTCTCTACAACGTTTAAAAAGTAATCATTAAAATGTTTTCAACTTCACACTTTTTCTTAATAAAGTTTTCATTTGTTTTGATGGTTACCCTCTTCCTCTGTTCTTGGTTGCCCTGTCTCCCTTTTAATAATATTCCAAATTGTTTTAATTTTATTATCAATCGCAGACATGATGCACATGCTTCTTGATTTTTAATAACTTTTCTTAATGTAGCCCAGTAGTTTTTATAATATTTCATTGTTTCTGGGTTATTACTCTTTCTTGCTAATGGATATAGTTCCATTTTCGGTTACAATATATTTTTATTCCTTTACTAAGCCATGGGTTTTTCCATGCTTTCTTACAATTATATTTAACTAATTTCTTAGGGAAACAGTTATCAAAAACCCTTAAAAATGCATCATGAAATAAGCTGTATTTTAAATTAACACCATGTTCCTTATAAGCCTCATCCCAGTCTAACTGCTGCAGATTTTATTTGAAATTTCTAGTTGTTAAGTCATTAATCGAGCGTGACGTCACGAGTGCTGGACTGCTGTGCACATCGCTCTCGATTTTTTATATAATTTTAGGATTAATATAATTATTTTAATTGTTATTTCGTGACAATATTCAATCTAGAGGTGTTCTAGTAAAGGTTCGTCAGTTATTTTAGCGTTTGTTGTGCCGTAATTGCTTTAAGTGGTGTTATTTGTGTTCGCGTGTGCGCCGGCATCGACGTCTTACTGCTTTGTTTACATCTGGTGGCGAGTGGTTCCAGCCGTAGCGGTCTCCGAAAGCTAAGTTCTAATAAGTTTTTGTGTATTGTAGTTAAATTATTAAAGTTTTAGATTTCAGGAGGTGTTATCGCGCTAGTTGTTTATTAACTTTAGTACTTTTCAACAGGTGACTTGCTGTCTTTAACGTAGTTGAGGTTGGGAAACTTTAAGTTACGGTATTTGATAACTCTTGTACTCTCACAGTGTTTAGTTGTTTTATTAGTGACGCTTGAATTTGAACTTGTTTATACAAGCAACAGTGTAAAGTTTCTGTGGTAGTGTTATTTGCTCTTTTCTGATACTATTAGTTGTTGTTACTTGATTTGTAGAGACTGAGGTTTGTTGATTGCTGTAGTTAAGAGGTACTTCCTACTTATTTTGTTGAAACTTAACTTCATAACGTAGACGTCTAGTTTTTCTTAACAAATTATTGTAAAATTTTACCATGAGTGAAAAGTGTGGGCTCTGTCGTAGGGTCGTGCGTAGTGGGCTGCAGTGTGGGATTTGTAGTAAGTATTTTCATGGGGGGGGGGGGGGAGTGCAGTGGGGAAGACAGTAGGCATTGTGGTGAGGTTCTCTCCTGGAACTGTAGGATTTGCAGCAGGAATAAGTTGATAGAGGAGCAGGAGCGTTTGATCTGCGCCCTTCAGGTGCAGTTGAAAAACGCTGAAGAGGAACTAGGTAGGTTGAGGAGGGGAAGGGGGGCTGGGGAATGGGAACTGACAGTTGGCAAGAAGGTAGCTAGGAGAAGGTATTCAGATAGCTTTACATTGCAAGTTGCAAATAGGTTTGACCAACTGTCAGAGTTGAGTGGAGATGAACCTCCTGTAGCTGTAGGTGTAGGAAGTACGCAGCAGACCTCAGCTTTTGGTAAGCCGAAATCTGTAGAGAGGTCTCTTAGGAAGAAGAAGGTTCTGCTGTTAGGTAGTTCTCATGGCAGAGGTGTTGGCCAACAGTTGCAGGAAGTACTTGGGAGTGAGTACCAGGTCACCAGCATAGTGAAGCCTAGTGCAGGGTTAGATCAGGTCACTTGTAACATAGGGGACTTATGTAGGAATTTTTCAAAAGAGGATCAGGTAGTTATAGTGGGTGGGGCCGGGAACAGTCTTGATAGGGACGGGGAATATGATATAGGTGGTGATCTGGAAAGGATAGCAACTGAAACTGGTGGCACGAATGTGCATTTCGTGCAGCTGTTTCAGCGTCATGATAGGCCTTGTCTTAATACGGCTGTCAGTCGTCTTAACATGGGGCTTGAGAAGGCGCTGATGACGGAGGGCATGGATCACATTGCAGTGGTGCCAGTTGAAACTATCCAAAGGTCGGATTTTACTAGGCACGGTCTGCACCTCAATAGGTATGGGAAGGGGAGGTTGGCAAAGCTCATAGGTGACAGTGTAGTAGGGGGTGGGAGTTTCACTCATGGAAAAATTCCTATAGTAGTTGGTGTTAGGGCTGCACCTTTTTTAGACTGAAGACAGCTGATAGATATTCCTGCTTAAAGGAAGTCCCTCTAAGAAATGAACCACCTTTGACAAAGTCTAAGAATATAAGTAATAAGGGAATTACTGTTTTTCATCAAAATATACAGGGTATCAGAGATAAAGTTAATGAAATGCTTATTGATACTGATTCTGACATTATTGGAATTTCAGAGCACTTTTTAAGTGGTGTGACAATTAAGAGACTTCCTTTGCCAGGATACAGGTTAGCTGCCTTCTACTCTAGGAGTTCTTTGCAGTGTGGGGGAGTGGCCATGTATGTAAAAAACGATTTTTCATCGGAGTCAATCGATTTTTCTAAACACTGCACAGAACAGATATTTGAATGTTGTGCAGGAGTTGTTAATGTTAATGGAACTAAACTAGTAATAGTTGTTACTTATAGATCCCCTGACTCAGATTTTAAAATGTTTCTGCCCAAGCTGGAATTGGTTCTGGGTTCACTGTATAGGAAGTATAAAAATTTAATTGTGTGTGGAGATTTCAACATTAATTGTGTAGGTGATAGCTCAAGGAAAAGTCAGCTGTTAGATCTATTTAATTCCTATAACATGATGCAAACAGTATTTTTTCCAACGAGAGTGCAAGGAAACAGCAGTTCTACCATTGACAATATTTTTGTTCATTCTTCATTATTAGAGGGGCACTCTGTCAGCAGAATAGTAAATGGCCTATCAGACCACGATGCCCAACTTTTAATTCTAAAAAGTATTTGTTCTCAAACAAATGTTAAAAGTAAATATCAACTACTCAGAAAAGTTAATCCAGTTGCAATTGAGACCTTTTTAAGCCTAATTAAGGAACAAGAATGGCAGGATGTTTATAGTGCTGATAATTCAGATGATAAATATAATGCTTTTCTGAACACATTTATTATGCTGTTTGAAAGTTGCTTTCCGCTAGAACGCTCAAAACAGGGTACTTTCAGTAACAGACAGCCAGGGTGGATGACAAAGGGGATAAGAGTATCATGTAGAACTAAGCGGGAGTTGTATCAAAATGTTAGAAGCAGTCAGAATGAAGATGCAGTAGCTCATTACAAACAGTACTGTAAGGTTCTGAAAAATGTTATTAAGAATGCAAAAAGTATGTGGTACGCAAAAAGAATAGCAAACTCTCGGGATAAAATTAAAACTATCTGGTCAGTCGTGAAGGAAGTGTCTGGTCAGGAGCAGCAGGTAGAAGATATAACGTCAGTGCGTAGTAGGAATGTTTCTGTTACTGACAAGTTAGATATATGTGCAATATTCAATAACCACTTTCTGAATATAGTAGAGGAACTAAACAAAACTCTAGTTTCTACAGGTAATCATATAACGTTTTTAGAAAATGCGTTTCCGAGGCTGTTGCCTGAAATGATCCTTCATGATACTTCCATAGGTGAGATTGAGTCAATAATTAAATCACTAAAGACTAAGGACTCTTGTGGATATGATGGGGTATCTAGCAGAATTCTAAAGTACTGTTCTCCATATGTTAGCCCAGTACTAAGCCATATTTGTAATTTTTCCTTTCAGAATGGTCAGTTTCCTAACAGATTAAAGTACTCAGTAGTGAAACCGCTTTATAAAAAAGGAGAAAGGGATAATGTAGACAACTATAGACCTATTTCTATGCCATCGGTTTTTTCCAAAGTTATTGAAAAGGCTGTATATTCAAGATTAATTGATCATTTCAGTTCACATAATTTCCTGTCAAACGTACAGTTTGGTTTTAGAAGTGGTTTAACGACCGAAAACGCTATATTTTCGTTTCTCTGTGAGGCACTTGATGGGTTAAATAAGAGGCTACGGACATTAGGCGTCTTCTTTGATTTAACAAAAGCGTTTGATTGTGTTGATCACAAAATATTGTTGCAGAAGTTGGAACATTATGGAATACGGGGAGTAGCCCACAACTGGTTCACCTCTTACTTTAATAATAGACAACAGAAGGTAATTCTCCGCAGTGTAGAAAATGGCTATGACGTGCAATCCCAATGGGGCACAATTAAGTATGGGGTGCCCCAGGGGTCTGTTTTGGGACCATTGCTGTTTCTTATTTATATAAATGATATGCCTTCGAGTATAACAGATGATTGTAAAATATTTTTGTTTGCTGATGATACCAGCTTGGTAGTGAAGGATGTTGCTCGTAATATTGACACAGTATCAAATAATGCAGTTCAAGAGATAAGTTCATGGCTAATAGAAAACAAGTTGATGTTAAATCACAGTAAAACTCAGTTTTTACAATTTCTAACACATAATTTGACGAAATCTGACATTATGATTACACATAACGGGCATGTGATAAGTGAGACTGAACAATTCAAATTTCTAGGTGTTCATATAGACAGTAAGCTGTCATGGAAAGCCCATGTTCAGGATCTTGTTCCAAAACTAAATTCTGCTATATTTACCATTAGAACAATATCTGAGATAAGTGATTTTTCAACACGAAAAGTAGTCTATTTCGCTTACTTTCACTCACTTATGACGTACGGCATTGTTTTTTGGGGTAACTCGCCTGATGCAAAAAGGATATTTCTGGCTCAAAAACGGGCGGTTCGAGCAATATCTGGTGTAAGTTCGCGAACGTCATGTCGACCCCTTTTCAGTAGTCTGGGAATTTTGACTCTGGCGTCACAATACGTTTTTTCTTTAATGTCGTTTGTTGTTAATAATATCAGCTTATTCCCACGAGTTAGTAGCTTTCACTCGGTGAATACTAGACAGATGTCTAATCTAAATTTGCATCACACCACCTTAACACTTGTGCAGAAAGGGGTGCAGTATTCTGCGGCATCCATTTTCAATAAGCTGCCACAAGAACTTAAGAATCTTAGCACTAATCCACATGCTTTCAAATCTAAATTGAAGAGTTACCTCGTGGCTCACTCCTTTTATTCTGTCGAGGAACTCCTAGAAAAGTTAAACAATTAAGCTAATTTATTTTTTCTTTCTTGATTCTTTTCACTTTGTCTTAAGATTGTCGTGTGCAAAGGACTACTTAAAAATTTTCTATTACCATTATTGTGTAACAATTAATGTATTGACTTGTTCCATGACCATGGAGTCTTACTCCTGAAGTGGGTCCTATGGAACAGAAAAAACAAATAAATAAATAAAATAAATAAAACCTCTGCAGGATGGTTTCGAATTACTGAACGGAGCTATGTCATATACTGTTATTATCTGTGCACCATTCTCAACGGGACAAGCATTTACGTTGTTAAACTTGTCTTCATCTATAAATACTGTACTGCAATGTACTGCTATCCTTTGCTACCCGAGTAGGAAAATCAATAACGGATGTCAGATTGAATGAGCCAAGTAAGACTTCCAGGTTTATCTTCCTCTTTCAGTGAATCTACATTGAAATCGCCACAAATAATAATTTAATTTGCTTCCCCCCTATCTGACATATAGCACAGAAAGGCATCCACGTTTTCGAGAAACAACTGGAAGTTTCCTGAAGGGGTACCTGAATACTGTTACAATTACAAGATAATCATCATTGAGTTTAAGCTGGTAGACACATGCTTCAATATGTTGCTCTACAGAAAACCTTTTTGTTTCTAAATTTTGTACACTGTGATAGCTTTTTACTTGTATGGCAACTCCTCCTCTTATCGTATTATCTCTGCTTACATTTGAACCAAATTTATATCCATATATATATATGTTCACACAGGCATAGAATATCTATTATATTATCAGTGTCTATATCATCTAAACAAACCAAAAGCTTATACATTTAATTCTCTAGTCCCCCAATATTCTGGTGAAAAATGGTACATTATTTTTTTACTTTACTTTTGTGAGAAACATTTTTTTTTAACATTTTTAGCAGCAGAGCTTCTCACTGGACACTGATCTTGGCCTAAAAAAGAAGTACTTCCAAGATTTGCAGTATCCCCCCTTTAAGGATTTTGCGGTCAACCCAGCCAGTTTCCCCTTCTCTTTCCTATTGAGATGCAATTGTCGACTGATTTCGATTCCAATGATTACAGTTTCATATGTGGCCAAACGGCAAAATGTTTGATTTGAAACAGAGTTTGGTTTACGAAGGGGGGGGGGGAGCGGCTGTAGTATCATTGGATGTCCCCCTCCGACACCAACTAGAATTGTACTTTCCGCGATCTTTGTTGAATCTCTTCGGTTAAAATGAACATCCTGTATATACGATCGCTACCGCGCTGCAATGACACACCTCACGTTATCTGGGGCAGGACAGAGTACTAATTAACTTCTACGAAGCACTTAACTGAGTCTTGAGTGTTCCTACAAGGAGACCAACTTCACTAACACCGCTGTCGACCGCGTAGTTCTACAGCAGACTGTCTACGACGTGTTCTAACTGCTGATTCGTCGACTCTCTGAAACAGCAACTAGTCTGTAACGAGATCTGGAACTGTGGCATACACGGACACTCGTGCTAACGAGAAACTGGCACGAAACTGAAGGACTGAGTCTGCTGCTGCTAACTTGACCTCTCGCACCAGCGCTGGTGTGCGCAAACTCGGGGTTGGCTCGTCGTCTTCCGCGGCCTTCTATACTGTTCGCCTATCTGCGGTGTTGACGTATTGTAGCTAAACTTCACGAACCTACAACTGGTGTTCTGTAAGTCTCTTAGAATAGAGTTTAATTCTATACGGGTTTGTATGTTACGGAACTGGTAAACCGTAATTTAATAGTTAATCTACTCGTAAATACGCAAAAGCATGTAATCACAACTGCTGGTGCACACCCAAAATCATCCTGTACACATTTATTTAAGGAACCAGGGATCTGCGCAGAAACAGGGTGTCCCATTTATCTTTACCACCCAAAATATCTCTGGAACAACAAAAAGCCGCGGCGAAGTGGCCGAGCGCATTGAGGCGCTATGCTGCGATGCGGGAGGCCGTTCCCCGTCGGGGGTTCGAATCCTCCCTCGGACATGGATGTTTGTATTGTCGTTAGTATACTTTAGTTTGTAAGTAGTTCGTAAGTTTAGGAACTGATGACCCCGCAGTTAAGTTCCACAAGCTTAAAAACATTTGAACATTCATTTATGAACGACTTTCAGCGGCATCAATGTAAGGCATTCCAGCTGGGATCTAACAATCAAAAATACTACACGAAATCATAATCAATGTAAGGCAAGGCTCATGAATGTAATTATTTTGAAACATTCTAAATGAAAGAATACGTGTCTAACACTTATGTGTTTTTAAATGCACATCCGATATTATTTCATCAGCGATCTATAACATTAAAAAATCAAACATTGGCTTTGATTGCAGCGTAATACCCAATTACATCCCGAGATACTAGGAAGCGAAGTTGACACTTGAAATATGTCAAACGAACAGCCCGCGTACGTCCTGAAACTCAGGCGAGAACCCCATGCTGCTCAGGACGAGCGCTAGCCGCGCGTTTCGCGTATTTCAAGCGTCAACTTCGCTTCCCAGTATCTCGGGATGCGAGTGGCGTAGTGAGGTGCAATCAACACCATTGTTTATGTGATATGTCATGCTATAGATTGTTGATGAAATAATATAGAGTGTACATTAAAAAACACAGAAATTTGTGTTAAAAAACACGTATGCTTTAGTTTTAGACTTGTTCAAAATATTGTCATTCATGATCCCCTGCCTTACATTGATACTGATGAAAGTCATTTTACAATCGATGTTGTTGTTCAAGAAAGATTTTGGGTGGTAAAGATAAATGTATATGTACAGGGTACATAAAAAAGAATGTTGTAAACGTGCACGGTTGAAAGTACACGATAATAGAAGCAAAAATGTCCCAGTAAACATTGGTCCGCAAACGAACCGTTTGCGAGATAATTACGAATGTACGGTTCCAAGCCGCCACTGACGTCATTGTAAATATCACATTAATCTGAAATTTAGATTTTACTACTAGAATTTACATGGCATTTAGCTCACTTTCCACGTAATTGTTTTCCTTGCATCTGGATGCAATACTGTGCTCGTCTCTGCAATGAATTTCGAATTTCATATACACAGAATATATGACATCAACTGCGAATGGGCAAATGTGTAACCAGACGGAATTCAAACCCGGTTCTTCTGCTTTCTAGGCAGTTGCGCTGACCACTACACCAGTGGGGACACAGTGATCACCGTACCTGCAAGGACTACCTAAGCACGCCTTCCGTCAAATTCCCAGCTTTACCCTACCCACAGTACTCAAACTCGTGGTGTAGTGGTGAGCGCAACTGCCTAGAAAGCAGGAGACCCTGGTTCAAGTCGCGGCTGGGTACACATTTTCAGCTTTTCTCATTCACAGGTGATGTCATAAGTTCTGTGAATATGAAAGAATAACAACTGCAGGTTCAGAATGACGTCTGTTTTTTCGGAACAGACGCCACATATATATATGTGTGTGTCTGTGTGTGTGGTGGCGTCTTTATATATATGTGCCGGTGACGGGCAATGTTCTTTTCGTTACTGGGGAGGAATGGACAAGTTTGGAGCCCTTACTCTTACGGGAATTAGTTTCAAAACTACGACTTTGAGTACTGTGGGCAGGGCAAAGCTGGGAATTTGTGTCTGACGGGTGGCGTCTTAGGTAGTCCTTGCAGGTACGGTGAACACTGTGTCCCCATTGGTCTAGTGTTCAGAGCAATTGCCTAGAAACTAAGAGACCCAGGTTCGAGTCCCGGCTGGGTACGCACTTGCCCATTTGTAGTTGTCATATGTCCTGTGAATATGAAAGAATAAAAACTGCAGGATCAGAAGTGATGTCTGTTCTTTCGGAACAGACGCCTTATGTATATGTAGTATTTCGAATTCTTTCGAAAACCCCTGGATCGTTGCAGAATTCTTGACAAGCGCGTACAAACCTACGGTCCAATTATTCAACCGTGTTGACCGCTGTACTGCACGCTTCACTTTTGAGGTGATCCAAGACACAAAAATCCAAAGGATTTATATCAGGTGATTTTTGAGGCCAAGGTCAAAAGAGGGTACAGTATTAGAGAAGTTACATATCCTCCTGTAGAAGCAGCAGCAGTTCACAGCGATCATTTGTGTGCAGAATGCAGTAGCGTACCATCTACTTCTCTAGACGGGTAATCTATTTATTGATTTCGGGGGGGGGGGGAGGGCTGAAGCCATGAAGCTTTTGTGTAGCCGAGCTGTCTCAATTTTCGTTTCCTAAATGAAAAAAAATAAATAAATAAACCTGGGTGAACTTAGATTCAAGGGCGAACGAACAATGAGTAATGTGGTTGGTGCAAATAATTTTTTCCAACAGTAGGCCTTTATCATTATGCAGGTGTAGAGGAGAACTGTTACAAGGTAAAGAGACAACAAAACCAGTTTTTACAGTCAATACTGATAACATAATTATTGACGGCAGTGTAGTTTATTCGCTGGCTCAATCTCTAGTTAATGTAACATCTGACCAAATTGCACATCAAATACTGTTGAATGGGAAAACTAAAAGAAGAACTGCGGCTAAGAAATTTCAAAGAAACACAGATGAGAAAGACTACTTTGTAAACGGAATTAATGTTCAGGGAGAAGAAATAAAAACTTTGCGGTTTGTTGAATGCATAGTAATTTTGTCAGAGACTGTACAGGACCTGGAAGAGCAGTTGAATGGAATGGAGAGTGTCTTGAAAGGATGATATAAGATGAAAATTAACAAGACTAAAACAAAGGTACTGTAATGCAATGCTAGAAAATCAGACGATACTGAAGGAATTAGATTAGGTAATGTGACAATAAAATAGTAGATGCGTTTTGCTTTGAGTAACAAGATAACTTCTGATGGCAGAAGTAAAGAAGATATAAAATGCAGAATGGGTATGGGAAGAAAAGCGTTTCTAAAGAAGCGAAACTTGTTAACATTCAATATTAATTTAAATGTTAGGAAGTCCTTTCTGAAAACATTTGTCTGGAGTGTAGCATTGTATGGGAGTGAAATGTGGAGGATAAGGAGTTCAGACAAAAAGATGACAGAAGCTTTCGAAACGTGCTGCTACAGACGAATGATGAAGATTAGATGGGTTGATCATGTGATTAATGAGGAGGCGCTTAACCGAATTGGGGAGAAAAGAAGTTTCTGGCATATCCTGACTAAGAGAAGGGATAGATTGGAAGGACGCATTCTGAGACATCAAGGAATTGTCAACTTAGCATTAGAAAGAAATGTGTGGGGTAAAAATCGTAAAGGGAGACCGAAGGACGAATACAATAAGCAGATTCAAAAGGATGTAGGTTGCGGAACGTATTCTCAAATGAAGAGTCTTGCACAGGACATGGTAGCGTGGAGAGCTGCATCAAACTAGTTGCGGACTGAAGACCACAACAACAACAACAACATATCCTCTGGATTCATTACGCTGCCTACAAATTATTTACAATATTTGCAATAGTGTACTGCACAGTAACAGTGGCGAATAACAAAAATAATATCAGTTCTTAATCGTGTAAAAATGTAAACGTGTAAAATCAAATTTTATCTCCGAGTATATTTCTTAAAACCGGCTAATAAATTTCATAGCGGCCGGAACGTCGTCTCATGGCACAATTGGCACTTTTGGTACCGTAGGCCACTGGTTTTCTGGTGTATCTTGATAACGGGTTTCGGAAACAGTAAAAGGCATTTGTAGATGAATATCTGAAACTAAGACAAACAAAATTTTAGCCATTTCCTGTGGTTATTTATTTACATGTCTGCATCCAATTGTGAAAAAATGCCTAAAAACTGTTTTGCTGATTTGTGCGAGAGTACAGTAAATTTAAACATTTGAATCTGTGTCGTATATATATATATTGAAAAAATTTAACGAGAACATCATATCAAGAATATATGGTGAAAATTGCAACAATTTGTTATGAATAAAAAGTAGAGACTTAACCACCTCCACAATACGCAAAAATGAAGGACTTTCGTGGGTTTCTCAGTAACCACCCGTGGACAAACGGGCTTTTATAAGCTGTATAAAACCCACCACGGACCACAGTTCGGCTTGACTGCAGGTAGTGAGTAATGCTTACATTACTCTGACCGTGTAATATAGGATAGCAACAGTATGCCAATTCTTCTCATAGGTAAACAAAAAAATAACAATCCCATGGGTCAACCCAAAACCCTTTAACCGTAGCTCTGTGCTCAACAGTACCTTAGATATGGGGCCCTGAAAAGTTGTATTTCCGTACTCGACGTTTTTGAAGTGTACTCTACCGTGTGACTAACTGTAACTTAAAATGAAAACATATAACAACAAAAACTTTTGTTTTATCTTAGAGTGACGGTCTTCACATCCGATATTTGATTTACAGCTGATATACCCTGACATTTCGTCCTTTATTACCGTCGTAGGTTTTCCTTTCCAGAAGCAACGTACGAAATGCATATGCCGCAATTTTTTGTGTGTGAATGACGTTAGGAAAAGCAGTCCTGATTACTTTGCTAAATTTATCGTAATCGGACGGTAATTTTGCAGAAAATCAAGCCTACTGTAGAAAAGAAATTTCTCGACATGTGAGGCCTGCAATTTTTTACGCATCTAAGTATTCGTATCACTGACGGCTTCGCAGTTATTTCTGATAAGCTAGATTTCGTTTCTGCTTGTGATTCTCAATTATGCACTGTAAGGATAGAGAGCTTCTGTTAAAGGCTAGTGTAATTCGTCATCTGTCAGTAGAAATTACGTCACAGTAACGACAGAACTAACAAGCAGTTTGGCGAAGTTACTTTTACTGAATATGTCGGCATTCCAATTTCATCGAATACCAAGCAATCGTAGGAAAGTTTTGCCACCCCATCAGTGGATAATGCATAGAAACTACTCCACTTTTACGTGTTCAAAAACTTCGTTCAAAATCGATGGCAGATAGGTTTATTTCAACTGGTCTTTTTCAAATTTTGCCAGAGATATGACACCTTTCACGCGCTGCGACATAGTCGCGAATTTATAACAGTGATGCTTTTTGTAACTCCTTTTATTATTTTTATTTCCGTCAATGATCGCCAATTTTCTCGTCGTTTTGACGACCGGTTTCGGTCAGTGATGATCATTTTCAAGTCTATTTTTACATTCCTTAATGTAATATAACCATAATGGCATTGTCACAACATAAGACTATTTTCATGACTGAGTTGTGATATGTTTCAAATAAACATCGAAATGAGCCACAGAGCTGGTAACAGCATGTTTACTACGCTACTGAGCAGAACAAACAGTTTTTAACAGCAGACTTGAAACTGGTCATCACTGACCGAAAACGGTCATCAAAACGACGAGGAATTGGCCAACATTGACGGAAATAAAGATATTAAAAGGAGTTACAAAAAGGATATGATACCTTCCGTTTGATTCGTACTTCCAATAAATTGAGGTTTGAATTTAAAATTTAGTTGTTGTTTTAAGAAATCTAAAAAAATATATGATTTTTGCCCCTCAATTTGGTATCTTCTTTCGATGAAGGCCTTATGTTACTTTGCAGTTACTTTGCAATTAGTGTGCAACATCAAATTAACTAAAGTATATTTTAAAGAAATTGCATAGCTAAAAGCAAATTGCGCAGACTTTGCCTATAGCTGATTTTAGCTCACAGGCAGAAAGGTATGAAATTTAGAGATATGGAAATTTTATTCAATATTGAGACGACAATAATACCTCATTCCGCTCTCGAGATTCTGATTTCATATCTCATGATGTGCCATTTCCGTGCAAGCATGAAGATTGTCAGAAAGTATTCATCTTATACCATTAAGAAAACTATTTGCGAAAAATTACGATTATGAACATCGGACAGTCTTGTACCTTCTGACGATAAATAATTATTTTTATTTTTATCGGTCATACCCTTGTACATTAAAAGTGTCGAAGCAAAAAAGGAAATGTCAATTCTGGACAGATGTATAGATCTGTTTAAGACTTGGAAAGACTCTCACAGAAAAATAAAAACCTAGTTGCCTCAGTAATCATCTCTCTATTCAGCTCTTTTAACACAGAACATGCTAAATATTCTTACACAGCCTCTCATCGTAATCACATTTTACACAGTAACTCACTTATTTTTCAATTTAATGCTTGTCATTGGTGCTGCTATGCTGTCCCATATCTTTCACTTTGGCTGTTCGTGATGACAGCGGTTAGTAATCATGATGTCGTCATAGCGACAATAACCACCAAAGAAGATAATTCGGTCAAGAAGCCTAGGAGAGTGTTTATGCTAGAAAGAGCAAATAAGCAATTTATAGCGTCGCACATAAGGAATGAATGGACATCGTTTAGTTCCGGTACGGTGGACGTAGATGAATTATGGGCAAAATTTAAATGGATTGAAAAGAAAGCACTGGAGAAATATGTGCCGACAAGGTGGATTAAGAATGGAAAAGACCCACCAAGGTTCAATAGTAATATTCGAAAAATGCTGTGAAAGGAAAGGGAGTTGCACACTCAGTTCAAAAAAAGGTCCAGCATATTAAATCAGATAAAAGTAGAGATTACAAGGTTGTAAAAAGAGCAATGTGTGAAGTATGCAAGAACTACCATCATCATACCTTAACAAGAGATCTTTCCGAGAACCCGAAAAACTACTGTCCTATGTTAAATCGGTAAGCTGATCAAAGGTTTCTATCCAGTCACTCGTTGATCATTATGGACTGGTGATAGAAGACAGGAAAATCAAGACCGAAGATTTAACATTTAAAGAAATCATTCACGCAGGAGGACCATGTAAACATAATTTTATTTGATGGTCGTATTAATTCCCAAATGGAGGACATAGACTAGGCAAAGCTGGTATAGAGAAGCAGCTGAGAGAATTGAAAGCAAACGACGCTCCATGCCCAGATGGGGTACCAGTCTGGTTTTACAAAGAATACTGAGCAGCATTCGTCCTTTATTAGCTTGAATTTATCGCGAATATTTTATCCAGTGTAAGTTCAGGCGACTGGAAGAAAGTACGGGCAACTCCCGTGCATAAGAAAAAGAACGGATCAACGAAATTACAAACCTATATCATTAACATTAGTTTGCTATAGAATTCTTGAATATATTCTTAGTTCTAATGTAGTTACCTTCCTTAAGACGGAAAAGCTTCTGTCCATGAATCAGAGCAGCTGTAGGAAGCACGGAACGTACGAAACCCAGCTTGCCAAACTCATGACATCTTGCATGCTATGGATGAAGGGCAACAGGAAGACAGCATATTTCTCGATATTTGAAAGGCGTTTGACACGGTACCACAATACAGACTGCTAACGAAGGTACAGGCTTATGAATAGGTACCAAATATGTGAGTTGCTTGAAGACTACAAGTAATATAACGCAGTACGCTGTCTTCGATGGCGAGTGTTCATCAGAGACTAGTGTATCGTCAGGTGTGCTCTGGGAAAGCGTGACGACCGTTATTGTTTTCTATCTATATAAAAGTTCTGACGGACAAGAGTGAGTTTCAATTTGCGGTTGTTTGCTGATGATACTGTGGTGTACAAGAGGGTGTCGTCACTGAATCACTGTAGTGGGATGCAGATGACTTGGAACAAATTTCTAGGTGATGCGAGGAACTGCAAATAGCGCTAAATGCAGAAAAATGTAAGGTGATACAGATAAGCAGGAGAAACAATCCCCTTAATGTTCAAATACAGATTTAGTAGTATGCTGCTTGATAGAGTAGCATCAATTAAATATCTAGGCATATCGCTGCACAACGATATGAAATGGAACGAGCATGTAATGACAGTCGTGAGGAAGGTGAATGGCCGACTTCGCTTTATTGGGAGGATTTTGGGAAGGTGTAATTCGTCTGTAAATGAGACCGCGCATAAAACGCTTGTACGACCCCGTCTTGACTATTGCTCAAGTGTTTGGGATCCCCTCCAGATCGGTTTAAAGGAGTTCAGACGCTGGCGGCTTGGTTTGTAACTGGTAGATTCCATCAATGCGCGAGTGTTACTGCAATGCTTCGGGAACTCAAATGGGAGTCTGCGGCGGTACGACCTCTTCTTGCATGGGACTAAATACCAAATTTTTTTATGTGCCGTGTTAAGACTTCAGGATCCGAAAGTCGTCCGCTCGTCAACAAGAAAAAATTCCAAATAATATTATCTTCCTGTATTGTGAAATTTCAGCGACAAATCCTTGCGCAGATAGAAGAAGCATATTATTTTAGGTTTGCACTTCTTTAAAACTGTCACTTTGAAATAAATGTTTTAAAGTTCTCTTGAATATCGAACTATCAAACAGAAGTTCTTAGTTGTGCTGGTTGCTATAAACACAAATATTACAAGTCCTGTTTACTGATGATCGATTAATGTATAAGATACATTTAGCATTGGAGGGAAGTGTGTGGGGTAAAAGTCGCAGAGGGAGACCAAGAGACGCGTATAGTAAGCAGATTCAAGTGGATGTGGGTTGCCGTTCTTATGAAGAGATGAAAAGGCTTGCTCAGGATAGAGTAGGGTGGAGAGCTGCATCAAACCAGTCTCCGGACTGAAGACCATAACAACAACAGATTGATTAAAATACTAAAAAAATGGTAAAAGCCTTCTTGCTTTATCTGAGAAAACAAAATAACTTTCCCTAAATGTCTTCTTTCAAATTGTAAAATGGTTGACAGTAAATAATCTTCAGTTCCTATAAATGAATATATTTCTTGTAAAATTTCTATAAATATCAAAATAATTGTCATTGACAATACAGATCATGACTGAAAGACAGTTACATAAAGACTGATTTTATGGTCTTTTTGATTTTCCACGAAAGATTCTATAATAATGTCAAAATCCGGGACGATAACCGTAGAGACCAGCATCTTCTTGTCTCGTGGCCGTCGACCCGCGACTTGAAGTGGCCAGATGTTTATTCCTTGAGCTCGGCGTCGAAGCACATGAAACACAAGAAACATACAAAACTCTTTTAAGAACCACATAACATAAAACATTTACATAAAAATCATTTAAAACATAAAATATAAACATAATCTTCTGCGAAACTGAGCTTACATAAGATAGTAGTGGAGACAATAATCCGACCCACTACAAGTCGCTGGAAGGGAGGCGACGTAGTTTCAGAGAAGCACTGTTGAAGAAATCTAGAGGGGCGGAATTTGAGGCGGGCTGCAGAATGACTCTACTGCCGCCGACCTACTTTTCGCGTAGACCACAAACGTAAGATAACAGAGATTAGAACTCGTACAGATGCGTACAAGTATTCGTTTTTCCCTCGTTCTATATGGGAGTGCAACAGGAATGCAAGTAACTAGTAGTGCTACTGACTTACCTTGGCCACGCACCTTTGGGTGCATTGCAGAATATGTATGTAGATGTTTATTTCTATTCAACTTGACGACTGAGTCTTTTCAAATGGTTTCTGGACTATGGGAATAATGCGTTTACATTGTTGGAAAAATTGTAGCTGTACTGTTATTTCTGTTACGTTCAAAAATCAAATGTTTGTTAAGTTTAATTGACTTAACTACGGGGTCATCAGTCCCTAAACTTACAAACTACTTATGAACTACCTTATACTAAAGACGGCACGAATATCCATACCCGAGGGGGGATTCGAACCCCCGACCGTAGTGGCCGTGCAGACCGTGACTGAAGCGCCTTAGTCCCCTCAGCCACCGCGGCCGGCTTTCTATTACGTATTGGAAAAGGTTTTGTATCACAGAAGGCGACTTACAATTGCGCTCACTTTTTCGATGGTACAAGCCAACTCGAGAGAAAACATCTCCACCACCTTGGCGTTGAAAAGCCTTCGATTTTTGCTCGTGGCGCAAACATTCGGCCTGTGGACTGTGGAGTGTTTACCGTCACGTCGGTGCGACTGCTCCCCCTACCCCCCACCTCCCCCGCCACCCTCCGGACCGTGCTTACACCACCACCGCCATCAATCTGTCTGCGCTGCCTGAGGCTGTTTGTTTGTCCGCCAGTAGCTGCTGGAAGGAACTTTAAGGTACTGGCCGGCACAACTTCTACTGTGCGGAGACTGGAGAACTAGCGCAAGCGGTGGGCAAACCTCCACGCTGTCGGAATGATAGCTGCTAATAATGATTCTGGGAAACGAGACCATAGCAATGCTTACTACTGATTTCGTTTTAGTTCTGCCGTAGTTCTTGAGCAGAACGAAAGAACCTACATTTTGAAATGGGAAAACTGTACGGTATTTTTTTCTTTACTGTTGCTTATCTGTAGTACTATCAAAATTAAAATGCACAATTTTGTGTTTGTTCTATAGGTTTGTTTATTATGTGAATCGATTTTTGGATTCGTCAGGGAGAGGAAGTTTTATAGATCGACCACGGCAACTCAGCCCGGAAGTGTTTATTCTGTATCTGTCCTTATATTAATTCCTTATTTAATTGTGATCACTAAAACTGAATATGTTTATTTTCACCGGTTTTCGATTCGAGTGCATATCTCCGATTTGTTAAGCTTCACAATTGACCAATGCATCTCACCTATATCTTCCCATCCCATCCATCTATTTAGTTACAATAGTGTTCCATGTTTCTATTATTTATTCTATATTTCTTAGGTTTTGTGTCACCTTGCGTTTTGAACAACCCTTCAAACTTTAGACTCTTGTTTAATTTTATTTTATTCGCTGTAGTTACTGTTGCAATGAAATTGTTATGTTGGCACTGTTTTCGAGGTATAGTATCAATGTTTACTTTTTGCAGTGCTATTATTTTCCAAATTGCATTTAAATAATTATTTACATTGTAACTGCTCCATAAAAGATGATAATCTTGTTTCTTAACAACGCAAGTTCTTTCACTAAACTTCAGTAAACGTCTGATGATGGCCTCAGAAGCCGAAAATTGATTCACATAATAAACAAACCTCTAGAACACACACAAAATTGTGTATTTTGATTTTCATAATGAATTTGTTCTAACAAGAACCGACAGATATTCAGTTAATATATATAGTTCTGTTACTTATTGATATTCCAATGCTGAAGTGTGGAAACCGTTGCGACAGAAGTCAAAACAATATGCTGCAGCCCATAGATAATTTGTCCGGAAGAACAGACACCATACTACCCATAATGTATTTCTACTGCGACGGCGGTTTATTATTCGTTAGTGCACCGCGATTATAATGTGTTTACAACGTTCGATCTCCTGCGGACATCTGAAATAGCGAGCACAAGAAGGCAGCGGCAGTGGGATGACCGAGTGCTCAAAGGCGCCTTGCTGCGGAGCGAGCGGTTGCTCCCCGTCGATTCGAGTCCTCCCTCGGGCATGGATGTCTATGTTGTTCTCAGGATAGTTCAAATAGTTTCTAAGCCTAGGGACTGATAACCACGGTAGTTAAGTCTCATAGATTTACACACATCTGAATATTTGATAATAAGGCACGGACGATAGGGGCGCTATGATATTTATGAACAAAAGATATTCTTCTTATATTTATGTGCATAATGATTGGAATAATGTTTATTTGTTAGAATTTAAGATTTATATATGTTTTTTTTCTTTCTTTCTTGGATAGTACTTTTGGATGATTCATGTGGAGCATCATTGGGCAGGATATGTTTCCGTTCTCCTAGGTAACATCATTTTCGTCTGTTTACAACTAATTTACATATTTGACAAAAATTTATTAATGAAATATTCCCTTTCCTTTGTTTCCTTTACGTAGATATAATAATTTGAAAATTTTGCTGGATGTACTCCAACTTAGATATGAAGGAACAACGCATGTAGACTTGGATTAGAACTCTGTCCTTAGTATAAATTTTCACACGATGCCGCAGTATACCGTTTAAGACTGAATTGCAAAAGTATCTCCTATGTATAATTAAATACTATGAGATACTTTTTTATTACGTACTGTTCGCTGAGTGTGAACTAAATCCTTGTCACATTTCAGTTTATTGGAATAGGTGATCTGGGTACATCGTCACAGCCCTCATCATATATTAAAGAAAAGCTGCAACGAAAACATCGCAAAGATCATGACGACGGGTCGTGTCTGTCGATAGTTTGTGAGGATAAGATGTATGAAAATATGGCATCTGCTGCGGATTGTATAGTGTATTAAGAAGTCACCTCTAAGGAACTAGCAATATTATTTCATGATTTGTTACTCGCTGACATACACAACAACACGAACGTTTTCAATAATCTGTCTTCCCAGAATGTCATTCCATAGATTCCCTACGATATTAATGCTCTAGTAGTTGTCAAACTACTGCACTGTTTAAGCGATATTAACAGTTGTCAATCAGATCTATGAACTCTAAAGTTCAATGAAACTTGTAAATAAACTTGTAGAACACACACAACATTGTGTTTTCTAATTTATTTGATTATGTTCTACCAAGAAGCGACGGAAGAATCAGTCAAAATGATTCAATGAAACATTTTATTACTTTGATAAGACAAATACATATATCGAACTTCCTGTCTGTCGTGTGATAACATTTGGAGAGACTCGATTGTCCGAATTCATGGACAAACACATACATGTTAGTACTAGCTGTCTAAAATCTCTACAAGAGATTTGGATTGAGGCGCTATGCTCAGCTGCACGAGGCCGTTCCCTGTCGGTGGTTCGAGTCCCCCATCGGGCATGGATGTTTGTGTTTACTTTAATATAAGGTAGTTCATTAGTAGTTTGTAAGGTTAGCGACTGATGATCACACAGTTAAGTCCCATAAGCTTAACAAACAGTTGAACATATTTGGACAATTTATACTACAGCACAATTCCAAGCCCTGTAGTAGTCGTCACCACAGCACAAATTCAGGACTCGAAGACAGCTGGTTTCACTTACCGTCGTATCCTCTGAAAGAAAATTAATAACTACATCGGTCGCCAGCTCTGAAAAAGTTAAATTTACTGAGAAAAATTCATTGTAGTTAATTATTAGGAATTTTGAATAAGTTGCGGTTAATGAATTGATAACTGTTAAATGCAAGATGAAACTCTAATGATTTCGCTAATTTTACTTTTAAATCAATCACGCTAACAGCCGAACGTTAAGATTTACTTGCGACCATTTAAAAATGTTCATTTATAGGCTTACAAACAACTTAAGCTAGGTTAAAGTAACGTAAGGTAAACAAACACTCTCATGCCCAAGGGAAGACACGAACCTCCGAAGGCGAGAAACCGCGCGCTCCGCAGCAAGTCGCATTAGAGCGCTCGGCCACTCCACCGCGGCTTTGCGTCCATTAAACATTCCAAACTGAGTAGGCGAACTTTTGAAAGCCGGCAGAGAACAAGCACATTTACTAAAATTCACTTGAATTTTCTGGACAGTTTATCCTTCTGAACAAGGTAATGAGCTTGGACGTCTGGGAACGGATGTTACTGAAAAATACTCTGGAAAATAACAAGCAGTCACAGTTAAATTTTAAAACTGTATTTACTTTAAGCAATAACTACTACTACTGCATGGTAATAATTTAAAATTCTTTGCCTTACGGGTGGATGATGGTGGAGTGCAGCTCTGTCGTAGTGGTTTGCTAAAGCGCTTCAGGTGTCAAAACACTGGCAACTAACTTCCGATGGAGAATCTGCGGTAAGCTTCTCGTAGAGTCGTGTTAATTGCCACGCCACTAAGTAGAGGAATTCCTTCAGCCTCCAGCAAGATACTTTTATGAGACAACTTGCGATGTTGGATAAAGTTTCCGGACCACAGCCCCAGTAAGACTCCACACTATTGCACCATATATAGAATTATCGCACGGAATTGCAGTCGAAAGTGCGACACGTCGGAATCACTCGACTGTCTTCGATCAAGTGGCTATGCATCTCGCCTTCACCAAGGGGCTCGCACGTCAAACAACTGGATGGGGAATGGCTGCGCTACTTTATACTCTCCCATCTTCTGCTCTTTAACCTCAGTCACTGACATTTTAACTATATTCACACTATGCGTCTATACGCTGTATACTTTCTACGCATTTATCACAGCGTGATTTATCATAGTGTGACTATATGCCGTAAGAAACAGCCTACTGTGCTATGTACGGTTCTTATTTAGACGTTTAGCTGGATGTTATCTTGGGATCGAACCGTATACGTCTGCTTTCATGCTCCAGCAACTACCTTAGTTGCAGATATTATCTTTTACCTTTGATCATGTAATTAAAAACATTTTATGCTTAGGCTGTAATTTTCGAAGAAAATAAGAAATGTTTCATAAAATAACTAGTTCATTATTAAAAAGGGTTTTAGTCTAACGTTTGAAAATGATGTATGCAACTTCAGAGATTTAGTTGAATAAGTTTTATTCAATATAACTTGTTCTTTACTGGAAGTGATCGGATGAAATATTATTCATAAATTGGATAAAATGGTTAAACAGCTGCATTGTCTGCAATAAAAAATTGTTAGCACTTTTCCCCAACTAACTAATCATAACTTTAAGAAACACAGAAATTCTGTATATCTCGCGAGTATTCAACATGAAATTGTTCTTCTGCCGAAACTAGACATGGAGTTTTCTTTTCTGCGCTCACCTTTCGCTCACCTTCTCTCTCTCAAACACACACACACACCAGTTCTGTCTCGTGACCGCTTCCTGATTGGCCGATCTCCATCCATTCCAAAATCGTGTACATCTAAACATGAAATATTACTTTAAGTGAAAACCATCTCAATTCACTTCCTGACTAATATAACACTATTTAGATACAAAAAAGGACTGTTAATTGGCATTACATAAAGTGTGAAATTAATGAGCTTTACTGTTCATGCCATACAATATTTACGTATATTACTGGCAAATTGTACAATAAATCGACACGCTAAATTAAATACGACAGGTAAATCATGGTGCTTGCATTTTCATTGTTACTGTGGAGAATGATGATCTCCTTCTATTTGCATTATGTTCAAATGTTTGTAAATCTATCAGACCTAACTGCGTGGTCATCAGTCCGTAGCTTACAAACTACGTAAACTAAGGTAAGGGTAAGGGTAAGGCGCCTTAGACCGCTCGGCTACTCCACCGTGGCTATAAATTTATATCAGTTGAAATCAGTCATTAAATATATAAAAGTGTGACGCTTTCAGGATGACAGGGAGAGTAAACGAGTGTTTGCGGAAATAGCATTCACATGTTGGTTATTTTAAGCTTTCTTTTTTTAAATTTTGATTTAGTAATTCTTCCGACATTGTACATGTCTTAAATGTTGATGGTAAATAATTTTATAGATTGTTTTACTTTATTCTGAATTACTGGAGTGTGGAATTAGCAGAAGTCTTCCAGCTCTCGCTAATTTTGAGTACAAAGCTTGGGCATTTACCCGTTTTCCACCGATTTGGACAAACCCCAACTGCTGCTCGGTTAAACCCGTTACTTGGCCTTTGTGGCATCTGCCCCAGCCGCGGTCCACTATGGGCCCTTTATCTTTCCACACGATACCATAATTAATTATAGTAATTGTGCGACTCTACAGAAATTACTTTCGTAAAGACACAATTACAACTTAAAGAAAGTATTTAATTATGGTTCAAAACAAACGTAACTGATAATTTCGTTCTATACACCACCAAAGAATTCCCATAGGCATCCTCCTAACCGTCTTATCTCTTGCGTCTTAATATCGTTGTTGGTGTTGTTGTTGTGGTTGTGGTCTTCAGTCCGGAGTCTGGTTTGATGCAGCTCTCCACAATACCCTATCCTAAGCAAGCCTCTTAAACTCTGCATAAGAACGGCAACCTACATCTGTCTGAAAAAAAAAAAAAAAATGTCCAAATGTTTGTATAGTCTATGGGACTCAACTGCGGGGTCATCAGTCCCTAAACTTACAAACTACTTATGAACTGCTTACGAACTAGGATGGCACAAATATCCATGCCCGAGGGGGGATTCGAACCCCCGACCGTAGTGGCCGTGCAGACCGTGACTGGAGCGCCTCAGTCTCCTCGGCCACAGCGGCCGGCATCTGTCTGAATCTGCTTACTGTATCCATCTCTTGGTCTGCGGTTTCTACCCCACACACTTCCCTAGAAACGCTAAATTCACAATTCATTGATGTCTAAGAATGTGTCCTACCAATCGATCCCTTCTTTTAGTCAAAGTATGCCAGAAATTCTTTTTCTCCCCAATTCTGTTCAGTACCTCTTCATTAGTTACGCGATCCACCCACCTAATCTTCAGCATTCTTCTGTAGCACCACATTTCAAAAGCCTCCATCCTCTTCCTGTCCGCACTGTTTATTGTCAAACGTTTCACTCCTATACAAGGCAACACTCCTCACAAATGTCTTCAGATAGGACTTCCTTAGGCTTAAATCAATATTCTATGTTAACAAATTTCTCTTTTTAAAGAACGCTTTTCTACCCATTGCCATTCCGTATTTTATATCCTCTGTACTGCGACCATCATTTGTTATTTTACTGCCCAAGTAACAAAACTCATCTACCTCCTTTATTGTTTCGTTACCTAATCTAATTACTTTAGCATCACCTGATTTTCTTAGACTGCACTCCATTACCCTAGTTTTCCTTTTGTTAATGTTCATCTTATATACACCTTTCAGCACACTGTCCATTCCTTTCAACTGCTCTTCCAGGTCCTATGCTGACTCTGACAGAATTACTGCGTCGTGGGCAAAACGCAATATTTTTAATTCCTCCTCCAAAGTTCACTTTGATTTTCTTTATACCTTGCTCAATGTACAAATTGCACAACACTGGAGAAAGACTACAACCCTGCTTACTCCCTTCCCAACCACTGCATCCCTTTCATGCCCTTCAACTCTGACAACCGTTGTCTGGTTTTTGTACAAGTTGTAAATAACCTTATGCTCCCTATATTTTACTCCTGCTTGCTTCAGAACTTGAAAGAGTTTATTCCAATCAACTTTGTCAAAAGCCTTCTCCAAATCTACAAAAGCTAAAAATGTAGGTTTGCCTTTTCGTAATCTATCTTCTAGGATAAGCCGTAAATTGAGTATTGCCTCCCGTGTTCCTACATTTCTCCTGAACCCAAACTGATCTTCCCCGTGGTCGCCTTGATATGAATTTTTTTCTTTATTTTTAGTTTATTAATTCGCACTATTCCCAATTGTGACTATTACGTCTCAAGGTGCTTCGAAAGACTGGGCGCTTTGTTAATCTAGGTATTTCACACCTGTATAGTTCAGCCACGGCTGAGTGGCCGAGCGCATTGAGGCACTATGCTCCGATTCGCGAGGGCGCTGCACGTCGAGGATTTTAACCCCCCCTCCGGCATGGATGTTTGTGCTGTCTTTAGTATAAGTTAGTTCATAAGTAGTTTGTAAGTTTAGAGACATGACCAGCAGTTAAGTCCCATAAGCTTGACAAACATTTGAACATTTGAACCAGCATGGATGTTGCTTCCGCTGTTATCTGTCTCATGTCGTTGTTGGTGCGAGCCCTCGAGGCGCGATACGCCGCTGTAGTTGATTTTTCCTCAAACTTCCGCGTCGTTGTCTGCGGTGGTGGTGGCCAAGGTATTCCGTGTTAGGTCTTGTGGCGCTGAAGCTCCCTTATGCTGTTGTCGCCCGCTACTGCTTTCTATCTACTGGCGCTCTGAAGTCATTACGCGCCTGCGAGACCCGCTTCCTGCCCTATCGGGCTGCTTTCCACGTTGCATAAATTGTGCAGACATATTGCACGTTGTTTACGAGATGAGGAAGATCTTCCGTCAAAATTTATGTTCAAATGTTTGTAAAGCTTATGGGACTTAACTGCGTGGTCATCAGTCTCTAAACTTACTAACTACTTATGAACTACTTACGAACTAGGACGGCACAAATATCCATGCCCGAGGGGGGATTCGAACCCCCGACCGTAGTGGTCGTGCAGACCGTGACTGAAGCGCCTCAGTCTCCTCGGCCATCGCGGCCGGCCAAAATTTATGAAACTGCATTACAGTGTTCGGTTTCAAGAACAACATGGAGACCGAAGCGTAGGGTATGGACTGAACATAAGGGTGCGCTAGAGTAAATCTTTTCTGTTATGTCCAGCTTCTGTGTCAAGGTGGCATAGTTTCGAGTACAACTTACGACTTTACTGGCCACTGGGGTTGTAGAATTAGGAGTGGGCTGCAACGTGGGACGAATTTCATGTCTACTAGTACGTCAGAGGTGTTGTGTGACGTCGAAACTTTTAAAATTTTACCGTTTCCACCTTAAACAACACTTCCCTTTTCTTTCCCCTTTCCCTCAACTGTGTTACCAAGACCTACGTGCACCTGTCGCTATTTGAAGTAGCAATGCAGAACACTTGAGGGGAGTAGTTGTCATCTATAGGGTCAGGATAAAACACAAAAACATCTTTAAAATTTTGAACACAGCTGCTATTGTCAGCGACCGTTACAACGTCAACGGATAAAAATGCAGCCCTCGGTCACAAAATTAAAATTATTTAACCTGGTTTCAGCAATAACTACGATTGCCTTCATCAGAAATTATAAATTAAAATAAGTCACATAATAAAAGTTCTGGGTACTGATTTCTCAGGATCTATGTACCCAAATAGCGTGAAAATGTATTCACATGTCAGTTCCAGCATAATATATTTCTCCAATGAATACCTGTATATTATCTGCATTTCTTCTTGGTGTAGCAATTTTAATGGCCAGTAGTGTTAGTTGATAAATTCCATCTTCGTGTCATTTCCATTCAACAGTCCAAGCTCATTTTAATACAAGCTGTAATGTTAATAAGTTGTTA
This sequence comes from Locusta migratoria, assembly GCA_026315105.1. NCBI lineage: Eukaryota > Metazoa > Arthropoda > Insecta > Orthoptera > Acrididae > Locusta > Locusta migratoria. The sequence continues at coordinate 75,498,767 of CM048750.1, read as the reverse complement.
ATGAATGTTTCTAAGTCTAAGAAAGTATTTCCAAGCGGAAATTGCAACTGTTGTCTTCTTTTACGTTGCAGTTTATGTGTTCTATCGACTACTCGGTCAGTAAACTAGAAACAATAGTTGAGACTTCCCTTGTAGTGGCGTGGTCACCTGCAAAATTACACTGTTTTCGGTACGTAAAATTTTTTAGCTGTTGTTCAACAGAGTTACAAATATCGAGATTGTAAATCAACAGAAGTATCTTAAGAAAGCTTCTACGTCGCAAGTTGTTCAACTCATGTCAGTATTCTCTCATATTATCTGAAATACTGACAACCATCATTCCTGCACACATCAGCTGGTTTCGAGTTGAAGATGTCACCATGTTCGAAGTGTCTTTCGTTCATAAATAAATCGGGTTGTAGTCAGTAAACCTGTAGCTACGCTTTCAACCTAGCAGTGCCACAAAGGGGAATAAAACTCACTGTCCTACACTTGATGTCACTGATCTCAAGCAACACTGCGCCTCAAGCAACACTGCGCCTCTGAAGCCGCGATCTGTGTCAGCGCTAACCAGCGCGAGAAACACAACGACCACTGGTATCCTGCCAGTCGCGAGTCTAATGGAGAATTGGCAACATTGTAGAACCTGCTTGGCTACTCTGTGACTGACGAGTTATTTCCTGGTTGGAACAGAATTACACTCCTGGCCATTAAAATTGCTACACCACGAAGATGACGCGAAATTTAACCGACAGGAAGAAGATGCTGTGATATGCAAGTGATTAGCTTTTCAGAGCATTCACACAAGGTTGGACCCGTTGGCGACTTCTACAAGGTGCTGATATCAGGAAAGTTTCCAACCGATTTCTCAAAGACGAACAGCGGTTGACCGGCGTTGCCTAGTGAAACGTTGTTGTGATGCCTCGTCTAAGGAGGAGAAATGCGTGCCATCACGTTTCCTACTTTTATAAAGGTCGAATTGTAGCCTATAGCGATTGCGGTATATCGTATCGCGACATTGCTGCTCGCGTTGGTCGCAATCCAATGACTGTTAGCAGAATATGGAATCAGTGGGTTCAGGAGGGCAATACGGAACGCCGTGCTGGATCCCAACGGCCTCGTATCACTAGCAGTCGAGACGACAGGCATCTTATCCACATGGCTGTAACGGATCGTGCACCCTCGATCCCTGAGTCAACAGATGGGGACGTTTGGAAGACAAAACCCATCTGCACAAACAGTCCGACGACGTATACAGCAGCATGGACTATCAGCTTGGAGACCATGGTTGCGGTTCCCCTTGACGACTCATCACAGACAGGAACGCCTGCGAAAGAAACAAAAACAAACTGGCAAGTTGATGCATCAGTTTCACTTTCATTTACAAAGCTTCATCAGAAGCTACACTGTAGACGTTACGTTTGTCACCTGGGTAATCAAGTTAGACGTTCCTGCTTACTAGCAACTGAGTAATTTTACAATGGATCTCTCAATACGTGTTCTTGTTTTGATGGAGTGCGGAGTGTTGAAAAAATCTCTCCGCAGTGACGTATGATTATTAGCTGCGTGTGCCGTATCTTTATTCGGCTGCCTGGGTGACTTCCCTTCAAGTGGACTCTCCCAACATTCCACTGATTTGTTTATGTCAGCCAGCATCAGTAGTACCCTTGGTGTGGGTGTCGTTATGTGCTGACGTGAACGTTTATGTTTAGTTTCTTTGTTCGTTTTACTTCGTTTTGTCACTGTTAAACTGCTAAACATTGAGGAAGGTGTGTATTCAGTCGAACAAGTGTTCTACGCTGGCGATAAATACAGTTTCACTTATCAAACATTTAATTCAGATTTTCAGGAGACAAGAATTCGACATCGCAATACTGTGAGAGATTCGATCACCAAATGTCGAAGTACGGGTTCGGTGGGAGATGCACCGAGAAGTGGTCGTCCTAACCTCTTGTCCGAAGATAAACTACTCGATATTTCCGATAAAATGCCAACGAGTCCGAACACGTCAGTATGAAAACTCGCCCGGGAAACTGATGTTAGTGTCGGAACGGCCCACAAAGCTGTAAGGAGAAAACTAGATCTTCTCCCCATACAAAGAGAGAGAGTCGTGCAAGAACTGAAACATACTTATCGTGGGAAGAGACTGTATTATTGTCACTGGTTCAAAAATTTCGCTCAACAAAATGGAATGGGTAGTCTTAATAACATTTTTTTCACTGACTAGGCGTGGTTTCATTTATCGGGGTACTCTCAAAATTCTCGTATGTGGAATACTGCAAATCCATTGTGTATTCATAAGGAACTACTTCATTCTGTGAAAACAGGAGTTTGGGTAGCAAGTTCTAGACACTGGATTGTGGGTCCCATATTTGTCAACGAAAAATAAACGCACAAAGATACTGCAGTCATATTCTGTACCCATTCACAGGAGAACTTGAGTTAAGAGAAATTATGAACAAGATTTTGGAACCGCGCATACAACTCGCGTTTCAGTGTCACAGCTTGCTGATTATTCTGGTGTGTCAGGCCCGGTAGTCTTGGCGCAAAGCGCTCGACTGCAAACCGTAGGGTCGCGGGTTCGAAAGCCGGTCGGACCTCATTTTTCAAGTTTGCGTTTTAACCCACCCTTCAAAAGGATGCGAGGAGTCGCCAGAAAAGACACATCGTTCGGATTCTACGTTAAGCTGTAGGTCCCCTTTCCGCGTTAATTGTGTCTCGATACCTCATGGTCAGTTCGCCCTGATGCGTGAATACAGTATTGTGGCTGCGACCATTACAGAACAAATAGGCTGTGGTATAGGAAAGAGACAGCGTGGCGAATGGAGATTGGGGTGTGGCAGGAGACGTGCAGGGAAGAGTCCTCTGCAGTGGGGCTGGTCACTGTGTCCTCGGTGGCGGAGTGGTCAACGCGTCTGCCTAGTAAGCAGGAGATCCCGCGTTCAAATCCCAACCGGGCACAAATTTTCATTTGCCGCAATTCAGTATTCTATCTAAACCTAGTACAGTAGAGACATAACTGATTGCAAATTGCGATTTATTTCATTCTTTGAACGCTGTAATGTCGTAAAAATACATAATTGAACTGATTTCTGTATTCATAAACATTTAATGTGAAAAATTTGTATGTAAAAGTTAATTTCTTAATAAAATAATAACATGCACTTCACTGAGTTACATTTCTGTATATTCACTGCTGCATACGGCACGCGCGGCTCAACAATCTTAGGGCACTGCGGAGAGACGTTTCGGACACCCCCTATAAAGCCACTGTTGAATAATATTAATTTAGCGTACCACTGATGCGTCAACAAATTCTTTTTTGACTGCAGCTAGAGGAAGGTACAAACGTCAGAGATTTTCACTCGGTTATGTACAAGTCATTTAGACAGAAACGAAATAAACACAAAATTGGGAATTTTATGATCGATAAACAGGATGCAGTGTTTTGACGCACGCAGTGTTTCCGTCGGTGCAGCAGGTTAAAAAGACAGCGCACCAGCGCCGGTTGGTCGCGCCTTTCCGCCGTCCAAACGTCATTAGCAGCTGATTGCTGACCTGGTTAACGGCACGCACCTGTTGATTGCGTCCCTTGATCACATCGACTTCATCAAGAGACCGCCACTGGCTGCAATTGGTCACCGTTTAATTTCCACCACTTCTCGCAACACAACAGCTATATTTAGTAGTTACCATTCCATAAGGGGTTTCTGTTAGTACGCACATAAACGGAAGGTCGTATGTAAAATATAATAGTGGCGGAACATAGCCGCGACGGAGTGGCCGAGCGCATTGAGGCGCTATGTTTCGATACGCGAGGCTGTTCCCCGTCGTGGGTTCGAATCCTCTCTCTCGAAAATGAGTGTTTGTGTTGTCTTTAGTATAATTATAAGTAATTTTTAAGTTTAGGGACTTATGACTCCGCAGTTTGTCCCATAAGCTTAACAAACATTTGAACATTTGATTTGCAAAACATAATCAATACCTTCTCTACACAATAGCAATAGTAATGCTACCGATGACAGTTCTGCGAAAGCAGAATTGCTTAACAGAGCTGTCCTAAATACCTTCACCAAAGAAGACGAAACAAGTACACCATAAATCGTATCAAGAACAGCTTTCATCATGCGTAATTTAGAAGTATATACACATTGAATACAAAAGCAACTTAAATCACTTCACAAAAGTAAGTCTCTCGGTCCCGATTGTAAACAGTTAGGTTCAGTTCAGATTTTGCTGGTGTAATAACCATATACAACTGCTCGCACAACAAAAGATCCGTACCCAAAGACTGGAAAGTTGCACAGGTCACTCCAGTATTCAAGAAAGGAAATTGTTTATGCACTGGGCATCGCATGATTTACGACAAAACTGAAGTTCCGTCCTCAGCAACATCGTTTTGGGATCCAGCACTGGCTGCCATCAGGCTAAAGGATAAGAAAAGAGAAGACCGGACCCATGACGGAGCGCAGCGTGCTGTGGATATGTAGTTCAACTTTTAGCCATAAGAGCGTCCGGCAGCACCGACATTGCCCACGGCGCAAGCGCGGAAGACGCTCCTCGGCTTCCAGCAGGGGGCACCATGAGCGCCTCTGCTAACCATCCCAGAAAGGCCGCTCGCGCATGCGTGTTTCGTATGTTCCACCTTATAAATTCCGACGCCGCAGGGCAATTACCGAATACAACTGTTACGAATCACAGAATATCTAGCATACAACATGAACATTTCCAACTACACGGCAGCCATCTTTTTAGATGTCGAAAAAGCTTTCGACAAAGTCTGGCATGACAAGCTCATTTCAAAACTCCATGGAGCAACAGACTTACCTGACAGTTATATAAACATCATAGACAGCTTCTTCGTTCAAATTGAAGGAAAACGATCGGAGGCGAAAATTCAGCATGAAGGCATACCGCAGGGTTCGGTGTTATCACCGGCCCTGTTCACAATCTATATCAACGACATCCCTATATTACAACATACTTTATTAGCCCAGTTTGCAGACGACACAGCGATGCTAACAAGAGGAAGACAACCGAACTATATGATAAATCGACTGCAACGCCAGATAACCGTCTTCGAAAAGTGGGCAGCCAACAACAAACTTAAGGTCAACCCACAAAAGACAAAAGCAATATTCTTCACGAGGAAGAAGCCACTACTAGAGAGAAGACTCACACTAAATAACCAAGAAATAGAATGGACAACGTCTACAAAGTACTTAGGTGTCACTTTAGACCACCACCTAACTTATAAAAACCACATCATGGATAAGAAGGACAAACTAATCAGAGCCACTCACGGACTTTATCCCTTCCTCAGTAGCAGAGAAATGACACAAACAAATAAGAAACGACTACACACTAGTACAATCTTACCTGCAATGTTATATGGGTGCGCATCATGGGGAACTGCTAGTGACACCAACATACACCAACTTCAAGTAGTACAAAACAGATGTCTCAAAACGATATTAAGAGCACCTAGATGGACAAGGACAGTGGACATACACCAGGAACTGGACATACCCATGGTAAAAACACAGATAGAGAAAAGAACAAGAAAACTCTTCGAAAAAATAGAGATCTACACGACAGCTAGCAAATGTAGCTACCCAAAGGTGGTAACACTTAAAAAAAAAAAAAGGCAATTAGCGGCAGTCACGTCTTGCATTAGTGACCAGCAGGAACTCCCAAAACCTGAATAAGTCGGACAGTGGCTTTGACGAAATATTGTGGGGTATACACAGTATTATCCGGCGGCAAACCCGTGAAGAATATCTACGAAATAGCAATAATTCACAAATTTACAGGCTTATATCGTTGACGTCGGTTTGCAGCAGGATTTTAGAACACATACTTTCCTCAAATATTAAGAACTACCACGAAGAGAACGACCTATTGTACTATAGTCAACACGAAAAATCAGAAAGTATCGTTCTTGTGAAACACAGCTATCTCTTAAATGATACCAACAAAGTATGCCAAATAGATTTTTCTTGATTTCCGGAAGGCTTTTGACACAGTACCTCATAAGCGTCTTCTAAACAAATTGCGTCCTTATCCGCTGTGGCAGCCCCTGACTGTGGTGAGTGCCCACATAACAGGCAGCCGAGGCGGGCTGCGTAGCTTTCCTTAGTAGGCGCTAACACGTAAAACAGAAATATCAACGATCAACTGCATAAGAAACGGCGCTGTACTGCGGCACTACTTTATGTTCAAATGTTCAAATGTTTGTTAAGCTTATGGGACTTAACTACGGGGTCATCAGTCCCTAAACTTACAAACTACTTATGAACTACTTACTAACTAGGACGGCACAAATAGCCATGCCCGAGGGGGGATTCGAACCCCCGACCGTAGTGGCCGTGCTGACCGTGACTGGAGCGCCACCGCGGCCGGCACTACTTTATGGTTAGCCATGTGACAGTGCCCAGCGAATGACAGCGGAGTAACCTGTTGTATCCCTCCGCCGATGCCGGCTTCATAAGCGCACCGACGGAGTGTGGAGAGCAGTGCATACTCAGCTACCGGCTGCTCCTACGCCTTAACCAGCTCAGCGGTGCTCAGCGTAGTTTTCGTGTAGTAGTACTGTATTTGTTTTGGCCTAGCGCCACTTGTAATAGTAGTTGTGTGATGCTTTCACTGTTGTACATGCAGTTTGTCCCTAAGTGACTGGCCATCTTTTTCTTTTCGTTTGTTATTGTACACCCAGAAGACTTTTTGTTTAATAAACAGCTATCATTTTCAGGAGCTGTTGTCTTTCCTGCAGATCGCAGGATGTAACAATATCGCCACTGTTGTGCGATTGGATTCGTGATTTCTTGTCATAAGGGACACAACATGTTGTAATTGACTGTGAATCATCGAGCAGAAGAGAAGTGATATCTGGCGTTCCCCAGGGGTTATAGGGCATCTACTGTTCCTTATTTTTACAAATGATTTAGGAGACAATCTGAGTAGCACTCGTACAATGTTCGTGGATGATGCCGTCATTTATCGGTTAGTAAAGTCACCAGGAGATCGAAAGTAGCTGCAAATTGATTTAGATATCTGTATGGTACAAAAATTGGCAGTTGACCCTTAATAGTGATAAGTGTGAAGTCATCATATTACCACTAAAAGAAATCGTTCAACTTCTGTTACACGATAAATCAGTCTGTCAATTCAACTAAATACCTAGGAGTAACAATGAAGAAGAACTTAAATTGAAAAGAACACATCGAAAATATTGTAGGGAAGGCGAACCAAAGGGTATGTTTCATTGAGAGAACACTTAGAAGATGTAACAGCTCTACCTAAGAAACTGCCTACACTACACTAGTGCGCTCTATTTTGGAATATTGCTGCGCATTTTGGGATCCATACCAACTGAGAGTGACGGTCGATGTGGAGAAAGTTCAGAGAAGAGAAGCTCTTTTAGTATTATCGCGATATAGGGGAAACGATGCAAGAGTTTGGGTGGAAATCATTAGAAGAAAGGCGCTATTGCGTGCAGCGAAATCTATGTGCCAACTTTCTTTAAACAACTTCCTCTTCTAAATGCGAATATATTTTCTTAGCATCCTCCCACATATGGACGTATGATCATGATACTAAAATAATGAAATAAGATTGAAAACGGAAAGATGTAGGTTTTTCTTTTTCTACATCTACATCCATACTCCGCAAGCCACCCGACGGTGTGTGACAGAGGGTAACTTGAGTACCACTAGCGGTTCTCCGTCCTATTTCAGTCACGTATTGTTCGCGGGAAGATTGTCGGTATGCCTCTGTGTGGGCTCTAATCTCTCTGGTTTTATATTCATGATCTCTTCGCGAGATATACATAGGAGGGAGCAATATACTGCTAGACACATCGGTATGTTCTCGAAACTTCGACGAAAGCCCGTACCGAGCGACAGAGCGTCTCTCCTGCAGAGTCTTCCACTGGAGTTTATCGATCATCTCCGTAACGCTTTCACGATTACCAAATGATCTTGTAACGAAGCGCGCTGCTCTCCATTGGATCTTCACTACTTCCTCTATCAACCCCACCTGGTACGGATCCCACACTAGTGAGCAGTATTCAAGCTGTGGGCGAACAGGTGTACTGTAACCTACTTCCTTTGTTTTCGGACTGCATTTCTTTGTGGTTCTTCCAATGAATCTAAGTCTGGAATCTGCTTTACCGACGATTGATTTTATACGGTCGTTCCATTTTAAATCACTCCTAATGTCTACTCCCAGATAATTTATGCAATTAACTGCTTCCAGTTGCTGACCAGCTATAGTGTAGCTAAATGATAAAGGATCTTTCTTTCTATGTAATTGCAGCACATTACACTACACTGAGATTTAATTGCCATTCCGTCCACCATGCGTCAATTCGATGCATATCAAAGACCACGGCGCTACGTCAGACAGGAGTGCCTGAAATGGTGTACACAACAACAAACCTGGGTGCACGAATGGAAAAACTTCGTGGTTTTTTTTTTAAATTATTTTTTCAGATAAATCCAGGTTTCGTTTACATCATGACGGTCGCATCCGTGTCTGGTGATCGCCATACTGGCGTATCACCAGCGTGATGATATGGGGTGCCATTGGTTACACGTCTCGGTCACCTCTTGTTCGCATCGACGGCACTTTGAACAGTGGCCGTTACATTTCAGATGTGTTTCGACCCGTGGCTCTATCCTTCATTCGATCCCTAAATTTCAGCAGGATAATGCACGTTCGCATGTTGCAGGTACTGTACGGGCCTTTCTGGCTACGGAAAATGTTCGACTGCTGCCCTGGCCAGCACATTCTCCAGACCAGTTCTCTCACCAATTGAAGTCGTCTGGTCAATGGTGGCCGAGCAACTGGCTCATCACAATACGCCTCACTACTCTTGATGAACTGTGGTTGCATTGATGGTGAAGTTGAACACATCATTGCTTGTATTCTAGGTTTGTAGTACTGAATACAACTACACCAGAACATTGTAATGAGAGGATATAGCTAAAACCATATGAGATATGACATTGTGCAATATAGGAGAAGATGAGGTCTGAGTAACGTCGAAACCGGTCATACTAAAAAAATAAAAAAATAAAAAAAAATGTACAAAATTATATAAATTCAACTCAAAATAATACAAATAAACTTTTTATTTTCTTAAAATAATAATAAAATAAGTGAAATTAAAATTATAAAACAAAAATAAATAGTAACAAAAATACAGCACGTCTTAAGGGCCTAGAAAAGTATTCGTTTCCTTTGAGTTCAGAAGACTAACAGCAATTGTCTTTGAATGAGTCGTACAATTTTTTGCAAGTTTTCCATTTTAGAGAGCTTTTCTTATCTTTCAACCTTGGCCATAAATAACACCTTCGATTTTTATAAGCACTAGGACATGGCTTACCTACATTAGGAGTGGATAAAAATTGTTCTCGTCAACCTGTTTGCACATAATTTTCTGTAAATATTTGGTCACATTGGATTATATTCCAAGACTATTACAAGACTCATTGCAATTAAGTGTTCTCTATGGCTGATTTTCTTCTAAGAGTCGTAAAATAGACTCATTACGGAGAAAGCGAGCCATTGTTGTAAATATATTGAAATGAAAGCAAATTACTGTATTAGTAAACGGTAAATAAATAATCCTTAAAAGCACGCATGGCGTCTACGGATACCCGAACAATGTAAAACAAGTACTTACCACTGGAAGAGGGCAGCGTCCATCCATCTTATCCAAGCATTCGCGGCATACTAAGAACACCTAAAATGACGAGTCTAAAGTGCGCCAACAACGGAAATTATAACCAAAATATATCTCGTGGGGTGTGCTCAGATACCCCCCCCCTCCCCGTGTAGTTAAAGGTTAACATTTTTTACTTTACTTTATTCATCGGGCAACCAGAGTCGAATTGATACTCACTTTTTGAAGAAAGGGATTTTATAGGTGGTTTTATAGGCAAGTTTCTTACAACTCGAGAATAATAATGGGGATCAGCTAGTTTGGATTCAAAGTAACATATTGTTAAGATCTGAATGAAATAAGCACCTGATGATGCAAATTTAATTTGCGAAACCGGTGTGAGTTCTTAGTAAAGAATTTTTAACAGTCGCAGCGGTGTGTTATCAAAAAACGTTTTTACTTTATTAGTTTCAGGGGAGTTTTAATACTCGTAACTTGGTAAAATGTAACGTTTTCGCCGAGAAATCTTTATTTGTATCTGAAAAAAAAATTTCACGGTCATGTGTTACTGACGCTCAGTTATCATTTGTTTAAAAAAAATACTCGAATGAAGCAAATTAAACTTTGTGTTGTTTACCTGCTCGGAGCTCGTGTTCTCGTGTTATAGTTTCATATTTAAGGTGTCCTGGCGCGTAGTTAGCCGCAGGTTAGTGAGTGCATTTTCTAAGAGAGAAAGCCGCTAGGCGATGGGAAGGCTGTTCAAACTCTTGACGAGATATTAGGCGGTGTTGTGTGAAAGCCGCGTTCCGGAGAGGGGCAGCGATGCCTAAGTACGTCCCGCAGGAAATCACGGCTCGTGAATCATTCAGGCTGGTCGCTCACCGTAACCGCGCAGAACCACTTGGGCGGTTTGGAGGCGGGGCCGCCTGCGGCAGGGGTAGATACTAGCGGCTAGACTGGGCCTCCAATCACCCGTCTGTATCACTGCATTCCTCCAACTCCCTTCACAACGGACCCATCTCTCCTTCAGTACAGTAGCAGCCAGTGGCGGCTGGTGCTTCAGATGACGGGGGGTTACTTTGTTCATTTCCTTTCTGCATCTACATCTACATGGGATACTCTGCAAATCACATTTAAGTGCCTGGCAGAGGGCTCATCGAACCACCCGCCAGTCCCAAAGAACCAGTACTCTCATGCAGGTATAAGTAGACATTTCAGAATGGTCGGTTTTAGTGAAAGTGTAAGGTAACCCTTAAGGTAAGCCTTACATTATAACGAGGAATCAGCTTCATATTGATACATATTATTCGTTTGAACCTGTTTATAGTGAGTATATAGTAATTAACTTCTTATGTGACTTAATTAATTATCGTAATGCACAATGTATGTAGGTAACTTAACTGTGAATATTTTCTGTCACTTATTTATTATCTGTATTGTAATTGTTTATGTAAATATTATTTTATTTTATTTGTACTTTGTATGTTTTCTAGATAACTGTGATTACTTGTTATGTTTAATTTGTCAATGTAAAATACTTCTCTGTAAACGACATTAAATATCGATCTGAATAGTAACCGACGTGGCTCCTTAGATCAGAGACTTTATTGTATAGCAGCGCTCGCCTCGGAGAGAGCAGGCAAGCAGCAGTATCTGCCGCCCCGTGACGTAGATCAGACGTTCGTACGCGGTCCGCGGAGTGATCAAACAATATAAGTAAAGAAGTTGAACAAAGTGAAAGTTATAATTTGTTATAAGTGCAACGATATGAAAGTTCATGTGAAGCCAGTGAACATAAGTGAAGCAAGACTTGACCTTAATGAAACATTAATTCGTTCGTTCTGCTGAGGCAGATATTCGTTACGTCTTCGGTAACCGTCCCAGACGTCCGAAACGCGGTAGCGTCATCGCGGAAGCCAACTGTCGTGATTAATTACGCGATTCGCGAAGCATCACGGCGAACTGCTAGCAAGCTGCCAAAGGAGAAGCCACCATCAAGTGATTTCTGTATGAATTTGTGTATCATTTATATGACTGCAGAGTACCACGTCGCTGGACTGATAAATAAGATAAGTTAAATGCTATTGGTTGTAATTTACTGTGAATGCATGTTTAAATTTTGTTAAAATACAAGAACATTAGACAGTACTTTTGCTATCTTATTTGAACCACTCATAATTAGTATGACAATCCTCAATAATGCATGAATAATATTTCTACACAATTTTACAATCACGTGAGTGTCATTAATTGTTAGAGACTGTAAAAATCATTTAGTTGAGACAATTTTGCTAAAATTGATGGTAGAAGATAACAGACAGTTGAATTAATGAATAATTTTTCTATTTCGTGTTGCACTGAGTTCAACAATAATAGCCACCGCTACATCTATCCTATAAAGAACCAAACTCGTACAAAATGCCGTATGCATAGCATCAATTAAGACTGATTTACTTAAATTTCCAATTTGCTTGAGTGAATTAATTTTTATTAGATACTGACTATAGTGGTTGGACTACACCCATTTGCCAATCACTAGATGTTAAAATCCTACTATTCATAATTTTCTAAATTATCAATACCATTAGCGTACTAATTGAGTCATACGTATTTCACAGACGGAGTAAGTTAATTTCTGCTATCTGTGTGTGCACAGTCTCTGTAGGAGATTTTGTAAGGAAAGGAAAGGTGAGTGATCTTTTGAAATGTTTGTCAGATAGGGCCATAGTATTTGTTAATTACACTGTTTTTCTTGCTTAATATTTTCAAAATTTAACTACACCACTTGCATTAATCACGAGTTTAACGTAACCAACGACGAAATTAAGATCAGGTTTGTTATGTTGCTCAAACATTACAACAGCCACTACAGTTAATAACACGCAAATCAAAATTTATATTTTTTTACCTCCTTTCACACTTTTCTTCAATAAAATAAACACCTTTCACCGAATATCCCCACAAATATTTTTCTTTCCATACGAAAGGCTCATAGCGTATTGTGCTCTGTTAGTTTATTCACACCCTTCCTACATCTACATATACATGGGATACTCTGCAAATCACATATAAGAGTCTGGCAGAGGGTTCACCGAACCACCATTATACTATCTATCTCCCATTCCCTTCTCGAATAGCGCGCGGGAAGAAAGAACGCCTGAATCTCTCCGTTCGAGCTCTGATTTCTCGTATTTTATTCTGATGGTCATTTCTACCTATGTAAGTGGGAGTCAACAATATATTTTTGAATTCGGAGGAGAATGTTGGCGATTGGAGCTTCGTAAGTAGCCCACGCCGCAGCGATAAGCGCTGTTGTTGTAATGATTCCCATCCCAGATACTGTATCATTACCGTAACGCTGTCTCCCCTGTATCGTGACAATACGAAATGAGCTGCCCTTCTCTGGACTCTTTCGACGTCCTCCGTCAAATCCACCTGATAAGAATTCCACACAGGGCAGCAATACTCCAAAAATGGACGGACAAGCGTAGTGTATGCAGTTTCTTTTGTAGTTCTGTTGCATCTTTTAAGGGTTCTGCCAATAAAACGCAGTCTCTGGTTCCCCTTCCCACGACATTATCTACGTGTTCTTTCCAATTTGAAGTAATAGTAATTCCTAGGTATTTTGTGAAGTTTACGGCCTTCACTTTTGTTTGATTTATCTTGTAAAGAAAGTTTAACGGATTTCTGTTCGTACAAATGTGGACGACCTCACACTTCTCATTATTTAGGGTCAATTGCCAATTTTTACATCATAGTGATATCTTATTCAGACCGTCTGCAGTTAATTTTGATCTTCAGATGATTTTACTAGACGGTAAATGACGGCGTATCTATAAACAATCTAAGAGATCTACTTAGATTTTCCCCTAAATCTTTTATGTAAATAAGGAACAGCAGAGAACCAATAACACTATCCTGTGAAACACCCGATATCACTTCTGCTTTAGTCAATGCCTTACCATCGATTACTACGAACTGTGGCCTCTCTGACAGGAAATCTCCTATCCAATCGCAAATTTAGGGCGACATACCATATCTATGCAATTTGATTAAAAGTCGTTTTCAGCGCACCCCATTTGACCTTTGGTATTCTAGGGTTCGGTTATACATTGACCAATACTGTCAGCCCGAAAAGAGAAGCTACAAATGATTTAAATAATTAATTTCCATGCTGATATATACTCCCGCTTTTAGACATTGTCATCACTTGGTCATTGGGATCGATGAACCTCGTGAGAGTAGTCGTCGAACTAATAATCTAATCATTGTATTCAGCTGATGTCTTAAATATAGCAGCACAGGGTAGCAGCCGCTAGCCCCAGATAGGAGATGGAGTCCCCGATCTACGACACTTGGAACTGATCATCATCCAAGGATGGTGGTGAACTGAGTAATTACGTCTTCACAACGTCGAGTATGGTTTCTGCCTGAGATCAGCTCAGACTTCACCGGTTGTTCCCTGGGATAAGATTGAGATTTAAAAAATAATGTACACAATCTAAATTTAAGCATAAATGCCGCTTAAGTACAGACATTACGTCAAATACAGCTTGGAGCCAGAAATTAAAAGTACATGTTACAATTTGGATTTAAATGCAAGTGCCCCTCAAGTACAGATACAACTCCAAAAGCACACCTAGACCTAAGGCACAATTTAAATTTCAGAAAGGGACTTCGAAGTAACAAGGTTATTTATAGTCTATAACCATAGGTAATGTACTGCACAAGTACATAACGAGCCATTCAATTTCATTCACAGCCCTTCACAACCACAATGGAAATTTAAAACAAATACTCGACGAGAGGCTTTGCAACACACAATTAAATTCAAGCACGAATGCCGCTTAAGTACAGACTTTACTTCAAATGCAACTTGGGGCAAGAAATTACAATTCGGATTGAAATGCAAGTGCCCCACAAGTACAGATACCATTCCGAAAGCACACCTAAGACACAATCAGAAGTGACTTACAAGTAACAAGATTATTCATATTAAACAAGCATCTTACAGTCGGACTGATATCACCTTCAGACTCCTTTTTTCTATAAGTGAAGAAATGACTCAGAAGGCGATCACACACACTATGTCACCACGGCCAAGCGGAATGTAAGTAAGGAGGTAAAGGGTGAAGGCTCGATAGAAAACAAATGACAATTTCAGGGACTGCCGCAATATAACCACAGGTTGGGCAGGATACCCGGCAGAGGGAAAAGAGCACTACCTAGAATTACGCCTGCCCCCAGGTAGGCAACCTTGCAGACGGGAAAACACCAGATAAAACCCCAGGCACCCTTAGAGACCAACCGGTCAATACTTTAGACGTTTGATAATGAGTAAGACAACTCCATCACTCTCAAATCTGGATTCTTAATAACACAAGTAATAAATGATAAGAGATAGACGTTAAGGAAAGTCGACAGCTGGAGTTCTGCCGCAGAAACCCTAATCAAATACAAACACAACACCAAAATCACGGAGCCACGCATGGAAGAACTTCAAGACGCGACAACCACAAATGGAACAGATAACAGCCAGGTGCACAGCGTGTGGAAGATAATTATCTCAAATGTGTCGCGGGAGCTGCAAATGGCGACGTCCCTCTAGAACTTTGTAGACAGGCGAGTTAGCTGAACAACTCCAATATCATGCGTCCATCCCAGTCAGCCTTCCTGGGGAGACGTAACTAAAGAATCTTCAACACCATTACTGAATCCCACAGCCGGTACTCGGTGACGGTTGGCACCAATGTTTCGTGTAAACACCCACAGCCCACGCGGTAGATGTCACCACATTGACCAGTCATCGGCGCGTGGCCCCGCCCTACCTGCCTATCTGACCGGCTGAGTCCAGACAACACGCCGCGGACTCACTCGTAATCCCTCCTTCCATTTGTACCGCCAAAACAACACTGCCCGCTCTCAGAGAAAACCCAAAGGCCTAGGCTCTGCTATCACGGAAAACGGCGAGCTCGCGAGATCGCCGCGCCACCAGCGTCGGGCGTGAATACCCTAATCGATCCTATAGTGGCGCCAGTTCTAAGTAAGAGCAAGAAGCCATACATAAAATAAATAGGGAGCCGGCACGGCTCAGTCCCCTAGAAACCAATAATCCTGTCGACGCACCAGTGCTAACTCTGCCGGTGGTTCCAAGTATGGTCACACAAGCAGCTGATCTCTCTTGCCGAGCTAACGCCTATACCATGAAATCTTGTAATAATTAAATAAACCTGTAAACAGTAATGCTGTTGTAGTGTCGTCCTCTGGCGCTCCACAAGGTATATTCGCCACATCCTGACATAAAGCTGGGAATCTACCACTCGGCCTTCAGCGCATTGGTGCCAGAAATGGTTCGACCTTGGTCAATTGGAGGTCCAAAGTGAACTCACAGTATTGGTAGCGGGACGTTCCGACACCACCAAAATGGTCTCCAGAGTAATCTAGTCTCAATGTGCAGCAGTGTGGTTGGGAATAAGTCACAATGTAAATGAGTGAAGGGACAAGCTACGTCCAATATATTTTTTAAGGCTAGGGGACATACGAACAAATAAAGAGCTTTGAGGTAACCGTAGATAGATGTAGTTTTTACCAATAAGGTAGAACATGTTATTTAAAGGGGCATTGTGAGCCATGCATCAAGTTTACACCATTGACGTACGCGATTTATGGTTTATCAGCGCCTCTCCGCGCCTGTTCTGCTTATACTTTAATAATGAACATCCGTCCGTTATCAGACGTTTGCCATAAGGCACATTGTACCAGCTTCAGCTGAGCTGCACAGCACTCCCTCCTCCGCTCACTGTGGTCAACTTGGACGGCGAGGCGAGTTTTTCGCCTGCTGTGGCTTACATGACCACCAAACTCTGTGACATAGCGACATGCCATCTCGTGAAAATACAAGGGACGTTCTGCGTGTGACGCGATCGCCCTGGCGGCTGAGGTCTGCAGCTCCAAACCCCCCCTCCCCCCCCCCCACACACACAAATATATTGTTGGCATCATGGTAGATATCTACAGTGCCTTTGACAACCTCTGGTGGCCTTCGCTCTTCTCTCGATAGAGTGTCCAGGGCCGCTTTATGATTGTTTCAGGGACTACTGTGTCAGGAGAGAGGTCCGGCTATTATCGTCTCGCGGAGTCATGTCTAAGGAAATCACGAAGGGGTGTCCCAAGGTCTCTGTTCTAGGGCGCTCTTTTGGGACATAAATATGGAGCCTTTGCTCCATGAAATGCAAAACAGCCCAAAATAGCCTACGCAGAAAGCGAACCGCAAATCTCCAGGGCAGGCCATCTTCACCTCATGGTGTCAAATTGACAATAGCACCCCACATACCTACTCCTCAAGGGGAGTTTGATTATGAACCGCACAGTAAGAATCAATGATTCATATCATGTAAAGCCTTTATCAACCACATATTTATGCGAATCGGGGTTTTCCGCATATGTTTCATCTAAAACAAAATACAGAGCAAGATATTCGATTGAAACTGTCCAATATTCAACCAGATTTAGTCTCTTTGTGCAAGTTAAAAGTCTCATCCTTCTGATCGACATCCTTGTTTTTCTCGTAAACCAAGGAAAGCTTGTAAATACCTATTTATCTGTGTGTTTAAAATTGTGGATCTACAATACTTGTTCTACTGAATTTATTCTCAAATGTTTCTTACTGTTTTTGGTATATGCGTAAAGTTTTGTGTAATGTGAAATTGTGGATAAATATTTACAGTGATTAAGCTTAATATCTTGTGTGCTTAAATTGTGAAATTACCTTGCTTCGTCAATATTACTATCGCTGAATTTACCAAATGCAGTATATATCTGCGACCGAAAATTTAATGCTCCGCCCTTAGTTCACTTTTAACAGGTGATCCGCGACTCAAAAAGTTTGAGAACCCCTGCTCTAGTCTATTATTACTAGAGGTCTGCATATTGGTATCCCAGGAAATGAACGTGTTGACAGGCTTCCCAAGCAGGCTGTCGGTGTGTCCAGTCAGACATCGGCCTCCCGGCTTCTGATCTCCGTTCATTGTTGCGCCAACGGGTACATCGGCTTTGGGATGCTGAGTGGCGTAGCTTGAGCACGCCCAACACGATCCGGGTTGTCAAGGAGACTACGGCCGCATGGCGCTCCTCCATGCGTGACTCTCGACGGGACTCAGTGGTTTTGGGCATACGTGGCTCACCCATGGACATCTCCTTCGTGGTGAGGACCGGCCCCAATGTCGGTGTGGCTCCCGTCTGACAATAGTCCACATCTTGTTGGACTGCCCCGTTTTATCAGCCTTGGGGTGGAATTTTAACCTCTTTGGCGTTTTATCAGATGTTTTAAGTGACTTTTCTACAATAGCAGATTCCGTTTTACGTTTTATTCGAGCAGGTTTTTTTTTATCATTAACTGGAAACTTCTTTGTTCTGCCGAGTGGTTGACTGTTCCTGTTTTATTCTTATGGTCGGTCAACAATAGACATCGGCTTCTTTGTTGTAAGGTGTCTTTGTGTGATTGTCTCTTTTCGTTTTGTGTCTTGTCGTTTTTGATGATGCTTTATGGACTCAGTGGGACTCCCCTCCCACATTGCAACCTTAAAGTCTGGGCGCATTTCTTTCAAGTCCACAGTTTTACTTTTGACTCTTGGAATGGGGGACTGATGACCAAATGTTCAAATGTTTGTATAGCTTATGGGACTTAACTACGGGGTCATCAGTCCTTAAACTTACAAACTAGCTAATACTAAGGACGGCACAAATATCCATGCCCGAGGGGGCATTCGAACCCCCGACCGTAGTGGCCGTGCAGACCGTGACTGGAGCGCCTCAGTCCCCTCGGCCAACGCGGCCGGCTGATGACCATTGTAGTTTTGTCCCCCTTAAACAACCAAACAACAACATCTGCATATTGGCGAATTAGCTTGCTTGTACTCGCTCTATCGCGCCGCGCTCGGCTTTTGCTTGACCGATTATGAGTGCTTGCTCGGCCAGCTGTGCTCGTTTGTAGCGCCGCGCCGTGGGGCTGGTGAACAGGGCAGCGGCCCGCAGCCTGCACCGGCGATCTCTGGCTGTGGCCCACACTGCAGCTCTGTGTGTCCGCGCGCTGCTTCCGCTTCTGTTATATTCCAACCACATGATGGAACCACACGCGATCATCTTATTTATGCAATACTCTTGCATTCTAGCTGGTTTACAATAAGTAATACTAAAACACGAAAGAGAAATGCTATATAAACGTTTGTGATGTGGTCGTTATGGAAATGAAAAATTACATTTCACATCCCGGCAAGAAGTGTAACACAATTTTAAAACCGGCAGTTTTTAGTTTATCATTGAAAAATATGTTGACGGCTTCCAACCTGGACCAAAAACGCCACATCTTTTGTCCGCTTGAGGAGAATAGTATAATTTATGTTGTGGGATAGTCCATAATATTTGTCATGGCAAGATAAATGTTGCTAATCTCAAGTATTACAGTTTTGAGTTATGTCACTGTTCAATACGGAGTGCTATTTACGTTTCTTTTTTAATATTATATACTTTTAAGATTACCTGACATAGTCCTGTCTGGAAGCGATCTAATCGTTTTATAGTTTTCAAAATGACAAGCCAAGATCGCACACTAATAATTTATTAAATGACGACCAGTTTCGGAGCACTGTGTCACCATCTTCAGGCCACATATATGTTATATTCTTGTCATCTTAATAAAAAAAGAAATTGAGTATAAAATAACAAGTGCAACATTGCACTTAGTCACTATACAAAAATACATAAGTTTAAAACATGACAGCTTACAAAAAATAATTGTAAGCTGTCATGTTTTAAACTTATGTATTTTTTATATAGTGACTAAGTGCAATGTTGCGCTTGTTATTTTATACCCAATTTTTTTAATAAGATGACCAGATTTTAACATATATGTGACCAGATGATGGTGACACAGTGCACCGAAACCGGTCGTCATTTAATAAATTGTTAGTGTGCGATCTTGGCTTGTCATTTTGAAAACTATATAATTATATACTTTATTGATTCCTGTTTAGTCAGTATTTACTCCTAATACACTACAAACATCAGAAATAAAACTGTCTCCATATTATTCATTATTAGAATTATAATTACGGTGAATGGTCAGAATATCATCGACCCGTTTTGGATGAAGTCTGCTTCTTTTGTTGGAAATAGGATTCCCTGCAGCACTGAAGCCTCTTTCACTAGCTGCGTTTGAGGCCGGAACGAAAAATAGCACCTAGGTCCGTGAGAAAAGAATTCATATTAAGGTGCTGCGGATTTACTCATAAATTAAAAAATGCTTCCTCAGTATGGTTCTTAATATATTCCCCGGATTTCTTCTTCTCAGAAAAATGGGTTGTTGCCAAAACTATGTTCCTTAATGTCGACTGTTCATCAACAAAGTGCGCAGTAACAGGCACGTAACATATTTTTCGATACGGTTCGGTCTACAAATAAACTGTGCACGCACATACTTTTGTGTCTACAGCATGGACAATGCTGGGCATAAAATTTACCCGTATTTCATAGGCTTGTCTTTCTATGTTTCGTGCCACTGTCGTAGGTTGAGGCAGAATGTTGGAGATGTCTACGCCGGCCGCGGTGGCCGAGGGGACTGAGGCGCTCCAGTCACGGTCTGCACGGCCACTACGGTCGGGGGTTCGAATCCCCCATCGGGCAGGGATATTTGTGCCATTCTTAGTAGTAGTTAGTTCGTAATTTGTAAGTTTAGGGACTGGTGACCCCGTAGTTAAGTCCCATAAGCTATACAAACATTTGAACATTTCATTTGAGATGTCTACCTGTCCAAATTCCGAACCAATGTTTACAAGCTCCTGTCAAAAAGAACGAAATCCATTTCCTGTAATCATAGTAAATGGACGAAAATTCCTGGCACATATTTCGACACACTTTTTAGTGACGGTCTTTAACTGATGCCGGTAATGCTTCAAAACCTTCTTGTTGTCTTCTGCAGACATGTGCCTGCAGGTGTGTTGAGTTTCGATAAGATAGGAGAGCAGAACAATTGCCACATTAAACGTAGCCAACATAAAGGATTGACAGTGGCAGTGAGCATTGATATTAAGCAATGGCGACAAGTGAAAATGTGAGCCGGACCGGGAATCGAACCCGGGTCTCCCACTTCGGGCCAGCGGTCGCCTTAACAACTTGGCCTCCAGTGCTCGCCATGATAAAGGAAGAAGGATAGGAAAGAAAGGATTGACAGTGGCCGCATTTGGGCATTGATATTAAGGAATGGCGACAAGTGAAAATGTGAGCCGGACCGGGAATCGAACCCGGTCTCCCGCTTCGAGCCAGCGGTCGCCTTAACCACTTGGCCACCCGTGCTCGCCATGATAAGGGAAGGGAAGGAAGAAGGATAGGAAAGAAATGATTGACAGTGGCCGCATTTGGGCATTGATATTAAGCAATGGCGACAAGTGAAAATGTGAGCCAGACCGGGAATCGAACCAAGGTCTCTCGCTTCGGGCCAGCGGTCGCCTTAACCACTTGGCCACCCGTGCTCGCCTCCGTCCGTCTCAAATTCCCACATGTCGCACGCTATGTTTGTAGTGCCCCCAGTGGCGTAACTAGGACTTGGGTTTGGGGGGGGGGGGGGTATAGATCTGCTGGACGAGCAAAATTTTAGTCAGTTTCCAAACAGACTACCATCTACCACTCCTGATTATGGTAAAACACCACAAGTTTTCAATATTTACCTTTACCAGATTGCTGTTACACGATTTATTTTCTTTTTTCTTTTTTTTTCGGGTTCTGGGGGGAGGGTTCTATCCCCCTCATCCCCCCCCCCCCCCATAGTTACGCCAATGAGTGCCCCTATTGTCCATGCCCTCTTACACTCGCCATTACGGATTCCCGTGCGAGGTCGGCCGTATGACCGCATCTGCGGTGAAATAACTGAAGCTAACGCCTTTGTCGCGTTTAATACTTATTGTATTGCAAGTTGCAAGCAGCGGGCGAAGCGGTTACAATGACATCTACCAGACTGTCACGGACCTACGTGATCGAGCAAGCATGACCGCTAAATGCAGACCTCTAATTGTTACAATTACGATGTTGCGCTTTCTCACCCCCCCCCCCCCCCCCCAGTGTCCCCGCTAGAGCTAGTGCATGCCATCAGTAACAGCTCGGTAGTAAGAAGCTCAACGCACCATCACAGCAGGTATGAGCAGCGAACACCTGTCACGTTAGGCAGCAGGTAGTGGAGGCGGCTGGACAATCACCCTCCCCTCTCCAGACGTGAGGAGAGCCCAATAGCATCACACGGTGCCGCCGCCGTGGCGACGGACGAGGGCGCCGTCGAGGGCGGGGTTAGTGGCGCCGCCGGCCGCGTGACTGATAGGCGGCGCGTTAATCTCAATTAAACTCCGGCGCGGCCATCCATCACGCTGAAATATGAGCGCCGCCGCCGCCAAGATGGCCCCCACCCCTCCAGGAGGGGGTGGTTGAGGGCGCGCGAGCATCCCTCACCCTCAAACGGCCGCTCACTCCGCCACTCCACACACCCACTGAGCCGCTCTGATTAATTCCTTCACACTTGCCGCCCCGACATCGTCAAACACTAGTAGCGCATATTTCACTCGAAGCACTTGCTGAAGTCTTCTTCCACTGGCGTTATTTATCTATTTTTTCGCTAAATTGCACTCATGAGCTGCAGCAAAGTAAAAGCGTAAAATACTGCTGGGGAAATCGGAACAGACCGACCAACGAGACTTCTTCGGCAACAAGTTGCAACATTCCGTCTTTCACATTGTAATGGTTTCCTGTGAGCTGTAATGTGCGTTTTCTAATGTAATGCTAGATACTAACATATTTTTGGAAACATTTTTGTTTCACTTATGGGGAAAAGCACTCTTATTTAAATTTATATATAAAGAAGAGTCTAGAGTGCAAAAATTTTTATTTTTTCGACTAGTTTCGGTCTAATTTTAGACCATCTTCAGGATATTAAGCTCCACAACATCAATGGAGCTTAATATCCTGAAGATGGTCTAAAATAAGACCGAAAGTAGTCGAAAAAAAATTTTTTTGCATTCTAGACTGTATTTTATATATGTGGATACTAACACTTTAAATTATTGATCAGTGGAATACGCCATCGGGAATAATCTTAAAATGAATTTTTAATTCACAGCATTTAAAACTTTAACTGCGAAATGGTGAATTTGAAAATATGTACCGAGACGGGATCAGAAGCCGGTTCTCCTCCTTTCCAGGCAGTTGCGCTTACCCCAACACCACTGGCGAGATAGCGATCGCCACAATAGCATGGATTACTTAACCACCCCTCCCGCCAGAAACAAGTTTTCAACTTTTCCCTGTACACTATTTCTCAAACTCGTAGTGTTTATAACTGATTCTCGAAACAGTGAGGGTCCCCGAGTAGTGGCAATATCGTAACCGATGAGATTTATCCGAGGTGCCATTATTGCTAATTGAGTACCTCGGCACAGAAAAAACGACCTTTGTCCGATATAGTTTTCAAAATGAAATGCCAAGATGACACATTAATTATTTATTAAATGACGACCGGTTTCGAAGAACTGTGTCACCATCATCCGGTCACATATATATTACAAGCTATGGTTCTGCCACCTTGCGCCAAAATGTAAACTAGAATCTTCAAAGCTGTCCGTATTTTGTAAGCTGTCATGTTTTTAACTTGTGTATTTTTTATATAGTGACTAAGTGCAATGTTGCACTTGTTATTTTATACCCAATTATTTTAACAAGATGACCAGATTGTAATATATATATGTTACCAGATGATGGTGACACAGTTCACAGTTCACCGAAACCTGTCCTCATTTAATAAATTATTAATGCGCGATCTAGAAATTTCATTTTGAAAAGTATAAAACGATCAGATCGCCTTCAAACCCGACTAGGTAGTCCGCTGCCGTTGCTCAGTCAGTCGACAGCGTCGCTGAAAATAACGCAGTACGGTATGGGTTCGATTCTCGGAAAGGGACTGGATGTACTGTATTGTCCTCATCATCATGTACGATGCAGTTTACTACGCTACTGTGTAGAACAAACTGTAGTTCAATAGCTGTTTACTGGTAATTTCCTCGTGCAACCTTTAGGTGTCGTTACTATGGTCCTTAACATATTCATTTTTATTTAATTATACTAAAGTCAAAAATATTTTGCGAGAAAGGATCTCTTATGTTAGTTTATGACAATGTGCAACATAGTTTATAAAAATGTGCAACATAAAACTGCAACAAACTGTGTGAGTATAAAAATGTGTGAATGTCTGAAATTTAAATTGATTTAAATTGATTGATATTGAAACTTATATCACGACTCATTCATTAAGATACTCTTATGTTGTGACGATGCCATTATGGCTACATTACATTAAGAAATGTAACAACTGGTATTCTGTATAATTAATATTTACTGATAACTGTAATGCTCTTATATGTTTTATAAGGTGGTCTATTACTAAATGTGTCCTTCTGTTTCTGATTTGCTGTCATCACTGACCGAAACTGGTCGCCAAAGCTACGAGAAATTCTGTAATCATTGAAGGAAATAAAGATGTTAAAAGGAATTACAGAAAGGATCTCTGTTATAAATTGGCGACCATGTCGCAGCTTGTGAAGACAGACAATTCTATACAAAAATACATCCAAAAACGAGCAAAAGACACAGTCGTATACCAGTTTGAACGAAACACATGTGATTGGAGATAGCCGCGGCGTATTAGTCGTGCGTTGCGTACTGGAGCGCCGTGTTGCGGTGCGCGCGGCAGTTCGCCGTCGGGAGTTCGAATCCCCCCTCGGGCTTGGATGTTTGTGCCGTCTTTAATATAAGGTAAGCTTAGTTCATAAGTAGTTTGTAATTTTAGGGACTGATGACCCCGTAGTTAAGTCCCATAAGCTCTACAAACATTTGAACATTTGATTGGAGATATATAGGGCAAACAAGCAGAAGGTTTGACATAAGATATAAGTACACATTAGAGCATTATGTATATTAGTTGGGGAATGACGTTTCCACAGGTATGTAAACAACATTGTACACTGTGTTTACATATTAATATTCTTAGTGTTTGCTGACATTAGCAGTTATTGGTCCTCTTCTTAGTGCTTTTTAGTTCTGATGGTGGCGGCAAGATACGCCGAAACGGGTATAAAGCAAGTGATATTTGGAATAAGCGATTTTGTCAATAACATAACAGTTTGCGTAAACCCGCTCGGTTAGCCGTGTGGTCTAACGCACCGCTTTCTGAGACGGGAGGCGTACCGGCCCCGATTCGAATCCGCCCGGCGAATTAACGAAGGGGGTCGGAATGCCGGCCAGCCTGGATGTGGTTTTTAAGCGGTTTTCCACATTCCCCTTGGTGAATACCGGGCTGGTCCCCAAGTTCCGCCTCACTTATACGATTCGTAAAATTTCGTAACACTTTACACTTTCACACACACACATAGCACTATACACAGACATTTGAGGTACATGGGGTAGGAGGCGAGGTACTGGCGGAAGTAAAGTTGTGAGGCGGCATCATGAGTCGTGTCGGGATAGCTCAGTCGGTAGAGCGCTTGCCTGCGAAAGGCAAAGGTCCCCGGCACACAAATTTAATCTTCCAGGAAGTTTCATTTGGGGTAAATGTTTCCTCCTGGGGGCAGGGGGTGGCGGCAGGAAGGGCATCCAGCCACTCCGTCATTATAAACACGCCAAATCTGACGTAACACAACAGACCCCGCATTTGCGGGAAAAGGGCTGAAGAGAAAGAAAGAAGAAAGAAAGATAACAATTTGCGTAAACAACAGATTACGCTCAGGAATATGTGTAAATTGTTCAATTTTAAGTCAAGATGTACCCGCTACTCACGAGTTGTTATGGCTCTTTACCGATTAAATGGCACTGAAAGAAAAGTGAAAAGATACATTTCTATTATAATTGCATAATAGTGTCTTATTGGGAATTGGATATACATCCTACCCTCCCTGATCTTTGTTTCTCTTTCTCTGTCAATCTCCCGCTTCTCTTTGTCCATACACTCCTCTTTTCACCTCTTTATGTGTATCTCCATTTCCTCTTTCTTCATCTGCTCGCCACCCTCTCCATCTCGTCCTCACCCCTCTTTATGTCAATTTCCTCCCCCCTCCTCGATTAGACCTCATTCTAACCCAGAGCTTTTGTAGTGTTATTTTATAAATCTTATATCACATGTAATATATGCATTTTCATAAATTTTGTAATGGAGAGGCATTGTTACAAGATATTTCAACGTCGTAACTCGCGGTCTTCATCAGGTGTTCCCTGACACTTCTTGATGAGCTGATCTAGTCCGATAGTAATGTCTGCGAGGTGTATAGCATTCCCTATGCCGTCCGCATCCACTGTGGCTAGTTCTGGCAGTGGTGACAGAGCTTATGCTGTCCGCGAGCATGATGAGTTTCTCTCGTGGCAGTCATTCTTCTGAGATTATGAACGCCGTATGCGCCTGTGGGGTGCGCATCACGCGGCATCCTGATGCCAATGGAGCTACATTATGATGGCCGCCCTTCAAGGGGGTTGCTGCCGTCTGGTATTGCGTATGCCGTTCTATTCAGATACTTACGCCCTTGGACATCTGTTGTTCCTTCCTGGAGGAGAGAACTTTCTTCCGTTGTTTCCATAGTAGTTCCAAAGGAGGATTCCATGCAGTACTAAGCTGATATCCTGCTTCCCGGTTGATCAAATTCTCTAACATCTTGATTTCAATCGATTCATTAATGATACTATCCCAGAATCTGGGGGTTTGAGCGAGGATCCTGGTTTTCTCATAATCCATGCTGT
Organism: Locusta migratoria; assembly: GCA_026315105.1. NCBI lineage: Eukaryota > Metazoa > Arthropoda > Insecta > Orthoptera > Acrididae > Locusta > Locusta migratoria. The sequence goes on along the minus strand of CM048750.1, from coordinate 75,472,306 downwards.
GAACAAGGGTCGGGAAACGTTCTGCTATTACAGATTTTGTTACCTGTTGTAGCCTGGCATGTGTCTGGCTTTCTTTACATCTTATTTCAACTGTTCTAGTAGTTTGACCGATGTAAGACATCTCACATTCACATGGTATCTGGTCAGACACCAGGTTTCCTTAACACCAAATCACTCTCGGCAGATCCAAGTAGCATCCTGATCTTTTAAGGTGGGCAGAACACACTCTTGTTTTTGTGTTTCTACAAGCGTCTGCTGATCTTGGCAGGTATAGGTCAAGCATACGATAGATAGGCTACCTTCTCAGTCTCTTCTCCATGCTCCCCTCCTGTTGTCTCAGGGTCGCCTGATGGGATTTCCTGGGTTGAGTAATCGTTGTAGAAGTTCTAATTCCGCTGTCAGACTGTGTGGGTCACAGTGTTTTAACACTCGTGTACAAGTGTTCTCGGCACTCTATGCTATAGTGCTGGGTGGTGGTAGCTGTCAGCCTGTAGCGTGTGTTGGTTTCCTGTACACACTGTGGCCTAAGGTGCCGTCTGCCTTCCTGTTTACCATAACATCGAGGAATGGGAACTGACCATTTATAGATCCGTGATGAAGATGAGGTGTTTTGTGCTCAGACGGCCGTCTTCTCCTGCCTTGTAGCCAGATGACGAAAGTGTCATCAACATATCTGAAGAAACATGTCGGCTGGTAGGCAGTAAATGCCTCATCCTCGAATTTCTCTACAAATAGTTCGCCGGTACCAGAGATAAGGGGCTAACCATGGCCACTACTTCAGTTTGCTCATAGAACTGACCTCCCCAAAGGAAGTACGTTGATGTCAAAATATGCTTGAAACATTTCTCACTGTCCTGAAGTGTGTCCTGAAGTGGTACTCTGGTAAGTAGAAACACCACATCAAAACTGACCACAATGCCTGTGTCCGAGGTTGCTGAGGCGTTCCACGAATTCTGAGGAGTATCGGCTGTGATGGACATACCTTCCCACATATGGTGCCAACATCTTCTTAGAGTAGGATCCTGTAGGTTCAGTGGCTGTGCCGATATTACTAACGATGGAAGTAATACTTTGGATAGTCCATACAATATGGGTGATACTGGTGCCTTAGCTTTCAGTTGTTTGACAAACTTCTCAGGCCATCCTGCTTACTTAAGAATACACAGGTTTTCCTGTCCACTCTACCGGTGGGGTCTTTCTCTAATGGGTTGTAAATAGGGTCCTCCAAAAGTCCAAATGTTGACAGATCGTCTGGTCATAGTCTCCGTCAGCAAAATGACTGTAGAGTTCTCCTTGTCTGCTGATAAACCAAAAGCCTTTTTTCTTCCCTTTTTTTGAGGCGGGGGGAGGGGAGGGGCAATCTGGATCTGATTAGCGCCCTGCATCTCTCTCTCCGAATCTCTTTTGTAACACTTGAGGTACAGTGTTGACGACTTGTTCCATAGACAGCTGATACAGCTGGAAACCGGTAGGTCTCTAGGAGTGACCGCAAACTTGAGGCTCCTTCTCAGTACTTTCAAGGTGACATCAGGAAATGTGAGACCACTCAGATTTACCACTGTGCAAGTGTCATGTGTTTGTTGCACTCTATTATTCAGTCGCTCAAATTTCGCCATTTGTCTAGCTGTAATGTTTTGTTTGATGCCTTCCGCCAGCGCCCATGATGCAGCATCCATCCTGTCCCAGTCTTCAGGTGCTAAGTCCAGATGTGGACTTACTATCGCCCGGAGACTGTTTGACGAGCTGATCGACTCGTACACCGGATTCTACGAGATGACAACAAATCGCCGGTAAAGTCTTAGAAATTATATTATTACAACAAATCTGAAGAAGTTACAATCATATACATTAAATATCACATATTAAAGAAATAAATATATACAAACATTAGATCCAGATTTTTATAGGATTAAAGGTTTTTGAAAAAACGCACATCTACATTTATGAATACACATAGATGAATTTTTATTAGAAGCGTTTGGAGAAAGAACAGATTCAATAAGAGATTTAACTTAAGGGTAATGGTGAGGTGTTTCATAGTCATAGTTCTAAAGAGTTCAGTTAGACCAGAAAACACGGAAAATATTGAAAAAAGACATCAATAATAATGTTTTTATTTCCACACAAAATTTCACTAGAATGACCTGCTTGTGGCTAAAAATCGCTAGGTTACTTCTAATTACTTGTCTGACTGAAGTATTTTGTTTTTTATGCTTTCTGTTATTAACAGCAATAAATTATTCTTGTCCATTATGGGCGCATTGGAACTGCAAATGTTGAAACTAAATGTAATTAAAATTACCTTTGAGCAACAAGTTGCTTTCTACCTGTTTACTTATCCATGAAGACATTTCAACATCCTATCATCATATATTTACATTTATTTGTATGTCATAAAATTATCTGTTCTCATGTCATGCAGAATTTGCAGCAAAATTTTTTAGGACGGTTGTTGTAATGCATAGTAGGTAAAGATACAATATTCACTACGCATAAATAAATATAAACGTAGGAGGATGGACTAAATGTATGTGAATCTATCGCACCAAACTGTGTGGTCATCAGTCGGTAGCTTACAAACTACTGAAACCTAGGTAAACTAACCTACGGACAAGCACACACACCCATGCCCCAGGGAGGACTCGAACCTCTACGGCGAGCAACCGCGCGCTCCGCAGCGAGGCGCTTTAGACCGCTCGGCTACTCCACCGCGGCGAGGATGGACTCAATAGTTATGGATGTTTTCTGAAAAACCCATCTTTTGAGGCTTAATTTGTTGGTAAAGTGTCAGGAAAAGTTGCCATTCATACTGGCGTGGTGCCCCGTAAAATTAACCTTTCTGACGCTATAATTTATACGCTAGGAGCTCTGCTCTCGGATTACGTGATGATACGGGCCGCGAACGTAAGTATTACGATGTTCCCCAGGTCACCGAAAGTTGTCCGCAGCTGCTGTAGGGTATGGCTGGGAATGCGTCATCGCACTAACGTGGACTTCAGCACTTGACACTCGCGACTCCCACTGAAACTCATAGAAGAATGGCGCTGCAGGTATGTTTCAATACAAAGCGAACTCTCGACGTAGAAAGACTGCGCGTCATTAGTGATAATCCATCCACAGTCAGGACTCCGTAACGTAAGCAATCGATTCCGTAGCGACCAATAAAAATGACACGTGTTCATTTGGTAATATTTCAGAGGGTGATATTATGCAAAAAGTCTCACAGTTTCATAATGTGTCATGTAGTGAGAGTGAAATAATTTTAAAAAAATACAGTATTTGTATTCTTTTGAAATTAGAGAATTTGTTTGCCGAATAGATTTTTTGCTATCTTGTTTCTTGAGCAAAAAAATTGACTTTCTATTATCTTTTGCGAAAAATATATCTTTTCCGAAGGTAATGAATTCTGTTTGCTACCTGGAAAAAATTATAAAGTCGAAAATGCCGGCCGCGGTGGCCGAGGGGACTGAGGCGCTCCAGTCATGGTCTGCACGGCCACTACGGTCGGGGGTTCGAATCCCCCCTCGGGCATGGATATTTGTGCCGTCCTTAGTCTTAGGTAGTTCATAAGTAGTTTGTAAGTTTAGGGACTGATGACCCCGAAGTTGAGTCCCATAAGTTCTACAAACATTTGAACATTTGAAAGCCGAGAATAGCAGAAGAGAATGAAACTTTCACTCTGCAGCGGAGTGTGCGCTGATATGAAACTTCCTGGCAGATTAAAATTGTGTGCCGGAACCGGGACTCGAACCTGGGACCTTTGCCTTTCGCGGGCAAGCGCTCTACCGACTGAGCTACCCCGACACGACTCACGATTCCGCCTCACAACTTTACTTCCGCCAGTACCTCACCTCCTACTTTCCAAACTTCACAGAAGCTCTCTTGCAAACACGCAAGACTAGCACTCCTGGAAGAAAGGGTATGGTGGAGACATGGCTTAGCCACAGCCTAAGGGATGTTTCCGGAATGAATTACACTGAAAATCCTTAGTCACAGCACGGTAGCCAAATATCTGACATTCCTGAAAGAATAAAAGGAAGGAAAGAGGCTTGGAGTCGACAGCGTGGTGATCAGAGCTTAAGCTCGGAATGTTTCGGTAAGAATGTGGAATGAAATCGGCCGTGCCCTTTGAAAGGAACCATCCCGGCATTTGTCTGAAGTGATTTAGGGACATCACGGAAAACCTAAATCAGGATGGCCGGAGGTGGATTTGAACCACCATCCTTCCGAATACGAATCCAGTGTGTTACCACTGCACCACCTCGCTCGGTTGAGAGAACATACAGCACCTATATAACTTATAAGCGGGTGATGATCCCTTCTTAACCGCAGATTCACACCAGGCCCAATTATAAGAATCTGACGTCAGGAAGAACGGAAACCACGTATACAATATAGAGCCAAAGAAATTGGTACACCAGCCGAATATCGACCACGCAAGACAATGTGGCGAGGACTCGACTGATATTTAAAATAGGGCTGCAAAGTGCCGGGCTGTCCATAAAGCCGAGGGTTAAGAGATCTCTTCTGAACAGCAGGTTGTAAGGCATCCCAGATATGCTCAATAATGTTCATGTCTCGGAAGTTTAGTGGCCAGTGAAGGCGTATGAACTCGTAGACGTGTGTGGTTTCGCATTGTCCTACTGTAATTTCCCATTTTGAATGGAATGGAAGGAAGGAAGCTTAGGGTTTTACGTCCCGTCGACAGCGTGGTCATTAGAGGCGGAGCTTACGCTCGAATTTTTGGGGAAGGATGGGGAAGGAAATCGGCCGTGCCCTTGGAAAGGAACCATCCCGGCATTTGTCTGGAGTGATTTAGGGAAATCACGGAAAACCTAAATCTGGATGGCCGGAGGTGGATTTGAAGCACCATTCTTCCGAATGCGAGTCCACTGCGCCACCTCGCTCGGTTTGAATGGAATGGACAGTGTCTTGAAAGCAAGATATAAGATGAATATTAACAAGAGTAAACAAAGGTAATGGAATGTAATGTCAGAAAATCAGGTGATGTTGAAGGAATTAGATTACGTAATGAGAAGCGAAACTTGTTAACTTCCAATATTAATTTAAATGTTAGGAAGTCCTTTCTGAAAGCATTTGTCTGGATTGTAGCATTGTATGGGAGTTAAACGTGGACGATAAGGAGTTCAGATAAAAAGATGATAGAAGTTTTTAAATGTGGTGCTACAGACGAATGATGAAAACTAGATGGGTAGATCACGTAACTAATGAGGAGGTGCTTAGCCGAATCGGGGAGAAAAGGAGTTTCTGGCATATCGTAAGAGAAGGGATAGATTGGTAGTACACATTCTGAGACATCAAGGAATTGTCAGCTTAGCATTAGAAGAAAGTGTGTGGGGTAAAAATCGTAGAGGGAAACCGAGGCACGAATACAGTAAGCAGATTCAAAAGGATGTCGGTTGCCGAACGTATTCTCAGATGAAGAGACTTGCACAGGACAGGGTAGCGTGGAGAGCTGCATCAAACCAGTCTGCGGACACAACAACAACAACAACATCCCAAGTCCATCGGAACGCACAAATGGATGCATGTGTTGGACCAGAATGTGTACAAACGTGTTACCTGTCAGAGACAACTCCAACTGCACACACCATTACAGATTCTCCACTAACTAGAACCGTCACCTGTTGCCGTGCAGGGTCCATGGATTCATCAGGACACGTCTATCCGCTCGATACAACTGGAAACGGGACTCATCAGGCTAGGTAACATGTTTCCAGTAATCACCAGGCCAGTGCCGGTGTTGACGGTCAAAGGCGAGGCAGTCAGAGAGGCTACGCAAGTAAACCTTCGGCTCCGAAAGCCAATATCGTAGCTGTTTCGTTGAGTGGACGCTGACACTTGTTGATGGCACAGCACTGAAATCCGCAGCATTTTGTAGATTCTCATCGGTCGTCCTGTTCTTGCAGGACCTTTCCCCTGCCGCAGCGATGACGGAGATTGGATGTTATACCGCATTCCCGATATTCAAGGTGCACTCGTGAAATGATAATCGCTACCTCGAAGATGTTTTGTGACATATTTCGTACGTCGGCTGTGGCACCGCGTCCAAACTCAGGCACTTAAATCGTGATAACCTGTCGGCAATACATACGTAATAAGAGAGGTGACTCTCGCAGGCCTTAGATACATTACTGCTGCTGCAATTTAACCGAAAAGAGAAAGATGCTGTGATATGCAAATGATTAGTTTTTCAGAATATTCACATAAGGTTGGCGCCGGTGGCGTCACCTACAACATGCTGACATGAGGAAAGTTTCAAACCGATTTCTCATACACAAACAGCAGCAGCCTATCGCGATTGCTGTTTACCGAATCGCAACATTGCTGCTCACGTTGGTCGCGATCCAATGAATGTTAGAAGAATATGGAATCAGTGGGTTCAGGCACGCCGTGCTGGATCCCAACGGCGTCGTATCACTAGCAGTCGAGATGACAAGCATCTTATCCGCATGGCTGTAACAGATCGTGCAGCACGTCTCGATCCCTGAGTCAACACATGGGGACGTTTGCAAGACAACAACCATCTGCACGAAGCCGCGGTGGAGTGGTCAAGCGCATTGAGGCGCTAAGCTACGGTGCGATAGTCCGCTCCCCCCTCGGGCATGGATGTTGTGTCGTCTTTAGTATAAGGTAAGTTTAGGCACTGATGACCCCTCAGTTAAGTCCCTTAAGTCTAACAAACATTTGAACATCTGCACGAACACTTCGACGACGTTTGCAGCAGCAGGGACTGTCAGCTCGGAGACCATGAGAGACCATGGTTGCGGTTACCCTTGACGGTGCAACACATACATGAGCGCCTGCGATGGTGTACGCAACGAAGAACCTTGGTGCACGAATGGCAAGACCTATATATATATATATATATATATATATATATATATATATATATATATATATATATATATATATATATATAATTCGATGAATCCAGGTTCTGTATACAGAATGGTCGCATCCGTGTTTGGCGACATCGCTGTGAACGCACATTGGAGGCGTGTATTCGTATTCGCCATACCGGCGTATCACCCGACGTGATGGTATGGGATGCCATTGGTTACACGTCTCGGTCACCTCTTGTTCGCAGCGACGTTGAACAGTAGCCATTACATTTCAGATGTGTTACGACCTGTGGCTCCACCCTTAATTCGATCCCTGCGAAACCCTACATTTCAGCAGGATAATGCACGACCGTATGTTGCAGGTCCTGCACGGGCCTCTCTGGATGCGGAAAAATGTTCGACTGCAGCCCTGGCCAGCACATTCTCCATATCTCTCACCAAAAGTAAACGTCTGGTCAATGGTGGCCGAGTAACTGACTCGTCACAATACGCCAGCCACTTGATGAACTGAGGTATCGTGTTGAAGTAGTATGGGCATCTGTACATGTTCACGCCATCCAAACCCAGGCGTATCAAGACCGTTATTACGGCCAGAGGTGGTTGTTCTGGGTACTGATTTCTCAGGATCAACGCACCCAAATTGCGTGAAAATATAACCACATGTCAATTCTAGTATAATATAATTGCCCAACGAATACCCGTTTATCATCTGCATTTATTCTTGTTGTAGCAATTTTAAAATGTTTGTAAATCTATCGGACCATCAGTCCGTAGCTTACAAACTACTTAAACTAAGGTAAACTAACCTAAGGACAACACTCACACACACATGCCCCAGGAAGGACTCGAACCTCCGACGTCGATCAACCGAGCGCTCCGCAGCGTGGCGCCTTAGACCGCTCTGCTACTCCACCGCGGCATAGCAATTTTAATTGCCAATAGTGTACATAACTCTGCGTTTGCATAAACACGCCTTTACCAATGTCTTTGGCATTTCAGTGTATTATATACCAGCTGTATCCGGCATTCTTTACAATCCTTGTATGGCAATGAAACGTTTGCCACAATCTCAAATCAGTAGGCTAACAATATTTCGACATTTCATATTAAAACCAAACGAGTGTAAATGTATATATTCTTTATCGCAGATCGCCGATTGCTTTGAAATTTTGTTGCAACAGTGCATTGGAGTATGTCGTGGTTTTATGTACTTCTCCTGTAATACATTTGCGAAATGAATCGCGAACAGCTGTAGTATTAAAAAATGAAAATATAGAAGTCATTGCTATCAAGGTAGTTTTACTGCGTGTACAGTTAAAATTCATAGCTTTCTAACTTTTAGCTGTACACATACTAAAATTTCCGCGTTGGCAATGGATTTAGTTTTTTCACTTTCGTCACATGGTGGAAAGTGTCAACGAGAATAAGTTTGTAAAAACCTTGCAATTATTTGTGAAGGTTGTTGCCACTGGCTAAGTGCTCTCGTATAGAGGATGCCTAAATCCCGTGCATTTTCACGAGATAGCAGCTCATGGTTTTCGATGGCACATCTGCTTCTCTATGTGTCGTAATCTCTTATTTCATCGAATCTCTAGGAAAGCATAGGACAATTCATTTTTATATAAAGAGATGATTAGGTGACGTTTGGCTATGACTCTTTATTCAGTATGAATGCTCACCAGTCCCGAATTATTGCGCGAATCGGATACATTCCGCGAGTACTGAGTGATAATGTGTAGAGGATGTAGGTGAGTAGTGTATTGGAAAGATCAGAATTTGTGTCTAACGTGAGGAGTGCAAGGCCACACGGTCACAGTGATGGTCTGTTTCCAGAAGCAGACTGGTCAAGCGGGTTCGAGTTCAAATGTTTCAAATGTTTGTAAAGCTTATGGGACTTAACTACGGGGTCATCAGTCCCTAAACTTACTAACTACTTATGAACTAACTAATACTAAGGACGGCACAAATATCCATGCCCGAGGGGGGATTCGAACCCCCGACCGTAATTGCCGTGCAGACCGTGACTGGAGTGCCTCAGTCCCCTCGGCCACAGCGGCCGGCGAGTTCGAGTCCCAGCTGGATATGAATTTTTCTACTTTCCATTGAATTATTTTAATGTCTTAAATACCGTAAGATTGTTAAATATATTGCGCGCAGAATGTCAGTACCGTGTGGTCAGGGTACTCGTGTCCCGTTTCATGTAGGGACATGAGGAAAGGCCTCATTGGTTTCGCCCGGACCAGTGCCCATTTGCGTAGCCTCCAGAACACTTGTCTCACTGAAGCTAAGTTACAGTATATAAGTAAATTTTGATAGAAGAACCGGTGCTAGTTCTTGGATAAACTGTTCAAATCGATTAATTCCTCTTGAGAAAGATCTTAATTTAACTTAAATTAAATCTCGGCTGGTACTATTATTTTTCTCTGTACAGTTCAGATTGTACGTGCATAAAACTGATTTTCCGTGAGGATTTTGAAGAGCGTTTCTTCTTCGCTTTAACCTTGTACGAATCGGTAAAACCTCTGCCTAAGATAGATAAATGTTAATTGAATTTTCCGTCGGTGCTTCACAGAAAATGATAATATTATCAATGAAGAATAACTCCTGATGTTCTGCTAAATTATTCATGGAGTCACTAACCATCTTTCCGCTTCTTAGGCCATCAGCAGGCTACAACTGAATGTCGCTAACATTTGTTGGCTGATGCGGGACTTACGAAGATGTTATTAGTACAGGAGATTCAAACCGGCATGTTCACAGGAAAGTGTCACGTTTTATGTAAATTATTACACTTTTATGGCACTGAAATACATGTACTAAAATATGAAAATATAAAACTTGATTTTTATATTGAAAGATGACCGTCTGTCATCTTCCATATATTTTTTATAAAATTTTAATTTATTTGATGTCGCTAGATTAGCATCATGTTAAAACTAGAACCCCACTCTTTTCAAGGCATAAGGAATAGCATTTTTATTTCATGTTTGAAAATATTAGTTTCTGAAATGTTAGTTAATATTGCTAGGGTTTTGTTATTTTAATAATTTATTATTGTGGTTACGAATGTGACAATAAATACTACTTCTCCGCTACACCACTGCCCCTGTGAGAATGCGTACTTGTTTTATTTTTAAGTGGATATGTGAGGATCTATTAGCTGTCTGAATGTTGGTGGTAGTAGCTCGCTTTGATTGGTTCTCTCTGGCTCAGAGTTGATAATCGTTAGCAACCCCTCCTGCTGATGCGACCAAAGAGGTTTCTACACCCTTTTATTACAAGCCAGTCGAAGAGCCTTCTCCAGGGCGAGTCACAAGATCTTCTCTCCACACCACCGCTGTTTTCTTTGATTTTCCAGTTTCCAATAGCTTTCCTGCGGCTCCTGGCCGCTCGATCGTCACTTTGTCCTCGGACCATGGTGAGGTATGGTTGGTTTTTCTCTTGTGCCTGCAGAGATGGTAGTGATTCGTTGTCTAGCATGTTTAAGTTAGACTCTTGAACTTAGATTCATTTTTCGGAATATTTATTTCTGACCGTTGCGCCACCTTTATGAAATAACTTTAATTGTGGTGGTTTGTTTATTAATGCCTGTGTGTAATTTTGTGTGAGCTGCTACATATATTGGCCAATGTATCGTTAACTTCCTGTTATTAGAATAATTTGAACCAAGTCAGTTCTCAATTTGAGCCAGGGAACAACGTTTTTCAGCAGGGAGTAGCCGGTGTTTCACACGTATCTCTCGCTAATTTTACTGCTAAAATTAAGCTTTTTTTATAACAGTAAATTCTTATCTGGATGCCTTCTCCCAGAATTAAGCTTTTATTACGTACAGTGGCCTACTGTTTAATAAGCAGGTTCAAAGCTTGAATATTATCTTTAAAAGGGGAGAGGGTGAGGGAGGGAGGGAGGTGGATTGTTGTTACATTGGATACATTTAAAAAACTGGTAACTGCTAAAGTTGATAACTAAAATTTATTTCGGATAGTGTTATCTTTCTGTTTTTATTGAGAGAATGTAAGATTTCACAGTCGACGTCATAAGATGGTTTTCAGTAAGCAGATGTTCGATAAATGTTGAAGCTTTCTTTTTGTACCTCCAGCTTCTCTCGTGTTCTGATACTCCAATAGCTTCAGCCCTGAGAGACTGACCAATATACACTTTTGCACAATGTCTGCATGTAATCTTATACACACCACTCTGTGTTAGGGGTTGAATTTTCTCTTTACTATTGACTAAACATTGTGAGAAACTTTTGTTATAAAATGCAGGTCTGTAATTTCAAGATTTTAACTGTTTAGTGCGATGATATGAAATTTTACGTAAGTGTGGGCTGACACACCAGCTTTTTTAACTACTTTTTCTTGTTGCTCAGAATATAAAAATGGGGTAATTTTTCTCATTTTCTTCATATTTAGTATATTATCAATCAGGGTTGGACTATAGTCATTATTGGATGCTATATATTTGATGTTTGCAGTTCTGTTTGAAATGCATGTAACATTAGATATACAGGGGGAAGCTGATTGTTTCCATGTGAAAGACGGGTTTTGCCAGGCTGTTGGGTTCCCCAGCTGGCTGGCTAACAGCTTGGACCTAGTGAATGTGATACAGGTAGGTAGGGTTTTCGTAATCTGCTCGGAAACAGGAAACAGCTGAGCGAGGGTGGCTCTCCCAGATTCTAATTGAAATACAATATAGCCACACGCATTATTCTAAAAATCCATATAAAACCAGGGAATGATCATACGGCAAATATAATTATATAAATGGATGCAGGAGACCTGGGAGAATAAAACGCCGTGATTACATTTTCAATACCTCTTACAGATAAAAAGCAGATAAATTTCAGTACAATAATAATGATATTATAATACTTATATTTCCAGTTATTGAAATGTAGTGTTTATCAGTAACAGTTTAAGAAGCAAATGCGCAGAACTGTACCACGCTATCTTAAAAGACGCACCACGTTATTTCCGTATTCTTTCAATAAACTTTATTTTACTCTCTTATTCTGCTTTTCGTTGAGGTAGTAATATTATTGTGGCAGAATATAGATTCCACCACCGTCTCTGTCTTCCTGCTGCTAAAGTAAATTTTTTAATCATATGTTTAAAGCAAGCTGTTTAAGTGGCTCCTATCAGCTAGATTTAATTTTACAATTAACGGTGGTCTCTTAACCTAGACTGATGCATTTGTTATTATATTGATACTATTTAGATGACTTGAAACTAGTACTTTTATACTTATAATAGTTGTAGCCGAGTGGTCTAAAGTGCCTCGCTACGGAGCGCGCAGTTGCTCACCATTGGATGTTCGAGTCCTCCCAAGGGTACGTGTGTGTGTGTGTGTGTGTGTGTGTGTGTGTGTGTGTGTGTGTGTGTTGGTTAGGTTAGTTTACCTTATTTTATGTAGTTTGTACGCTACGGACTGATGACCACGCAGTTTGGTCCGATAGATTTACAAACATTTGAACATTTGACAATATCCATTGAGTCCCAATTATCTTGACCACACAAAATATCTCTGGAACAGCGGCAGTTATTGTAAAACGACTTTCACCGTTATTAAAGTAAGACAGGGGCTCATAACTCTAAATATTTTGAAACATTCTAAAACGAAAGCATATGTGTTTTTAACACAAACTTTTGTGTTTTTAAATGGTCACCGTGTATCTACATCTACATCTACATACATACTCCGCAATTCACCGTAAGGTGCGTGGCGGAGGGTACACTGTACCACTACTAGGCATTTCCTTTCCTATTCCACTCCCAAATTGAACGAGGAAAAAAAGAATGCCTATATGCCTCCGTACGAGCCCTAATTTCTCTTATCTTGTCTTGGTGATCTTTACGCGAAATGTAAGTAGGCGGCAGCAAGATCGTACTACACTCAGCATCAAATTCCGGCCCTCTAAATTTACTTAACAGAAATTCACGAAAAGAACGTCGTTTTCTTCCAGCGATCCCCAATTGAGTTGCCGGAGCATTTCCGTGACACTCGCGCATTGGTCGAACCTACCGGTAACAAATCTAGCTGCTCGCCTCTGAACCGCCTCTATGTCTTCCTTCAAACCGATCTGCTGCGGGTCCCAAATACTTGAGCAATACTCAAGACGTGGTCGTACAAGCGTTTTATACGCGGTCTCCTTTACAGGTGAAGTACATCTTCCCAAAATTCTCCCAATAAACCGAAGTCGGCTGTCTGCCTTACTCACAACTGTCCTTACATGCTCGTTCCATTTCATATCGCTCTGCAATGTTACGCCTAGATATTTGAACGACGCGACAGCATCAAGAAGCTCACTACTGATGCTGTATTCGAACATTATAGGATTGTTTTTTCTACTCATGCGCATCACCTTACATTTTTCTACATTGAGAGCTAGCTGCCATTCTTCGCACCAATTATAAATGTTGTCTGAGTCAACCTGTATGCTATTACAGTCAGTTACAGACGACACCCTCCCATACACCACAGCATCATCAGCAAACAGCCGCATATTACAACTTACTCTGTCCATCAGATCATTTATATAGATAGAAAATAATAACGGTCCTATCACACTTCCCTGGGGCACGCCTGACGATACATTCGTCTCTGATGAACACTCGCCGTCGAGAACAACGTACTGCGTTCTATTACTTAGGAAGTCTTCCAGCCAGTCACAAATCTGTGAACCTATTCCATAAGCTCGTATCTTCGTTAGCAGTCTGCAGTGTGGCACCGTGTCGAACGCCTTTTTGAAGTCGAGAATAATACAATCCGCCTGTTGCCTTTTGTCCATGGCTCGCAAGATGTCATGTGAGAAAAGGGCAAGCTGAGTTTCACATGAACGATGTTTCCTAAACCCGTGCTGATTCATGGAAAGAAGCTTTTCCGTTTCAAGGAAATTTACTATATTCGAACTGAGAATATGCTCCAAAATTCTACATGAAACCGATGTCAACGATATTGGCCTGTAATTGTATGGGTCAGTTCTCTTTCCTTTCTTATACACGGGAGTCACCTGCGCTTTTTTCCAATCACTAGGAACTTTGCGCTGAATTAAAGATTCGCTATAAATGCAAGCTAAGTAGGGGGCCAATGCCGCAGAATAGTCTTTGTAAAACCGAACTGCTATTCCATCCGGACAAGCAGACTTTTTCGTATTTAGCTCTCTCAGCTGCTTCTCTACACCGGAAATACCTATTGCTATGTCCCCCATTTCGGAATTAGTACGTTGATCAAATGATGGTATATTTGTGCGGTCCTCCTGCGTGAAAGATTTCTTAAATGTTAAATTTAGAACTTCAGCTTTCCGTTTGCTTTCTTCTATTACTGCCCCGGAATATCAACTAGTGACTGGACAGTGGGCTTTGACCCGCTTATCGATTTTACATAGGACCAGAATTTTTTCGGGTTCTCGGAAAGATCTTTTGCTAAGGTATGGCTGTGATAATTATTGTATGCTTCACGCATCGATCTTTTTATAGACGCACGAATCTCTACTAACTTTTGCCTGTCATCATTTGCGTGTTCTTTTTTGAATCGAGAGTGCAACAGCCTTTGCTTTCTCAGCAGCTTTCTAACATTATTATTATACCACGGTGGATCTTTTCCATCCTTAATCGTCTTTACTGGCACATATTTCTCTAACCCTTCATTAACAATGCATTTAAATTTAGTCCACAATTCCTCTACATCCATAGTCCCAGAATTAAACGATGCCCATTCATATTCTAAGTGCGATCGTAACATTTGCTTGTCGGCTTTTCCCAACAAAAACACGCTCCTAGCCTTCTTGACTGCTTTATGAACTTTGGTCACCATCGACGCTATGACGATATCATGATCACTAATTCCTGTCTCTACACAGACATCGTTAATAAGGTCAGGCCTGTTTGTGGCTATAAGGTCTAGAATATTTCCATTGCGCGTGGGTTGCCGGTTTAACTGCTCAAGACAGTTTTCGGAGAATGTGTCCAAAAGTAGCTCGCATGACTGCTTGTCTGTACCGCCTGAAATGTAACTAGCGAGGTCCCAATCTATACTCTTAAGGTTGAAGTCACCTCCGACTAATATTGCATGGCCCGGATACCTATGCACTACCTGGTGTAGACTTTCCTTGAATGATTCTAAAGCAGCACTGGGGGGCCGGTAAAAACACCCAACTATTAACTTTACTTCTTTTAGACCTGTTATGCGTGCCCAGATAACTTCACAGTTACTTTCAACCTCGATCTCAGTAGAAACAATATCTTTGTCCACAGCGATGAACACTCCTCCTCCAGTTGTATCAGATCTATCTTTCCGATATACATTCCACGCTTCGCTAAATATTTCTGAACTTGCCACATAATCATTTAGCCAGCTTTCGGTGCCTAAAACTATCTGAGCGCAATAACTTCCATGCAGCGCTGCAAATTCGGGAACTTTGTTTCTAATACTCTGTAAGTTCGCGGCTAATATTTTTATGTTCGAATTTTTGTTCCGAACGTGGCCTGAATTCGCTGTTTAAATGCTTACAGGCGAGTGCTCGTCAGAGTTAGCGCCTAGCCTAAAAAAAAACCATGTGCACTCCACAAGTACTCTGCTACCCGAGTAGCCGCTTCCTTAGTGTAGTGCACCCCTGATCTATCTAGGGGCACCCTACAATTCCCCACCCGATAACGCAGATCCAGAAATCTGCAGCCATGACTGTCACAGAGTCGGCGAAGCCTCTGGTTCAGACCCTCCACTCGGCTCCAAACCAAAGGACCCCGATCAACCCTGGGAACAATGCTGCAAATCGACAGCTCTGCTTGCACCCCGCGTGCGAAGACAGCAGCCTTCACCAATTCCGCCAGCCGCTCGTAGGACCTGAGGATGTCCTCAGAACCCAAGCGACAAGCGTCATTGGTGCCGACGTGAGCTACGACTTGCAGTCGACTGCACCCCGCACCGTCGATAGCCGCCGGCAAGGCCGCCTCCACATCTCGGATGAGGCCCCCCGATAACACACCGAGTGCGCGTTGGAATTCCTTCCAGATCTGGACGCTATCTGCCTAAGGGGCTCCATCACGCGCCTGACATTGGAGCTCCCAATAATTAATAATCCCCTCCCCCCGTGCACCTGCTCGGACCCTGCTGAAGGAGTGGCCACACTTTCACTCACAGGACGAACGGGCGCGGACGGACGTCCAGTCTCCACATTGGCCTTCCGCCTCGAGCGACGCGAACGCCGTACAACCCGCCACTTCCCTTGCGGAGAAGGCGGCTCGACGACGTCCGCTACACCTGAAGGTGCCTCGGTAGCAGGGACAGAGAGCGTAGCGTGAG
The DNA here is from genome assembly GCA_026315105.1 of Locusta migratoria. Taxonomy (NCBI): domain Eukaryota; kingdom Metazoa; phylum Arthropoda; class Insecta; order Orthoptera; family Acrididae; genus Locusta; species Locusta migratoria. The sequence continues at coordinate 75,456,137 of CM048750.1, read as the reverse complement.
ACACCTGAGGTGTCCCACTCGACGCACCACACTCCCCACCATCGCTGCACCCCGAGACAGCAGCCTGAAGACGGCTAACCGTAGCCAACAGCACGCTCAGCTGTTCGCGAACCGCGGCCAACTCCTCCTGCGTCCGCACACAGCAGGCACACATCCTATTCATGCTATCGATACAATTAACAGCAATTAACAACTTTAAAGAAGCCTAGTACTCTAATGAAGGCGGCTGGTTGCTGACTTAACTGTGGTCAGTGGTAACTACGCTGTCGAATCAAAAAAACTGAGTCCGGCAGCTTTAGCGCTGTTAACGCTGCGGCACTCGTGGCAGCTGGCACTGGACTGACTGATAACGAGCTTAGTAACGGACTCTGACTTGTTTTGAAATACACCGGTCAAAGACGAAGACTAAACACAACGGTATTTATCAAATACGATAGAATAAACTACTAAAACAGTAGTACAAACGAAATCTGCAAGTACGCGGGAATAAACCTCTTAAAACAGTACTACCGAAAATGAACTAGACTGGCTAATTAAATTTGACACAAATTAAATTCAGATACTTTCCGCTGTTAACGCCGCGACACTGGTGACAACTGGCACTGATTTCATCAGCAATCTATAGCATGACAAATCTCACACACAATGACATTGATTGCATCGCATTACGCCAATTACATCCCTAAAACGAAAGCATATGTGTTTTAACACAAACTTTTGTGTTGTTAAATGGACACCGTGTATTATTTCATCAGCAATCTATAGCATGACAAATTTCATACACAATGGCTTTGATTGCATCGCAATACGCCAATTACATCCCTAGATATTTCGAAGCGAAATTGACGCTTGAAATACGCAAAACACGCGCCTAGTGCACTTCTTTAACAACATGGACTTCTCGCCCGAGTCTTAGGACTCGCGTATTTCAATCGTCAACTTCGCTTCGCAAAATCTCGGGATGTAATTGGCGTTATGTGATCCAATCAACGCCATTATAGATTGCTGATGAAGTAATATACCGTGTCCATAGAAAATACACAAGGTTTATTTAAAAAACGCATATGCTTTCATTTTAGAAAGTTTAAAAATATTTACATTCATGAAGCCCTGCCTTACATTGATACCGGGAAAAGTCGTTTTACAATAGTTGTTGTAGTTGCAGAGATATTGTCACGTTGAAAACTGCAGATGATTCGGAATTCGAAGACTGATCGATAACAGAGCACAATACTTTACACTGAGAACAGTTGTATTGGTAACAAAAGCATACACTCAGAACAGACTAACTCCTGATTGGATGGATTTGAACCGGGAAGTTCCAGCACATATATCTGCGACGCTAACCACTGCACCACGCTTTCCCTCGGTAGCTACGCAGCGATATTTTGGGTGGTCAAGATAAATGGTACACCCTCCGTAAAAATACTTTTTGTCAGATAAAGTTATCAGTGTCTAATATTTCAAGAGACAGTACTTATTACTGTGAACATTGTTGGTGACCAGTAATAATAATTTTGAGTAGAAACCATAATAATCATTGACTGTAGATGACCTCAATATTCATAAACGAATTTATTGATTTCTTTCTCTGATAATTTCAGTACCAGGTTCAGGACTATAAAAACAGACAGCGGTTTATATACAAATATGGCACAGAAATTGCCTCATTAGCCTGAAAATTCATTATAACCCAGGTCATCCTGTATTCGGTGACATTTAAATTCTGTAACCTTTCTTTTTGCGAAAGAAAACTTTGAGAACGCAGCAAAAGAAGAAGCATTTTGTCTGTTAGTGCACACATTACGGTCATCCTCAAATCCGGCAATAGGTCTAACATGGTGGTGTGGTTTCGTGAGTTGTTATTACAGCTACTTTCTGTATCTTTTTGCAGTTTTCGTGACGGAACCGTGGTTTGACACCTTGACGTGCTAGCAAGATCTAACCCTGTAACTGTTCGTCCAAAGCAAATCGATAGTCATGAATTTCTTCAAGGCTTCCAAAATATGTAAATTTCACGGGTAGAGATAGGGGCTGCATAGAGGAAGGGTAAGAGTTTCCCGCAGAATTTCCGCGGCGCAGTCTGAACTACATCACTCTGCTGCGGGATAAAGCCCGCCGGCATGCGGCCGAGGTTTCTTCGGCCACGCTGAGGACGTTTACCTGGGAAGCCTTCACGCATCCGCCACGAAGTCGCGATTTCCATATTTATAGAGCGCTGGAGAAAAGTGGCCTTGGACGAAGAGATACACTCCAGAGTACAATCTAGGTTCCGTAGGCAACCGCTAGCATTGTTCGAAGAATGTGTTGGTCATTTTGTCATACATACGTATAACATTTATGCAGGATGCCTTTGAAATAAATAGTTTGCTTTATTTATAGCACCTGCCTCTTAGTCATCTGTCTCCCACTAATTCAATGCTCAAATCAATAAGGGGGTCAGTGAGATGTCAAACACAATACACATATGGTAACGTATTTTATTTAGATATTGATTACAGTTGTAATTAGTGTGTGACACAGTACGATATTTTGCTGCCACAAATTACTGGAGATTTATATGGCGTTTACCTATCGAGGCTCTAAGGGGTACCATAATAGTGAAAAAATCTTTCTCTTTCTCCTTTAATACGCAGTGTAATCACATCAGACGGTCAGTAGAGTTGCATATCTGCCTGGAACGGGCAGTATGTCGTTATTAATCAACTGTTGTAAGATATTTGGCCATTCTTCAAAAATGTTTCAAATGTTTGTAAATCAATCAGACCAAACTGCGTGGTCGTCAGTCGTAGATTACAAACTACTTAAACTAAGTTAAACTAAACTAAGGACAAACAAATACACACACCCATGCCCCAGGGAGGACTCGAAACTCCGACGTCTAGCAACCGCGGGCTCCGCAGCGATGGCCATTTTGGCCCACTTTAGGTTACGGTAGTAACCCTAAAAGTGGGCCTTTGCGATCGTCTTTTGACAGCTCAAAATTTAAATGAAAATAACGGATTAACCATACATCTGACACGAAAACTGAATAACCGAATTTTTAGAGGAGAAAATTCTCTACTACTTTGCTCTCTTATGTTTTTTTTTTCATATCTCGTATCGTTTCAGAGATATTTGCAAAAATAACGGCGATTTTGGGATGTATGTCTGTCTGTCTGTCTCTCCGTCTGTCTGTCCGTAACGTGTTCCCTGCTTTTAAGACGAACCGCTGAACCAATCAGCACCAAATTTTGCACTCATAATTGTAGGCCGCCAGAGACCAGAACCTCCCTTTTTCAAATTTTTCGGACAAAAAATACAGTAGTAATACCAAACAAAGCCGTTTGTAATATAATTGTAATTGCCAACGAACCGTTCATCTGACACGAAAATTGAATAGCCTAATTGGTAGAGGGGAAAATTCTCTACAACTTAGCTCTATTATGTTTTTTTCATATCTTGCATCATTGCAGAGATATTTGCAAAAATAACGGCGATTTGACTATGTCTGTCTGGCTGTAACGTGTTCTCACTTTTTAGGTCGAACCGTTCAACCGATCGGCACCAAATTTTACTGACATAATTGTTGGCTCCAGAGACCAGAACCTCGCTTTTTCAAATATTTCGAACAAGAAATACGTTCGTAATAACAAAAAAAAGCCGTTTGTAATTTAATTTCAATTGCAAATAAACCGTTCATCTGACGCGAAGATTGAATAAACGAATTTGTAGAGGAGAAAATTCTCTGCAACTTTGTTCCCTTATGTTGTTGTTTTTTTTTTTTTTTTTTTTTTTTTTTTTCATATCTCGTATCGTTTGAGAGGGATTTGCAAAAATAACGGAGTTTTGGCACCCTCCATTGAATTAACGAAAACCAGCCATTCGCAGATGTCACTTGACATTCCTCGCCCAGAACTCTGTAGCATAAGCCATCTTGCGTTGCGTATTTGATGATTTTCTTATTGTAATTTACACGTTGTCATTTCAAAGCAATGGCGCACTGAAGAATTAACAAAAGACGTCGTCCTTCATACGATATATGATAATCTAGTGTCTACAAATGCCATATTAGCATCAGTTAACAACGACCATGAATAGTATGAAATTAAAGAATACAACTTCTAACGGTCAGCTGTAGCGTAGTGGGCAATTCGTTGGACTGTGGTGCTGAAGGTCAGTGGTTCGAAACCCGCCGCTGTCTAAATATTTTTCCTAAAAGGGTTCCAGACATTCTTATTAATTAATTTTTTTATTATTTAGATTATTATTTTCGCCGAAAATGTTTGCAAAAACTTACAAAACAACAAATCTAAAGAGGGCCGTAAAACACGTCAGTGCGATTTTTTCCATGAATACAGTATCCAGCTCTGTAACCGTTGTTGGAGGTGTTGTATGGCTGCAGTGCGTCTGCCAAGTACATCCTAGTCTTGCTCAAGTCCGTTGAAGAAGCTAGTCACTTCATTCCTTCAGTTTCGTCGGCTTCAAGCATGTTGTCCACCAGTGCAGCTCTGTTTGGACGAGCATTATCGTCCACCATAAGGAACCCATCTCCTATGGCGCCAGCGTAGGGCACAACGAATTGTCAAACGATCTATTCTCCGTACCTCTGAGCAATCAAAGCGCAATGCTGAACGCGTTAGAGCTCTGTTAACACAATCCTACCCACGGCATTCCTCCATTGCCATGAAAAGGTAATATTTCCCGCACATAAGGAAGATTGTTCAGATTTGAACGTTCTCTCTAGCTGAGGGAGGATGTTTCGGCTAAACACAATATATTGACTCATTAGTGAACAGAACCCGGTGCCATTTGTTACAACTCTAGTCCTGAAGGTCCTCCGCCCAGTTTCTGTGGGTTAAACGATGCCGCGCCGGAATAGCAGTGCGTACTAAGGCGCCTTGCTGTGGTGCGCATGGCCGTTCGCCGTTGGTTCGAGACCTCCCTCGGACATGAGTGTGTGTGCAGTTCTTAGGATACGTCACAGTAGTTTAGGGACCTATGACCACTGCAGTTAGGTCCCATAATTGTACAAAAATTTTGGCTAAACGGTGTGGTGGGTTTAATGGGACACACATCATAGGTCTCCGTGCGTGGAGGCTACATTCCCGAAGGCGATTTCGGACTGTTTTTGTTAATATTCCGCGTCCTGTTGCTGTCTGGAGGACGCGTTGCAGCTGAATTGCGTTCAGCCTCCTGTCTCGACGGGCTGTTAATCGGAGATGACGTTCATCTCTTGCTGATGTTACCCGTGGACGATATTGGCCTTGCCTTCTTTTAACGGTTCATGCTGTCTGAAATCGCAACCAAGTCCTGGAAATTACACTTTGGGACAGACCAATAGCTGAAACCACCTCCATCTGTGACTCTCCCGCTTCCCACCTTCTGGCGGTTCTCCATGCCATAGCATTGGGTAAGTCCCGTTGTTGTTGCATTGCAATTCCTGCTTACGACACTATCTGAAAATGTTCAAACGTCTGTATTCCAGTTGGACCAGACTGCTTTGGTCAACCGTCCCTAGACTTACAATTTACTTAAACTAAGGACAACACACACACACCGATGCCCCAGGGAAGACTCAAACCTCCCGCGGAAACAGCTGCACAGTGTGCAGCAGGACTCCTTAGGCTTAGACCATTCGGCCATTTCGCGCGGCACACTATCTGGATTCGTTTGGTAGAGTAAATACAAATCAACACCTATCCCCTCTGCAGCAACTTCTTGCAAGTACATTTTGCCGAAGACAATATTTCAGAAACTAGACATATCAACTGATCCCCAAATTGTTTTGATCAGTTTACGTTGCAACTATTCCGTTCATGTATGTAAATTGTTTGTTGTATCCAGTGTATTTAAGAGGTGGTTAGAAAAATGTTCAAATGTTTGTACAGCTTGTGGGACTTAACTACGGGATTATCAGTCCCTAAACTTACAAACTACTTATGAACTAGCTAATCCTAAGGACGGCACAAATATCCATGCTCGAGGGGGGATTCGAACCCCCGACCGTAGTGGCTGTGCAGACCGTGACTGGCGCGCCGCAGTCCCCTCGGCCACCGCGGCCGGCTACATTTCACTCGGCAGCCAAAACTACATATCAGAAATGAATAGTGTTTGTATGTGGTAGTAGGTATCAGTGTCCCATTGTGCACTATGGTGGTAGAGGTTGATGACGATAAGGAGCTGGAAGATAATGGCTGCAGTGCAATTGTTTGCGGAGGGAGGCAATGTCGTAAAACGAGGTTATTCCGCCCTGACCTCTATCGGTGTTTTACACAACCACTTATGAAACCACCCCCACGTAAAATCTCTCCGTCACAATGGACGCATAACAAGAGCGACTTTCCTGTGACTCTTACGGGAATCGCCTTTTATTCCTCAACGCAGTGTGTTTCTCATGAGACACCGAATGGAAATCAGTTCACCATAATAACGGAGATGACTGACAGTATTCCTGACTGCCAATAATCCTTAAAAAAAAGATAAAATTAAGTGGAAATTCGAGAATATTAAAAAGAAGGATTTTGCAGTTTTGTAACTAGCCGAAAGTAGAAAATCAGGTGCCCCCCCCCCCCCCCAACACCCCAACCCCCCCCCCCCCAAAAAAATGAGATCTCCTTTTAAAGAAGGAACACTGATGGTTCTGGCTGTAAGAGTATTTTTACATCACAGTTCCACATTATTTACGGCAAGAATAAATTTCTCTTATAGGATACGAATTCATTGTGAGGCCGTGAGGATGGTTCATGAGGGGTTCAATCGGTAGAGCGCCTGGCCGCGAAAATCAAAGGTCCTGGATTAGAATCCATGACTTGCACAAAGTTTTATTCTGCCAGGAAGTGTCATAGAAGACACGAAGGCTTCTTTGAATACGAAATGGCCGACGTCTATTCCCATATTTCATCATTTGCGGCCTATGCTCTGTCCAAAGTCATCCTCGTTGATAGGATCCTCTTTCATGTTATCGCATTCAAATAAGGAAGCAAACAAGCCATCAAGTACACTGTAGGTAAGTAGTCCGAATAGTCACGTAACAATGTATTTACCAACCTGTATCTAAGATATAGTTAATGACAGTCACATAGACGGACACTGTCTGAAATATCCGCGCACCTCTATATAACGCATGGTTGAACACCAGACAGGTGGATCCGCCATCACAAAATGAGGCGGTGGGTATCGTCAGTGGAGAAGCAGCCCGCGTCCGTTGCTCAGTAGCAGTATCACTGACCGCCATGCAAAAGGCGCGGGTTATATTCCCGGCAGGGGATTTGGTGGACTATGTTTGTCCTCATATTCTCTTGCCGCGGCGGAATAGCCGTGCGCACTGAGGCGTCGTGCTGCGGTGCGGGCGGCTGTTCGCCATCAGAGGTTCGAGTCCTCCCTCGGGCGTGGGTGTATGTGCTATCCTTATGTTAGTTAAACTTTAAATAGACAATATCTATAGTCTTGTCCGCAAATTTATTAACAGAGATGACCAGTTTCAAATCATTTCTGAATCATCCTCAGATCTAAAAATAACTGGAGATATAATTCAATGTGCGAACATTTAAAATATGAAATCAGTACGACTTTTTTACCTTATAATACATACCAGTTTACTTGTTTGTCAATAGTTGTATCTGCCAACATGCAGTAGAACCTTCCAATCGTCAAATTACTACTCATAAAAATATGCGGTACATCAATTGAAGAAAACTACATTGGTTGTTGCACATATATGACACAGGTTGGTTAAAACAATTTTGAAGAATAGTAGCTAAGTCAGGTATTAGTGCTTAAAATTCACGGACAACGTCTTGTACATGAAACGCAAGGTACTTAAAATTACGTTTTTGAATTCTAGCTCCATGAATTGCTGTAAATAAGTGAGCCACATGGTGCCTAACGTCGTACTGAAGCACAGTCAACAAGTTACTCGTTATATGCAACATAGTTCCATGATACATGTCAGGTGACGTTAATATACAAGATGTATTTTTCAGAATACTAAAATCTCAGTTTGATGATGGTGTAAAACTAGAATATGAAAGGCCATGCTGGCATAGTTACATATGAGAGTACAGACTGAAGCGGACTATAGAACTTCATCAATTATATTGAAAAAGTTATTCTGTTTAAATTGTAGTTGGTCATTTAATAGGTAATCTGCCATATGTTTATGATGGCTATACATTTTTAATCCTTCTAAAAGGTCGGTTTTTCTGCCTTTTGATACATGATGTAAAACATCCATATTAGATTTAATATCTTGGATGGTATGATTAGCTGACTTCAAATGCAAGCCAAAAGCTGTTCTACTTTGAGTTAGAGATGTTCTTGATATCTTATTTTCATGTTCCGCTGTCTGGCCAATGTATACATTTCATTCTCTAAATACCTGGCCTATTATCTTTATCTCTTTTTGCACCAACATAGTATCGTAAACGAGATTGCAACGTGTTTTCTGTTCTAAAACCACATTTAATTTCTTAAACTGATGTTCAATTATGTCAGAGATTTTGCCTCTATGGTAATGCTACATATTTCTTAATGTTCTGGGAACAAACAAATAAATGAAAACGTACATATTGTGTTTAAAATTAGTTTGAGACTGGCGAATGGTAAGGACACCCGCTGTCCAATTGTTCCTCGAGCACTATGTGCTGGCTGTGTTGCTAGTTTTCTACTTACATGTAGTTTACAAGATGGCGCTATATGACATCAAAGAACTGTGAATTCTGCATCACATTTAATAAGCTGCACAACAGGATGAGAAACTGGATGGACGAGAATTGCGTTGTTCCAGTTTTAGGTTGCCAAAAGTCGATTCTGTTGGTAGATTTGGGGATAGTTTTAGGAGATTGGCCACATTCGTCTACTCGTGTACTGGCTCTCAGATACAGTGAGTAACAAACCATACAGATGTAGCTTTCAAAATTAATTACGTTCAACGTCAGTTATTCAGATTCCCAGTTTCCAGAAAGCTCTATAAATAAAAAAAATAAAAATAAAAATCAGGAAAAAAATTCAATACATTGTTAATATGAAGAAAAATTTTATAAGGAAAAAAAAGAATTCCATATGGTTCAAACTTAAATAACCCTTTTATAAACTTTTAAAAAAGTACATTCCCTGAATCTACAAGCAAGCTATGGAATATATTATATTTGTAGATTTTTCTAGAATTATCTCATAATTTCAATAACCTACATTTAATCACAAAAAATTGTAATGGAAGCGTAGGCTTGGCTGGCCGTTGACACAATCAATCAAAGTTTTCTGGGTGTGGGACGACATTGTAATTCTTTAAGAGTCTCCCCAATTCTGATTGGTGTGCATTTTAAACTAGGAGAGGCCACATTATAGATTAAGAATAGCATCTGCATTCAAATTGATTATACAAAAATATGTACTTTTCATGTACCGTCTAGATACCAACGTTATCTGTCTTAAATAGTAAGAGGCAGATAAATATCAAACTTTTAATATATATATGAGTCACATAAATTAAAATGACTCACATAAAATGTTTTCATTGAACTAGCCCAGTTTTGGAAAACTTTATGCTTAAGCCCTTGCACAAGCATGTGTAGACTATTAAAATATGAATATGGGAGGAAGGAAGTGAGAATTATCAAACAAGCGTGGACGCTATTATAGATATTCATAGTTCTACAGGCAAAGGGTTTCCTGCAACGAGAAGCAGCTACAGCCCTAAAAGCATTACACGAAGAAAAAGACTCCTCTGCAAGCAGAGACTCTGTCACTGAATAATTAAAGCTTTTGGCACAACTTAACTCGCGAAAGGACCAATTAAAAGTAAGATAAACGGATCTGAATTTCGCTTTAGAGGGAGTCACTTACGCCATATTAAGGATTCACCGAGTTCGCGTTAAGTTAACATGAGACGCGCGGAGCTACTAGCTCTCAAGGGACGAGCGGAAACGCATTTGAAGACTCTGTGATGCCCAGGAAAACCAGAGATAACGCGCAAGCACTTCGGGCTTGAGTCCTTTGCAGATTTTTTTGCAAAGGCAAAGGTAAAAACACTTTCAACTTTGGTCTATATTTGGCTGCTATTTTTGCAGTGGTACCAAAGATCTCACTCTTATTGTAGGAACTGTACGACCATTCCATGCCACATACATTTTTGCACTGGGATTCCGTGTTGAATGTAAAAAAATCGTAGATATGGTAGCAAAACCGATTAACGATATCCATACTGTTAATAACCGAATTACTGAGATAAGTAAATATACGTGAGGTAAGCTGAACATTCAGAAACTGTTCCAGCTTGTGTATAAAATGTATGAGACAGACTTCAAGAAATAATAATCTCCATTCCAAAAAAATCGAATCCATACATGTAGGAAAATTACAAAACTATCGGTTTAATAAGTCATTGTTCAAAATTACTAACAAGAATTATTTACAGACGAATGTAATAACTGATGTAATTCGACCTCGGGGATGATCATTTTGGATTTAGGAGGAATATAGGAACACATGAGGAAATACATTACGACTTAGAAGGTAGGTTACGGAAAAGCAAACCAACGTTTCTAGCTTTTGTAATTTTGGAGAAAGCTTTTGCCTATGTTTTAGTGGCATACATTATTTCAAATTCTGATGGTAGCAGGTGTGAAATATAGGTAACGAAAAGTTGTATACAACTTGTACAAAAACCAACAGTTATGAGTCGAAGGGCATGAAAAGTACGCAGAGGTTGGGAAGGATGTAAGACAGGGTTATAGCTTTCCCCAATGTTATTCCATCTGTATATTGACCATGCTGTAAAGGAGTGCAAAAGAGATATTCGCAGCCGAGCGGTCTGGAGCGCCATGTTACTGATCATGCGGCCTCCCGCGTCTGGGGTTCGAATCCCCCCACGTGTGTGTTGTCCTTAGGTTAGTTTAACATAGTTTAAGTAGTTCGTAAGTCTAGTTCTTATGACCAAAGTAGTTTGGTCCCACAGAATTACAAACATTTGTAAAAATTCGCAGAAGGAATTGAAGTTTCGGAAGAAGAAATAAAAACTTTGAGGTTTGTCGATGACATAGTAATTCTGTCAGAGACAGCAAAGAACCTGGAAGAGCAATTAACTGGAATGGGTAATGTATTGATGAACATTAACAAGTGTAAAACAAGGGTAATGGAATGTAGTGTCAGAAAATCAGGTGATGCTGAAGGAATTAGATTAGGTAATGAGACAATAAAACTAGTAGATGAGTTTTGTTATTTGGGTAGCAAGTGTGATATCCCTGGCCTATGGCCACTTCACATTTCTGGCCGCTGGCCGTTTCTTTGCTAACATCATGTCTTAAACGCGGAAGAGAGACAGAAGTGCAGCATATGTTGAAATGTGGGGTGGGGAGCAGTAGCATATGGTATTTCCCGTGGGAAAGTCCGCCTATGTTACTGGTGCTCTCCTCGCATTGGCTGCTGCATTTCACGTCACGTGTTTTCTTTTGAAATTACTTTTGTTTATTATAAACTAAATATTAATTATTCAGAGCTGAGAATTTGTAATAAATATCTCTCAAGGACAGGCTAGGTTTTGGCAGTTTAAAAAGTTTAAGGTGCCTTCTCTTATTGTAACAAGAGAAGAGCGATTTTGCAGAAGGCGCGCGACGGCCCTATTTTGGCGCGAAATAGAGCGTCAGGTGCCCTCTCGCAACGCGCCGCAGTTTCAGTCTCGAGCTGACCACTATACGCGCCGGTCATGAGTAAAGATTTGTGTAATAGTGATAACAGTCGAGGTCTCAACATGAACTACGGGCAACATAGGCCGTTTCGTATTAACAATAGCTATTCATGTTTTATTATTTAATTAATAAATGACATCCCTGAAAATTAAAAAATCTCGCCAGTCGCTTCTTATGCTTCCATCATACAGAACTTATTTTAGCCTCAGTTGTATGCTGTAGAAGAACCAACGACCTGTGTGCTGTCTTCTTCGGTCGGGACACAACTATAGAAGACAACAGGTTAGTCAGAACTCTATGCTTTCCATAAAGACTTGGACAGCAAATACGGCACCTCGTGCGTACTGTAGGGCGGTACAAACGCACACTGCTACGCAATAGCAACCGCAAGGATGTGGAGGTTTTACGGGACTTGTGGGAGGAAGCAGTACTAACTTCTTCGTCCGCAAATAAAACCCTAGGAAGCTTGTACATGGCATCCCTGGTGGGGATGAACATTTCGGTACGAAATAAACAGATACAGTGAGGCGATCGCGAACTGTTAGATATCAAGAATTTTACAAATAAAGTGACCGTTAGGCAGTTAATGTACACGAGTGAAGCAAGTGCAAGTATTGAGTTCGCGGTCCATTGGATTACGTAACTTCAAGAATCGACGATCTACAGAACGGCGGCGTCGCAACACTTCACCGGGCACGTCGACAGAACAGCCACGCTCAGCGCCATAGCAGACAGAAGAGGGGTGCGGCGCCTGAAAGGAACGGCCGTAAACATCGCCAGCAGCGCCAGACGACGACTCCATCTATTAGTGGAGCTACAACCACCAGCCCTCACGTCGCAACAACTGCACATCGTGACACAAGAAAACACGGGAGTAAGTGCCAACTCCTGTAAATTATAAATAATTGTGTATATCTGTTAATTAAATTTGAAAATTAAAAACTAGCGTAAAAAGTAAATTAGAGATGGAAAAAGTGGGAGATAACAGGTATTATCTCAGAAGTAGGAACGAAGAATGTGTTCAAAATACAGGTAATGATCATTCAGGTCAACAACTTCAGATGCAGGGTGACAATATCAGTCCATATTTTGTAGCGAATATGAGTGATTGCAATTTAATATTGTCCAGGATATGGATGTTAATCAGATCAATAGCACACATAATGAAGAACAAAGTGCTGTTGAAAATGTCGTAAGTGACGTGCAGAGAGATACACAAGTTTGTCAATCTGTCGCTCCTAACCATACTGACGTGGTAAATCTGGATGCAGCTGTCAGAGAAAATGTGTCTGGCGCCTGCGTAATAAAGGAGCAGAAGGACATATTAACTGACAGAAGCCATAGCACAGATTCAGCTGATACATTGCCAGTAGAAAGTAGTGGAGAGAAGGAAACTGGTATTAACAATAATATTATATCAATGCTGAGCGATATGTTAGCTAAATTAAATCAAAACATGCTTGCTAAGTTAGATAAAAGCATTAATAAGTTTGATCAAAACAAAGAAGAACAAAATAAGTTGGTGAATGAAATTAAAACAGAACAAATACAAAGCATAAATAAGTTGGCAAACGAAATTAATGCAAAATTTTATCAAAACAAAGAAGCACAAAAACAAAGCATAAATAAGTTAGCAGAAAAACTTGACCAAACCATTGAAAGATTAGACCGTGTGATAGAGGAAATACGTACACCAATGGCTAGTGTAAATAATAAATTCCAGGGCTTAGAAAACAGGGTAATTAATAATAAAGAAAAAACAGAAAAGTGTTTTAAACAATTAGATTTGTAAATTTGTAAAAATGACATTGTGCACAGGGTGGACTCTGAAGTAAGCAAAATTAACGAAAGATTACAGGTTAATAGTGACACGCTGTATACTGTTACAAACAAGGTAGAGTGTTTGAGAAAGGAACAGGCTAGCGTAAGTAAAACATGTAAAGATGGATATCTGTCACAGCAATCAGACATCGAAAAAATGAACAGAAATGTAGCGTTAATTGACAATAAAGTGTCGCAGGTAGGCACACCATGTACAAGTAATGCAAATGCACCTCACAGTAAATTAACAGAGATCGAGCAGAAACTGAATAAGCTGCCCGATTCAGGTGATTTAGTAGAAAATATTAGCACCATTGAAAATGAACTTGGGAGAAAACATGAAGCGTGGGTGGAACAAGAACGTAAGAAAGGTAACACAGTTGATGTTGCAAATAATACTTATTCATACAAATTTCACAATTTTTCAAAGACTGGTAATGTACATCCTATTGCTTTCATCAGGCAGTTCGATGGTGTTATTCCTAATAACAAAACATGAAAATCGTTGTGTGTAGATTTGTAGGTGATGGAACTTCGTGGGGAACAGCAGCTATAAACATTTGTAAAACCCATCAGCAGTTTGTCACTGCATTTCTCAACCAATATTGGTCTGAAAGTACACAAAATAATATACACACTGAAGGCCGCATGAAAGACTACAAATTTAAAGTCAGGCCCAAAATAATTGATGAACTTGTTCAGAAGTTTACATGGAGTCAAGATATTAATAAGCATGGACTTGACTGCTAGCTTCTGGCAAATACAGCTAAAAGAAAATTGTTGCAAATATACCGCTTTTACATACGGAAGAAGGTGTTGTCAGTTCAGAGTGTGGTCTTTTGGTCTGAAAATATCAACATCTGCCTTCATATGCAAATAGATACATGTACCTCGGGGGGAAATAGCGCTCTTTGCTTTGCCAGGTAACTGACGCCTACCAGGTACCCTAGTTAACTAGCAGCTTACTTCCTTTCCTTTCACGCTGTTAGTTCTTCCTCTTACTATTCGCCGGCCGCGGTGGCCGAGGACTGAGGCGCTCCAGTCTCGGTCTGCATGGCCACTACGGTCGGGGGTTCGAATCCCCCCTCGGGCATGGATATTTGTGCCGTCCTAGTTCGTAAGTAGTTCATAAGTAGTTTGTAAGTTTAGGGACTGATGACCCAGTAGTTAAGTCCCATAGACTTTACAAACATTTGAACATTTTCTTACTATTCAGTCTGAACTCTTTTCTATCGTCTTTACTTTCTTCTCTATCCAAATACCAGACTGCACGAAAACACTAATTTAGACGAGTAAATAAAAATAGGATTTGACATGAGTTAGCAGGAATATGAGATTTACAGACTTAATACGTACTGAATTTAGCTTAAAGCGAGTATGTAACAATTATGGAGCACGGTAAATATTGTAACTCAGCAGTAAACATCTGCTTAGCACGAGTTACCTTTACAAAGTTAAGTGGCAGTCACAGATCTTCTCAGAACGAAACATAACACTGAAAATAGCTGACTACATTATTGAAGGATTATTTATTTATTTTATTCCAATACTGTTTACTCTGATTTTTATAAGATAATATATGACGCTGAGAAGAGGACGGCGCAACAACAGGTGGGTGAACTCAGTAAAAATGGCTGTTGGACATAGGCAATGTAAAACATTATGAATGGTATGAGGAACGATGTGTATGGTCTGCTATGTGTAGTTTTAAGCAAGTATTGAGAAGGTGATAAGTAGGGTCAAGTATAGGTGACTGATAAATTCGGCCTGGAAATAGGCTCATAATTAAGAAGGCAGTAAGGTGGTAAGTAGAGTCAAGTACAGGTGACTGATAAATTCGGCCTGGAAATATTCTCATAATGAAGAAGGTAGTAAGGTGGTAAGAAAGGGTCAAGTACAGGTGACTGGTGGATCCGGCCTGGAAGTCGACTCATTATAATTATATATATGGTATTTCAGGCGGCAGTAAAGTCGTCATTTGTATAATATTGAAAATAGGTAGGGGACGCAGTGTGTGCCTCACTCTACATTTTTTAAATTAGAAATACACAGTAGCAGAAATGGCATCATTTTTTGAATACATTTGTCCTATGATCTTACACATACACATCTATGAATATGTATATCTATAAATTATATGCTATTTTTGACCTGTTTCACCTCCACATAAACCTCAGGAAATAATAACACATCAGAGCGACAAACATCATATACTATGGAAAATGTATATCATACATAACGGAATTTCACGATCAGCTGTCAATGAAAGCAATGATCTGTCAGTCGGAATTATATTTGGCCTTTATGCAGCAAATAGTTTCTGTTGATTTCTGTGATCTGCATTTTGCATTAAATATTAAGCATTATGACGAGCTATATGTAGGCTATTACATTGAATATAAACGTGGCATCTGTTTGCCAAAAGTACGGTGTTAAATATTAAACATGGTATGTTGCCAATTGTAATATGGGAATAGAGGTAACATGATATGTTGCAATATAGAGTATTGTCAATGAATGAAGGGTCAGTGACCCAATTAGAAAACGGATATATATGGCTTCATATATCTTAAAGCGTGTCACGAAAGATAATTAAATTTAAGTTTATGACAGAATAGATAACTGAAAAATATGAGAAAGGTCAATGACCTGAAAAAGAAACTTAAACTTGATCGGTAATTACTGACCAATATGTTTATTATTCTTGATTCAATATGCAAAATGTCTGCAATGATTTGATTTTATAAAAGTATTTGTATGTATAAATTTTTTGTACCACTTTATGTATATCCTTTGTATGTACAAGCGTGTGAAGCCAGCAGTGTAGTACAGTGTAATGAGATATGTTATTAAAAGTATAAAGTCACGAGTGCCTAGTGTTGAATTTGCACTCAATGCGTGTGTCAAAATTGCAAAGCCGAAAGTGAGTAGGCAATTCAATTAATAAAAAGAGAAAGTGTTGAGAGGCTTGGAGGACGGCATTATGCCGATATAAGTGATAAATGGTCTCGTGCCAAAAATAGTTTCATTTGTTTTGTCAACAATCGGAGTTGTGGTGGTGATTTTGATGGACGGCAATGCGCCGAAAGTTAGTAATTTTATGTAAGGCAGTATACTATGTGTTGTGGTGGTATTGATGGACGGCAATGTGCCGAGAATAGCAAATACGGCACCTCGTGCGTACTGTAGGGCGGTACAAACGCACACTGCTACGCAACAGCATCCGCAAGGATGTGGAGGTCTTAGGGGACTTGTGGGAGGAAGCAGTACTAACTTCTCCGTCCGCGAATAAAACCCTAGGAAGCTTGTACAAGAAGTAAAGAAGATGTAAAATGAGTTTCTGAAGAAGCGAAATTTGTTGACATCGAAAATTAATCTACATGTTAGGAAGTCCTTTCTGAAAGCATTTTTCTGGAGTGTATTATTGAACAGCAGTGATACGTGGACGTTAAGGAGTTCAGACAAAAATGTGACAGAAGCATTTGAAATGTGCTGCTACAGACGAATGCTAAAGATTAGTTAGGTAGACCGTATAACTAATGGGAGGAAGGGATCTATTAGTGGGACACACTCTAAGACTCGCGTAATCGTCAATTTAGTAACGGAGGGAAGTGTGGTGTAAAAATCGCAGAGAGAAACCAATAGATCAATACAGTACGAAGGTGTACGAAGATGTAAAATGAGTTTCTGAAGAAGCGAAATTTGTTGACATCGAAAATTAATCTACATGTTAGGAAGTCCTTTCTGAAAGCATTTTTCTGGAGTGTATTATTGAACAGCAGTGATACGTGGACGTTAAGGAGTTCAGACAAAAATGTGACAGAAGCATTTGAAATGTGCTGCTACAGACGAATGCTAAAGATTAGTTAGGTAGACCGTATAACTAATGGGAGGAAGGGATCTATTAGTGGGACACACTCTAAGACTCGCGTAATCGTCAATTTAGTAACGGAGGGAAGTGTGGTGTAAAAATCGCAGAGAGAAACCAATAGATCAATACAGTACGAAGGTTACCGTTCTTATTCAGAGATGATAGGAAGGCGTGGAGTGCTGCATCAAATCAGTCTACGATCTGAAGACCACAACAACAAAACCAAGCCGTACACATAGGCTGTCATTATTGAAATGCCTGATTTTCGGTAGGTCTCATACATCGTTAACTACATTGTGAATTGAACATCAAAAAAACACCCCGGTATTAAAGCGAACCAAAAAACTATATTTTTAATTGAAATCGGTGAGGTCAATTCTGAGTTTTAGCGAGACTAACGCACAGCAATATAATACATAACAACATTAAAATTAAATTAAATACATGGAAAATATAAAAACTCGATTATGCCTTATGTAAAACTGGAAAAACAGGGTAATGCTAAATAAGTTGTAGCTTCAAGGGAACGTTCTAAAACGAACATAATAATAATAATTGCGTATGTCTCAGTGACCTAATGCAAGTTTCTCGATTCGACTCCACTTCGTGCCTTAATATGTTCCAAAAACTACCTCCGTTATCAAGCCCGGTGTAGGGGACTCACAGTTTCACGTAAAATCCATACCATGTGTAGTTTCTGATGTCTCGTGACATAGTCAAGAGGTAAAAGCGAGGTTGAAACTCAAAGTGAAGAAATTCGTGATCCTAGCGGGTTTCGAACCAGTGGCTTTTTGCTCTCCAACCTAGCACTGAGGTTAGCCAAGATTTGACGTTGAAGAATTGCGCCCTTTATTGAATATTAACCCAGAGTACACAAAAATATTCCATTTGCAATAAAAATTTATGGGGATAAAAACTATTCAATTTAACCTGACAAATCGAAATAACCCTAAAACTGCGCATCGCACACAAAAATGCCCCAGACAAAAAATGAATATCTTTAAGGGTGACATCTACCTGACCTGCTGACCTGAAATCATACCACCACCCCCGCCCCGTGACAGGGGTGGGAGGAGGGGGGGGGGGACAATTTCTAAATCTTAAATACGAACACCCCTTTTTATGGCAGATACTAACTCGTCACCAAAGTATACCTACGGTTTGCTCAGCACATCATTGTCCATTCGTGAGGGATGGCGCTGTATTCGTAAAAAAAATGTGGTTTCCAGCTATTCTCGAGATATTACCCTTTACATTTAATAATACAGAAACTCCTGCTTAATTAGTCTTAAGAAACGTACCTAGCGACACAAGTGAAGCCCTCATCCCTACGTTCTGTTGAGAGATCGTAAAGGGAAGTCCGACCGCATTGCGCGGACTTTAATCGTAAGTCGTAGTACACCGTATGGCTGCAGCAGCGCTGTCTATTACACCGCCATGTACCACGTAATACCGTGATAAAAATTTAACAGTCAACAGATGGTGCAACCTATGCTATTCTTTCAACAGAGCTGCAGTAATTTTCTTTTGTGGGTATTTTTCTAGTGATTCTAAGACAATTCACCGCCTCAAATTATTATTTTGTCAATTCCATCACAGCGCCACGGCTAGAAGGAGTATATACTAAGCTCCATTGCGTTTCTTGTCTTACATTTCTGAAATAGGACATTTGTCTACTTTACCTTGCAATATTTTCGGAACGTATGATACATCGTATTTAACCGATTACAGCGTCATCTACCAAGAATAGTTTGTAAGTCTAAGAAAAGCAAACAACACACGCAAACAGAAAAGTTACTTCCAGTAGATAAGTGGATTGAAAACTTGATTGATAGAAAATACTTAAGTGACTCCGAGCTATTCCTTTCAGTTTTTTAAGTCGTTGTTTTTACTTTAATAACATTGTACAGGTACTTAAATATCACTCTCACTTTGATAGCTCTATTGAGGCGAGCTTCTACGAATTTCAGGATTCCCTGAAAGGTCTGATTTTGGGCCTCTGTATTTTTTCAATGTCTGTTGTTGTTATAATTATATGATTATTATATCATTATACGATTATATACTGTGCCATTGTCGGCCTTTAGTCCGGCAAGAAAAATACGAAACATCTATTCTGCTTGTCAAAACGCTTCCAGCAACACATTACTGACTACAATTACCGATGAATGCATCCCAAATTTCACGAGTAGGAGCACGTTTACCAGTTTCCCTTTGCTCTGCTCCTGTTTGGGTACAGTCAAATTGCAAGGCTGCAATAATAAACAAGATTCTCTTGACACTCATAGTAGCCCGGAGGATCTCTCTACCGTACCGTATGATACAAAAAGGTTAGAAACATCTTCGTTTACAGTTTTGTCCTCCTTAATCCTCCAACCAATCATCTTCGTTCCCTTGTTTCAATACACTTGCCAGGTATAACGGTCCTACCACTGCTTTGATTTCAATCATATTGACATCACTCACAAATGATTGCAGAGGTTCTTTATCTGACGGATATTGACATTTGAGTGATTTACTATAATTTGTAGCTTGGTGTCAGCGGAGCATAATTGCCAAGTACCTAAAATGTCATTGTAACGGACATCCTTTGCAGCTCCACGAACGCGCGGCAATCTGATAACAATGTTATGCCCACATGTACGTCCAAGTGGAAGGGGATTCTTGCTCCACTTGAAACATTTATTCCTCCCGTAGAATTAGTCTGTTTTACAAGTGGGCGCCTCGTTGACATCAGTTTCACCTGAGGATGATATATAACCAGGTTCCTCTACACCATCTGAGATTTCCGAGGCATATTGAAAATAGCTCAGTCTACGTTAGGTCTTGGGGCGTTGCTGCATCAAGGTTTTGCTTCTGCCGAGGGCCTGAGGTGGTGGGGGAATGTTTCACTGATATCACTGAAGGTGTGGCTATCTAGTTGACGGTGCATTACTTCGTCTGTCATAGGATTCCTTCAAGCTATGGCACCTTAACTTCTGCAAATGTTACAAAATAATAATAATAATTATCCAAATCTATGCTATTTAATACAATTTATTCAAACATGACGTCCCCGTTTCGGCTTAAACTGACCTGCATTACAATGTGGGTGGGATATAGGTTGAATAAATAATTACGTTATAATATTACAATATGTACCATCTAGATTGCCTCATATACATCGGACAACTAAGGCTTCTGTATATTGACTGTAAAAATTGGTTGGTGATTTTATTTCTGATTTAATGGGCCCTTAGATGCTCAATATTTATTGTGCAACACTCGGTATTGCACAATAATATTAATCGCCTGAGAGCAGCATTGACCGTTTGCGCAATATATTGAAGGAGACTGCTGGGCTTCAAAAATATTGACGGTCGCTCAGTATCTTGCGCAATATGTTACATCGTGTAAGGGCGGTATTGTGCAATAAAGTATGGCTTCTGCTGCAACAATCTGCCGCTTTTGATGGATTTCGTATTAATACTTGTCCAGTACGAAAGTCTGCAAGGTAAATGAAACGGCGGGTTAAAGATAATCCCAAAACGTGTATTTTAAGGTAAGGAATGTAGAAGTAAATTATCACGAAGTGCGACGTCAATATATAAAACCCCTACCATTCGTTTAATTTGTGAACAGTTGTGCACACACGGCAATTCCCACCAAGATTTAGTGATATGCAGACGTGGTCACAACGAAAAGTATCGTGAATTCTACAGGAAAGGCAGTTGAAAGAAATCATCTGTTAAAGTGCATTCAAGTGAGTAGTTTCGTTATATGTTGAATACTTATTCAGTTATTAGCAGTAAAAACAATTGGTTAAAGTATTTCGTGTAGAAATATAGCACAGAACCTGTTTCTTCATTGTAGAACCTTGAATAATTTGTTTCAGAATTATATCCTGTACTACTGTATAAAGTAGCATACTCTCTTCAGGTTTACAAATCCCTGCCAGCACTGTGAAAAATTAAAAATGATGAGTACATTAACCGTGATTTAAAACATGAAGCCTACAGTATCCTCCTCTTTCTTCTTTCAGCACGTAGCAATCACAATCGCAATATATGCGAGAGCACCGTCGTGAAGCGCCGACATTTTCTCTACGGAGGCAGAACTGTAACTGTCAAGTCTTGGGCATAAATATTGCGCAATAAATATTGTGTCGTACATGGCCTCGCACTTTATCACAATATTATTGCTCAATAAATACTAAAGGTGTAAGGGCTCCTTAATAGACCGCTCGGATACTACACTGCGGGAATTCTGATTTAATAGTTTGACAATTGCAGCCACAATGCGGTATGTTTACATAGCATGTAGGCGTCGTATTCACGTTATTAGAAATTGTATAAACTCTGGAGGTATGTTAAGAGTGTGCTAAGAATTTGTAGGTGGTAACAACATGGACGCGTTTTTGTTGTTTTATTTTAAACGTATATATATATATATATATATATATATATATATATATATATATATATATATATATATATATATATATATTCCGTTTATTTCTTTAATCTAATATCCTGAGCTTATGTTTCGAAAGACTGCATAGGCATAGATGTTCAATTAACTGTTAGCTTGCGTTATCTATTGCTTTGCTGACCCTTACTACACAGTGGGCCCTATAGAATATAAAATGTTACAAAAGTTTAGGGCAATAAACGGGAGAAAGTTTCCTACAAAATATCCACCGTACTGGACCAAAACACTAACGGTAACGCTCTGGCATGGTCTCACACACCCCACACAGCTCCCAACTGACAAACCGTTTGGAACGAATTCAAAGTAATGGCGTGCACAGAGTCATCTATAGACCACTAGAGAATACCAAAACGGCCAGTGACAACTGTTGCCTAGATATAGAGGTACGTGTAGAAAAAAAAGTCGTGGGGTCTGTCGAACCCCACTGGACTAGTTAAGGGTTAACAGAGATTTTGGTCACCCCAAATTAATGGAAATGAAGACACCAAATGAAGAATTCCGTTACCGCTTTGTTAAAGAATGAACACTTTCAACAACCTCTGCACTACTGCTGAAATTAAGAGCATGGACTGAAGAAGCCACTATGAAATGTTCAAATGTTTGTTAAGCATAAGGGACTTAACTGCGGGATCATCAGTCCCTAAACTTATGAACTACCTTATACAAAAGACGATACAAACACCCATGCCCGAGGGGGAATTCGAACCCACGACCGTAGCGTCCGTGTAGACTGTGACTGGCGCGCCGAAGACTGCTCGGCCACTGCGGCCGACCAAGACACAATGACACATTGTAAATGCATTGCCCTATTGTCAGAATGGCAAGCTTTAACTATACAAAATATTTTATTGACAGGATAGCATTTCTACAAGGAATATTCCAAAGATTTGAGTATTGTGGCATCGTTTCCTTGGCTCGGCTATGAGGCGTAAATGAAACAGTATTTACACAAAAATACAGTTATTAGACAAACAAATCTGACATTATTCTTCCTGCAAATAAATAAAGTGCGTCGTCTACTGTCGTCAGCGGCATTGTTGAGGCTTGGCCGCGAAGTGCTTTTCACTACGTAATCTGAGCTGGCCGTCGAATCTAGTTCTGTTCCGAATTTGCGTTAAAAGGCCGTAAATCCTGCGGAATTACCTTGTGGCGGTGATGTGTGGTTTTCCCTTCTTCTTCGTTCAAAAGTGTTGTGCTTCAGCCAGATGTAGCGATGCGGGGTCGAAACGACGGTCTCCAGGCTGCAAGTCTTCGAGTGGCAGAAACTTTGACGGAGATCACAAGTGACTTCCACAACTCTGAGCACCGCACAGTGGGTCAAAATCCCAGAAAGCTGATCAAAACATACGGAGTTGTCGAATTTGTACCAAACTTAATCTATATCTATAAAAGTGAATGTCTGTTCGGTGTACGTTTATCACGTCTGAACCACAAGACATAAAGAGCTAAAAATTTGTCAGTTACTAATGTCTACCCGGGGAAGGTTTTAGGCACGGTTTTATGGCGATCTGATAGATATTTAGTAATTTGAAGAATATAACGCGAAGTGCAGAACAATAATTATTCTTTGAAAATATTTACTCTTTGAAAATGGTTTTATTGGTTGCATTGTTGCTTGAGGGTTGATAATGATAAAAGGATGGAGTATATTGGGATGGAATGTTATCGGTGTATATAAAATTCTACGTGTGTGTACAGCGAAAACTACAGAACGCAAACAAATGGTCTGTGTGTAATTGTTGTCTGAAGACTCCCGTTGTACACCATAGCAGTTCCATGCCGATAACTATAAGGGGTGGAAGATTTGGTGGTTGAAAGTCGTCAAATTATTAAAAAAAAATTCGGACTGAAGGCCAGCGATGACGTTTGCGACTCTATAGCAAGGAGGTTACATACAGCGAAACGTGATGCCACAGACCATACCTTTGGTCTATGCGTGCTACACTGTCTTAAGCTCTTTCTCTGTAAGGAATCGCATACGAACAAGGAAATATAAGAATAAATAAATACCACACTACTGAAAGACAGCTTATCTTTCATAATCAACCAACACACGAGCGGAGCCGCGGGTTTAAGCTAGTACGTAATGTAATGAAAGCAATGAATAACACCACCGTCCGCTGTATTTTTATATTGTCATTTACTGGCAACCAGTTTCGATAGACCACGCCTTCATCACCAGATCCTTAAAACAGGGCAAACTTCGTTTTCCTGCATTAAAAAAAACAACTGGTGTCACACGATCATGGAACAGTAAGGAGTAGCAACCGGGACTGATGACCCCGTAGTTAACCTCCATAAGCTTAACAAACATCTGAAAATTTTTCTGTCGTAGCTCAGTGGCTATAGCGTTTTCCTAGTAAGCAGGAGGTCCCGGCTTTGAATCTCATGCAAAGTACAAAATTACATTCAACGCGTCGTCTTACATTCAATATCTTCAACATTTGAACATTTTCTCACAATGTCTAATACATTTTTGTGCAAATTACGAACAGTAGAGTTGACTGTAACACTTTCTTGTACCTCTGTTATTCTTGATCTCCTTCCCGAACACTCTTATTGACGACCAGATTCCTCTACCTTCAACTCAAACTGCCACTACCGGTGGCTGCTCTTGATTGAAACTCCAGCTACTGCTGCTGCTACTAATGCTGCTACTGGTAGTATTGACGGTGGCGGTGTCTTCTTGGTCGTGGCATTTATTTCAAGGACCTGGATGGAGGTGAACGATTCAGGGTCGTTGTCTATTCTGTTCCATTGTACAGTTTCTAGAAATATCTATCGTCACGTTGCTCTGGAGGTCAATACACTAGGTTATTAGCTTCTGGTCACTTCGCTTCGAGATGTAAGAACAGGTCACGTCGATGGCCTAATCGCTGAATCATCGGCTTCCGCATCTGGAGAAAGCGATGGTCCCCTTGTCGCGTTCCGCCACACGAAAATAATCGGTGGAACAATGGCCCGATGAACCTGCAGAGTTATCAGAGCGAAGCACTTTACGAATGCTGTTGTACTCGCCTGTGCCTCAGAACTCAACAAAGTTTCATTTTCAGTTCACGTATTTTTCACTTTTCATTTATTACTGAATTTTATTTGACTAATTTATTTATATACCTTACTGCACCCAACATTCCTCCACCCTTCGGAAAAAATTCGTCCTCGAATTTATTATACAGACACTCGCAAACTGCCTAATTCACTCCACAGAACGTATTTACCCCAGTTGGTGTCGTCGACGGAACATTAAACCCTAATCTTACTTTATCTTAATAATACGGAAACTGAATGAAACTTTCACTCTGCAGCGGAGTGTGCGCTGATATGAAACTTCCTGGCAGGTTAAAAGTGTGTGCCGGAACCGGGATTGGAACCTGGGACCTTCGCCTTTCGCGGGCAAGCGCTCTACCGACTGAGCTATCCCGACACGACTCACGATGCCGCCTCACAACTTTACTTCCACCAGTACTTCGTTCCTACTTTCCAAACGTCGTCGGTAGAGCGCTTGCCCGCGAAAGGCAAAGATCCCAGGTTCGAGTTCCGGTTCCGGCACACAGTTTTAATCTGCCAGGAAGTTTCATATCAGCACACACTCCGCTGCAGAGTGAAAGTTTCATTCTGGAAACATCCCTTACGCTTTGGCTAAGCCATGTCTCCACCATATCCTTTTTTCCAGGAGTGCTAGTCTTGCATGTTTCGCAGGAGAGCTTCGAGCTTCTGTGAAGTTTGCAAAGTAGGAGGCGAGGTACTGGCGGAAGTAAAGTTGTGAGGCGGCATCGTGAGTCGTGTCGGGGTAGCTCAGTCGGTAGAGCGCTTGCGCGAGAAAGGCAAAGGTCCCAGGTTCGAGTTCCGGTTCCGGCATACAATTCTAATCTGCTAGGAAGTTTCGATCTCTATTCTACTTGGCTGTTGAACTTCAGTTGCCTGACTGTGCCAGTCATATTCATATGTTTCTTGGCAAATTCAAATATGGCTGCTATGAAGTTGTACAAGAAAACGAGAAGAAAATACGTTTTGATTACGCTGTCATATTAGCCTCTTACATCACGTATTGACATAAATTTCAAATCTAGAGATTAGCAAGCAATTCTTTGTCACGTAATGACTGATGTAAATTCGTGTGTCAAATTTAAACATGGCGGACAATGTGAAAACGTGTGGAAAACATATGAATGTGCTTATGTGCAGGCAAGCTGCAGTTCCGTGATCAGACAGCAGAGTTATACATCCACTGGTAGGTTCTCACACACCCCAGACTGCTCCCAATTGACAAACCGTATGGAATGAATTCAAAGTAATGGCGCGCACAGTCATTTACATACCACTAGAGAATATCAAAATCGCCAGCGTCATCTGCTCCCTGCGTATAGACGTACGTGTAGAAAACACTGTCCTGGGGTTGTCGAAACCTACTAGACCAGATAAGGGTTAACAGAAGTTTGGTCATCCCGAATATGTATGCGGATTTGTTTTTAAGGCAACGAATGTACTTCAGTTGTCGCCTACTCGTCTACGGGACATTAAGCCCTGATCTTTCTTTATCTCGTTCCGTCAGCTTCCACTAAAAGTCTCTATCCGAGCGATCTGATTTACGTATATTTTATCCGCGCCGCAGCCGCTCCTGGCCAGTCGACGCGTTGGCTGGGCCAGTCGTCGACAGAAAGCGCTGCGATCCGCAGGGACGGTCCGGCCACCCCCTCCCCCTCCCGATACCGGCTTTAATTACGCCAGTCACCCCCTGGCAGCGCTGTCAGCGGGGGTCCGCGCCCCGAGTTATTCCATTAGCCCCCCCCCCCCGCTCCCCCGCTACGAGGCCCGCTCTCAACTTGGGACTCGCCGTCTCAACTTGTCGCCGGTCCCGCCAGCGCCGCAAATGCAGTCGAGCACTCGCAGTGGATACCACACAGCAGGCCGCGACCGCACTCGTCAAACTGTCCGGCACATTCCCTCCACTGACACACGGCGACATTTCCACCCTCACTCCGCCTGTAGCCGTACAGATGAATGACAAGCGAAAATGCAAGTACAGTCTGTTGTTTTGCCGAGGGTTTAAGCAATATCTTATGCAAAAACTTCTCAATTAGTTGTAAGACAGCCCTCAGTCGCAGAGAAAAAGCGTATTAAAATTGTGTGCCGGAAACGGGACTCGAACCTGAGACCTTTGCCTTTCGCGGGCAAGCGCACTGCCGAATGTGCTATCCCGACACGACTCACGATGCCGCCTCACAAATTTACTTCCGCCAGTACCTCACCTCCTACTTTC
The DNA here is from genome assembly GCA_026315105.1 of Locusta migratoria. Taxonomy (NCBI): domain Eukaryota; kingdom Metazoa; phylum Arthropoda; class Insecta; order Orthoptera; family Acrididae; genus Locusta; species Locusta migratoria. The sequence goes on along the minus strand of CM048750.1, from coordinate 75,429,049 downwards.
CAAACTTCACAAAAGCTCTCCTGCGAAACTTGCAAGACTAGCACTCGTGGAAGAAAGGATATGGTGGAGATATGGCTTAGCCACAGCCTAAGGGATGTTTCCAGAAAGAAACTTCACTCTGCAGCGGAATGTGAGCTGATATGAAACACGCTGGCAGATTAAAATTGAGTGCCGGAACCGGGACTCGAACCTGGGACCTTTGCCTATCGCGGGCAAGCGCTCTACCGACTGAGCTATCCCGACATGACTCACGATGCCGCCTCACAACTTTACTTCCGCCAGTACCTCGCCTCCTACTTTCCAAACTTCAAGCAAAGTTGTGAGGCGGCATCGTGAGTCGTGTCGGGATAGCACAGTCGGTAGTTCGCTTGCCCGCGAAAGGCAAAGGTCCCAGGTTCGAGTCCCGGTTAAGAAAAAAATCAAATGTTTGTATAGCTTATGGGACTTAAATACGGGGTTATCAGTCCCTAAAATTACAAACTACTTATGAACTAGCTAACACTAAGGACGGCACAAATATCCATGCCCGAGGGGGGATTCGAACCCCAGACCCTAGTAGCCGTGGAGACCGTGACTGGAGCGCCTCAGTCCCCTCGGCCACCGGGGCCGGCTCCCGGTTCCGGCACACAATTTTAATCTGCCAGGAAGTTTCATATCAGCGCACACTCAGCTGCAGAGTGAAAGTTTCATTCTGAACTGTAATTATTTTATGTTATCTCTTTTCAGACATATGGTTCCTACAATAAATCAATTGCTCAAATATAACACAGGAAGTTTCAGTCAATCTCATGTTGATTACATGTAACACACATGGGCTCTTTAATAAGGTGAGCCTGACATCTAAAATTGTTGCACTTCACACTACACTTGCGCATAATAGTTCGCGATCGGGAGCGCTCACTGTAGTTAGCGGCTCTGCCGCGAACTAGTTCATTCTTTTAGTTCGTCCGCTCCCAGTGACGGCTGAGGGCGTGGTCTCCGCATGCAGGTGGAAGGAGAAGTTCCCCCATCTAGCTGTTTCATGCGCTTGCTGCTTGAGCCGCTAACGACATCACGCAAACCAAAAGAAACAGTTTGTGGATAAATTCTCGCGTTTAAGTTTAGAGTTATCTCTATATCTTGGCATTATGTAATTTATTAGTCAGATATTGCAGAGTGCAGAATACTTCAAAACAGAAATATGAACTATGTAATATAGCAGACAGACGCTCACCTCGAAATGGCTCTCATCAGCAGAAGGCAAACACGTGATTTTTAATTCTGCTGCGCGCCCTCTCGCTATTGCTCGTCGGTCTTCGGAAAAAAATCAAAGTAGCTAAGAAACGAGATACGTTTGGCATAATAGTTCGCGACCGGTAAAGCATGTTTTAGTTCGCTATGCGAGGGTGAAAGTTTGGGGTGAGAGTTTAAATTGGGAAAGTTTAATTTTTAAAACTCACAACCACCAACTGCGAACCATATTTCTAAACATGCAAAAACACTGGAACTGTGATTGCTACTGTTTGACTCGTTTTCTAGGGGATGCATCTAATAAAGTAAGTTCATGTGAGAAAAGGGTGTACTAACTACTATTTTTGAAAACACGTGAAAGTTCACTTTATGTTGTTTATTACACCATATTAGAACCCTGTGGCTGATACGTCTGTACGTCGACACATTTATCAAATAAAGTTAAAGCTCGTGAGCCCCCAGGCAAAATGAATATTTGTCGCAAATTGTTTTCACACCATGTGCCTGTCTCAAACAGCGTTTATGTTCATGCCTATGTGACGACACGTGTTACATTAACAAAACACAGTCACTTTAATTTAGTGCGATGCACACCTTGTTCCACCGGCTAAATATTCACAACACACATTAGCACTTGATTCAACTTGGTGCAGTCTACGACGAGCAACCACACGCGGCTATTCCACAAATCTATAACCTCCACCTCGAGGTCCACATGCCGACTGTGCAGAGCGACGCCACCCGGCCAGCTACACCACTCGCTCCCGACCCGTCACTTCCTGGGCCGCGCGCGCGCCAAAAGCCCAACTGCCGGGTTCTTTCCCTACGTCATCAACTTCCCCATGTGAGCTGTTCTAACCGACTTCCAACGTACAGCGCTCAGCCAATACATTTCTAAAACGTTACTTAAAATCAAAATAATTACACTACACATTAAACAAATGTCTTCTTAGGTTTTTATATTGGGATAAACATCCTTTGTACTATTTATTATAATCGTGCAATTTCTTATATTACAGATAAGTGATTTAATTGAATATTTCAAGATAAAATACACAAGATTAATTGAAAATAAAATGAGAAATAGTTAATATATTATTTTATAAACAAACATTGCCATGCTAGTTGTATAACTGTCTTGTATTCATTGGTAATTTATTACTTTTCATATAATGAAATTATGTTTTCAGTGTCAAACATATTACGCCAGATGTGACTATATCAGCTAATGTATTGTTTATTTATCAACAGGCTATTTTGTAATGAGGGCCTTAAAGGTTCCTAACTGCATCGTATTACTTCAAATGCCAGTAGTATTACAATATTTGTGCACTGCACTGTGCCTGGCACTCGCCATTGTCCCTCTCTCCCCTCACCGGAAACGAGCCTGGAAAATCCTAAGCTGGAACAAGCCACCAACGTCAGCCTGCTCGCCGCCTCCCCTCAGCTACAAGCACACAGCAAATCTCAACGTGGAGAATTTCTGCCTATGGCCTAACTATAAATGTTGTCACCCAACTGCGTACATACATTGCTACCATAATTATTAAGATTAAAATTGTGTAACATTTGGAACATTGGCGTGGTCAATGTTTGCGATGAACTTCATACTGTTTAATTACAAATGCTATTAATTACCAATATTTCTAATGGGCGGTAATCTCACAGCTACCAATTGCACATATTTTAGTGCGCGACCGATCGCGCATGTTTTAGTTCGCGACCGATCGCACATATTTTATTTCGCGACCTGTAGCTCTCCTTTTAGTTCGCAGCTCGGCCGTGCAGGAGGTCGCTCTTTTTAGTTCGTCCGCTCTTTTTGGTTTTTGCTACCGCTACTAAAAGAGCTCTATCTTTTTTTATGACAGCTTTCTTATATAATGGGCCAGTGACATTGGTGACAAAGGGTTTCGACCTTTACATTCTGTTCACAGGCAGTAAACTAGTTTTGTAGCTAATTAATTCTATACGGGTTCGTGACTTTACAATGTTAGTGTCGTTTATACGACGTTATCCTCAACATTCTACCCGGCGAGCCGTCAACAGTAACAAGCGAAAATGGCACGCACTTTCTAAAGTGTCAGGAGGAAACTGGTACAACGTAAGAAGACATGCAGTACGGAGTACTCTTCTACCGGCTTCCTCGAGGACAACGCAATACTGAGGACTCTGACTCGTTGCGGGAAAGAGAGGGGAGGATGTAACGTCCACCTGAAAGTTTAATATTGTTTTTTTAGAAATTTCATTGGAACAGCAATGTGCTGATTTCTTTGGCGCAAAGGTGTACCTTTGCTTGAGCAAAGAGGTATGTGTTAATCTTCACGAAGCAGTGAACAGTATCTACTTATCTTACGTAGGATACCAATTGTAATGATTGTAATTAGGTTTTGATTCTAGCTTTGTTCTTGGAGTCGTATGGTCAAATTTGACAAAAGAGCAAGCTATGTAATCGATTGAAGGAACATTATTGTATTAATGAAGAATAGCAGAGGTCTTTATCATGTGTAATAGTGTAATGATATTTCGTACTGATCAAAATAAAAAGATATTTAAAGTATAACGCTTTTTATTACTTATTAGGCTTATCACCTATCTGACTATTTCTGACAATATGTCACAGCCACCAACGAAAGAACAATCAATGAGGATTACGCGAACACGTAGCCAGTTCAAAAGCTAAATTGAGTGAAATAATAATATTTCATTTCAGGACATTTAATAAATAATAATCTTTAACTGACTACTGGAGCTGAGTAAGTACAGACTGGAGACTATGAGGATACATGTACGTATCATTACGTGTGTTGTGGGTAATGTTTGTAATGTTTTCTGGCTGGAGTGTGAAAAATGTTTGTATCCAAGAAAGAGTTTCATGTTCCTTTAAAAAGGAGTTCTGGGCATTTCGTTGAAGGACATATGTCAGTGAATATTACGTTTCATGTTGTTTCCAATGCGATTCATTTTTACTAAAAGGCAATTAATAGTGCGATAAATCATTGACTACAATAGTGAAAGAACAGCTGATAGGTGTGACCATATGAACTTCCGGGATTTGACAAGGTGCACAGGAATTAAAATTAAATGCGGTTAATTCCAGCAGTAGGTTAGAACTATATTTGGAACAGCGGATGTGTAACAAGTGTCACACTTTAAATACACCACTTGCTATCACAGAAAATAATTACTTCCCAATCCTAAAACAATTTCACAGGTTTTTAAACTTGAATTTGAGTCATTAACTTGTCAGCTTGCATACGGATATACGCATATATATTTACATACATAAAATTATAACACACACACACAGACACACACAAAAACACACACACACACACACCAGCCTAGGTAACATCACAAGGAGTAGGGTAAAGAGAGACAGATTAACAAATAATGAGAACTGCAAAGCCACAAGTTTTTGCACTATGCTGCAGAAATACGAAATTCCCCTATGGGGTACTGTATACCCCAGCGCGCCCGCTCGAAGATTAAGGCTTATATGTTATTTCTATCACGTGACATTCAATTTTAGCAGATGAATGCACTCTTACTATTGGCGAAACCTAGATAAACTACACTTTATTTCTGCGACTGAAGGCTATCTTACTACCAATTGAAATCCTAAACAGTCGCCGAAGAAACGCAGCCATGTTAAAAAAAAAATTGGAAAAACGTCTGTTAATAAGAAATACATTTGGAGACGACTGTATCCTCCTGCAAGTGTCAGAACGACTCGCCTCCTGGGATTATTCGTGCACGTCATTCGCCTAGTAGCTCTGCTGGCCATTCTCACAAACAGTCTAAGTTTACATCATCATTTATTGAGATTCAATTCCATTTCATGTATCGGTGTGCAACACGACCACAATATGATTAATGCAACACACATAATAAACAGCGTCGGTCGTAATCCTTGCTTTATTAATGGCAAATGGATTTCAATCACAGAGTGACCATCAACAGTGCAGTTCATGGAGCACTGAGATGAAGTTGGTTACAGCTGGTACAAGTTTAAACTTGTACCTGACACAGTGAACAGTAAAATGCATATCAACTTACTAATATGTGTATTCCTTAATTTTGTTCAATATTGCCAGCGATACTTCCGCGACTGTTGTTCTTCAGTAAAATAAAATGAACTCGCCTTCAGTCACAAAATTGTTTTATTGCACACAATGCTTTTCGAGCCGTATGATATTTTTATACATGTTTAAAGGCCTGGGCCTGACACTCTTCATTTTAGGAACCGAAATTTATTTAAACTGTTACCTCCACAGCAATAGGCAAAGCATTTGATACCAATCAAGAGTTACTTGTTTTGGGCATTTGCAACATTGCTAGTGCATTTGTTAGAAGCATGCCAATTTCTGGATCTTTCACTCGCACAGCTTGTTAGTTAAGATTTTCTCTTTTACTGTTTATTCCTCATATAGCGTTGAAATCCACATGGTTTTATAGCATCATTTATGGTTGCTCCACGTGCTTCCATCGCGTACTAGAATGTTACTGTTGTCATTTGGTGTGTAGATGAGGCTGTTTTCTGTTCACCAAAACTTTTTTTTATTGTAAACAATGCATTTTTGAAATGATGCTATGCCACGTGATGCTACAAATATGACACTATAAAACAATATGCATTTAACACATCATAAATGTGAGAAATAAAAAATAAAGGAGAAAATACTAAGTAACAAGCTGTGCGAGGGAAACATCCAGTAACTGACATGTTCTAACAAATACACGAGCGATGTTGCAAATGTCTAAAGCAAGTAACTCTTGGGTGACATCAAATGCGTTTCCTTTGGCTGTGGAGATAACAGTTTAAATAAATTTAGGTTCCTAAAATGAAGAGCGCCAGGCCCACGCCTATAAACATGTATAAAAAATCATAGAGGCACCTGATTATAAGCCCTCGGGGCTCAAAATGCATTGTGTAGAATAAAACAATTTTGTGATTGAAGGCGACTTCATTTTATTTTAATATGTGTATTAAATTGAACTATGGCCAACTTCATATGAGTGCTTGAAGACCTGTACTGATGGTGGTCAGTCTTGTGACTAAAATCGATTTGCTGTAAAGGATTAGGAACAATACTACTTATTATATGTGTTATATTAATGATTGCTAGCCGCAGTTCTACAGCTTAAGCCGACCTGGACGCGTGCGCGGCAAACCGCAACACAGCGATGTGGGAAGGGATGCAGAGTCGGCAGGAGCTGGCCGGATATCGTTGATCAGGTTGCATGGATAAAGTGTGCGCCAAGCACGCTCAGTGCCTGTATTTTGGCTATAAGGCGGAACATAGAGCACTTTAGTATGATCATGTGTTCTTCTTTTGTTGCACAGAGATAGTTAACTCAAATTTCCGGATTTACTGATCCTCTTAGCACATGAACAATTTTTGTTTTCACTAAATGGCTTTTTCAGTACGGCAAAGTACATTTCTTCAATAAAGAGGTAGGAGATATTGATACGAATGTGTGTTATATGTTCTTTTAGAAACCATACTGGAGAGAAAAAGCGATCCTGATACAATAGTTCACGACTGTGCAGCCTGCTGTGTCTAGCGCCACCGCCTGCCATCGTTGTGATATAAAGCTGAAGATGGTCTACAATAGACTGAAACCAGTAATGAAATAATACCAACAATTTTGCAATCTGGGATATTTTTAATTTTAATTGTAGTAATATGTTCCTCGAAGTAAATACCTGAAGTACAGAATTGTACAGAAGTCAAATTTGGAACGTTGGAAGCCTGCAGCAATAAGTGGAATTATTGGAAATGTTTCACAGTCGAAGAATGCTATAAATCAGAATGTTGCAAGTAATCGAGGTGGAAGCTTTTAAAATCTCCATACTGTGAACGTCCCCACATGAAAAAATTAATAGGGCATGTGTTAAGACATCAGGAAATAATCCACGTTGCACTAGAGGGCATTGTAGAGGATAAGATTTGCAAGTTTTATAGTTTTCAAAATGACAAGCCAAGATCGCACACTAACAATTTATTAAATGACGACCGATTTCGGTGCACTGTGTCACCATCATCTGGTCACATATATGATATAATCTGGTCATCTTGTTTAAAAAAATGGGGTATAAAATAACAAGTGCAACATTGCACTTAGTCACTATATAAAAAGTACATAAATTAAAAACATGACAGCTTAATCAAAAACTGTCAAATTCCTCCATGATCCCCTATTCAATGCTAACATTGATGCCTCGTCTGGTGTGATTCCTTTTACTTCAAAAGAACTTGTGTATGTTATAATTTAGTCATCTTATTTAAAAAATTGGGTATAAAGTAACAAGTGCAACATTGCACTTAGTCACTATATTAAAAATACATAAGTTTAAAACATGACAGCTTACAATTTTTTTTGTAAGCTGTCATGTTTTAAACTTATGTATTTTTTATATAGTGACTAATTGCAATGTTGCACTTGTTATTTTATACCGAATTTTTAACAATATGACCAGATTATAACATATATGTGACGAGATGATGGTGACACAGTGCACCGAAACCGGTCGTCACTTGATAAATTGTTAGTGTGCGATCTTGGCATATCATTTTGAAAACTATAAAACGATTAGATCGCCTCCACACCGGACTATGTCAGGTAATCTTAAAATTTGCAAGAGAAGCAAGAGGTTGTTATATATTCAGTGAATAACGGACGACTCAGTAATTCAGAGGTTGACGCTGGAGAGTAGTTTGTGACAGGCCGCATCATGAGACTGAAGACCGCAAAAAGTCATTACAAATGAACTGATCGTGTAGACGGTTTTGAACTTATCACTACAAATCGAACACACGAGCACGCTCAAGAAAGACTGCGATAAATTCCAAATTTTGAATGTTTATAGAAACAAATTCCTTAATGCCCCGAAAGTAAATCAGTTTTAGTAAAACAAATTGTTTCAAACAAACTTCCTGGCAAATTAAAAGGGAGTTCCGGACCGGGGTTCGAGCCTGGGACGTTTGTCTTACGTGCACAAGCGCTCTACCGACGGAGCTATCCTGGCACGCTTCACGGCCCGTCCTCGCAGTTTTACTTCCGTCAGTGCCTCACATCCTACTTTACAAAATTCACAGGAACCCTTCTGCAAACCGGAAATATTCTGTGAATTTCGGAAAGTAGGAGGAGAGCAACTGGTGGAAGCAAATCTGTGAGGACAGGCCGTGATGCGTGCCAGGATAGCTCCGTCGGTAAAGCGTTTGCGATCGGAAGGCAAAGGTGCGAGGTTCGAATCCGGATCGGCAATCAGTTTTAAACTGCCAGGAAATTTTTTTATCAGCGCACACTCTGCTGAAAAATGAAACTACATTCTTAATTTTAAATATGATGCTTATGGCCGAAATTTAGACGACGATTACACCTATTTAAAAATGTAACTTGGCTAAAACAAGTGGTCGGTTGTTGGGAGACTTTGTGAGATATCAAGCTAGTGTCATTTTATGATTAGAGAGAAGTAGTATAGTGATGGGCATTGACGCGCAGTGAGATTCGCGCGTCTTTTGTTTTTTGGCGGGAAATTTGAATTACCCCCACTCCTCCTCCTTCGGCCAATTGCCGGAAGGCAGATCAAATGATGCCGCCACAGGATTGATAGGTCTTCCTGGAAGAACGAAAAATGATTGACAGTTTACATTTAGGTCCTTTTGATTCGATACTTGTCCGACCGCTAATCAAAGGACGCCGCCATAACGCTACCCCCTCCTCCTCCCACGCTCGCGACTGTGGTTATGGATCTGTGCAAGAAGATTGTTTAAGTGTTCTAAAAGAGAAGATACGGTATTTACAAAGTGCGCCGTTGTACTGTGCAAACGCTTCTACATTTGATTACTTGGGTATTAAGAGTACCCGAAAATTGACCGCTCTCTCGGACATTATGTTTTTTTTTTAGTTTCGAGTGTAAATTATTTGTAGAGTCGAGCAAGAAGCTATATTTTTTTTTAGCATTCCAGCACTTTATTCTCCACAGACATAGATATCGTCTACGTTAGTCCACAAGTCCTAAGAAGAAGGGTAAACGAAAACTGGGTTATATGGCGAAGACATAGGCTTTTAAAAGGAGGCTATTGCATATGTGCAAGCCCGGTTTAAACAGATAGTATGGGGAAAAATATTTGCTTTTACAGTAAACAGACGGGGGGATTGGTCTCGAATCGTTGTATTGGCCGAAATTAGCGGAACACACGACAAACGTGTTTGTACTGTGTGTGACTCCCATCCATTCCGTAGAGAGCAGGTTATGATCGATGTGTGCGGGAGTTGGTTGCGATATAAGTGTTTGCGAACATTACGTTGCATTTACTCAGTTGTACTGTAACAAAAAAAAATTGTAAACACTCCATGTCCTATATAGGATCATGTGTTGCGGTGTGTAGGTTAGCATCTTCGATTGCGGTAGACATATACTTGTAATTAAAATAATAAATCTTAGTTCGGGTTAGTGGAATGCACCAGAAAGGAACTTGGAGTAGGAATTTTGTGAGTAAAGGGCGGGTCGAGCTGGAAATCTGTGTTGCATTGGACAGGTAACTTCGGTTCTTCGGTTCTGTGGTTGATGTATTGTGTTTTTAGGCCAATAATTTCGAAAAGTTTTAGTGTAGACGGTCGGAATCGGTAAATTATTTCACGTATTTTTCTTTTATTTCTACTCTCCGTTGCACAATAGGGTTTAAATGTCTTCTGGGGCGCTGGAATATCGGTGTCAGATAAACGTAGTTTGCATCGTAACAGGACACTTAGCATACGTTTCTTTTACGTAGCCTGCCGAGAGAGCGCTCTGCGTTCTGGACGATTGTTAACTGTGCTTACAGATGTATGTTTAGAGACGTTGTGCTAGATGTCATTGCCGATTTTCGTTATTTGGAATTTTTTGTATAAACAATATGTCGTCTTTTGCTGCTGCTGCTGTTTTATTGAAAGAGTGGTTGGCATACAAGTTAACTCCGTTCGATGGCTGTTGCTTGCATCGTCTAAACGAAGAGATACATTTGTAGATCTAAGGTTGTGATCGAGTTCCGAAACGAATCATTTCTTTTCTTTTGGATAGTTGGCTCTGGTTAGAATTGTTTTTGTATATCGAAAGAGTATATGTTAAAATGGATACGTAAGTTTGTGGCGATTATTATCTAACCTGCGCTATTATTGTTAAACACGCCTGTCGGCTGTTGTATTTGTAGTCTAAGCGAAGAGCATGGAGAGAGATGGGAGTGTTTACGCATCGATAAATTCTTACTTGCAAATTTTGCTTACGAGTTTAACGGTGCTTTGCAGATGTATATTTAGAGACGTTGTGCTAGATGTCATTGGCGATTTTCGTTATTTGGAATTTTTGTATAAACAATATGCCGTCTTCTGCTGCTGCTGCTGCTGCTGTTATGTTGTCGAAAGAGTGGTTGGCATACAAGTTACATTCCATTCGATGGCTGTTGCTTGCATCGTCTAAACGAAGAGATACATTTATAGATCTAAGGTTGCGGTCGAGTTCCGAAACGGACCATTTCTTTTCTTTTCGTTAGAATTGTTTTTGTATATCGAAAGAGTATATGTTAAGATGGATACGTACGTTTGTGGCGTTCGTTACCGTAACCTGCGCTATTATTATTATTAAACACGTCTGTCGGCTGTAGTCTATGCGAAGAGCGTGGAGAGAGATGGGAGTGTAAATTCTTACTTGCAAATTTTGCATACGAGATTTAATATTTTACTACTACATGCTGTAGTATACGAGACCAACTAAGCATTTCTGTTCTAAATTGTTTTTTAGCATTACACCGAAATTCTTGTTAATAATAATAAACGGCGGAAATTGTTGTTACATAAATCGAGATATGGCGTATGGATCGTTGCGGCGCGCTGTATAATTAATATGCAATTTAATTGGCTACTGACCTGGCGGGGCGCGGTCGCCGAAAAAAGAGTGAAGTACGCAGGGGTCGGCCGGCGGGGGCGGTGTCGATGCTGCCAAGACAATCGTCGCGGTATTGTTTATTCTCGCGGGTAGGGCGGGTGTCGGCGTCCTTCGAGAAGCGGTCGCGAGCGTGGGAGGAGGAGGGGGTAGCATCTGTCGGCGGTGGCGGCGGAGCGGCCGAGCGAGTAGGGGTCGCGGGTGCGAGTACAGACATGTCGAGGGGTCTACAGGTCTGGACCTGTCGGAGGTGCTGCCTGTCTGGCGGCGGCACCGAGGGGTGCAGGGGTGCGTCATGTATGGCCGAGGGAGGTGTTGCAATCTGTCAATCCTTAAGTGCGTTATTGCTGCGTCCTTTGATTAGCGGTCGGACAAGTATCGAATCAAAAGGACCTAAATGTAAACTGTCAATCATCTTTCGTTCTTCCAGGAAGACCTATCAATCATCCTGTGGCGGCATCCTTTGATCTGCCTTCCGGCAATTGGCCGAAGGAGGAGGAGTGGGGGTAATTCAAATTTCCCGCCAAAAAAACAAAAGACGCGCGAATCTCACTGCGCGTCAATGCCCATCACTATACTACTTCTCTCTAATCATAAAATGACACTAGCTTGATATCTCACAAAGTCTCCCAACAACCGACCACTTGTTTTAGCCAAGTTTCGTGATAAATTTCTTCTCTGATCATTTCGATTCAGTCCCAATCATCATGTGAATGACCTACCGCTCTAATCGTCAGCGATCCGATAAATCGCCACATTTCATATTTAAATATTCCTCTATTGTTTGACCACCCCTATGAACCATAGACATTGCCGAAGTCGGGTGACTTGCGCACCTCAAATAGCCGTACTACAGATGCTACCATAGTGGAGGGGTATCTGTGGAGAGGCCAGACAAACGTGTGGTTCCTGAAGAGGGGCAGCAGCCTTTTCAGTAGTTACATGGGCAACAGTCTGGATGATTGACTGAGCTGGCCTGGTAACATCAGCTAATGTGGCTTTGCCACACAGTTACTGCGACGGCTGAAAGCAAGGTGAAATTAGAGCCGTTACATTTCCCGTGGACATGCAGCTCCTCTGTATGAAAATATGACGATGGCATCCTCATGGGTAAAATATTCCAGAGGTAAAATAGTCCCCCATTCGGTCTCCGGGCGGGTACTACTGAGGAAGATGTGATCATCAGGAAAGACAACACTGACATTCTACGGATCGGAGCCGTAAATGTTAGATCCCTTAATCGGGTAGTGAAGCTAGAAAATTTAAAAAGAGAAATGGATTACTTGAAGTTGGATATAATGGGGATTAGTGAAGTTCGGTGGCAGGATGAACAGGATTTCTATTCAGGTGAGTACAGGATTATAAATACAAAATCAGTTGTGGGTATTACAGGAGTAGGTCTGATAATGAATAAGTAAATAGGAATTCGGATAAATTACTATGAGCAACACAGTGATCGCATTATCGTAGTCAAAATAGATACCAAGCCAATGCCGACCACAACAGTACAGGTTTATATGACAACTGGCTCTGCCGATGATGAGGAGATCGAAGAAATGTATGAGGAGGTAAAGGAAGTTATTCAGACAATTAAGGGAGCGGAAACCGTAACTGTTATGGGAGACTGGAATTCGGTAGTAGGAAAAGAAAGGGAAGAAAATAGTAGGTGAATATGTACTGGGCAAAAGACATAAGAAGCCGCCTGGTAGAATTTTGCACGGAATATGATTTAATCATAACTAACACCTGGTTTAAGACTCACGAAAGAAGGTTGTATATGTGGAAGAGACCAGGAGACACCGGAAGGTACCAGATAGATTTTGTAATGGTAAGACATAGATTTTGGAACCAAGTTTTAAACTGTACAATATACCCAGGGGCAGATATAGACTCTGACCATAATTTATTGGTCATGAACTGTAGGCTGAAACTGAAAAAACTGCAGAAAGGTAGGAAAATAAGGAGATGGGACTTGGATAAATTGAGGGAACCTGAAATTCTTAATAATTTCAGAGCGAGCTTTAGGCAATAATTGACAGTAACGGAACTAAAACAGCAGAAGTGGAATGGGTAGCATTGAGAGATGAAATAGTGAAAGCAGCAGAGGACAAAATAGGTAGCAAGGCAAGACCCACAAAAAAAAATCCTTGGATATCACATGAAATACTAAATTTTCTTGATGAAAGGAGAAGATATAAAAATGCAGTAAATGAAACAGGCAGAATGGAGTACAGACGACTAAAAATGAGATTGACAGGAAGTGCCAAATAGCTAAGCAGGAGTGGATAGAAGGCAAATGCAAGTCAGTAGAAGAATGTATAAATTGGGGAAAAATAGATACCGCCTAGGACAATAAAAGAGACATTTGGACACCCTCCTGCCATTGTTCCCATCTATTGGTACCTGCAATCATTCTTGCTACTTTCATATCTGTAACCTCTATCTTATGAATAAGGTAACCTGTATCCACCCAACTTTCACTCCCATACAACAAAGCTGGTCGAGCCGGCCGCGGTGGCCGAGGGGACTGAGGCGCTCCAGTCACAGTATGCACGGCCACTACGGTCGGGGGTTCGAATCCCCCTTCGGGCATGGATACTTGTGCCGTCCTTAGTATCATCTAGTTCATAAGTAGTTTGTAAGTTTGGGGACTGATGACCCCGTAGTTAAGTGCCATAAGCTGTACAAACATTTGATTTTGAAAGTTGGTCGAAAGATAGAGCGGTGCACTGCTAACTTAGTCTTGGTACTTACTTCCTTCTCGCAGAAGAGAGTAGATCTTAGCTGAGCACTCACTGCATTAGCTTTGCTGCACCTCGATTCCAGTTCTTTCGCTATGTTGCCATCCTGTGAGAAAATACATCCCAGGTACTTGAAACTGTCTACCTGTTCTAACGTTGTTCCTCCTATTTGGCACTCAATCTGTTTGAAATAAATAAATAAATAAAAGAGACCAGGCGTGGAGATAAAGAATTACCTCCCTTGTGAGCGTCTCATATGAAAATTTAACATTGAAACGTCGGTGAAACACACAGCTTCAGGTTTCACCAGCCGTCACTGATATCAGGAATTCTTTCACCGGACATCATGTACGTTGATCGCCCTATTTCTCTTGCAGAGCCCCACCACGTATTCCCTTTATCCTTGCATATGCCAAGACTGCAGACTCATTTCACGCTGGTACAAACTGACGCATCTGCGAAAGCACTTGCCGGCATGCCAGGGACCGCTCGCGTAATGCGGTAGGCCGCAGCGGCTGTAACGCCGCCATAAGCGGCGCAGGTGGCGACCGCGACAGGGGCGTAATGCGACGCTGGCGCTGCCATTACCCGCCGCCTGGCCGTCCCCACTGATGCGGCCCCAACTGCCTGCCGGCTGTCTCCCGCTACATCAGCGGCAGCCGCGCCCGTGATAGCCGTCGATCCACGCCGGGGAATACTCTCATCTCGCCTCCTACGCAGCTCGCCCACCGTCGGCCTGCAACATCATTCCCCAAATCTACAGCAAGCTCCACCTCCTGCTAAACCTCTTCACTAACATCATCATCACCGTCAACAACAGAGCAGCTCACAAGAGTAGCTAATGCGTACTAACAACTGGGTATGTAAACACTCATCAAACCCAAGGAGTGCTTAGACCTCTTCATGTGAACAAAATACACCTTCAGCCACTTACAGTTATTTGATAAATACTTTTACAAGCTTCCTAGGGTTTTATTTGCGGACGGAGAAGTTAGTACTGCTTCCTCCCACAAGTCCCCTAAAACCTCTACATCCTTGCGGACGCTGTTGCGTACCGCCCTACAGTACGCACGAGGTGCTGTAGTTGCTGTCCTAGGCTTTATGGACAGCTTAGATTCTGACTAACCTGTTGTGTTCTATAGTTGTGTCCCCAGCGCAGAAGACAGCACACACGTCGTTGGTTCTTCTACAGCATACAAGTGAGGCTACAATAAACCATTTATTAAATAAATAATAAAAAAATTGAGCAACTATTGTTAATATGATACGGCCTATGCTGCCCATAGTTCATGTTGACACCTCGACTGTTATCACTATTACAAAAATCTTTACTCATGACCGGCGCGGTCCGGCGTGTATAGCGGTCAGCTCGAGACTGAAACTGCGGCGTGTTGCGAGAGGGCACCTGACGCTCTATTTCGCGCCAAAACAGGGCCGTCGCGCGCCTTCAGCAACATCGCTCTTCTCTTGTTACAATAAGAGAAGGCACCTTAAACTTTTTAAATTGTCAAAACCTAGTCTGTCCTTGAGAGATATTTATTACAAATTCTCAGCTCTGAATAATTAATATTTAGTTTATAATTTCAAAAGTTTATAATTTCAAAAGAAATCACGTGACGTGAAATGCAGCAGCCAATGCGAGGAGAGCACCAGTAACATAGGCGGGCTTTCCCACGGGAACCAGCACCTACTGTGCCATATGCTACTGCTCCCCACCCCACATTCCAACATATGCCGCACTTCTGTCTCTCTTCCGTGTTTAAGACACGTACGATGTTAGCAAAGAAACGGCCACCGGCCAGAAATATGAAGTCGCCACAGGTCAGGAATATCACACTTTCTGTGTCCAGGTGAAATCATTCAAAGTGTCTTCTGCCAAAACTCAACAGATTTAATGGCCTTTACATTGCATAAAAATAGGACTTTCGCTGTGCAAACATTGTTCGTCCTTGGGCACATGAGTAAAAGTTCACTCTTTCTGTATTCATATTTGAGTCCTGTCACGGTCGCCAATTTTTAAAACTGAAACTGCCTTGTGGGCTAAGGTTTATGAAAAAGTTTTTGCTCTTTAGGGTCTTCAGCATAATAAAGGTCATATAATGACATTTTACTAAAGAAATTCCAATTTGCTGCTAAGTTTAGATATTTTTATTAAGTCACAACAGACTGTTTTGGTGCATTAATGCCATTTTCAAGTGACGTCTAGATGGAAAGACGTGCATATATCATCGAATCTTAATAAAAATATCTAAACTTAGCAGCAAATTGGAATTTCTTTAGTAAAATGTTAATGAAGAAGTTTAACTTTCAGTTCAGAATTAATTTCGTAAATAGTACGTAAGTCAGGACTGGATTCAAAATTGGTCAACATTTCGTAACTAATACTTTCACATGTCGAAATTTCTGACTAAATAGTGGAATAATTTTGATTCTTTAAATAACTTCGAAAAAAGGAATTGTATTGTTGGCTGAAGTTACACTATAAAAAAAGACGGAGTTTACCTTTTTTAACATATATCCGCTGATTCTGTTAGGTGCTACAATATAAATTGATGCTCATTAAGGTAAAACATCGTCGTGATGTGGGGTTGGACTAGTTACATGGTTTGTTCGTGCATCGGGCCGTGTGTTAAATTTTACTTCAGTGTCCAGACGGAGTTGCGGGAAAAATATTACGCGGAAAATTTGCGGATTTCGAAATTAAACATTTACAAAATGAAACACGATTACAGGTTCTAAAAGCAGGTTAATTTTTAAGCGGAATGATATGGTTCGAGAATTAATAAAACAATCATTGGACGAAATTTCGCCACCCGTAATGGCATTTTTTTTACGTCAGTATGAAATGGAGGGATGTTAAATAAATTAAAACACCTCATGTTAAATTTTTAAGATATCTCACGGTATATTTCACAAATAAGAGCACTATACTCACTTTATACATTACATATATCACGGGAGCCGTTACGGATACGTCTTAACTAGCCAAAGGCCAGGACAGACAGATGAAGCGGAACGATGTTCTTTCTCTGTGCCAGAAAAACAAAGGAATGTGGCTTATGGTTCAGAGACATAAAAATGCTCCTTCATTAAAACATATCTTCGGCTAATTAATAATTTTATTTGTATCGTTCCAACGGTAACAACGATTTGTGAAGAAAACCGCCTTATGCAAGACACCTTGTTTTATTTTCTTATCCAGATATGTTTCGGCAGTTATTGTGCCATCTTCCTTTTATTCTCTAGAGTAACATGTTAAAGGTTTTTGATTATACAGTCATTTGGACGAGTTGTTTGAATTGACAATAATGTTGGATATATTAGGCTTAATTTTGTTTACAATACTTACATAATGTCATTCGCATTATTTAATTCACCAATGACAAATTTTCACAGTCTTATATCTGCAAACAACAAAACCTTTTATCATTTCGGAAACTAATTCATTTATTCACTGTCATCTGGATGTTATTATGAAAAATAGTTCTACGTGGCTGTTTAGCGGCTTAATTACTTTCGAAATGTGGTGTTGCTGCATCTTGTTTGTGGCGTGTGATTGTTTCAGCATGTTTCTTTCCGTTAGTGCACTTTTTGTTGGGAAATGGCCCTGTTTACATCGCCATTTGTCTTTTGTGGTGGCTGTATCGTATTCATTTGTTTATGTGACTTGCCTATGATGTGGAGCGCGGTTTTTGAATGGTTTTGATACCGACGATGTTGTGTTTTGTGTGTGTGTGTGTGTGTGTGTGTGTGTGTGTGTGTGTGTGTGTTCGTGTGGCTGTTTTTGTTATGTGTGTGTGTGTGTGTGTGTGTGTGTGTGTGTGTGTGTGTGTGTGCGTGCGTAAGTGGGTGTGTGAAATATACATATAATATATGTTGTGGGGGGTGTCAGGTGTAATATTGTGTAATGTAATGTTTATCTATATACCTCTTTCATGATCTCGAGGTGAGTTTCGTTGCATAGTGATGTATATTCATTAAGTAGTTTCTTATCTTGGACTATTGCGTTCTGGATGTGATACTTTTACTCTATTGTTAGTTTCTGGAATAAGCTAATGCTGGTTTTGTGAATTTATAGGTCAGTTTCTAATATTTTTGGGGTATGATTTCGTTTTATTAAATGTTCAGCGAATTTTGAGTGAGAGCTACTACTATTTAGTGCCCTGTTTCCAGAATGAAACCTTCACTCTGCAGCGGAGTATGCTGATATGAAACTTCCTGGCAGATTAAAATTGTGTGGCGGAACCGGGACTCGAACCTGGGACCTTTGCCCTTCGCGGGCAAGCGCTCTACCGACTGAGCTACCCCGACACGACTCACGATGCCGCCTCACAACTTTACTTCCGCCAGTACCTCGCCTCCTACTTTCCAAACTTCACAGAAGCTCTCTTGCAAACACGCAAGACTAGCACTCCTGGAAGAAAGGATATGGTGGAGACATGGCTTAGCCACAGCCTAAGGGATGTTTCCAGAATGAAACCTTCACTCTGCAGCGGAGTATGCGCTGATATGAAACTTCCTGGCAGATTAAAATTGTGTGCCGGAACCGGGACTCGAACCTGGGAACCTGAAGTAAAGTTGTGAGGCGGCATCGTGAGTCGTGTCGGGGTAGCTCAATCGGTAGAGCGCTTGCCCGCGAAAGACAAAGGTCCCAGGTTCGAGTCCCGGTTCCGCCACACAATTTTAATCTGCCAGGAAGTTTCATATCAGCGCACACTCCGCTGCAGAGTGAAGGTTTCATTCTGGAAACATCCCTTAGGCTGTGGCTAAGCCATGTCTTCACCATATCCTTTCTTCCAGGAGTGCTAGTCTTGCGTGTTTGCAAGAGAGCTTCTGTGAAGTTTGGAAAGTAGGAGGCGAGGTACTGGCGGAAGTAAAGTTGTGAGGCGGCATCGTGAGTCGTGTCGGGGTAGCTCAGTCGGTAGAGCGCTTGCCCGCGAAAGGCAAAGGTCCCAGGTTCGAGTCCCGGTTCCGGCACACAATTTTAATCTGCCAGGAAGTTTTAGTGCCCTGTTGTTTTTTGTTTTCAAGTTTCTGCATGTCTCTCCCACATATACAAATTGGCAGTTATTGCAAGTAAGTTGATATATTGTTAGTGTTAGTGGAATGTTTCCCTAGTCTATTCTGTGTTGTGTTGTGTTGTTGGTTCTGTATCCTATGTTCAGCCCTTGCTTCTTTAGTATGTTACCCTCCCTGCATGTGATTTTCTTGTTGTAATTCATTATGTGCAATTTGTTTCTTACTGTCTGCCTGTGTGTTGTGTGCAGTGTTTCATCTCTGTGTATTGATTTTTTTATGGCTGTGTGCTGCCTGATTTTGTAATTTTCTGTGAACTCTGCCCACTGTTTATGTGCCATGCCCATTTTCTTGTGCAGTATTTTTTATTGTGACCATTTCTTTTGTGTAGTCTCGTTTGGTCATCGGTGTTCTGATTCATTGGTGTAATACAAATCTGAAACTTGCTTCCTTCTGGGGATTTGGATGATTAGGCTGGTTATGAATCACAGTGCTGCTCATTGTGGGCTTCCTGTAAATCGTGAATTCATGCTTGTTGTTTCTATTAAGTGTAGTGACATCTAAAAAGTGTAGTTTTTCATCTGTGTTTGAACTGTATTTGTGGGTGTATGGTGTTTATGTCATTGTGAAGATATTTCATACGAGAGTATAAAATAAAACAATAGATAAGGCAGATGCATAAGGCAGATTTCTTCACATATCAGTCATAGTAAGCACGGTAAAAACAAGAGCTGCACCATCGCAAGATGATCACAGTAACCTAGTTTACATTTCATTTTACGCCTCCAGTTCCTAATCTATTCAGTGCTCCCTATATACTACATGGTTGTAGCTGCCTTTGTGCGACTTCCAGTCTGGGTTGTATTTCGTACAGATTCCATCCAGTGAGTTGACGCTGTGAGTGTCAGGCCAGACTTCTTGTAGTACGGTTCGTTGCATATAGCAGTTTCTATATTTAATTTGGTGATTATACATAAGGTGCCGTGGGTCGATTAGCTATTTTTTTCTCCACTGGCTACTCTGCGCCTGATATTTGGTAGTACTATGTCCGCAAGCAATTTTGTGAATAGGTGTTGGCCTCAGATATTCCGTGACAATCTTGACAGTCTCGTTTAGCGCGACGTCTACGTGTTTGGAGTGGCAAGAAGCTTCCCATACTGATACCGCATATTATTCCGCAGCAAAACAGAGTCTCACTGCTGATGATCACACAGGTTGTGCTCCCCATGTGGATTTATTTACTGATAATGATTTACATATGGTTTTCCATATACATCGGTGCAATGTATTTTAGATGGCAGTGGTATATCCAGGCTGACTCAGATATATTGGCTTGGGGCAGTGGTGTAGTCTGGCTCCATTCTGTTCCAGATGTCTTGATGTCTATCTAAACGCAGATGGAATGCGCATATTTCAGTTTTCCAGATCAGGTAGAATGTGTCTTTCTTCATAGTAGTTCCCCAAAGTACACAAAGCCTCTGTCAGTTTACTTTCAACTACTTCAAATGTTCTTCCTCGATCATCATGCCATTGTCGTCTGCTTAAATTAATCGTTTTATTTCCGACTGGTATGGCTGGCCATTTGTTTAAGTACATATTTTACAGAATAGAGGACAAAACGCTTCTTTATGATAGACCATTCATTCGGTCACTCCATCTAATTTTCTTCCCTTGGAGGGTCATAGAGTCTACGATTTCGCAGCATGCCCCTTAACATGTCAATCGGTCAGATGTGCTTTGTTATTTCGTAGACTTTCGTGGAGATTCGTTGGAGATTTACTGTATCATACGCAGAAGAAAATTCAGCAAAGACTGTTGCAGTTATTGATTATTTTTTAAACAGTTCTTGAATTTATTTAGATTACGTATTTGTCTACAACATGATTTCCGTGGTCTGAAATATGCTTCTTCAGGTATGTTTTGGATCAGTTTTGGTTTCTGTTCTTGACAAATCATTCTTTAAAGTATATAGGTAGCACTTTCATGAAATAGGACTGAAATAGTTTGGTTCGGCTGACCCTTTTTCAGGCTTTATTATTGCTACCACCTGCTTTTCTCAACAGTTTGGAAGTCTGAAAAGTTCCGAATATCTATCCACTACCCTCACTTGACATTCATTATTTTTTGGATCACACTGCTTTATTTGTTCAGTTCGTATGTTATCAGGACATGCTGCTTAATTTTCTTTCGGTTCTCGCACTGCTATTCCTAGTTTCCAGGTGACAACTAAGTAAGTACATGACAGATGTCGTCCGTCACATGACGCTACAGTGTTGTCACGTGGGCTTCCGGCTACCATTCGAGTATAGGCGATACACATACACTACGGATAGATTCACAAGTGCTACAAATGTGTAACTTGGAGCAGTGTTCGCTACGACCACCATAAGTAGTATGATATTTCTGGTTTTCAGCAATCATATCCACTTTTCTCAGAGCAAGAGAGAACAGAGCTGTATGCAGCTAACTCAGGGTGGTGTTAGGACACATAACATGTGGTACAGTCGGTACTATTCAGTGGGGATGGCCGCCCAACTCTGCTGTGATTAGCCAGTGCATTTAGAGGCTATTCACCGAAACGAAATTCTTCTTGAGCAAAAATTTAGAAATACTTTTATTATATACTAGGGTTTAGTAATAGCAAGCTAACGTCTTGTTATTTCAGATCATTTAATAACATAAACATTAATAAAAAAACTAATACCACAGTTTAACATATACATTACCACATATACACTCCCACAGATTTTTCTTCTTCCGCACGAAAGCAGCGCTCAAAGCGGCTGGAAAGGTACATTTCTGAATGCGATAACGGATGAGTGTTAAAAGTATCTTTTAAATTGACTTTAACACACGTTTTATGACAGGGAAGGTACATAGCGCCATAAAAAGCGGCAACAACTAGAAAAAAGTCCACATTTGTCATTATTAGCTTTGAAAGGTATGAAACGGTACTTTGCAGGACAGTTTATTTAATATTATCTTGAAACCTACGACTTTTTAATCAAGATTTTCATTTTCTGTTAAGAACAAAAAAAGGCTAATAAACAACAGGAAACCCCTTCTACTCAGAAACGTCAATATTTCTTCACTACAGTTCCAGTCAAATACGTAAGATCAGCCACTACACTTATATAAAGTTTCCCGACAAAGCAGAAACCATTTTTTTCTACATCTGAACACCATTCGGCATGAGCCAAGAATTACGTTTTATAAACAAAAGTCATTACACTCAAAAGTTTATGCGCTTATAACAAAAAAGAGTGAAGTGGAAAAATGTTCGAATCATTAGACCCTACATCGAATTTTTACACGTCAAATAAAGTTCCTGTCACATAACAACAGACCACAACAGGAATTAATGTTTCTGCACTGTTTACGCTGTCATAGTTTCAGCGCAGTAGGCTGAAAAATATACAAATATTCGTAAATACTTCCTCATGAATGAGTTGTTGACAGGTTAAGGCGACCGTTCGCAAAAAGCGGGAGATTCGGGTTCGAGTTCCGCTCCGGCACAGATTTTCATTTGTCACCACTGCAGCTAAAGTCGGCTGTATTCGCAATCTGTGAATAAATTATTTATTGTTTAGTTTCATTAGTTTGTAAGTCTACGGACTGATAAGCATAGCAGTTTGGCCCAACAGGTTTACAGACATTTAAACATTTGAATTTGGAGCCGCCAATACAAGTGTAAATAACGTAAACAAGTCTTGAGGCACCGTATCAAGGTAACGTCACATTTCCGACGAAACGATGCACATTGGACGACGTGATGGACACTGATGGACGCGAAGCACTCTACTGACACGATTAACATAGTCTCAGAACCTGTTTAGCTGTGCTTGGGCCATTCATATTTGAGACATGTGGTAGTGATACGTGACCTCTAACGGGAATCTAGAAACTTTCAGAGTCTATTATCTGTGTTTCCGTGTCCGTCGGTAGGTATCGTTAGTAGTGTAGTTATCTATAGTGGCAATACTTTTGGCAATGCTTCAGTATCTTAATATACCAGGTGATCAAAAAGTGAGTATCAATTTGAAAACTTAATAAATCACGGAATAATGTAGATAGAGAGATAAACATCGACCCATATGCTTATAATGACGTGGAGTTTTATTAGAACAAAAAAAGTTCAAAAAAGGAGGACAGATGGCGCTTCATCTGATCAGAAAAGCAATAATTAGCATAAAAATTAAAGATGATGTTCTTTACAGGAAATGCTCAATATGTTCATCATCATTCCTAAACAACAGATGTAGTCGAGGTATAATGATGTAAAGCATGTCCGGAGTTATGGTGAGGCATTGGCGTCGGATGCTGTCTTTCAGCATCCCTGGAGATGTCGGTCGATCACGATACACTTGTGACTTCAGGTAACCGAAAGCCAATAATCGCACGGACTGAGGTCCGAGGACCTGGGAGGTCAAGCATGACAAAAGTGGCGGCTGAGCACACGATCATCACCAAACGACGCGTGCAAGAGATCTTTTTTTTTTTTCGAATATAACCCCATGTCATTCCAAGCATGTGTGTCCATTTTTACCTCTCGATCTACATTAATCCGTAATTTATTAAGTTTTCAAATTTATACTGACTTTTTGATCACCCGGTATATAAAACTTGAAGTATTTGTGCCTATATTTCACTCTGCAGCCAAAACTACACATCGCAAACGAGTAGTGTTTGTATGTCGCAGTAGGTATCAATGTCCCATTGTGGGAGATAAGGGGGTGGAAGATACGGGAGTTGAAAGTTACCGACTTATATAAAATTCTACGTTTGGGTTTCAATATTTTCCTCTTCAGCAAAAACTACACAATGGAGGCGAACGATCTCTCTATGTTGTTGTAGCACAACGTCTCCCTTTGTACCCCAAAGCAGTTCCGTGTCGATAGCCATAAGAGGGTGGAAGATATAGGGTTGAAAGTCGTCAGCTTATATAAAATTCGGACTGAAGACCAGCGATGACTTTTGACACTATAATAGCAAAGAGGTTATATAAAGCGAAATGTGATGTTCTTCAGTTGTTTTTCTGCAACAAGCGTACGAATCAAGAAAAATAAGTGCATATTGCAGTATGAACAGTAAAACTACCAAGAAAGAAATTTCGCGTCCTCGATCCGTTTCTAAAAGTCAGAAAGCGGCGCTGAAAAGTGAGTCTACAGACGATAGAAACTTGAAATTTGTAGACGTAGTTTATCTTACACTGTCGCCTACAGCGATTTTTCGATAATCCCATCCTTAAGGGTGTGAAAAAGGGAATGAAAAGTTTTTGAGAATACGTTGCTATTCAGGCAATTTTGAAGCAAGAAATACATAACTTCGGATTTAGATTTTTGATTGGAATTTAAAAAAAAACATGTGTTTCGATATTTTTGAAAATTCAACTATTAAGCGGGTGAAATAAGGGAAACTCTTTCAAAACTATTTTGATGCTAGAAATGCTAAAATTTCAATTTGAAACCATGGTTGGAATTTAAAAAAAAGTGTTTTGGGATGCTTTGAATTCTGCCATCAGTGGTGCAATAGGAGGTGGCATGCTGTGTCGAAATATTTGATTAGGAAAGCATTTTAGGCTAAATCTATGAAAATTTATATTTATAAGTAGAAACAACCATTGCAGACCATTCAGTCTAAGCTTGCGAAGCAGCTGAAATTAAGCTAGTTTGTCTTACAAAACTCCTGATTCATGAGCTATCTCTCATGTCACGGATGTATTCAACCCATCAACTTACCATAACCGTAGTCGAAGTGCACTTGCACACACTTTATTTATTCATTCAGGAATCGAAATTACAGATTGTATGATTAACAAATTTCATTTTAAGATGCACCTGAGAACAGTTCATCTGCCTATTTTCGTTGTGTACGACATTTCTGAATAGAAGACGCAATAATAATAGCTTCGCATTCATTGGTCACCGTTGCAATTTTATTCCAACTCTGTAAAGTTGAAGAAATATGACCTCCCTCTGTATCAAGGTGTTCCAAAATAACAGATACCTCTAAAAGTATCAGCATTGCAGCACGATGCTCATTTCATAATTACTCTTTAGTAACACACCCCGAGAATTCATCCATATATTTAATAAAAGTTTCACTCGTGTAACTACGTTCGGAATCGCTTGGCTTTATTATGCAAATATTACAGAATACCGTTTCCAGTCCGAATTGAATATTTATTAAATTAATGTTATTTACATATAATGCACGTTTGCGCTAATGTCACACGATTTTCTTTTAGTCCTATCATTGAATTCATTATTACTCATTTGAAATGCTATTTTAACTTTTGGATTCGCTGAAATCTGCCAGTTGTTTCCCTGCATATATTCCATATTCATAGAGACATGCGTAAGGGCACTTCCAATATCCTGTGAAGCAATGTTCAACATTATTTCTCTTGCCAAAAAGTGCCACGGAGCCAACCTTTCGTAGTATACTTTGGGTTTGTGGAAAACAGTGTTCCACGGCTCAGTACCTGCTCCTAAATTCCTCTAGTGAGTTAGGAATGTAATTACACGTGCATTGTCTTTCCTCGAGGTATACGTAGGAGGGAGCAATACGTTTATTGTACAGTCTCGACACTCCTACAGTAAAGCACAAGTTAATGCACAAAATCTCTCTTGCAGCGTCTCACTGCCTTTGGATAACCATCTAAATGGTGCAAAGTACTTACTAAATGAAAAGCTATCGTAAACGCGGTTACCTGCTTTGGATCTTCTCTATTTCCGCCATAAATCTTATCTA
This sequence comes from Locusta migratoria, assembly GCA_026315105.1. Classification (NCBI taxonomy): domain Eukaryota; kingdom Metazoa; phylum Arthropoda; class Insecta; order Orthoptera; family Acrididae; genus Locusta; species Locusta migratoria. Next base: position 75,403,384 of record CM048750.1, on the reverse strand, counting down.
ACGCGGTTTTAAATGTAACTAAGAAATACTGATACAGTATTATTCGAACTAGTGTATCTAAGCTACCATTCTGAGAAATCTGCCAATGAATCTGTATGCGGTATCTGCCTGATTTGTGACTAGTTTCATGCGGTCATTCCACTACACCTCACGCATACTCTTAGATATTTTATGAGTGTCGTTGCTTCTATTCATCATTCGTCAGTGCTGTAATCATACAACAATGGCAATAACGGATCCATGTGCCTATTTCTGCGCAGTATGTTACATAATTCTTAGGGTCAACTGTCAATCCCTGCACCAAGCGTCGATTCTCTGCAGGTCTTTCTGCTAGAATTTTCTAGCTTTACGATGTCGCTATACAACGATATCGTCTACGAAAACTCGCATGAAACTTTCGACGTTACCGACTAAACCACTTGTGCTTTTTACGCTACATTGACGTACGTCCGTGTTTTACGATGGAAGATGCGACCTTCCTATCGGTACTCACCTATAAGAATTGGCCCATACATAACTCAGGGTAGTAAAAGTTTTATGGCTCGTCTCTGTTCATAGGGGTGAGTTATGTATGACAACTTCTATGCCCTAAACAGCTACCCAAACTATGATCAATAATTAATCTGTAGTTTAGCCAGTCTATCAATATGCAAATGATGACGCGAAAAATGTATTTAAACGTATATAAATTAATGCTCTGAATAAGCAACAAAATGGATTCTAAGATAATGTTTAGAAGAGAATCATTCAAGAAGTAATTTTTATAAATGGAGTTTATTACTCTTTTTGGACATGAAAATGCGGTCCTACTTTATACATCGGTAAATAACTGAATATTTCCCGAACTATTGTTCATGAGAGGCTCAATAAGATCACACGCACTCGAGAATAAAAGGTTCAAATAACCACAAGTAAATTAATGAAGTTCATCGAACAATGCAGCTCCAAATTAATCAGCGATTAATTACAGTATTTGTTATAAACCACAGTTCGTAATCACACGAGTACACGACTGCTGAATTATCACAGTTCCACAGCCCTACTACCGTCCATAGTTCATCTCTTTTCAAGCAGAGACTAAGTTCTGCAGTCACAGTCCCGTAAAGTCCACACATATGCCTATCTCTTCAAATCACAAGTTCGTAATGCGGCTTCAGATCGCACAGCGTCACAACCTTTCACCACCGCGTCTCAAAATTGTATCCATCCGCGCATCCTAACGCCTCACCTTTAATATACAATTTCCTTTCCAACATATGCATTTGAATATCACATAATAAAATGCTTTGACCACCTCCCTTTAAATGTAGTTTACATTTACCAAACAAATATATATTTAACAATAATAAAATCGTTTGAGACTGAAGTTCTTTGCTCAGGTAGCTATTAAGCGTGGCGTCTCACTGTTCAAATATACTGCCACCGTCGAAATATAGTTGCACAAATAAGATTCAATTTATCATGGCTTTTTATGCAAATATATTCAGTTCTTGCCCACAAATACATATAATTGTGTATGTATAAATTATCTGCTGCATATCTACTATTTTTAGATGGAGATAAAATATTTAAGAGGCAGTTTACAACATAAAACGAACGTTACTAAGGATAATATTAAATATAATACAATAAATATATAAATATAATTTTCTTTATACATTTTTCAACCAGTTCTGGATATAGAAAGTTTAAGGTTGTAAGCGTTCTGTTAAATCGCTGGCCTATCGATACTTTTTTACTTCATTCAAATGTTTGTAAATCTAAGGGACTTACTACGGTGGTCATTGTCCCTAAGCTTACAAACTACTTATTCTAACTTAAAGTAACTTATGCTAAGGGCAACACAAACACCCATGGCCGAAGGAGGACTTGAACTCCTGGCGGAGAACTACCGCGCACGTCGCAGCTGGGCTCCTTAGTGCGCATGGCTATTCTGACGATTAAGGGAATTAATGTGCTTTAGACTGATACTAGGTAAACTTTCTGTCTGAGAGAATATATACGTGAATGTACTGGTAAATAGTAAATTTTTAAATGTTTGTAAATCTAAGGGACTTAACTTCTTTGGTTATTAGTCCCTAGGCTTACAAACTGCTTCAACTAAGTTAAACTAACCTAAGGAGAACACACTCACCAATGCCCAATGGAGGTCTCGAACCTCCGACGGCGAGCAACCGCCCGCTCCGCAGCAACGCGCTTTAGAGCGCTCGGCCACTCCACCGCGGCTACTGTGAAACGAATGTACATACTCTCTAGTTGTTATATGGCACGCCGTGTTTATGAAACTTCCACGCTGTGATTCAGACACAGGCACGATGGTGTGTTGGAACGCAGAATACCTCATTACTGTTTGGACGAAGTGTGACGTTCGCTAGTTTATAATAGGACATCTGTTGAGCAGTGGAATTCATGTCGATCCCGTTTCCAAGTATAGGTAATACTTGGAAGTAAATATATCGTCAATGGACAGCAAATTTTATACAAATTTCTGAGCACTACGCTTTTGCAAGAACACTGGAGCTACAAAACTTTCTCATAAAAAATTTTGAAGTATTTACCAAGGAAGGGAACAAAATTCAAAAATTCGATACCATATTTAAAATTTGTGGTATACGTAAAGTTTCTTATATAAACAAATCTTTACAACCGTCAATTCTGTTGCACATCTTACGAAAACAATTATCAAAAACTTGATTATTAGTTGACAGAGAATAGTTTGAGAAGGTTACAATATTAGAGAATGACGATCTTTACTACGTATTTCCGAACTGTCAGTACTGAAATTAAATAAAAACAACTGTAAATGTACATATAATCAAAATCCACATTTTGTAAAAAGCAGATTAAATCTCATTATTCACTCTGTCAGTACCTAAGCACTGATTCATAAACATAGGTATTTTATGTTAATTAAGTAATTTTTATAAATTCCCGCGGTAGAGTCGCTAGCGCTGTAAGGCTCATCCTTGCAGAGCGCGCTGTTTCTAACTGTCGGAGGTTCGAATCCTCCCTATGGCATGTGTGCGTCTATTGTCCTTAGGTTTGCTTATACTGTGGCGGCCCCTGACTGTGTAGATTGCCCGCACAAGGGGCAGCCAAGGCGGGCTGCTTGGTTTTCTAGGCGCTCACACACACACATACACACACAAAATGTTCAAATGTTTGTATAGCTTATGGGACTTAACTACGGGGTCATCAGTCCCTGAACTTACAAACTACTTACGAACTAGGTAATACTAAGGACGGCACAAATATCCATGCCCGAGGGAGGATTCGAACCTCCGACCGTAGTAGCCGTGCAGACCGTGACTGGAGCGCCTTAGTCCCCTCGGCCACCGCGGCCGGCCCCACACACACACACACACACACACACACACAGTAAACAACAACAAACGTCCTACGAGATAGCGCTGTACTGCGGCACTACTTTACGGCTAGACATGTGACACTGCCCAGCCAATGACAGCTGAGTAACCTGGTGTACCCCTCCGCAGATAGCGGGTCTAAGCGCACCGACGGAATGTTGACAGCCAGTGCATACCCAGCTAACACAGCGACTGGCCGCCACTACGCTGGATCTAGCTTCAGCAGCACTCAGCATAGATTGTAGACTTTGTGTTGTAGTGTTGAATTTATTTTGCCCTAGTGCCACTAGAAAAATAATAGTTCTGTTTTGTGTGAGGCGTTACGCCATTTATACTTGTTTGGTTGGTCCTAAGTTACTGGTTCTCTTTTTCTTTGCGATCACTGGCTGATTCTGTTATTGTACGCACAGAAGGGTTTTTAGTTAATAAAAAGTACATCATTTTCATTAGTTTTCTCTTTCCTGTAGATCGCAGGACGCTACAGTTCTAGTTAAAGTAGTTTCTAAGCATGGGAACTGATGAGCATAGCAGTTTAGTCCAATAGGTTTACAAATATTTGAACAGTTATTTTTTTTTTCTTTTTACCAATTCCTCTAACATATACTACTAGATTCAGGATTTATCTGAATGCAATTATTTGTACTTAACATCAAAGATTGCTGCAATTCCAACACCACGTATATGTGACACACAGGAAAGATGCACTGAGGTGCAATGGAGAGAAGTCATTATTTCGGATAAGTCTTTTTGTTCACGGTATCCAACTTCTGGCCGAGTTTACTTCTCAGGACTGAAACCTAACGTGGGTTCGGGGATGACTTGGGCAACGATTTAATGGTATTTAATGGACCTTATGGATAGTTGGAAGCTCGTATTACAGCCTAAGGTACAGTGTCATCCAGTAGTGGTACTGTATTCCAAGACGCCAGCTATCCTGTCGACACAGTTCAGATCGTCCAGCACCGGTTTTGTGAGTATCATATTTAGTTCTTACACCGTCATATTTCAGCATTATTGAGGGGTTTTGGTCTTCTTGTAAGAGAAGGGACGTAATCCCTGTCAATCTGCATTATTTGTTATCCGAACTGTCCACTGTTTTGCACCACGAATGGAATAAGATTCCCTTGAAAACGTTTTTATTCACTCCGGGATGAGGTTTTGAATGTCTAAAAACGTACTGAGCAAGATAACACGCTGTGTTTCTGGTATTGCCATAGTTTCGTCAACACCCTGTACACTGTATCCAAACCATAGAGGCTACATGACTTGGGACAAGTTCCGAACTGCCCTGCAGCAACGTTGAGAACAGTCGTTGGCTGTTAATTGTTCTATTTTAATAAGATTAATGAAGTCATTTTTTTTCCTGGCACTTGTACTACACCGAAAGCAACATTACGTTCTGAAAAGTAAACTGATGCAAATGGCCAATATGGGGAACCACCACATAAACAAACCGCTTACAAGTAAAAGCGATAAACGAAACAGAAGTTAAAGCAAACACCACAGCAGTTTATATTCCCCTCATTTGAAATGTAAATCCCTGCATCTGTGGACGCTCAATTGGGAATTGTAATGCTTGCTGGAAAAATCCTGAAACGCTAAACGTCGCAGACCTTCCTCGACTGGCCATTTGCAGCAAATATGTTTTCGCGAGTTGTACTATTCACGCTGTGTTACGGCGTGGCTGCCCTTGGCCCGTTAATATACGATTGGATTTGCAATTCGGTGGCCGTTTATATATGGTTGGATTTGAAATTCGGTGGAATACTTGTTCGTGCCTAGGGGATCAACGGTGTTGTTGTTGTAGTTGTTGTGCTCTTCGGTCTAGGAACTGGCTTTATGCTGATTTCTAGGCGACGCTATCTTCTGTAAGATTCTTCATCAGCGAAACTGCTCACTGAACTCATTCCTTTTGCAATATACTCCTACCCCCTTCCATCGCCTCCCTCCGTTTCACCAAAACCACGTATTTTTCCCCGTCAACCGATCCTCTGTGTACGTTAAGATTTATCACAAATGTAGTTTCACTTAAATTCTATTTAATTCCTCCACATTCCTTACGCCATCTACCCAACTATTCCTCAGAAATATTCAGTAGAAAATATTTCAAAAACTTCTAATCTGTTCTTGACTGATCAGTCACAACGTTTGGTTACTTACTGAATGCATTCAATTTAATAACTTTAAATATTATTCGATGTTACATTTCTCTACTTGAGAAACATTTCATATCATCTGTAATTCGTAAATCAAGTTACTTTATTGCTCAAATAGCAAATGCATCCTCTACTCTTCTACTTCATATGGAATATCAATTGTTATATTATTATTGTATTGTGATATGGATTGTAATATGGTTGGGAATCAGCGCCCTCTATAATCCTCATTTGTCAATTTTCGCTCAAATCTAGAGATTTTTTTCTTTTTTTTAGCCAACTTTGGCGTGATCATACGACTGTGCGATGGTTCAAATCCACCTCCGGCCATCCAGATTTAGGTTTTACGTAATTTCCCTAAATCACTTCAGGCAAATGCCGGGATGGTTCCTTTGCAAGGACCGCCCAATTTCCTTCCCATCCTCAAGCAAAAAATCTGAACGTGAGCTCCATCTCTAATGACCGCGCTGTCGACGGGACGTTAAAGTCTACGCTTCCTTCCTTCCCTTCTTCAATCATGCGAAAAATTACTCAACTATCCCCGCCCTTTTATAACTGTACCAGCATTTTCCATTATGATTATTTATGTGGATGGCTATATGGGGACTACCCAAAAGCTAATAAAAATTTAAAAACAAAAATTCAACTGGTTTGAGCAGTTTGTTTGGGTGACCATCTTCCGCAGCAAGCGCCTGTTGTTTGCTGCAATTGATTTTATTTCTCCCAGGCGCGTTTCGCCTTTTATTTTAAAGGCATGTGGCGGACCCGAGTGTTAAGCTATGTAAATTATATCTCTGAACTTCATTCAATTTTTATTACTTCAAATGTTTTTTAATTCGTTTTCTGTTCTTGTTTCTTGTCTGCAATGTTTTGAGTGATCATTAAAAGTTATAAACACATCCTTTCTCTCATTTTATGAACCTTTTACATAAACAATAACCATATTGGTGACCCCGACGTGATAAACTGAGCTTCAATTTGAAGAAACCATACCTTTATGTTTTTCTTCCAGATGGGTGGAATCTTCACTGAAACACGTGCAATACCCGCTTCGTCCCATGCTGATGTAGGCCGTGAATTTGCGTCGTTGCCGTTGTCGGTCATTTTTGCACTTCACAAATTAAAAATGCGTTCCGCTCCGTATTATTACTTCAAATGTTTTTTTTTTTTTTCCTTTTTTGTATGTCTGTGAATAAGTCAGCATAAATCAACATTATTGCTTTTTATGAACAACCAACTTTTGCATGATTGTATGAGAAGGAAAGATTCAGAGCTTGAAAATATATATTTTAAAATGAAAAAAAAAACAAAAAAAAAAAACAAAAAAACAAAAAAAAAAAACAAAAAAAACAAAAAAAAACAACATTTGAAGTAATAAAAATTGAATGAAGTTCAGAGATATAATTTACATAGCTTAGCAGTCGGGTCCGCCACACACTCCCTCCGCAGTGACAGCGTCCATGTATTTTCGAGGGAAGGTGACCTGTCGACCTGATCTGGTGACCCGTGGTGAAGGTGCACTGGGTTGATTGCTGTCTGTTGTCTTCTGAAGGTTGATAGTCTTTGGGATGGAAGGTGACGGAATGTCCGGAGTGGTTTCTCTTGATGTGTCGTCCATGTTATTCGATGAATAGTCTGTCAGAAGAAAGGCAGGTTTCAATCTGTCAATGCTAATAGTTTGTTTTCCTGTTGGCATCTCCACCTCAAAGTGCTTGTCACTGCGAGACAAGACTGGATATGGCCCGTCATATGTTGGCTGAAGCGGTGTTCGTATAGCATCATGTCGCACAAAAACAAACTTGCTTGTCGTCAGTTGAGGGTGAATAAAGATCTTTTTGTGGGCGTGATGTTCTGTTGGAACTGGTCTTAGGCTTCTCATCTGTTCCTTCAATTTGAAGACAAAGGTTGGGATGTCAGTTACTAATTTCTGTTCATTGAGAAATGCTCCTGGTAACCTAATTGCTGAACCATAAGTCAATACCTCACCAGTGGAAATGACTTATGGTTCAGCAATTAGGTTACCAGGAGCATTTCTCAATGAACAGAAATTAGTAACTGACATCCCAACCTTTGTCTTCAAATTGAAGGAACAGATGAGAAGCCTAAGACCAGTTCCAACAGAACATCACGCCCACAAAAAGATCTTTATTCACCCTCAACTGACGACAAGCAAGTTTGTTTTTGTGCGACATGATGCTATCCGAACACCGCTTCAGCCAACATATGACGGGCCATATCCAGTCTTGTCTCGCAGTGACAAGCACTTTGAGGTGGAGATGCCAACAGGAAAACAAACTATTAGCATTGACAGATTGAAACCTGCCTTTCTTCTGACAGACTATTCATCGAATAACATGGACGACACATCAAGAGAAACCACTCCGGACATTCCGTCACCTTCCATCCCAAAGACTATCAACCTTCAGAAGACAACAGACAGCAATCAACCCAGTGCACCTTCACCACGGGTCACCAGATCAGGTCGACAGGTCACCTTCCCTCGAAAATACATGGACGCTGTCACTGCGGAGGGAGTATGTGGCGGACCCGACTGCTAAGCTATGTAAATTATATCTCTGAACTTCATTCAATTTTTATTACTTCAAATGTTTTTTAATTCGTTTTCTGTTCTTGTTTCTTGTCTGCAATGTTTTGAGTGATCATTAAAAGTTATAAACACATCCTTTCTCTCATTTTATGAACCTTGTACATAAACAATAACCATAGGCATCTACATTTTTTGTGTGAGATGTATTGTTTCCATAGAACAAACAGTTCAGGTAGTTTCTTTTTTTATTATTTTACATAAGGGAAGAAGTTTTTGTTTAGATTTTCGTTGTCTTTCAGCTATCTTATGTTTTTCCCTCCATCTGATCAAGGCCACATCTTGCACATTCTGTAACTAACAGAATTTCGCACATTTTTACACATTCTGAGGTGTTTAGCAGTCATGATTTACTTTCTGTAATTTCGTGTTTCATTTGTTTTGTTGTCAACATAACGAAATATATGTTAGTTACTTATCTTTGTGCGTGAACAAAATGAAAGAGTAAGAATGTTATTTGAAGCAGAAGAATAGTGAGAAGAGAGAAAGAGAGAGAGCGGGGGGTTGTGTGTGGGTGTCAGAGAGAGAGAGAGAGAATAGTCTTATTTTGAGTGTGAATGATTGCAACATCTGTATGAGGGTGGTAGAAATTTTGGTGTTTAGTTGATTTATGTCTTGATTTAAATGATCTGTGAAGGGGGGCGTGGTTTAATGAGAGTCTGAGGAATTGGGCTATGTAACTATTTTATCTAGCAACTTAGACAGTGAATTGTTGATATATTTACTTAATCATTCAGCAGAATTTTGTTTTCAGCTTTTGTTTTCTTAAAGTGTGAGAAGGTGTTTTTATTATTATTTATTCTATTTATTTTCATGTCATCTTCTCTGGAACTTCGTCTGCGATTCTATTGTCTTAGATGTTCTGCAAATGTGGAATGGTCTGTACCATATTTCCAGACTCTCATGTGCTCTTCATTTCTGACATCAAAGGTTCTGCTTGTTTGTCCTATATATCTGCTATCACAGGTGCTGCACTGTTATTGGTATATATTCAGATTTTTGTATACATCTGTGCTTTTGTTAGTTTTGGAGTGTATTTTTGGATAAAATTATCTGTTGAGTGTGTTATATTTATGCCCTGTTTTTTAATTTTGGTTATTTTATTACCACACTCACAGATTCTCTCTCTCTCTCTCTCTCTCTCTCTCTCTCTCTCTCTCTCTCTCTCTCTCTCTCTCTCTCTCTCTCCACTATTCTTCTCCTTCAAATAACATTCTTAATCTTTCAATAGTTCACACACAAAGGTTAGTAACCAACATGCATTTCGTTATGTTGGCAACGAAACAAATGAAACACAAAAATACAGAAAGTAAATGATGGCTGCTAAACACCTACAAAATGTGTACAAATGCGCGAAATTCTGTTAATTACACAATGCGCAACATGTGACCTTGACCAGATGGAGGAAACAGCAGAAGATAGCAAAAGACAACGAAAATGTAAGTAAAAACTTCTTTCCTTGTGTAAAAAAAAATACGTAAACTGTTTGTAATCTGTAAACAATACATCTCACCAAAAAAAATGTACTTGTAGATCACACTGAATATGCCTTTAAAATAAAAGGCTGTAAGGGGTCACCTTTGTGGAGACACCTGAAGTATGCAACTCTGTGACAAAACGCGCACACGCGCTAAAGTCGTGAGTGTATGTTTACAAGTAGACTACCAGCTGTTGAGTGACATATTTCGACAGCTACTGATTCGTCTTATTTGAGGAGATACTCAGGAGATGGCGGCACTGGTCACCTGTCAGACGGGCATGTGGCTGGTCGCGAGTCTATGATCAACCAGCTGGGAAAATCCGAGCGGTTACAGACCGAATGGCGGAAAGTGGGAGAGCGCCCCTTTGGCTTAAAAATTAGTAACTACTGATACATGGTACAAAGGAGCGCATAGACTCATTTTAAAGATAAAGACTAGACAGATGCGCTGATATAAACGCGTATCCTATCACTTTAATAGTTTCTGAGTTATAGTAAATCAAAAATCATTATAAATTAACAATTTTGTAAACGATATATCATAAAAAGGCTTAATCAAATATTACGTACAAGGTGTCAAATGATAGATCTACGTGAGTACTATTAAGGTGTATATTTAGGTTTTTGGGCAAATTCAGTAAATTTGAATTAGAGGCCAGTAACATATTTTCCAGGTATAAAAGTTGGCTTTTTAATAAATAAACAATAATAACTGAACTATCAGCGGCAGTACGATAAACTAGACTTAAGTAAATAGTTAATGAAACCACAGGATCAATAATACAGTGAATAATCTATGTTTAAATACTGAAATAACAGACGTAGAAAGTTCAATATTTTGATAATGCAAAAACTACAATATATACAATGTTTTTATGCCATATCCTGTTTCACCGGAAAATTTCCGTTAAATACTATCATCAGATGTATTTATTTCATTTGTATTTTTTGTAAAAGAGGTAATTTCGTGAAAATAAGATACTGATTTGACTTCAGAGTACGCGAGCGAGGGTACTTAAGGAGGCCATTTTGGCTTGTTAGAGGGAGTCTTTAGTGTCGGTTTGACAGACAAGACGTGTCGTTACAATAGACGACTGTGGAGTCGCTTGACGACCTCTGTGGTGCTTCGAGAACTTTGATTTTATTCTGCTTCTGTGGTACTTTTATTATAAGTCTTTAGTGGTGCTTCGTGGACTCTATTCTGTGACAGTGGGTAGAGTTTGTCAGGATTGTTGCTAGACATTAATTTTTATTTAGCGACTGTGCGACTTAGAAACTATTCAGTCAAGTTTCAATATTTTGGTGTGGCGGCCTTAAGGAACTCGGCATTGCTCTGAAGTCGGGTCTAACAAATATTCATTGACGGATATTAGGTGGATAAACATCGATTTAGTTAAAAGTGAATGTGTCGTTTGTGTTTTTGTTCCTGCTTGCATTTATTTCAAGCCAAACATACTGGGGACATTGCAGCAGGTGTGGCTGGTCCCTCGACACCTCGACACGACGCAAACAGTTTGTATAGCAAATGGGTATACAGCCGTACTTCACGGAGCCCCAAGCAGACTGTGAATGGATGATTTGTGTGTGTGTGTGGGTGAGTGTCTTTTTTTTCCCCCGTGCTGTAGCACTGGGGGCTCGACCCTACTGAAGGAAATAAGTGAGGAACTTGTATATAATTTCATCACCCTGCACATAATATTGCATTTTTCCTAGTTTGTTTTTGGAAATTCCGTGTGTGAGCTCGCAAGCCGAAACGCGTCTGGGAGCAATAAAATAAACTGCAGCAAACGCAAGGCGTTTTTTCACCTTCAAAAACGAAGAATTTCAACCGGTTTGGCTGTTAAGACGTTTCGTACCTTTCATCCTACCTGATGGGACCCCAACCACTGCACCAGCAGTGGGGCAGGGACCACAGCGGCCCTGTGTAATTACCGCCTGCAGCTTTTAGAGCGACAGCTCCACATGAAAGCCATGTCGCGATTCGCCGCCCATCCCGTCCGCCGACTGAGCCGGCCGCTGAACAAATCAGAGTAATTGTAAATTCCATTAGGGGCTCAGCGCGTTTTAATTGCCGCCCTCGACAATGACGCACTTTATTTACGACCTCCGGCCGGCGATAAAGCAATCAGCGCCCACGCCATCTTTTTCGGGCCCCGCGAGTAAATCTGCCAACGTCGCGCGAAATCTAGCGGCTGAAGCACGCCTGCCACTCACCGCGCTATCTGCGGTCGTTTCGCCGCCTCCTAATTGCGTTAAATGAACCAGCCGACCGGCAGTCTCAGGCGTGATGTACGACGCTCACCGCGTCCCGTTCACTGCAGCAATTACAGCATTCTTTTATCTGGGTGTTTCCAAAGTCCACCACACCACCGTGGAAGCGCTCATTCCACTGTAGTTTGTGACGCAAATCTGTCTCTCCAAGTGATTACCAGCGGCAAACAAGTAGGAATAGGAAAAACCGTCCGGTTAAAACCGATATCATAGTTTTATTTCTGAATAATCGGTTATTTATTTGGTGTCTGTTGTAGCCGGTTTTCGTTATTTACTACCACCAACCGGGTAAACACACCGTTATAACTAAGGTTCATACGTATAAGGATGAGAATGAAGAAGCTTCAGCACAAGGTAATTAGGCACAAATACACAATGATCTCGAAAAGGTATCAGTTAGTTGATTGTAGTCATTTACAGTCATTGGAAGAGGAATGGAACTGCAACAAGTGGCTAGAGAATGTCTTGGAGAGCCGGCCGCGGTGGCCGAGGGGGTCTGAGGCGCTCCAGTCACGGTCTGCACGGCCACTAAGGTCGGGGGTTCGAATCCCCCCTCGGGCATGGATATTTGTGCCGTCCTAGTTCGTATGTAGTTTGTAAGTTTAGGGACTGATGACCCCGTAGTTAAGTCCCATAAGCTCTACAAACATTTGAATGGCCGAGGAGACTGAGGCGCTCCAGTCACGGTCTGCACGGCACTACCGTCGGGGGTTCGAACCCCCCCCCCCCCTCGGGTATGGATATTTTTGCCGTCCTTAGTATAAGTTAGTTCATAAGTAGTTTGTAAGTTTAGGGACTGATAACCCCGTAGTTAAGTCCCATAAGCTATATAAACATTTTAATTTGATTTGAAAATCTTGGAACGGTAGTGTGTAAAGGCGGGAAGAAGCAGACAGCTTGGTGGAATGACACAGTCAAGGCAGCCTGTGAAAAGAAAAAGAAGGCATTTCAAAAACGTCTCCATACTATAAATAAGGCAGGCAGGGAAATTTGGGCCTCCAGCAACGATCCGTCAACTAATGAAGCCTGTGAAAGATGATCTAGGTCTCAGAACACCAGGCATTTATAAAATTCCGTGTGGGTGTGGGCAGTTTTATGTCGGCCAGACTGTTCGCACTATTGAACAGCGACGCATAGAACATGAGCGGTGTTTTCATTATGCTAACCCGAAAACTCAGCTGTGGTGGAACATGCTTTAGAAAACGAACACCAATTGCTTTCGACGAGACATCTATTATTAAACGGACCAACAGCTTCTGGGACAGCGTAATAAACGATGCAGTAGAGATCAAAATTTCCGAAAACACCCTCAATAAAGACGACGGTTTGCAGCTCAGTACGGCTTGGGATCCCGTAATTGCGGAGTTGAAGCGGGCGCGGCGTACGCGCGTCCAAAACATTGCCTTATATGGTCAAGGAACTGGGCACCAGTGACGTCACTGGCGGCGGCGCGGCTATATAAGCACGGCAGCGGCCGCGAAATGACAGCCATCCACTTGACAATGGCAGAGGACATCTCTGTCGAAAGCTCGTGGGCAGTAAACCACATGATGCGGCTTGTAACCCGAGAAGATTTCATTAAGAGAAATTTATGAAGAAGAAAGAAACAAACAGGTCATTGCAGAATCCATGCAGAAATCATAGGAAGACTTCGGAAAAGCTAGACACTACGGGTCAAGACGTTGAGAAACCACTCTGGAGCGTAAAGAGCAATCTTCAAAAGGGAGGGAAGAATGAATTAACAAGTGGTTTGCACATGTCAGGAAAGATACTAGTGAATGCTGTGGATGCCGTGGGCAGATGATGAAGGGAATATTTTGAAGAATTGCTCAATGTAGGTGAAACGTTAAATGATGTGCCAGATTTTGAGGTAGAATGGGATAGGAATGACGCTGGAAACAGGAATTATGGTGGAAACTGGATCACATTTGAGGAAGTGGAGAAAGTGGTCAATAGACTGCAGTGCAATAAACAGGCTCGGGTGGGTGAAATTAAGTCGGAACTCGACAAATACAGTTAAATGTCAGGTCTCAGATGGTTAACAGAATAATTGAAAAGGCATGAGAGTCAGGACAGGTTCCGTCTGATATGGAAACAGAAAAGATTATAACAACTATCGAGATTTTAATTGGCGTTGTGGGGAAAACATTCTCTTGTATTGTTGAAAGGAGAGTGCAAGTATTAGTCGAAGACAAGTTGGATGAAAATCGGTGTGGGTTTAAGCCTCTTAGAGGCTGTCAGGAGCAGATCATTAGCTTATGTCAGATAATGGAGAAGTGCTATGAGTGGAACAGGGAATTGTATCTATATTTTATAGATCTAGAAAAGGCTGATGACAATTGAACAATGACAGGAGGGTGTCAATAATGAGGAAATCAAAGAAAAACTAGGAATGAACACCATAGATGAAGCAGTTAGAACGAACAGGCTGAGATGGTGAGGTAATGTTACACGCAAGGGAGAAGCAAGGATACCAAGGAGATTCACGGTTTCAGCTGCGGAAGGTAAGAGGAGTAACATCAGACGAAGCAATAATGTTAGCATTGAACAGGGGATCAAGGAGAATTTCTATTTGGGGAAATATGCTCCATACTGAATGCTGAAAGGCCTAATTAGTCTCTGATGATGATGATGTAGTAATATTTATTCCTAAGATTTACCCTGCTGTGAAATATCAGGTTATCCCAGAAACTAGAAAATGTGATCAGTGATAATTTAAGAAAAATCCCGCGTCAGAAAGAAGCAACATATGCATGGCACAGCAGTTGTTGAGGCATCAGTGCACCTGTTGATTTGTGGCGTGGTCCATTAGACGGCGCATATGCAAGTGCAATGTGCAATAATTGCCTCCGTGTGGTCACACGGTAGATCCTCGCTGTCGTCGCCGGACATTGCTTGTGTTTTAAATGGCACCATTCTGAGTCTCTAAGTACTTTACAAAGTGCGGTAGCAGTGAGATACTATGCTCAATTCGTCTGAAAAGGCTGAAAACGGTGGTGATGTTACAAACTTGCGATATATTTTCGGAAGAGAGCTTTCACCATGTCCGTTGGAAGAGAACGTAAATCTGATTAATATTCTTGTGATGGTACAGATGTACTTACAAGGTTAGAATAATAACCGAGCCCTTAATTTTGTGGTTACTTCAGGGTGCGATACTGATGATAACAAAAATTGACAATGTGGAACGTTGTGTTTCAAACGTAAATCTCTTAAGACAGTGTGTAATCTCTACTATATACACAACTTCTTTATATGAGATGGAAAATGTGTATTTGACCTTACTGGTGAATTGGTTTTACCTCACGCTCTTGAGGGGAAGAGATGCCTGTATCTGTTTCTAGCCCTCCAAAAAAGCCAGTTTTCACCCTCCATTAATGACTATCCGCAGTGTGATCCTTGAATACAACATGTTTTTTCAGCCGAGATTCAGAATCATTAGGAGAAACCTCGTGATTTTTTGTAGAAGTCAACCCCGCATTATTTTCAGATGAAAGCAACGAACGGTAGACGGCCAAGTTCTGTTTCAGTTCCATATTTAACTAGATATATTAATTCTCCATATCTTCAAGAAAAGTAAGAGGAAAAAATTTGAGGTAGTCTTGAAATTAACTTTTGTTTTCTACATTTGTTACTTGCTGGCATCCTCAGATGCTCTCGCCACATCGTCGTCGAGACGAGCACAGTCTTATCTCGACGATGAAGTGAGACCTTCAAGGGTTGCCAGCAAATTCTACTGAAAATGGTCATGGAGCTAAATAAAATATTATCTTTTATCTGTTTCCGTCATCCTTAGTTGCTTTGAAAATTAGTGTAGGTGTATTTCCTTCTATTGAAACTAAATGAAAGGAGTTTTTTGTGCCATTCGCCTTTCGCTTCTTTATCTGTGAAGCATCGTCAGTGGCCAGTAATAACGTTTTTTTTTTTTTTTTTTTTTTTTTTTTTTAAATATTCTAGTACAGTTTTAAATATTATTATGCTATGTTTCACATTATGACAGTTATGAATCTTTGCTATCTTACGATATATTAAATTTGGACCTACTAGGTTAGAAACAACTTCAGTGAAGTTAATTTAAGTTTACAATACTACTTGCGGTTTTTTTTGTGTTACTCCATGTATGTCTTCATGGAGCTGTTTGTGCGTTCTCCAGGTGGATGTATAATTCTATTCTTGATGGGCGCAGAATTTATATCATCACTTCACTCTGTACTCGTGTAGTGTCGCCAACGGTCGCTTTTCGTCTGTCTTTTGTGCTCCTTGTGTCTCTTGAGTGTATCAGCTGTTTTTGTTTGTGTTGTTCACTGTGTAGATGTGTGTGTGTGTGTGTGTGTGTGTGTGTGTGTGTGTGTGTGTGTGTGTTTTGCTGTTTAATTATTTATAAGCGTTTTGTAATATTATGAAAAAAGTTATATATTACAGGCCACTGATGATGCTTCACAAATGAAGAACCGTAACGCATATGGCACATTTAGCTGCAATAGACAAAAATATACCTCCACTAATGAAATGAAATTGTTTCAGCGAAGCGGTCTTCGCAATCTACGTAACAAGTCTTCATATTATGTTGGTCCTCCTCTTTCTTGCCGAAGTGCATTAACTCGAAATGGCATTTAGTTAGCGCTTTGGAAGTCCTGTGAAAGAATATTAAGCCATTACGAAAGCATTCCCATTGTAAGAGTTTGTGTACGAACTGGTCTTTCTATTAACGTGTCCTATATCGTAATGTTCGGGTGGGGGGGGGGGGGTGAGGAGGGGAACTTTTTCCTGTTGTAGCATAGAATAATGAATGTTTGTCTGTATGTTCTCTTTGTGTTCATAAACCATTCATTCGATTGCAATGAAACTCTGGTGAACTGTTGAGCGTACGCCCACGAAGGCTCCTGGCCCAAAAACAAAAGAGCACGACACGTAGCTCAGGAGATATGACGTCATAAATAATGAGAGGTCACCGCGTGGGAACACCCAGATTTATGCGTCAATTATTGGAAAATGGGAGTAGTTATGGACCTGCAACAAAGTTTGCATGTAATTTCGGACGTTTATGAAGCGTTTTGTAATTGACTCCCCTCCCCCCCTCCCCCCCCCCCCCCCCACAGAATGATGAAACGAAAAGAAGTCTACCGCTCACAACAGTTTCACTGTAGATGCCGTAAAACTGTCGCATCAGGCATGACCTTGTATCAAATAAAGTTAGCATTACAGATTTGCATGTTACT
Source organism: Locusta migratoria (assembly GCA_026315105.1). Lineage (NCBI taxonomy): Eukaryota > Metazoa > Arthropoda > Insecta > Orthoptera > Acrididae > Locusta > Locusta migratoria. Next base: position 75,386,288 of record CM048750.1, on the reverse strand, counting down.
GTTTATTTTTGTCTGCAAGTCTCCATTTTCTTGCATCCAAAATTAATCAATCTGTTTTCTTAATCTCTATCAATATAAAAGCGAAAGGACACTCACTCACTCACTGACTAAACACGAAATCTCGAAAAGTACTTCACCTATGAAGCTGAAATTTGGCAGGAATGTAGTTTATAGGTAGAAAAAATCAACTAAGAATATTGTATGATAGGTGCATGGCGGAGTATACTTCTCCTCCAGACTCACGAAATCTACAGTTTCATTCCGATCTTCACGAAATTTAGCACGCTTGACCTTCAAAACAAGAGAAAGGTCACTGTCTACCTTATGTTTCATACGGTGCATGGGGGAGGGTACTTTGCAACAAAAAATCCTTAAATACCTTGATCGCGCCATAACTTGGGAACGGCTCGACCGATTTCACAGATCCTTGATTTGTTGTTTTCATTATTCTCAGGGTTGTATGAAATAAAACTGGAATATTTGAGGACAACTAAGTGCTTTTTTCAATGTGACCCTGCGTTTCTGTTGCATAGAAATCTATAGTTTTGTTCCGATACTGATGAAATTTTACATACTCTACCTTAAAAACATGAGGAATTTCACTGTCTGTATAAAATTTCGTTCGGTGCATGGTGGAAGGTAATTAACTTACAGAATTTTACAAAATGCATAGATCACTGGGTCCATAAATGTTTGTATGGTACATGACAGAGAGTACCTTACAGAAAACTTTGACAAGAGAGGGAAAGGTGAAAACTAACAGAGAGATGGGAGAGAAAGAGGTGGATGCAGAGAGAGGGGCGAATGGAGATGTGGACTATAGTGTAGGATAAACGCCGGCTTTACTATAGAACATGTTGGATGTCGGAAGCATTTTCACTGGCTGTGGGACTAGTCTCCAATTGCATTGTTTTTTATTAAACGATAAGCAAGCGCTGAGCAAGCCAGTGAGTGGCGCGGCCGCCGACGTGTGACGCTCAGATGACTGCGCGGGACCTGACGACGCTGGCTAGGACCCCTAACGCTGTGCAGCGTCTGGCCGTAGCTTTTTAGACAGAACGGGCGTATTCCTCGTTGCTCTCCTGTATACACAGGACCCGTCTGAAATTCCGTCATCGCGTGGTTGCGTTCCCTCTTTGTACCTGCTGGCATCTGCTGCTGCCCCCGACGGTGGCGTGGTGTCGAGTTGTAAGGACACATAGTAGTTTCTTTGACTTAGGCATCTATCCTATGTAGTAATTCTCATATCGCTGGTGGGCTGCACCAGCAGTTCAGTGGTTGAACGTCAGGAGTCGTGTAATGTTGTTGATTTCGGACAGTCGCGGCGTTATCTGAGCTGACGTAGTTAATCTGTACATGTTAATAATTTCCCTTAGACTGTGGCTAAGCCATGTCTCCACCATATCCTTTCTTCCAGGAGTGCTAGTCTTGCATGTTTGCAAGAGAGCTTCTGTGAAGTTTGGAAAGTAGGAGGCGAGGTACTGGCGGAAATAAAGTTGTGAGGTGGCATCGTGAGTCGTGTCGGGATAGCTCAATCGGTAGAGCGCTTGACCGCGAAAGGCAGAGGTCTCAGGTTCGAGCCCCGGTTCCGGCACACAATTTGTCTCCCAGGAAGTTTAATAATTAGTGCTACACAGTTTGATTTTGATATTTAATCCTTGTGAGATGCGTATTAAGTTTTCTTAAAATAAATGTTCGATCATATCAGAGCAAACTGGCTAGCGTGAGGCCGAAATTGACTTAGTATGTTGCGAATCGACGTTCTGTCTTCTTTGAACTGTCACGCCCACGAACGCACGTTTGGCACGTTCTTGACGTCAGCACCACTTGCCTCGCTCAACTGGTGATGAATTTCAAACGCTGGAAGAAACCCCATACGACACTACGACATAAAAAAAACCGGGTACGGTTCGCTAGTTTACCTGTCGCACCTTGGTTTTAAGCTCTAAAGATGCAAAAGAAAACTTTAATTTGTTTTCACCACAGCTCTGTTTTATGAAGCCAACAAATTATGTTCAGTAGGATGGAATCGGTGGGTTCAGGAGGGCAATAAGAAACGCCGTGCTGGATCCCATCGGCCTCGTATCACTAGCAGTCGAGATGACAGGCATCTTATCCGCATGGCTGAAACGGATCGTGCAGCAACGTCTCGATCCCTGAGTCAACAGTTGGGGACATTTGCAAGACAACAACTATCTGCACGAACAGTTCGACGACGTTTGCAGCAGCATGGACTATCCGCTCGGGGACCATGGGTGCGACTACCTTTGACGCTGCATCACAGACAGGAGCGCCTGCGATGGAGTACGCAACAACGGACCAGGTTGCACGAATGGCAAAACGTCATTTTTTAGGATGAATCCAGGTTCTGTTTACAGAATCAATATGGTCGCATCCGTGTTTGGCGACATCGCAGTGAACGCACATTGGAAGCGTGTATTCGTCATCGCCATACTGGTGTATCACCCGGAGCAATATTAGAGGTGCCATTGGTTACACGTCTGGGTCACCTCTGTTCGCATCGACGGTACTTTGAACAGTGGCCGATACATTTCATATGTGTGACGACCCGTTGCTTTACTCCTCATTCGATCCCTGCGAAACCGTACATTTCAGCAGGATAATGCACTGGAAACGGAAAATGTTCGACTGCTGCCCTGGCCAGCACATTCTCCAGATCTCTCACCAATTTAAAACGTCTGGTCATTGGTGTCCGAGCAACTGGCTCGTCACAATACGCCACTCACTACTCTTGATGAACTGTGATATCGTGTTGAAGCTGCATGGGCATCTGTACCTTTACACGCCACTCAAGCTCTTTTTTACTCAATGCCCAGGCGTATCAAATCCGTTATTATGGCCAGAGGTGGTTGTTGTGGTGTCGCACAAGTCTGAAGTGCGCGCCACGTAATTTCGCCGCGCGCCGCCATGCAACCACGTCGCAGCGTTCTTACGACGTCAGCCACGAGCGCCCTCTTCTGCAACTCCGCTCGTGGTCACCACTGTACTGGATCGGTCACTTGGGATTAAGACAGGCACTAGGAAAGTCTCTCATCAGTAGGCAGGCCTCTATCTACTTAAACTATGTATCTGTATTCCACTAGACTTCAGTTAACAATACTAAGTATTGTACTCTCTCTCCCTTCGAAATACATCTTGTTCTAATCTAGCTTAGTGTTTCTAGTTTCTGCTGTCCCACTGGCTGGTCACCTCAGACTCTGTAGCCGCACACGTATCCTACATCATTGTGTCGGTCTCTCTACTCGGCCACCGACACCTAAGACAACCGGCGGAAACGAGACACAAAAATGGCGACGAGGATGGGATACAAAAGTGGCAACGAGGCTGGGATACAAAAGTGGCGACGAGGCTGGGATACAAAAGTGGCGACGAGGATGGGATACAAACGTTGTTCTGGGTACTGATTTTTCACGATCTATGCACCCAAATTGCGTGAAAATGTACTCACATGTCAGTTTTAGTATAATATATTTGTCCAATGAATACCGGTTTATCATATGCATTTCTTCTTGGTGTAGAAATATTAATGGCTAGTTGTGTATAAAGTGGAGAGAAGGGCAAAAATTAGTGATGAGCTAAAACAATCAGTTTCGATCACATGGGATAGGGAAATTCTGTTTGGTAGTATTCGGTAGTAACACACCTCACCTGCAGATCACTCACTTGCAGGTTACATGTTTTTAATCCTTCCTGGCAGAGACAAACACGTACGCGGCGACTAGGCCGTCCCGCCCGCACAGTTCGCCGCACACCGTGTGAAAGGTCGTGTTTACATGCCCGCAGAATCCCTGCGGGCAGAGCCGGGCAGGGCACAGGCTTTGACATGTTAATTCCGTCAGCCGCGAGCCAAGCCGGGCGCTGCAAAGCAGGGTTGCAGGTAAGCGTGTCACCGCCGTGTTGTCTCTACACCGGCCACAGGTGCGGCGCGGAGGCCTCGTCGTCTTTACCATCAAGTGCGGAAGTGCAGTTTATTTTGCCGAAAGTCTAAAGAAAAGTATGGGTGAGACCAACTTAGAGCTCCTTAAAACACAGGCTGGCGCATCCGCCATTTTCATTCCCTACGAATGCTAAACACAACACGTGGCTTATGCGAACAGTGTTGTTTTGTTCAAGTTTAGTGAAATATTTTAGAAGTTTCCAGCATATAGCCTTACAATGTGCTACTTTAAGCTTTCATTCCGCTCTTGTTTACATTGATATGTAGATTATACACAAAAACCTCGCGTTTCCGTATTTTGCTGCGTTTCTTCACTGTCCGAATAAATAAAAAAGCACAGGATATATATATATATATATATATATATATATATATATATATATATATATATGTGTGTGTGTGTGTGTGTGTGTGTGTGTGTGTGTGTGTGTGTGTGTGTGATACAAATCGCATAATACGTTTAATTCTGCCGGAACTGGTCATCTAGATAGAAGTTTTAAGTGATCTTCGCTTGTATTTGAATAATGACTGTCAATATGCGAGGTTTGTTTGACGTCTTGCAATAAGTGTTTGTTGTCTGCTGTGACAAATGCACCACATGGCTGTAGTGCAGTTTAAGAGTGACATTTCATGTTTGGACGTTGGCAACGACGCCGCAGCCAATCAGCAGTCGCATCACGCAGCCAATAACAAATAGCTTCCTCTTCATGGTTTGTAAACAAATCGGCGAAGTGGATGTAAAAATGTTGATTAAAATATTGAATTTCAATAAATGTGAAATTTATATTTACATTCTGTAATGGAGATTGAGCGTAATGGCTGTACGATGTAGCCAAAAATATTTTCACCGGTTATTTTAATTGTGGTGATTGCATGACTTTCGCAGCCTTTACGAGCGCAATTACTTACATTGAGAGGTTCTGAAACGGAGATTTAGGCGCTACTACGAGGCAAAACTTGTTGTGTAACCTATGTACCTAACCTTAAAGCTGCGCTGGCCTGTTGTTGGTTTTGAAGTGTGTTAAAGAGAAGTCTGAAAGTGTGTTCGAAACATCCTTTCACTTAAGAAAGTTATCTGTAGCGTAGCCTTGAGAAGGTCAGGTATAGGTTAAACAAGAAATTTTTGTTTTAGTACGTGAGGGCGCGTAGCGCCCGGGTCTCCGGTTCAGAAACGGAACTTTGAGATACACGGATTCTTCCAAATTACCCAACATCTGTTTTTTTCTTAGGGAAGTGAACACTAATTTTAATAACATTCATTATTCACGTATTAAAGGCATTGGAAAAATTACTGTCGTCGTATTACTTGAGAGAGAAACACGTATTTCAATTTACGTTACAAGAAATTATTAATTCTGAACGGAAAAGTAGTCCATGTGAATAGAGGCCAAATTCACATAACATGAAACGCGGAATCTGATTGGGCGTCCTCACCTGCACGATTCAGCTATGCATGAAGCATAACTCGCGGACTCATAAACTGCACTTTTACCCACCACATCGGATTCTTGTACTCACTTGGCTGAATGTACTTCTATGACGTTATTGAGAAAGTTTCAAACCGTATTACAAACACTAAAACGAAAAATAATATTAGTGTACAGGATCTAAAATTTACAGTCGTAGAGGCACACGGTGCCGATGTTGGCAACAACCGTTGAATGCTATTTGAAAACTTAATCTTATAGAATGAGGGGAATAATATTTTGTGTTGACCATGAAATAAATAAATGTGTTCATTCTCTAAGGTTGACTGGTTATTGTATGTAACAGTACCCTTGTCTTGTCAGTAATTTAATAACCATTGTGAGGCAAACATTTCACTGCCAATATTTGCACACTACACCGCCACAGCCGTTTGTAAAATTTACCCAGTATTCTGTCAGTTACAGTATCTTACAGATAAGGGTCAATAGTGGCATTTACTAATAAGAAATTGAATTGAGGATGCATTTTTTGATAAATCATCAGGTAGGGCCTACTATTCTATCAAATTACATACTACAAGTTATGACGCTAAAACTTCGAAATACAACAAATAGCGAAACTTCCTGGCAGATTAAAATTGTGTGCCGGAACCGGGACTCGAACCTGGGACCTTTGCCTTTCGCGGGCAAGCGCACTACTGATTTTTTTTTTTTTTTTTTTTTTAATTGATTTTTTCCTGGCTTCATTGCCTTTACTCCTGTTCTCGTGGTACTGTCACTGTATACAAAACTCAAAATGGTATCTTCTGGTTGGATAGAGTAAGGTGCTTAAATTGACGTCATAGCCGATCTTCAAAGATAAAAAAAAAGGCATCTTCTGCTGCCTATTGAAGTGACTCGAACACTGGAGCTTCAAGTAAGTTGTAGCGCCGCCTGTCAACTAATTCTTGTATAAAAGGTAATGATATAAATGAACAAAACGTTTCTTCTTCAAAATAAAATATGTTTGGGGCAAGAATAAAGAAATTCAAATTGATGAGCACATCTTTAAGAGTGTGCGAAGGTAATTAAGTGGTAATGTTGTAGATAAAGGAGTAATCGTTTTCTTTTCTCTTCCTATGTGCAGAATTTCTAATCTTTCAGTGAGTCGTTTCTGAGCTGTTTAAAGTAATATCGTCTTATCTAAGAAATTTGCGAAGTATTCTTTATACTTTTTGTTACGTCGGAGCTGGTGTAGCTGTTCTGTCAAATATACTAAAAAGTCTTGTTTGCATTTATCAGGTGACGTTAAAAGGTAGTACGTCGTTTGTCCTTTCAACCAATTCGTCGCGTTCCGTTTGGTTGCAGGATATGGTTTGTCATCCGGAGTCAGTACGTTTGCGGGTGTGATATACTGGGGAGCAGTTCGATTCATAATCGCCACTTTCTGTGCCATGTAGTCCCATATCTCCTTGCCATTTACACATACGAACCGATGTTCATCGCTATCGACTAAGCCGCAAGCGGTGCACGTGGGATGCGCTGCCAGGTGAAGTGCATGAAGTTTGTAGTTGGTCGGAATTTTTCTGTTCACCGCGAAGTACCACTGAGCCTTCACATGCGATGGTAGATGTGGGCTGTGCACATTTTCCCATATGACTGACCACTTTTTGTTTTTGTATTTTTGTTCTATCACATTTCCTGGTTTCACTTCCATTAGGTTCTTATAGATGGCTTTGACCTGCATGATGTGGCTGTCAGGTATTCGCATACGGATATAGCTGTATTCCAAAAGGAAGGATTTCAAGTGATAGAGACCATTGGGGATATGGCCGACATTGATCGGTGCTACGATATTACTCGGAGCAATCTCATTTAGAAGGTGTGAAATGAGACTGTCTGCAGCTTTTCGCCACTGCTTGAAAGTGCAGCAAACGTAGAGAGCTTTGGCCTTACTGAACACATCTGTTAAATTCAAACCGCCAGATCGAGTGGGTAGTGTGAGTGTATCATATTTGACTTTAAGAATCCGTCCACGGCTTACGAAGTGTCCAATAGCTGCTAGTATACACTTTGCGATGGCTGCAGGCATCGGTAAAATTTGTGCTGCGTAGTTAACCTTTGACAAAATGTATGTATTGGCCAGCTGAACTTTTTGCAGTTCATCTAAGTGTCTTTTATTATAGGATTGTACGCAGGCTCGTACCTGCGTGAGAAAATATTTATAATTCACAGCAATGGTGTGCTGAATAGTCTTTTTGTAATCAATGCCCAGACATTTCATACTTTCGACCTCCTTCAGTTGATCGTGGTGTTGCCAGTCTATACCAAGTCCTATATTCATGAGGCCGGATTTGTTGCAGTTTAATTTGGCGCCTGACGCCGCTTCATACTCCTTAATGGTCCGCAACGCCGTCTCGACTTCAGCTGCGTTGTTTGCGACGAAACCTACGTCATCGGCGTATGCGTGGCACACGATATGCTGACCGTGTATTTGTAGACCTCGCAGCCGGCGTGTCAGCGTTGCGAGTAGTGGCTCCACTGCGATGGCGAATAAGGTCATCGACATTGGGCATCCCTGTTTCACCGAACTGCTGATTTGGATCACGTTGCCTAGCTGGCCGTTAATCGAAATTCTTGAAGTGCTACCCTGTAGCAAGTTCTTTATTATGTCGGTAAACCGGCGTGGAAAGCCCATTTCTTGCATTGTATGAAACAGGAACTGATGGTTGACTCTGTCGAACGCCTTGTCGAGATCAATTGTTGTTATCGCACATCGTAGTTTGCAGACATCAGCTATCGCCAATATGTCTCTGTATCCTGCTAAAGTCTGCAGGATGGTTCTATCTTTGCCAACACTAGTTTGATGAGGCCCCGTAACAAGATGCATCACACGTTTCATCCTTTGTGTTAGGATACGAGCTGCGATTTTATAATCGCTGTTAAGTAATGTAATGGGGCGCAACTTTTCAATGGAATTACTTCTTGGACTTTTTGGAATGAAGACAACTATTCCTTCTTTGAATTCTTGGGGAATAGAAACATTTGGATCCAGTAATTCATTGTAAAGGGATAGAAGTTTATCCTTCATTACACGCCAGAAAGTTTTATAGACTTCTATAGGAATGCCGTCTTGTCCGGGAGATTTGTTTTTTGGGCTTTGAAAAATTACGGATTTCAAGTCAACTTCGTCTATTTCTTCCATCAGAGGCCTGCCATCGTCGGGGGTGAGTGTTCGTGGCAGATTGGATGTCAATTCATACATCAGATTTACATCTATTGGTTGGTTGGCCAGCAGATTGGAGTAATAATTGTGAATCGTATTTCTGATGTCTTTCTGATTTTTTAGTGTTCGTCCATCCTGCAACTTTAATTCCGACAGTATTTTCGTAGCGCCTCTTTTCCTTTCACGTATGAGGTGGAATATAGACGTTGCTTCATTGGGTGCTGTGTTCGTGGCTCTTGATCTGATTTTAACGCCTTCCAGCTGTTTCGATCTAAGCAGACGAATTTTGGCTTGTATTTTCTTAATTTTGGTGTAATTATCGACGACGGTCGTATCAAGTTTATATAACTCCCTTAGACATTGGAAGTAGTATTCTATTGTCTGTTTTTGCCACCAGTATTTCTCACGCGAATAGTTCATGAAGCATTTGCGAATTTTTGGTTTGGCGCAATTGAGCCACCAAGTTAAAACAGAGGAGTAGCCGTTGCATTTAGACACGCATTCCTCCCAGGTCTTATTGAAAACTTCTCGACATTCTGGATCTTCTAAATGTGAAACGTTAAATTTCCATTGTCCTCTGCCTCTATAGGTTTCCTGTCTCTTCATATTGAGGGTACAAATGTAAGCCGCGTGATCGGAGAAGCTCGTCGGCCATATTTCGCTCTGTAGAATGTGCCTCTGGAGGTTGTTCGACACATAAATCCTGTCAATCCTGCTTGCTGAATGGTTTGTGACATATGTAAAACCAGGCAGGAGGCCATGAATATGCTCCCAAGTGTCGACTAAAAATAATTCCTTGATCATCTGCTCTAATTCCACCGACTTATTGCAATTAGGAGTTTGGTCTTTGGGGTGGATAACGCAATTAAAATCTCCTGCCAATATAATGTCATCAAACCGTGCATTAAAAAGGGGAACAATTTCAGTTTTAAAAAATTCAGCTCTCCGGCGCCTGTTACTTGTGCCAGACGGTGCATATACGTTTATCAGCCGCGTGCCGTTAACAGTGGCTGCGAGACCTCTACTATCGGGGAGTCTGACCACATCTTGAAGGATGACGCCTTCTTTAGCTAGGATAGCAGTTCCCAATTCCGGGCCATTTCCTGGATTATTTGTAGCATTGTAGCCTGGTATTCCCTCCAAATTAATGTCAGTCACCTCTTGTAGCATCGCGATATCTATGTCTGCGGCGTATAAGAAATCTTGGACGAATTTTAATTTCATAGCACTGCGTATCTTATTCATGTTTACTGTGGCGATTCTATATGATTGTAAGTCGGTCATCTTTAATAGAAGTCATTAGTAGGAAAACATTCCGTCACTTCGTTCTTCTTCGTATTCCGGTTAGTCATGGTCGTATTTACAGCCGCAACCCGAATGTTCTGTGAATTTTGTGCCGTGGTCCTGTTGTCCGTTGAGATGTCCGTCATGTGTGTGTCCATGTCTTCTTGCGATTCCACTGTCCAGTCCGTTGCTAACGGAATCGCGTTTGATACTTGACTATCGGTAGTCCGTTCCTGAAATCCTCTCTTTGCATCAATTGCAACTGTCTCCGAAGTCTTACTGGGCGCTTCTGTGTCACCAGTCTCTGTGGAAGATGTCCTGTTTTGACTCAGTGGCTGACCCGACAGATTGGTGCGTGAAGTTTCATCAATGTGCTTGGATGCCTCAGGTGGTGGCGGCGTTGCTTCCGCTGCTTTTTGATGTACAATCCTCCGCTTCTTGTTCCTTCTCTTTGGTGATGAAGGTTGTGAACTGCATTCACTTTCGTCACTGACTTGTAGTTCACGATGATGTACCTCATCAACAGATCTCTGGGTGTCAATGACCTCCGCCGGAGTGGCGAGAGGAAGATCGCGTTTTGCTGTTTCGTGACTAGCACCAAGTGGTGGGATTGTCTCTTCATTTATGTCCATTGGAGAATCTTCAGCTATCGGGTTGTCATCTTGCACTTCAGTCACTTGTGGCAGCAAATTGTCGCTACCACGATCACGAGTTACTGCGGCGTACGATAGAGGCAGGATTGTCATCGCAGATGTCTTTTCAGGTTCGCTTCGTGGTATCTGTGCCACACGTCTCTGAATGCACTGGGCACGGACGTGACCTGTAGAGTTACAGTTAGCGCACGTCTTAGGTTGATCATCGTAAATCACTATAGCTCTGTGTCCGCATACAGTAATGTAGGACGGTATGTGTCTGTGCAGATCAATTTTGACTTGCCTAATACCGTTTAGTACAGGATACTTCCGGGCACTGGACCATTTCTCCGCGAAGTTGCTTAAGACTTTCCCATATGGGGCCAAGGCTGCGTCTATTCGGTCGGCTGGAACTTCGAATGGCAGTTCGAAAATTCGAAGAGTGCGAATCCCGAAACCGGCGTGAGTTATGGTAACATCACCTACGTTGCCATCGTTGTGGTTGAACTTGAGTGACCCTCCAGTGGATGCAATGATTTTTTCACAAAGATCGGGTGATTTTAATTTCAGAAACACGACCGCGCTGACAATCGAAAAAGAAATTCCTATAACATGATCCATTGGTATCTTCACCACGGTTTCCAACCAGTCTTCAAATTCATACGATTTCGGTTTCGCAAAAGATCGATCGAAGGTAAACTTCAAGGTATCTTGTCGGTTAACTTCAGCCATTACTTCATGTTCACGTATACAGTAGAGTGACGAACACCGCCGAGTGACGCTGTAAGCTCGCGACTTACCGCACCGATGTAAACAAAGCCGGCCGCAGCGCGCTGCACACACGAGGTCTGAACGCTGTCGCTGCCGCTGGCAGACTGCTGATTGTGCTATCCCGACACGACTCACGATGCCGCCTCACAACTTTACTTCTGCCAGTACCTCGTCTCCTACTTTCCAAAGTTCACAGAAGCTCTCCTGCAAACACGCAATACTAGCACTCCTGGAAGAAAGGATATGGTGGAGACATGGCTTAGCCACAGCATAAGGGATGTTTCCAGAATGAAACTTCACTCTGCAGCGGAGTGTGCGCTGATATGAAACTTCCTGGCAGAGTGCTAGTCTTGCGTGGCGGAAGTAAAGTTGTAAGGCGGCATCGTGAGACGTGTCGGGATAGCACAGTCGGTAGTGCGCTTGCCCGCGAAAGGCAAAGGTCCCAGGTTCGGGTCCCGGTTCCGGCACACAATTTTAATCTGCCGGGAAGTTTCATATCAGCGCACACTCCGCTGCAGAGTGAAGTTTCATTCTGACATCAAATAGCATTCAACAGTGTTACCTGTATCAGCACAGTATGCTGCGACAGTAGTAACTAAACGTTTTGCCCAGTATTTTTATATTTTCCTTTTTAGTGTTTGTAATACTTTATCGCAATAACGCAATAAAAGTATCTTCAACAATTTGTGCAATGTCAGTACAAAACTTTTTGATTTGATGTATTTCTCAATATATCCTATATAAGACACACATATTGTGCTCTAAAAACTGTGTGTTCTGGGATGTTTTGCTGTGTTATGATATTTTGCGGCTGCTAACTCACTACAGGCAGCTTCTCTGTTAAGAGCTAGTACTTCCAAAAGAGCTAAACTCTGTTGGAATATCACAGATGGTTTTTCCTATTAAATATTTCTTCAAGTCATAACAGGTAATAAATAATATTAACTTCCGATACTTAACTGTGCGTTCGATCCCGGTTCCCAACTTTTGCGCCGACCGTTAAGGATCCATTTTTCTTCCTCTCTCAGAATCTCTCGGGAAACTAAATATTCTGTAGCCACTTCTGGAATTATTTGAGCAGTTTAAGGGAACACAACCACCCATAATGTCGTTCTAAAGTGCCGTGACACAAATTTTATAGCACCGCAGTATTTTTAATATCCGAGTTACGGGAATAAAAATGGTGTATGCGTCAACTCGTACATATAGGAGCCTGAGATCAACCTGGAATACATTTTACGTTTTCATCTACATCTACATAGATACTCTGTGAATCACATTTAAGTGCCTGGCAGAAAGTTCATTAACCACTTTCATAACTTTTCTCTACCGTTCCATTCTCTAATAATGCACGGGAAGAAAGAACACCTAAATGGTTCCGTTTTCGATGTAATTTCTCTTTTTTTATTTGGATGGTCATGTCTCCCTCTGTAGGTGGGTTCTAGCAAAAACTATTTTCACATTCAGAAGTAAAAGTCAGTGATTGAAATTTCGCAAATAGATCACGCCGTAACGAATAACGCCGTTCTTTTAACGATTTCCACCTCAAATCGTGCAACATTTCGGTCACACTTTCCCCCCGGTAACTTGATAAAACAAAACGAGATGTCCTTCTCCGAACCTTCTAAATGTCTTCCGTCAGTCACACCTGGTGAGAGTCCCACAATGGGCAACAGTACTCCAGGGGAGGACGCACAAGTGTGATATAGGCAGTCTCTTTGGTGGAGCTGGAGCATCTTCGAAGCGTTCTGGTGGTATGCTCCGAAGCGCGAGGTCGTTTCCCGTCGGGGGTTCGAATCCCCCCTCGGAGATGAATGTTTGTGTCGACTTTAGTATAAGGTAGTCCAGAAGTAGTTTGTAAGTTTAGAGACTGATGACCCCGCTGTTAAGTCCCTTAAGCTTAGCAAACATTTGAACATTTGAATGAAACGTATCCTTTGGTTTGCCTTCCCCACAATATTTAATGTGTTCTCTCGTCTAAGTTGTTCGTAATTGTAACTCCTAGGTATTTGGTACAATTTACGACCTTAAGGTTTGAGTGATTTATCGTGTAATTGAAGTTCAGCGGATTTGTTTCAGTGGCCATGCGTATTACTTCACTATTTTCTTCATTTAGTGTTAATTGCCAGTTTTCACACCATCTAGAAATTTTGTCTAAATCTCCTTGCAGTTTCTTTTGATCCTCTGTTGACTTCACTAACCGATAAACGACATCATTCGCGAAGTCTAAGAGAGTTATTCAGATTGTCTCCTAAATCGTTTATAAACACAAGGAAGTGTAGGGGACCTATGACGCTTCTCCGGGGAACGCCAGATATCACTTCTGTTTTACTCGATGACTTACCGTCAATTACTACGAACTGTATCCTATCTGATACGAAACCGCGAATCCAATCGGATAATTGGGTCGATATTCCATAAGCACGCAATTTCATTAGAAGCCGCTTGTGGGGTACAATGTCAAAAGCCTTCCGGAAATCCAGTAATATGAAATCGATTTGATATCCCTTGTCGATGGCACTTATCACTTCATGTGAATGAAGGGCAAGCTGTGTTTCACACGAACGATACTTTCTGAATCCGTGTTGGCTATTGGTTACTAGGCCGTTCGCTTCAAGATAGTTCATAATGTTCGAACAAAGTATATGTTCGAAAATCCTACTGCAAATCGACGTCAATGAGATGGGCTGTAATTTTGGGGATCACGCCTTTCTTCAATATTGGAGTGACTTGGGCAATTTTCCAGTCTTTGGATACGGATCTTTCGCAGAGTGATCGTTTGTATATGATAGCTAAGTAGGGAGCTATTGCATCAGCATAATCTGAGAAGAATGTAGTTGGTATACAATCTGGCCAGGACGTTTTGTTTTTGCTTAGTGACTTAAGTTGTTTTACCTCTCCAGGAATATCTACTAAATTTCGTATGCTGGCAGCTGTTCTTGTTCGAATTCCGGAGTGTTCACTTTGTCTTTTTTGGTGAAAGCATTTGGGAAATCTGTGTTTAGCAATTCTGCTTTATCAGTACTGTCAGCGGTAGTATTACCATTGCTATTGCGTAGGGAAGGTATTGTTTATGTTCTTCACATATGACGAGAATTTCTTTGAATTTTCTGCCAGATTACGAGACAAGATTTCGTTGTGGAAACTATTGTAAGCTTTCCGCATTGAAGTCCGCGATGGATTGCGAGTATCTGTAAAACATTGCCAGTCTTGGCGATTCTGTGTCTGTTTAAATTTTGCATGCCTATTGTCTTAGTTTCTGCAACAGTAACTGTTTTGTGTACCACGGGGGGAAGGGGTGGGTCAACCCCTTCTTTTATTAATTTATTTGGCATAAATCTCTCAATTGCTACTGATATTATGTCTTCGAAAGTAAGCCACAACTGATCTACAATCGCAGTTTTAGTTTTGAAGGAGAGGAGACTATCACTCAGGAAAGCATGAAGCGAATTTTTATCTGCTCTTTTCAAAAGATATATTTTTCGATTATTTTTGGTGCATTTGGGAATTTCAATATTTAGTCTTGCTACTACAACTCTATGTTCGCTAATCCCTGTATATGTTTTACGCATATTAAGAAGTTACAATTCTTAGAAATACATTTCTAGAAAAAAGTACACCTGGAAATACGGCGTCGATTTTGATTCGATGATGACTAGGGGACATTAGATGTACTGATAATGGTCTCAACGTCGACGGCCAATATGGCTGTCAGACCGCTATCTGCGTGGAACCCTTAAACAAAGCATGTTCACAGTATAATACGAGGGTCGTCCACGAAGTAAGTTCCGTTTCTATTTCTATCCGCGGTAGCGCTACGATCGCAGTTCCGAGCATGCGCGGCAGTTACTCTGACTCAAGGAGAAGACATGTATGTCATTTTCAGATCGCTGCTGCCGACGTGTGCTTTATAGTGCTTCTTTATAATATCAACAGTAACTGAAAAAGCCGCCGCGTGAGAAGTCAGAACTGTGATTCGTTTTCTAAATGGAAAGAAAGTTAAAGGAAATTCATCGACAAATCTGCGAGGTTTACGGACAAAATTTTATGAGCGAGTCAATGGTTAGAAGACGGGTCAGACTGTTCAATGAACGACGTCATCAAGTGCACGATGAAGAACGAAGTGGACGACCGTCTGTGGTTATTGATGAACTAGCTCACAGCTGAAGAGAAGATTAAGTACAACCGTAAGTTTACACTTAATGCCCTTGCTATAAAAGTTTCGCAAATCATGAAATTGTTACTGAAAATTGAAATTTCGAAAACTTTGCTCACGTTGGGCACCCAATATCCTTACTGAGCAACACAAGAAACATGCATTTGGCTGATTGATCTTTTACCATGACGAGATAGCCCATACTGTAAAAATTGTAACTTAAGGTTTTTTCTTACCATCATTAGGAACCCAAGGCAAAGAGTAGGTGTGATAAAAACAGTTGAAAGGGCATACAAAATATGGAACCGGCATACTTTGACGATGAGATGAAACACCTGCGATGGGCTGTGCAATTCAGTTTTTACAGGCTACAGTAAAGAATACGATGGTTTTCTTCTGCGGATAGTCACAGGGGATGAAACTTAGATATCGTACGACATACCTGAAACAAAACGGAAATCAATGAAATTGAGGCATGCGTTATCTGCATAAAGAGTCTAACCACCACTTCATCGCCAACGAAGGTTATTCTTAATTTTCCATATTTTCAAGAAGAACGGCTATTCAAACAAGGAGATAGATCGATCACTTCGACCTAGGAAGAGAACCGGGATCAACGAGGAGCGTCACAAGCCCAAGGAGAAAGTTGTTCTTCCATTTATTAGTAACATCACAGATCACATTGGGAAAGTATTACGAAATTGTAATGTGGTAATTTTTTAGACCTCTTAGGAAAATAAAAGAATGCGAAAGATCAGCGAAAGATAAGCGACATCATCTGGCTACAATAGATGTTTATGAAATTCCTTTCAGTTGTGGACAGGTTTACATCGGAACAACAAAACGAAGTGTTAACACCCGTCTGAGCGAACATACTGATAAATCGGCCCTAGCCGAAGAAGGTGATCACGAAATAAAATTTAACGAGACGAGCACATAGCAAAGACATCGCATTATCATGCACGTATGTACAGGGAGGTCACAGAGATTTTCAAACACCGAAATAATTTTAACACGATAGAGGAAGATGTTAAACAGGTCAAAATTTGGATGTCAACATTACAGCGACAATATGACAATCGATTATTTTCAATCGAGAATGGTGGCAATAACAGAGGTCATAGAGCAGGAGACTTCATGTGATTGACAGTGGCTCAGATTGTTTTTCTCCAATATGTACTTTACTATAGTTTCTGACGTTTCGTTTGGAAGATTTTTCATGTCAATAAGTTTAGTCTGCGTGCCTCCCATGGGTAGGGAAAAGAACTGAATAAGTATCGGAGAATGTTTATCGTCTTCGTGGTTGTTAGCATCAGTACTAACACTTATAAAAGTGACTCCTAGTCACTGAAAGCTTTTCCGACTAATTTGTTGGTACAATCAATCAAGCTAAAACTCTGATGGTGTTTTACGGTATGAAATGCGTATGCTGCCTCAGCTGCTGCTGTCTTAAGATCACTTTCACTGAAGGTTTGCGCAAAAGACTCACCGATTCTTCGTGAGGTCCTTGTGCTTCTTTACTTTTTTGTGCTTTTTGGTATTAATATGGTCCATAATATCTGATCTCCCACCCTGTGATATAGAGTGAGACGAGTTAAAAGCTCATAAGTTGTTTATTTTACTGCTGAATGCTGAACGCAAAGCTGCAAACTCTGCATGCTTTGTTTTCTTGCACATAACATTATATTTATTTATATTTCAGACTTACCTACACATCAAACACTCTGATTTATATACAGCTTTTCCTTCTCGTAGAAATGAAAATTCATTCAGGTAATTTACCTTAAATTTGCATTTAAAGTTATCTTTAGGCATGTTGGAAAAGTTCTCTACAATAACACCACCTTAACAACAATGACGACGCCACGAACATAGCAGGCTCGGTGCGCGATACACTACTCTTCGTCTACGACTAAAGCCCTGACTACTAAGTGCTGTCCAAGTGGAGATAATCGGCACCACAGTCTGAATAAAATCACTTCCTAGTCGAGAGTTCACGCGTTGGAGCTGCCTTCTTACAATCAGAGCGCTATTGCCAAGCTGCCGCAACATATGGTCAGTACACTGCCGTAGTTGGCTAGTGCTGCGTAAGAAGCGGCAACAGTGCGGCCGCAGCTAAGAGACCGCAGGCAGCTAGCAAGTAATTGTAATCGAACTATAATAGAAAGTTATTCAACGTTCAGCTGCCCCGTAAACGCGAAGTTCAACTGTAAGCATTGGTGAGAGTAATCGTGACAACCGACACCGCTCTTCGCTAATGTTCCTCGCCACTAGGAAGTGATAGTGCGAGAGCAAGGTACGCATCCTGACTTTCCTCATAGCCACTGCGCAAATCGTCTACTTATCATGTACAAACAATACTCTACAGAAGCGAAACTTGTAATTATGCCGTGTGCCGCGACAGTCGACACTCATCCAGTTGTCAGCTTGTTTTTATCTCTCCAGGTTTACTCCGTCAAATCACACTTGACACCACAGAATAACAGTTTGACGCGGAGGACCAAAAAATCGGGGGATTTTTACTGTTTTGCATGTTTGCAACTGGGAGGCTGAAATAGAGCTTAAAAACCGGGTCGGCTCCGGAAAAATCGGGTGATTTGGTAACCCTAATCGTGACACCAGTGTCTTTTTGGAGACTACATCGCTGGCTGCGCCAAGCAGCAGATGACGACGCCAATACAGTCTACTGTGCTCCTTTACGTTACTTATGGACATCTGTAATCAAATGCAATCGACATCACAACGTATAATGTGTACCAAATACGTTTCTGACTGCAAGCAGCCATGACGACATGGAAACGGCGCCCCCGACCTTATCAACTCTGAGAACAGCAGATGACGATAACATCGGATCTAGTTTTAAATGATTCTAATTGTTTCAACATACTGTTATAACATTATACAAGTTTCCTGTCCATATAATTAATGTAATATTATTCTAAATCTTTAAGTTTTCAAAAAAAAAAAAAAAAAAAAAAAAAAAAAAAAAAAAAAAAAAAAAGTTCAAATGTTTGTAAATCTATCGGACCAAACTGCGTGGTCATCAGTCCGTAGCTTACAAACTACTGAAACCTAGGTAAACAACCTAAGAACAAACACACACACCCATGCCCCAGGGAGGACTCGAACCTCCACGGCGAGCAACCGCGCGCTCCGCAGCGAGACGCTTTAGACCGCTCGGCTACTCCACCGCGGCTATTTTAATTTTTATTCGTTAAATTTAACTCATTAGGAATGTCATTTCCCATTGGCTGGCGCTGACGTCACGAGGCCAATTGTGAGTATTTACACAATTTAACCCTCGGTAGCTTAGCCATCAACAGCAGCCTATCGACTGTGACCGCAGGTCGCTGCTCTACACCACCAGCAACAGCCGAATGGGTAATGGTACTCTTTTTAACCTTCACTTATTTGTCGGAATATGTACTTGTGACAAGATTGTGGAATTCTTGACCTTTTTGTATTTATTTACAGTGGACTATATCTGAAGATGGCAGAAGCCTTTTGCCGAAACTGACAAATTCTGGTTATGAGGTCTGCCTGATATGCAAAACAATTTCACCCAAACATGTTTCAGCACCTCTGTGCTATCATCAGTGGGTTTATTTATTTACGGCTGTGGAAATCAAAATACATTATTTTAGTACTAACATATGGGTGCTTATTATGCCTAAAAGTCGTATGTCTTTTTTTGGTTATTACCTTCTTTTTACATTACGTGGTCTTTAGCGTTGTAGCGTTGTCAACTGCAACCAAATAATCCGAGTGAACATTCTGACGACTTAACACGCCATTTCTGGCGTGAAACTTAAAAATTGGTAAGAGAGAATATCTCGATGATTGGACCGCATGTTTTATTATTTACGGTTTGTTATGAAGCACATTTTCTCATCCGCATTTCTGTGGCCAACACACAAGCATTATACATATTTCGCGGAATATTTCCTTTCACCGTGTACATTTTGTTATTATGAATACCTACTAGTCTGCCTTCGGTAAGAATGGCGGTGGATTTGAATTTTATTTACTCTCTCTCTCTCTCTCTCTCTCTCTCTCTCTCTCTCTCTCTCTCTCTCTCTCTCTCTCTGGCTGTGTGTGTGTACGTTTTAACTGTCTGTGTCACCTCTTCTGGATAATTCATTTAATGGGTAAAATAATGTGATTCTGCATAGTATGGTATGTTCATTTATGACTGATTTTCCTTCTGCCATTGTTTTTTGTATGTGGTTTTTTTCTTCTATTGTGAGTTCTTGATATAGATTGTGGTTTGATTTTAATATTTTAAGTCTGTTTCTATTTTCGTTGGGTGGAGGTTATTAGGTGGTCTAGAATTGTGCATTGGGAACTGTGACATTTTAGTGCTCTTAAATGTTCTGACTGAACGGGTTTGAAATTCCTACATGTTTGTCCTAAGTATACTGGTTGACATGTGTTGCCTTTGAGTTCATATGTTCCTGATCTGTTGAATTTGTCTGTTGGTGAAATTTGTGTTCTGTGCTCTCTGTCTTGTATCCTATTTGGAGTCCCTGTTTCTTTAATACGTTGTCTATCCTGTGAACTGTTTTGTTGTTGTAGGTGAGTATGTGCCATTTTTTCCGCTTGTGTCTGTGCTGTTGCGTTTTGTATGTGGTCCTTGTCTGTATGTGTTTCTCTGTATTGTGTGAGGTCTCGTGTATATGTGGCCTGTTCATTATTAAACCACACTTGCAGTAACTCATTATTTAACCCATTAAATGAGCTATACAGATGAGATGACACAGACAGTTAAAACGCTCACACTCACGTAGGCAGAGAGAGAGAGAAAATAAACAATATAAAAATCCACCGCCATTGCGACTGGAGAACAAATAAAGGTGGACTAATAGGTATGCTTAATAACAAAGTGTACACATTCATTTTTGCATACGTTTGAAATGATGGTGATAGGATATATTCCGCGTAATATGTGTAATGCTTGTGTGTTGCCCATAGAAACGCGGAAGAGAAAATGTGCTTCAAAACAAATCATAAGTTAATAGAAAATATAGTCCGGTTATCGAGATATCCCCTTCTACCAAACGTGACCAGTTTTCGTTATTCTACGTGCATTCTCTCTCTCTCTCTCTCTCTCTCTCTCTCTCTCTCTCTCTCTCTCTCTCTGCCGGCCGCAGTGGCCGAGGGGACTGCGGCGCGACAGTCACGGTCTGCACGGCCACTACGTTCGGGGGTTCGAATCCCCCCTCGAGCATTGATATTTGTGCCGTCCCTAGTGTTAGCTAGTTCATAAGTAGTTTGTAAGTTTAGGGACTGATGACCCCGTAGTTAAGTCCCATATACTATACAAACATTTGAACATTCTCTCTCTCTCTCTCTCTCTCTCTCTCTCTCTCTCTCTCTCTCTCTCTCTCTCTGTGTGTGTGTGTGTGTGTGTGTGTGTTTTCTTTCTTTCTTTCTTTTTTCTTTTTTTTTTGTGTATTATCAGAAGCTACGAATATAATCTGGCAGTCCCATCTCTTTTGACAGATCTAGGTTGATTCAGTCCCATATTTCATAAACGACCTGAATACCAGATTATCGCAATCGTGTTACTCGTTAAGGTTTCTCTCGAAACGAATTTTTCTTGGTGGACTACAAATCGCAGCACGGTTTGAAGGTTTATTTTCGACAAAAGCTATATCCCCGGTGGCCATCCGTGACCTTTTCGCGGTGATCAACAGGTGCGTCCCACGGTATCGAGAGCTTCAAAGGCCTCTGCGGACGAGACGTGGAGAGCTGCTTGTTCCTTTGTGCGGTTGCGTCATTGGGAAAGACCGCGCAGCAAAAGCAACAGGTTCGGTATGAGAGAACTGGGAAGGAATCTCAGAACACAAAACGGACCTCTGCTGCTCTCTGTGAAGTTTATACTGTTGCAGACAGTCCGCGAACTGGCTTGAGATTGCTTATAACTGAACATTATTATCTACACCTACATAAATATTCAGAAAGTCTCTATAAAGTGCACGGCAAACGGTTCATCGAACCGCTTTTATGATCTCTAGCGTTCCATTCTCTAATAGCTCGCGCGAAAAAGGAGCACCTAAACCTTTCTCTATTCGCTCTAATTTCTCTTATTATGGTCACCATGTCTCCCTATCTTGGTGGGTGCTAACGAAGTATATTCGCTTTCGAAAGAGATAGTAGGTGAAAGAAATTTCGCAAATAGATCTCGCCACAACTAATAACGCCTTTCTTTTAATGATTACCCCTCCCCCCGGTCCTATCAACTCGTGCAACATTTCCGTGATACTCTTTCCCATAATAAAAAACGAGTTGTTCTTTTCTGAACTTTCCCTAAATCGTGCGTCAGTCCCCCTGGTGTGGATCCCACAATGCGCAGCAATACTCCAAAATAGGACGCACAACTATAGTGTAGGCAATTTCTTTCGTAGATCTGCACAAGCAATTGAAAAAATGTGAATTTGTAACAATGTACTGTGTAATCCGAACTAAAAAGAAGAAAAAGGAAGGAGTGGGTAGATACTGCAACCGACCTGCTGAATATTTCAACTGCGAGTGAGTCAATACTATTATTTAAAACTTCACTTACTAAATTATTGACTGTACCCCAACGTGACCGAGTACCATGGCACAGTTTACGCTAATGGGACTAGAACTGCTGGTCACTGAAACAAAGCAGTAAATGCACTTTCAAGAACTTAGTGTTATGCATGGTCTAGATGAAACATACGCATATCGCTAAGCAAGACAAAATTTATACAATTTTTCTAACATGAAATCACAAAAAATATTTTCACGTCGAAACTGTGCCGAAATATTTATACTCACAAAGTTTCGAAAACCTGTTATCTGAAATCACTTTACACCTATCCTCCAAAATAGGCCTTTAACAATGAAAGTAATTTGTGGCTGACCTGTACGCAAACGGGTGGTTCTGCTATTAATACAAAGAAACATCTTCTCGCTCCGAAAGGAACTTGTATAACGGAACTCATAATGCAAGTTCTTATTTCTACCACAGACCAGGAGAATGCTTCGTGCACGTCCTGTGTAAGGCCTATGATTTCACAATGTACAGTAATATTTTCGTTAGAGTATTTGAATGAAAGTTGTTTTCTTGAAATTGTGGTGCAACAAGGTTAAATATATTTCACATGCATTAACTTACTCATAATGCTACACAGTCCACTTACATGCCACCAACACAGTTAAAAAATTTCTGAAAACATTTCACTTTCTTAAACCTGAGCATGAAATATTTCTATGATCATTACCTCTAAAAATGATAAAGAATGAAAATGATTACCCTTTATGGATGAATTCTCACAAATTCAATTAAACAGTACTTCTTACAAAGCTTAATTATGAAAGTTGTAAATCTCATCAAAGTCTATATTCTGTACACGATTCTGTTCCCTATTAAATTATTACCTTTACAAGAGAACAAATATTACCTTAAAATAATTTATACTATTACAAAAAATATAAAGTCCTCTAAGAAAAAACGGCCTCCTATCTTACTCTACTACCTGCTTAATGCTCTCCTCAGCATAACCATACAACACAACAAAATCTTTGACGGAGTTCCTACTTCCAAGGAGTAAACATTTTACAATTCGAAAAAAAAGGATAATCTGAGGCCAAACAATCTCAAACTTTCATTACAAAATATTAAAAGCGCCTTTTAACTAGTATCTACGAGAAAAAAACTATCAAAACACGTCCTACAAAATGTATTTTATATCCTGAAAGTACATTTCCTACTTAGGGACAATGTTTTCAGTGTTTCCTAACATCTTATTTTGTACGTTACGCTCGCAAGAGAATGAATATATTCAACTTATCACTTTGTCGGCTATGATCATTTAAAAGGTGATAGTCATTATAGACGAAAGCTTTTATGATATCCGCATCGATGTAATTTGCGCTATCATTCTAACATGATCGAAAATTTATCACAGCTAGACAAACCTTTGTAAAGAGTAAACTGAAAGTCTTCGTTATTTTCAGTGTTAGTGTTGAACTTAATTTATTTGTCGTTGATAAAATATTAACAACCAATTCCACAATAAAAAATATTTATCCAAAAGTAGTGTCGGGTACTTGTTGCTTGGTACTTCAGATGTCTACATGTCAAATTACATGTCCAGTCGCCTTGTTGCCTGAAATCGTGTCCAGGTCGTGTAAATTAAACCTTGGGACACTCCAATAGCTGCAGCCACCTCCCTCTGTGTCCATCCCGCATCCTACCTTCTTACAGCTCTTCATGCCATAACTTCCGGCAAGTCACGTTGTTGTTGCATTTCACTACCTGCTCACTACACTATATGACCCCAACAGCTTGCGTAATTCGTTTGGTAAACACAACTGAACACCAACCCTTCTGCAGCAATTTTGTATTATTACCACTATCTCTGTTGCCGTGATGTTATTGTCTCCACTCTGTAGAACCGACAGAAAGACGTCGAATTATTGTATTTCATCAGTCGAAGACTATACTTCAGAACCTAGATATCTCAACTGAATCCTTAAATGTTTGAAATAAATCACAGTTTGTGATCAGTTATGGCTTCACTCTACTAGGTTTAGATGGAATACCAAAGTACGGCGAATGAAAATATGTGCCCGGCCGGTATTCGAACCCGGGATCTCCTGCTTACTTTTTTTTCTTTCTTTCTTTTTGTGTTTCTTCCTCTATATAAAATAATATCGTAGCTCTCTACAAAAGAAGGTGCATAATCTTTTTCCGTCAGTGAAGTCACTGCATAGAAACTGACATTAACAAAAAATTTCCTCGGGAAAGAAACTTGGAAACGTAGTCCCGCAATACCTCTTAAGTCACTGATTTAATGTGTGTTCTATTTATCTTCTCCATACTTCAACCGCAGCATATCGACAGCATTCAAGGCTCTTCTTCTCGATATGTGCTTTATTATGTTTCCCCAAGCAGTATGCCTGGTCTCATTTTCCTGGTTACCCATTTTCATCGTGCGTTCTCTCAACTTGTCGTCTCTTAGCCCTGAGTGCCCCAGTCACCGAAGTTCGCGCATGTCCTGGTGATTTGCAGGGATATGAAGTTCCTTTGTCTTTCCCTAAGTACTGGAAATGAAAGTCGTTTGAAAATAAAAAGGAAAATATAAAAGAAAGGTAAGTCAACCCCTCTACGTCGAGGTTAGCCAAGGTGAAATAAACCATCTTGAAGTGTTTTATCCATTACAGCAACTGTTAAGATTATAAATAAATGAATTGCAGCAACCAGTTGCTTGTCGTTATTTATTATGAACTTCAACGACCGGTTTCGGGCGCTTGAGTGCCCTTCTTCTGGTCTCTATACAGACAAACAGGTACATTTGTATACAATTAGGCTATAGAAGGATAAAAAGTCGATTACAGAAATATGTAGCAGTTTCGAACCAAATAGAATGTAATAAAGAGAAGTTCATATAATGGGATGACATTAATACTTACATTTTTGTACTGTTGCTTAATAGATAAACATGATATAGTGGAATCAACGCAAAGGGCAAAGATTATGGAATGAACAACAGTCAACTGGTAACAAAGTATCTATGGATGAGGCTTATAGTAAAGGAGTAACGATAGAAAAGAGGGAAGAAGGCTATGGGAAAACAGTAATACTCAAAGTAGTTGAAGAAAAGCATAAAGAGAGGAGCAGGTGACTAATAAATCAGTCGCTTAGCAGATTAAAATTCAGTAGTCTAGAAGTACAATGATAAGTGGCGCCATAGGCGGAATATTTCAGAACTACCAGCTGTGCAGTAGTAGGATGCTTAGAATGTCACTGTCATGGCATCTGTCAATATAAAGAATTTGTCATTGTATCTACGGCTTCAAAATTTAATGGGGATAGATTGATGAAGTGATTATCATACAACGAATAAGTTAAGGATGTGGGATATAAGTTTTAAGATGCGTGAACTAATGTGCAAAGAAATGTGAATGGTTACAGTAATATTAACCTAGTGTTACGATTGGAACATCTAGTCATAGTAGAACTATCAATAAAACTGACATTGTTTTTAATGACAATGAATCAGATTTGCTAGAAAAAGGGTTAAAATATAATATCAAACCTGCAGTCGATCAAAACAACATTGTAGAACTGATTTCTAGTGTCAAACTAGGGCTTGACTCACTTAAAATCCATAGAAAGGAACAGACAAAAGTAGCATGTAAAATGAATGACATTATAGATAGAAATGTAAACTCTAGAAGTAAGAATTTCTCCTCTGACCAAAATACTCTTAATGAAATTAATAAGAATCTTAGAAATAATGATGCAATTGTTGTTAAAGCTGATAAAGGAAATACAGCTGCTATCATGTACAAGGGAGATTACATAGCAAAAACTGAAGACTTTTTTGTAACTAATAGTATTACACCTGTAAGCAGTAACCTGATAGATACTTATAACAAAGAAATTAAAGATGCAATCAATGCTAGTGATCACATCATCCAGCCTAAAGATAAACAAAAGCTCATCCTTATGAATCCTAGAACCCCCTCACTTAGGGCACAAGTTAAGATACATAAAGAAAATTGGCCTATTAGGCCAATAGTGAACTCAATTGACACAGCATCCTACCATCTTTGTAAAAAACTAAAAATATTCCTAGATCAGTTTTACAAATATGAAAATACTTACACCATCAAAAACCGCAAAGAATTTATTGATGCTCTTGTTGACATGAAATGGCCCAATAACTGTATTTTGGTATCATTTGATATTGTAAATTTGTACACGAATGTACCTGTTGTAGAAACTATTCGTATCATCGAAGATAACTTCAAAGATCAAAATGTCCTCAATAATGAAGAAATAGATGAATTTTTGAGACTATTACACACTGCACTTAAGTATAATATTTTCACATTTAACAACAAGCTGTACCAACAGGTAGAGGGATTAGCCATGGGCAACTGCATAGCAGGTAGCATGGCTGACATTTTTATTAACACTTTAGAAAATGAATTTTTCAGAAAGTTTCCCGACATCCATAAGAATATTATGTTCTACAAACGATACATGGATGACATCTTCCTCATATATCAAGGGACACCAGCAGACATTCCTTACATTCAGGGCCTCTTAAACAGTTTACATAATAACATCAGTTTCACCTATGAATTACAAGATGACAATGGTAACATTAATTACCTAGATTTGTCTATCAAAATCGTAGACAATGAAGTGTCCTTTGATATATTTAGGAAACTTACTACCACCGATAGTATTGTTCACTGTTCCTCTTGTCACCCAGTTAGCCAGAAACATAGTTACTTCACATCTATGAGTAACAGAATTGTTCAAACTCCACTGTCTGATCAAGCAGTTCAGAGAGAATAGCAAATCTTAGAGTATGTGGCAAATACCAATGGCTATGACCCTTGTTTAATAAAGAGACTATTTAAACAGAGAACTGACAAGTCAAAACCTTTGACTTCACTATGCAATGTAGAGAAATCCAGTTATATTAAGATGCCTTTCTTTGGCAACATCTCTTACCAACTTCCAAATTTGCTTAAGAAATATGGCATCACAGCAGCTTTCTGTACTAAGAGTAAAATTAGCCAACTACTCCTACACAATGAGCAACAAACAGGTAGCAGTAATGCACTACTTAAATCTGGGGTCTACCAAATAAATTGTGAAAACTGTCCAGCAAGTTATATTGGCCAGATTGGCAGAGCATTTAAAACTAGATTTAGGGAACACCTCCCTAACAAAAAAGGAGAAAATCCCTATAGGTCCACGTTTGCCCAACACCTAATAGATGAAAAACATACAGCTCCAAGTATTGATAAGTTAGACATCTTACACTTTGTAAATAAAGGAGCTAAAATGAACTTTCTTGAAGAGCTAGAAATATATAAGCATTCTAAATCACAAGACTGTAATCTATTAAATGAACAAACTGTGTTAAGAAACAAGGTTTTCCTTGATTGTTTAGCCACACTCTTGGATGATCATTGAAAATGTACTATGTGTTCATACAGTATAATAGTCGCTTCTTAATTGTAATTGTCTCTGTAAAACACTAAGTGCAGATATTATTGTTTGAACTTATTCACCTTTGCCCAACCCTTCAATTGCTCTACTTTATATAAAAGTCACAAATTAAACTCCATTCCTTCACTATGTTTTCTCCAGTGTGCTGATTACTCACACTGACTTCACCTATCTGTTGTAGTTGCCTCCAACAACCACCTCCCCTCCCTACTGTTTTTAGTTTTAACCCATCCTAGTACCTTTCATAGTATACCTGCTCCATAGGCTTTCAAGATTGACCCTATGTCCGCAATCACACTATCCTATTCATCAATTACACACACACACACACACACACACACACAAACACAACACTCTCCACCTGCTACCTGCTATTTACTTATAAACTTAATATATTCCCCCTCCCCCCACATACTACATTAAGAACTCTCATAATACCCTTCTTCCTCTGCAGTACAACTACATTAAAATTATCCTCTTTGGTATATTCCTAGCAATTTCACTGTTTAACTGTCTTCAGTTGCCTGACTAGATGTTCCAATCGTAACACTAGGTTAATATTACTGTAACCATTCACATTTCTTTGCACATTAGTTCACGCATCTTAAAACTTATATCCCACATCCTTAACTTATTCGTTGTATGATAATCACTTCATCAATCTATCCCCATTAAATTTTGAAGCCATAGATACGACAAATTCTTTATATTGACAGATGCCATGACAGTGACATTCTAAGCATCCTACTACTGCACAGCTGGTAGTTCTGAAATATTCCGCCTATGGCGCCACTTATCATTGTACTTCTAGACTACTGAATTTTAATCTGCTAAGCGACTGATTTATCAGTCACCTGCTCCTCTCTTTATGCTTTTCTTCAACTACTTTGAGTATTACTGTTTTCCCATAGCCTTCTTCCCCCTTTTCTATCGTTACTCCTTTACTATAAGCCTCATCCATAGATACTTTGTTACCAGTTGACTGTTGTTCATTCCATAATCTTTGCACTTAGCGTTGATTCCATTATATCATGTTTATCTATTAAGCAACAGTACAAAAATGTAAGTGTTAATGTCATCCCATTATATGAACTTCTCTTTATTACATTCTATTTGGTTCGAAACTGCTGCATATTTCTGTAATCGACTTTTTATCGTTCTATAGCCTAATTGTATA
This sequence comes from Locusta migratoria, assembly GCA_026315105.1. Taxonomy (NCBI): domain Eukaryota; kingdom Metazoa; phylum Arthropoda; class Insecta; order Orthoptera; family Acrididae; genus Locusta; species Locusta migratoria. The sequence goes on along the minus strand of CM048750.1, from coordinate 75,357,671 downwards.
CAAATGTACCTGTTTGTCTGTATAGAGACCAGAAGAAGCGCACTCAAGCGCCCGAAACCGGTCGTTGAAGTTCATAATAAATAACGACAAGCAACTGGTTGCTGCAATTCATTTATTTATAAACCATCTTCTTAAGGAATTGAAGAAAAATGATCTAAATGAACAGTAATAGATAAACGGTGGCAAACCTTGAATACTGGATGCCGCACGTCCCTTTATTTCCACATTCGTCTTTCTTCTTCCTTTGTTCGTTTCTTTTTTTTTCCCCTGTTTGTTCTTTTTTCCTTCATATCCTCGTTATTTGTAGTGCCGTGATGTAATTTGCAAATCTTTTCCTGTAGTTAGCACCCTTCTCCAAGAGTTGGGCTCTTGTGGCGAGGTACACTCTATAGCCTGCGTATGAGGCCTTGTCTTGTGCACTGGTTATGTAGTATATTGTATGCCCTACTAACCGGGTCCACGTGTTTTTCTTGCTGATTGGGTAGTAATTGCCGTCAGGTTTCAGTACCGACATGAGAGAGATGTGTTGCGGTGCTGTTCTGCAAATTGAAGCCAGGATTTTCCTGCACCATTCCCAGATAAGTTTATTTTCTCTACAGACAAATCTGTGTTGCAAGGTGTTGATGAGATGGCACTCCCTGCATTCGTCAGTGACGGACAAATGTATTTTGTGAAGTTTCTCTCTTGTTGGTGTCGTCTCATTCACTATTTTGTACCAGGTTGATCTTATATCTGTATCGAGCACTTTGTTATTGATGTTTTTCCATATAACAGTCCAATCCTTATCGGGGTATTTTAATTCCATTCGGTTCACCCTTCCACTGTCGTTCATAAGGCGGTACAGTTGAGCGGTGGTAAGTTCATGTAGTGGGGTGCTCGATTTCATTCGGAGGTAGCTAATTTCTAATAGAAACATCCTAATGTGGTTCACCTTGTAATGCGTGTCGCCAAGTGAATTGGTACTTGTATACTCTGAGGCTTATATATCCTTATCGCCATATTTAGCGCACTTTCCGGATATTTGTGGCACAGATGAATAATGCGCCTTATCAGAAGTGCCTTGCATTTAGATGAAACATCGTTGAGACCAAGGCCTCCTTTTTCTGGTGGAAGGGTAACGACATTGATCCCCACCTTGAATATATCTCCCCTCCAAATATACCAACCTATTGCCGACATAATTTTCCTGGCAACACTGCCTACCACAGGTATTATCTGTCCAACGTACCATAGTTTCGAGAGGATTCTGGTGTTGACGAAGTGTACTTTCTGCACCAAGTCCTGTTCACGTCCTTTGTTGTATTGTAAGTAGCCTCGCGTCATAGCAAGAAGGTCCTTCCAGTTGCCTGCAGTTGTTTTCAGAGGACAACTGCTCATCTTTATCCCGAGCACCTTCATGGTATCGCACACTCTGTATGGGCAGTTGGCATCTGTGCGAAATCCACTCCCTATCGGCATGAGGCGAGTTTTCCTGTAGTTTAGTGTAGAACCCGATGCTCGTTCATATTCAGCCATATTAGTGGTAACGTCTCGAAGGTCCTGCTCCGAGCGTACAATGACACCCACATCGTCCGCAAATGCCTTGCATTTTATTGTCCTAGAATAGAGGGTTAGACCATGAATTAAGCATTCTAACCAAAGGCTCAATTGCTATAACGTATAGGGGCATAGACATAGGACACCCCTGTCTGACTGACCTTTGGATAGGGATCTGACGGGTGAACTGACCATTGACGATGATTTTGAAGCTGGCAGAAGTGTACATATGTTGAATTATCGTAATAAAAGGTACACCAAATCCGAAATGATTCATGATATCGAACAGGTAGCGATGTGAAACCCTGTCAAAAGCCTTACATTGGTCTAAAGCTAAAATTGCTGCCTGAGGGCGTGTTAAGGCACTGAAAGATATGATCTCCCTATAATCTGCTGAACTCTTGAAAATAGTGCGTCCCGGTACTGCTGCTGTCTGGCTGTTATGTATGATGTTTGCTAGAACATTTTTAATTCTAGCTGCTATGACACGGGCTACAATCTTATAATCAGAGTTCAGGAGAGAGATGGGACGGAATTTATTGATATCTTCATGTGGGTGTTCTTTCGGAACCAGTACTATTACACTGTCATTGAAGCCTGCTGGTAGTTGCTGACCCGCTTTGATTTCATTACACATGCTTACAAAGCATCGTTCCATTAGATACCAAAACTGTTTGTAAAATTCTATTGGTAGTCCATCATTTCCGGGCGATTTATTAGGCTGAGCCTTTTTCAGTGCCTCCTGTATCTCGTCCGCGGCGATGTCACACCTTAATGATTCCCTGTCGGTCTCTGCAAGTGTCATTGTAAGATAACTTTTCATTGTACGTATTGCTTCGTCATCCTCTTGCTCTGCTGTGTACAGTCGCTGGTAGTAATCCGTTATATACTCTTTTATTTCAGCCTGATTCGTCGCGAAATTACCGTCTTCTTTCTTTATACGAGTGATAAGTTTTTGTCTTGCGCGACGCTTCTCTCTCCCGAGGTGGAAGGGTGACGTATGTTCGTCAGAGGTGCAATTATCATCTCTGGAACGGATTTTAATTCCTTCCATTTGTTTCCGTTTCAGAAGGGATAATATTGCTTTAATCCTTTTAATTTGGATGAACTTCTCCGGCGTGATAGGTATATCAGAATACAGTTCACGAAGACATCGAAAGTAAAACTCAAAAGTTTCTTTCTGTAGTCGGTTCCTCTCATAACTATACGCCTTCAAAACGCTGATGAATTTAGGTTTTGCGCAGTGGCACCACCACAGAAGTACCGATGGGAACGTGTGTTGTCGGCATAAACAGGTATGCCAGGCCTCTTGCATCCGTTCTCTCAACTCTTGCTCCTTGAGAATATCGACGTTTAACTTCCATCCTGTTCTGCCACGGAACGTTTTCTGCCGTGTCATGCGAATGGTGCAGTGGTACGCCGAATGATCTGAAAAGTACAGTGGCCACGTTTCCGTTGCTGATACTGTCTCCCGCAAGGTTTTACTGACGTAAATTCTATCCAGGCGACTGGCAGTTGTCGCAGTATGATACGTAAAACACCGTTGGTCGCCGTGTATCATTTCCCAAGTATCCTCTAGTTCTAATTGGTGTACCATTTCTGCAAGAGTTGGACATCCATTAAAGTTCGGCCATTGGTCCTTGTGCTTCAAGACACAATTAAAGTCGCCTCCGACTACAACGTCCTCCCGATTTCGCCGGAGGAGATACAATAAATCGCTGGCAAAGAACTGGGCTCTATTTGTTCTATTTTGGTTCCCGGAAGGGGCATATATATATTTATGAATCTAACTCCATTATTGAGACACGATATTCCTCTGCCATTTTCCAATCTCTCGACATCCGATACAATCACACCCTCTTTGGTTAGGAGAGCAGTTCCCGAAGTACTACCTGGGGTGGTAGTATATATCTGGGTGAAATTCGCTGTCTACCTCTTGCAGCAGAGCGATATCAGCATCACAGCTGTATAAATAATCACGAAGACTGTGTATCTTCTGTTGTGAGATGATCTTGTTTATATTTATGGTGGCTACCTTGTAATGCTGAAACGCAGGCATCCAGTGTTAGAATTACACTCTCCAACCAGGGCGCAGAGGTACGATGTCGATAAAAGCATTAATGGTTGTTGGAAACAGTACTCTGTATCATCCGACGGGACTGGAGAGGCAGGTCGTATAATTCTTCTCTCGTTGTGGCTGATACATCGTCTGTTGGTGGTCCAGCTCTACCCGTTTCTTGCTCCATTGCCACATCTTCCCCGTCATCTGCCCAGTTCAGTGTACGGTCTGAGGCAGTCTTGCTTTGTGTGCCGTTTTCCGGTAGACTTGGCATCTCCCTACCGACGGATTGTAATTCCGGTGGGTCTTCCACAGCTTCATAGTCCCCCGGCTTGATATTAGGTGGGGGTGATTTCCGACACCCGGTTGCTTCCATTCTGCTATTTCGGATCGGAATTTGCTGATGTGGTGTCAGGTAAAGTGAGACCAATTTCCGTCAGTTTCTCTGGCAATATTGGCACTGTCTTCTCTGCGTCTTGATGGGCTATTCTTCGTTTTTTGTGTTTCTTGGGAGAGACTGCTGTTTGATTTTTTGAGGAGCAGATTTCCTTTCCCGGAGTTCGTTCTTCGTTTGCCACTGGGTCCGATTCCAGTTCGCTGCTGGGACTCGGACACTTTCCGTCTTCTTGGGCTGGAGCACCGTATTGGAGGCCGGCCGAGCTCGTACCCTCCGGTTGATCATGTTCCATTGACACATCTTCGGTAGAATTATCTTGGTTGGGAATTTCCATAGACGTCTCTTGAACAGCTTCTGTAGTACCGGACGATTCACTGAAATGAGGGTGCTCCGGCGTGTTCGTGCGCAATCGGGCCGCAGCCACAAAAGAGATCGGGAGGGTCGTCATCCTGTCAGCTGGCGCTGTTTCGCCTGTATATACCTGTGTCACCCTTCTCTGAATACATTGGGCTCGAACATGACCAGTTGAACCGCAACCAGAGCAAGTACGCGGTTGACCGTCGTACATGATAATAGCCTATAGCCACAGATCGAAATATATGATGGAATATGTGTCTTTAATTCTATCTTCACCTGCCGAACACCGTTCAAAACAGGTACTTTAAACGACATCCATTTTTCAGGAACATTGCTGATGACCTTTCCATATTTCGCCAAAGCAGCATTAATTTCTTCTGCAGGAACTTCAAATGGTAGTTCGAATATTCTGACTGTCCGAATACCAAACCCTGCGCGCGTCACTTTAACTTCACCAACGTTCCCATCACAGTGCTTGAATTTAAGATTACCAGCACGGGACTGCACAATTTCGTCACAAAAACTTAATATACACAGTACTGCTAACTATTGAGAGATGGACACCGATAATATCGCCAAAGGAACTTCTCAGTGATTCCTCAATTCATGATTCAATTTCATATGACTTCGGTCGTGCATAGTTGCAATCAAATACAAACTTAAAAGTATCTCTTCTTGGTACTTCAGTCATGTTCGTGTTCTAGTCATAATTCACACAATAACACGTTATTGCGGCCGCTACGAGAGCTTAAACTCACCCGGAAACAGCGCTCAGACGACAGCAGCAGGGACGTAAACAACGCCGCGTCCGCTCGCCACGGCCCCAGCCGGCCGACTGAAAATATTTATCCAAAAGTAGTGTCGGGTACTTGTTGCTTGGTACTTCAGATGTCTACATGTCAAATTACATGTCCAGTCGCCTTGTTGCCTGAAATCGTGTCCAGGTCGTGTAAATTAAACCTTGGGACACTCCAATAGCTGCAGCCACCTCCCTCTGTGTCCATCCCGCATCCTACCTTCTTACAGCTCTTCATGCCATAGCTTCCGGCAAGTCACGTTGTTGTTGTATTTCACTACCTGCTCACTACACTATATGAACCCAACAGCTTGGGTAATTCGTTTGGTAAACACAACTGAACACCAACCCTTCTGCAGCAATTTTGTATTATTACCACTATCTCTGTTGCCGTGATGTTATTGTCTCCACTCTGTAGAACCGACAGAAAGACGTCGAATTATTGTATTTCATCAGTCGAAGACTATACTTCAGAACCTAGATATCTCAACTGAATCCTTAAATGTTTGAAATAAATCACAATTTGCGATCAGTTATGGCTTCACTGTACTAGGTTTAGATGGAATACCAAAGTACGGCGAATGAAAATATGTGCCCGGCCGGTATTCGAACCCGGGATCTCCTGCTTACTAGGAAGACGCGCTGACCACTCCGCCACCGAGGACACAGTGACGGGCTCGACTGCAGAGGACTCTTCCCTGCACGTCTCCCTCCATACCCAAATCTCCATTCGCCACGCAATGTGTGGTGGGAGACGTGCAGGGAAGAGTACTCTGCAGTCGGGCTGGTCACTGTGTCCTCGGTGGCGGAGTGGTCAGAGCGTCTGCCTAGTAAACAGGAAATCCTCGGATCGAACCCCGGCCGGGCACAAATTTTCATTCGCTGCACTTTAGTACAGTGAAGCCATAACTGATCGCAAATTGCGATTTATTTCATTCATTGAACACTGTAAAGTCGTAAAAATATATAATTGTCCTTAAATGTTTGGTCAGTGTAAATTAAGAGAAGAACACGGCGGCCTCCCGTCTGGCGCTCCGTCAGTGCGCCTTCTTATTCTCCAAGACTCTTTTATAATCTTGGTCAGTAGACAACTTGAGCTCTTGTCACAGCGCGCTCAGTCCCTGACGTGTTTACTACAGAGGGACGATCGTAAATCACTTTCGGAGTCCTCGGCTACCGCCGCGCATGTTTTGCGGTCTCTCTTCCCCCGTATCAGAAGAACGAATGAGACGCTAGCGGCCCAAAACAGCCACTCGCCGCTAGGTACTGTCTCTTACTACTCGCTATAATGTCAGGATCTCCGCAGACCGACTTCGCATTGTCGTGCGTACAGACCGTGACATTATTCCCCGCAATTAAAGGCGAAATTACACACGACTTGTGGATAAACCAACTGTATACTCCAAGTTCCAAGGGTCTGCGGAGGCCACAAACTGGTGTGATACGCCTTGACCGCCCATAAACTGACAGACCGTCCATTCGGGGCATTCCTACCTATTTTAAGCTGGTTATCCAACGCTCAGTGGCATAGTGGCCACCAACATACAAATTGTCACACGCGGTAAATCCACTCAACGGTGGTTTCCAGCCGTAGCTTTTGTGAGCCAGTTCCCCGGAATTCTCCCGTAAGTGCTGCCTTTCAAAATGTTCAAATGTTTGTAGAACTTATGGGACTTAACTACGGGGTCATCAGTCCCTAAGCTTACAAACTACTTATGAACTAGCTAAGACTAAGGACGGCACAAATATCCATGCCCGAGGGAGGATTCGAACCCGCGACCGCAGTGGCCGTGCAGATCGTGACTGGAGCGCCTCAGTCCCCTCGGCCACCGTGGCCGGCTGCTGCCTTTCAATAAATTACAAAAGTCTATAGTTCCAACATTTCATACATTACGGAATAAAATAAAATAATAAAGAAATATTTACTATGTAGTAAAGGTGCAATCCCAAAATGAGTAGGAGAAACAATCCCGTAATGTTCGAGTACAGCACGAGTAGTGTCCTACTTGACAGAGTCGCGGCAGTCGAATATCTAGGCGTAACGCGATATGAAATGGAACGAGCATATGCCGTCGTTTGGAAGGCTAATGGTCGACTTTGCTTTATTGGGAGAATTTTGGGAAGGTATGATTCGTCTGTACGGGAGACTCCTATAAAACGCTTGTACGGCCCCATCTTGAGTATTGCTCAAGTGTTTGGGATCCCCATCAGATAGGTTTAAAGGAGGACACAGAGGCAGTTCAGAGGCGGACAGCAAGGTTCGCTCTATGCGCGAGTGTTACTGAAATACTGAAAGGCTTCGGAAACGCAAATGGGAGTCACTGGAGGGAAGAAGACGTTCTTTTCGAGAAGCAATGCTGAAGAAATTTAGAGGGCCGGATCTACTGCCGCCAACCTACATTTCGCGTAAAGACCACTAAGATAAGAGAGATTAGGACTCGTGCGGATGCAAGCAAAGCATTCATTTTTTCTTCATGTTATATGGGAGTGGAACAGGAAATCAAGTAACTATAGTGGTACTGAGTGCCCTCAGCCACGCACCTTTGGGTGGATTGCGGAGTACGTATGCAGATATAGGCAAACACGCCTAGACACAAATCATGAATATCATTCTCTTTGTTAAGTAGCGACAAGTGTTTTAAGTTGGAAAATAAGGCCACGTTAGAATCAGTTCGGATTTACGAGAAACGTAGGAACACATAAGACAATACTTAGCACATGACTTATCTTAGATAACGTAAAGACAAAATTACATTCCTAGCTTTTTTAGATTTGGGGAAAGCTTTTGAAAATGTAGTTTGTTTACACCCCTTCAAATTCCGAAGTCAGTAGGGGTAAAATATAGGGAACAGAAAGCTATTTACAACTTGTACAAAAACCTGATAATATGTATAAGAGACGAATGGCATGCAAGGGAAGAATTAGTCGGGTAGGGAGTAAGACAGAGTTGTAGCATTTTCACGATTTTATTGAATCTGCACACTGAGCAATAGTGAAGAAAAGCAAGGAGAAATTCAGGTTGAAGAAATAAAATCTTTGCTGTTTGAAAGTCAGAGAAAGCAAATGACCTGGAAGAGCAAATGGACGAAATGGACTGTGTCTTGAAAGGAGGGTATAAGATGTACATTAACAAGAGCAAAACAAGGGTAATGGAATGTAGTTTCAGTAAATCTGGCGAAGTTGAAGAACTTAGCTTAGTTAATGAGACAATAAAAATAGTGGATGATTTTTGCTTTTTGGGTAGCAAAATAACTTCTGATGGCCAAACTGAAGAAGATAAAAATGCAGAATGGCTATGGGAAGAAAAGCGTTTTCGAAGAAGCGAAATTTGTTGACATGCAATATTAATTTAAATGAAAACCCTTTTTTTTCTTTTTTCGTCACAGTTGCACTATTTAGAAGTTGGTAACTAGTTTCGGACTTGTTCGTCCATTTTCAAACCATAGGCCTTATTCCAACCGTAACAATACACTGCATGCAGCAGTGTATTGATACGGTTGGAATAAGGCCTATGGTTTGAAAATGGACGAACAAGTCCGAAACTAGTTACCAGCTGTGACGAAAAAAGAAAAAAGAAATGGTACTTCACGTAAATAATGAGGAGAACAGAATTTGGGAGAATCGGAGTTTCTGACATATCCTAAGAGAAGTGATGGGTTGGCAGGGCACATTCTAAGACATCAAGGAAACGTCAACACAGCATTAGAAGGAATGTGTGGAGTAAAAATTGTAGAGGGAGACCGAGAGAGGAATACAATAAGCAGATTTAAAAGGATGTAGGTTTCCAAACTTATTCTCAGATGAAGAGGCTTGCACAGAAGAGGTTAGTGTGGAGAGCTACATCAAACCTGTCTCCAGACTGAAGACCTCAACAACAGCAATTAAACCGTACTTTCTTCCGTCTGCCATTATGATTATTTTAACAACTTTTTTCTCAGCTTTGCATTTTAATCTCTATCATATAGCATCCGCACGTGGTTAATATACATTTCAAACGCAATCTATATTAGTGCAGACTATATCATTACTATAATACTTTGTTCACTGATTTTCGTTTGTTTGATGTTGCAAGTACTGATTAAACGCAATCAACTCTGCAATATTTGTGCTACCTGCTGTTAATTTCCCAATTACCAGCAAAAGCTTTATACGTTTCATGTCAACATTAATAGATGAAGTACAGAAATATGTATCTCAATTTGCATACAACGTTTAGAAAATAGTTGATAATGATTCCATTCCCCCATTGCATTAAAAAGCACTTATTAACGACTAACTTGAAATTACTACCATGAAATGAGCATTTATTGAACATCATAAGTTTATTTAATAATTTTATGACCGTGATTTATACAATTATATATACCCGTCTCCAGGGACTAAAGTAATTAATTTTGTAGTACTAATTATTTTCCTAAACAAACTATCCATTCAATAATTACCTCGAAAATAACAGCTTCTACTTCTAGTTATACCGTGGAACACTCACAACGATATCTTCCATGTATTTTTAAATTAACAAACTGTTTCGGAGTGCAACACTTGTTGATATTTTTATTGTGATCCACCGAAGGTAGCAGTTCATGTGCATGTTGAAAAGAGAGAACACTCTCAGTTGCTTACAAATTGTTTTCGCAGAAGGAACATGTTTCAGCTGAGACAAAGAACAAGTTGCGAAGTGGTTACAGGATTGTTAACGCGCACTTTGAGAGGTTCAACATGAAGTTAAACTGTAAACAGCATTGTGCAATCATACGTGATGTCGTCTCGAGGCAGCCGGGCAGAAGAAAATGTATTTATTTGTATTTACTATTTCTAGAACGTTCTACATGTTTATTATGTTTGATGTACTTGAATGTTCCAGAAAATTATTTCTATGTATACATAGCGGAGCACGTCAAGCAGAAGTCAGTACTGAGTGTACGCTTGTGTTAGCAATAAACATGTTGTAAGTTGTGAGATTACCGCGCAATAGAAATATTGGTAATTAATAGCATTTGATAATTAAACAATATGAAGTTCACTGCAAACATTGACCATGCCAATGTGCTAAATCAAATGTTCAAATGTTTGTTAAGCTTACGGGACTTAACTACGGGGTCATCAGTCCCTAAACTTACAAACTACTTATGAACTACTTACGAACTAGGACGGCACCCATATCCATGCCCGAGGGGGGATTCGAACCCCCGACCGTAGTGGCCGTGCAGACCGTGACTGGAGCGCCTCAGTCTCCTCGGCCACCGCGGCCGGCAATGCACTAAATGTTACACAGTTTTAATCTTATTAATTATGGTAGCAATGTATGTACACAGTTGGGTGAGAACATTTATAGTTAGGCCATAGGTAGAAATTCTCCACGTTGAGATTTGCTGTGTGATTGAGGCTGACGGGAGGCCAGCGAGCAGGCTGACGTTGGTGGCTTGTTCCAGCTTAGGATTTTCCAGTTTTCGTTTCCGGGGAGGGGAGAGAGGGACAATGGCGAGTGCCAGGCACAGTGCAGTGCACAGCGTGAAATAAAATATTCTAATACTACCGGCATTTGAAGTAATACGATGCAGTTAGGAACCTTTAAGGCCCTCATTACAAAATAGCCTGTTGATAAATAAACAATACATTAGCTGATATAGACACATCTGGCGTAATATGTTTAATTGACAATGAAAAGTAATAAGTTACCAATTAATACAAGACAGTTACACAACTAGCATGGCAATGTTTGTTTATAAAAATAATATATTAACTATTTCTCATTTTATTTTCAATTAATCTTGTGTATCTTGAAGTATTCAGTTAAATCACTTATCTGTGATATAAGAAATTGCACGATTATGATAAATAGTACAAAGGATGTTTATACCAATATAAAAACCTAAGAAGACATTTATTTAATGTGTAGTGTAATTATTTTGATTTTAAGTAAAGTTTTAGAAATGTATTGGCTGAGCGCTGTATATTGGCAAATTGGTTAGAACAGCTCACATGGGGAAGTTGATGACATAGGGAAAAAATCCGGCAGCTGAACTTTTTGCGCACGCGCGCGCGTGGGCTGGAAGTGAGGGGTCAGGGGCAAGTGGGGTAGCTGGCCGGGCGGGTCGCTCGGCATCAGTCGGCATGTGGATCTCCAGGTGGAGACTTTAGATTTTTGGTGTGGCAATTGCCAAGTGTGGTTGCTCGTCGTAGACTGCACCAAGTTGTGCTACTGTGCATTGTGAATATTTAGCCGGTGGAACAAGGTGTGCATCACACTAAAAGTGACTGTGTTTTGTTAATGTAACACGTGTCGTCGCATAGGAATGAACATAAACGGTGTTTGAGACAGGCACATGGTGTGAAAACAATTTGCGACAAATGTTCATTTTGTCTGGGGGCTCACGAGCTATAATTTTTTTTGATAAATGTGTCGACGTACAGACGTATCAGCCACAGGGTTCTAATATTGTGAAATAAACAACATAAAGTGAACATTCACGTGTTTTCAAAAATAGTAGTTAGTACACCCTTTTCTCTCATGAACTTGACTTTATTATGAATTTTTTTGTTAATCATATGCAGGGAAGGAAAGCTGCGATCTTGTAATATCATCCCCTAGAAAACGAGTCAAACAGCAGCAATCACAGTTCCAGTGTTTTTGCATGTTTAGGAATATGGTTCGCAGTTGGTGGTTGTGAGTTTTTAAAAATTAAACTTTCCCTATTTTAAACTCTCACCCCGACCTTCACTCTCGCAAAGTGTAAAGTGTTGTGCTCTATTAACGACCAGCCTTCGACTTTCGGGCCTCCTTCAGTTTTCAACGTGACACCAGATCCGGGTCTTCTTCAATACATCTGCATCATCGTGCCTCCGATCAGGCAGCATAAGAGCCATCACTTACACGGACAAGAACCGGAATACAAAGGGTATACTAATTACCTCCGTCCGAAGGTCCGTGTCATCAAAAGAACCGTGGACGCCAAAACACCGGTGTTCTCGGGAGACCCTGGACAAGACCCAAACAAATGGCTGAAAGGATTCAACAGAGTCGCCAAGTATGAAAGGTGGGATCCATTATGTGCTTGGCAAACGTATATTTCTACCTGGACGTGGCGGCCCAGCAGTGGTCTGAAAATAACGAAGACAAGCTCGACAGCTGGGAGATATTCCAGAGAGAAGAAGATGTCTGGAGACCCCCAGCGGCAAGTGCGTTTATCAGAAGAGCAATTGAAGAGCAGGGGCCAGCGGCACAGTGAGTGAACACAGTCGCATATACAGAGTGTTTTGGCCCTATGTCACGTAGTTAATCCGGATATGACGGAGGCCGATGGAGTTATACACCAGATGAAGGGCATTGCGGAAGACATGTATTAAGCTCTTCCGTTAAAAGACGTTACGACACACGAATTTATCCAATGGTGCCATAAAATTGAATAGATGCAACAGAGGAGGGTTGGACGAAAGAAGTACGACAGACTCCCGAATATAGTCCCTATGGCAGTTGTGGAAGACCGGCATGACTTTGCTTCTCTCATACGACAAATTGTGAGGAAAGAATTGTAGAATTGTAACAGTTTATGGCAACCGGGACTGTAGGACCAAGCGAGCACCAGATTGAGGCTATGGATGTCATGAGGGAGCCGATGCTGTTGAGGAAGAGGTATTTGAATCATTAGCACCTGTCAGCCCCGCCAGTGGTACCCGACGTGAATAATGGCCTCGCCCTACTATGACTTAACGCTGCAGCCGCCAAACGGCAGCTTAGGAACCGACCCAGGCGACCACAACCAACTCCTCCAGCAACTGTGAAGCCTCGCAGGAGGACAGACATCTGCACGATAGAAGACAAAATGCCATTGTGTTTTCACTGTGGCCTTCGCGGACGTCGTACGATACTGTAGGGAGAGAAGACGAGTATTTGACAATTATTATGCCGCAAGACGCCAACCATGGAGCAATCCTTTCAACGGCAGTCAACTTTAGAATATTACTGCCGCCCTATGGGGTGAAGCCCGTCTTGGACGTGGTCGCTCTCAACACGCCGCCGCCGTTCACCGTCGCCTTACAGAGATACCAGCCGCTCGCCTAGCCACCGTGTTCAGGGAAACTAGGCGCAGCAACCATCTACGGAGGTGAGGCCGCCGCAGATCAAAATCCTCCATGGATGACAATCGCTAAGATGTCGGGAAATCTCATTGACGTCATCATCGGCGGCCAACCTGTTGAGACACTAGTCGATTCAGAAGATTCCTTCTCTAATTGTGGAATGACTACCGCCGCAAACTGAAGAAGATAATGTTCTGTGATACAAGAGCAACTGTGCTGAAGGTCACAAAAGGAAAATACCTCGAGCCGGCAGGAACATATGTCGCAAAAGAAGCTATCAATAACAGGGCGCAGCCTTTTGAATTTGTCGTTTTAACAGAATGTAGCTCGGATGGGACTTTCTTCGGGCATCCCAGGCTGTCATTGACTGTGGAAGATCTGAGCTACAAATTGAGAAAGCCGTGTACAGGTAACATGGACTTCCCTCGGAGGTTGTTTGGTGTCGAGAATGTTGAGGTCCCGCCGTTAACAATGAGAAGCGATCAGCAGCCGAGATGACCAGTTGGACAGTGAAGTGCTTGTCTAACGCAAAAAAACTAATCAGTATAACAAAGAAAATCTACATACCAGCGGCTATCATAAGAACTACAGGTGGTCGAGGAAAACTTTGGATCACTAATTTTCACGAGCAATCGCAACTCATCCCTAAAGGAATGTGTATTGGAACAGCCGAACCAGTCCAGGACGGTGAGCTCAATGTCATCGACGAAGTCTCATGCCATGCTATTACTGACGACACCATACAAGAGGACACTACTATAGAATTGCTTATAGGGCCCGGCCTGACGCAGAAATAACAGCAGGTGTTAACAGTACTACACCAATTTTCAGGTGTATTCCAGGCCAGGCAGAGGAAGAGCCAAATGAAACGGCCCACAATAAAACTCCGTATCAATACTGGGCATCATCCACTAATTAGCCAGCGTTTGTACAGCATATCTTCAGCTGAAAGATGGATAATTAGGGAAGAAGTGGAGAAGATGTTACACGATGACATTATTCAACCTTCAGAGAGTCCCGGTCGTCTCCATTGGTCGTCGTGAAGAAGAAAGATGGCATGTGGCGTTTCTGTGTCGATTATCGGCGGCTGAACCGAATCACAAAGAAAGATGTCTACCCTCTGCCGCGCATTGACGACACGTTAGGGTTTTGAAGGGAGCTATATACTTCTCAACTATGCACATGCAGACTCGTAACTGGCAAATCTAGGTTGACGAAGCTCACAGGGAGAAGACGGCTTTTATTACACATGTCGGCTTCTATGAATTCAAGGTCATACCGTTTGGACTACTTAATGCCCCGACCACATTCCAACGCATGATGGGCAACTTGCTTCGACATCTTAAATGGACGACATGTCTTTGTTACCTAGATGACATTGTCGTTTTCTCAAGGACATTTGCGGAACATCTAAGCTGCCTGTCAACTGTGTTGAAGTGTTTTCAGACAGCAGGACTCTCCCTCAACCCAAAGAAGTGCCTCTTCGTCGCCAAAGAAAAAGTCCTGGGGCACCTAGTCAACGAAGATGGTGTTCGTCCTGATCCAGATAAAGTAAGGGCGGTCACAACATTTCCGACTCCTCAGTACATCCGTGATGTGAGAAGTTTCCACGGACTGTGCTCATATTATCGTCATTTCATAGAAGGTTTTTGTAACAAGGCACGTCCATTTCAAGAACTTCTGCTGGGAGACGCCAAGTCTTACGAAAGAACGAGCTTTCTGGGAACTCAAGGAGGCTCTAACTTCCGCAACTTTATTCAACGAAAACTGAACTTCACACAGACGCTATTGGTTAAGGGATTGGTGCAGTGCTTGTACAAATTCAGAAAGGTGCTGAAAAGGTGATAGCTTATGCATCAAGAGTTCTCTCAAAGACCGAAATGAGCTACTCCACAACCGAGAAGGCGGGTCTCGCCGCTATCTGGGCTATCAACACGTTCCGGCTGCATCTATTCGGTAAATCATCGTGACAGATCATATTCTTTATGTTGTCTGACCAACTTGAAGGATCCATCACGTCGACTAGCAAGATGGGCACTAACACTCCAAGAGTACTATGTCACAGTGGTATTCAAAAATGGGCGGAAACACAAGGACCCCAACTACCTTTCGAGGAATCCATTAGCCGAACACAACAGCATGGATGAAATTTCAGCCCTCAATGAGTTAGGTGATTACAGCTGAAACCATAGAGGTCTTGCAGAAAAAAAATCAAATGTTTATATAGCTTATGGGACTTAACTACGGGGTCATCAGTCCCTAAACGTACAAACTACTTATGAACTAACTAATACTAAGGACGGCACAAATATCCATGCCCGAGGGGGATTCGAACCCCCGACCCTAGTGGCCGTGCGGACCGTGACTGGAGCGCCTCAGTCCCCTCGGCCACCGCGCCCGGCCCTTGCCGAAAGGAGAACCGTCCAAGGGAGAGTGGCTACTGGTTTTTCCACCTCATCTCCGGCCAGCTATTCTCAAGTATTTCCACGATTCTCCAATATTCGGTCATCTAGGATTCTTGAAAACCCTAAACAGAATCGGATGCAGGTATACTGGCAAGATCTCTACCGATCTGTCAAGCACTTTGTGAGTCACTGTAAGGAGTGCCAGCGATGGAAGCATGTGCCGCAATTACCTCCAGGTCATCTGGTACCAATTCCACCTGCAGCATCTCAATTCCACGGGATTTGCAATTGACCTTTTAGGTAGGTTCCCGGAGTCAACAGACGGTAACCGATGATAATAGTCTGCACTGACCACCTCACCCGCTATGTTGTCGCGAAACCTGTGCCGATTGTGAAGTCTCAGAGATCGCATAATTCCTAGACATTATTTTGAAGCGTGGTGCACCACGTGTAATGATATTTGATCGAGGATAAGTATTCATGTCAAAACTAGTATCAGAGGTAATGTCACGTTGCGATATTGTCTACAGATAACAACTGCCTACCATCCTCAAACAAATGATCTTACAGAACGTTTTAACAAGACGTTAGCAAACACACTGCCAATGCACGTCGATGTTGAGCAGAAGGATTGGGATACAATACTCTCATTCGTGGCATTTGCTTATAATACACCAAGACAAGACAGTCCCGGCGTCACGGCGTTTTTCCTGCTGCATGGTCGCGTGGTTGAGACGACAATGGATACGCCGTTTCCGTTCCAACCGGACGATGTTCAGGATGACTATGTGAAACAGCTCATCACCAGGGTCGAAGAAGAAAGACAGCTTGCTCGCATACGGACACTGGACGCCCAGGAGAAGGACCGCTAGTGGTATAACGACAAGTACCGACCTGTTGTGTACAGCCCAGGAGATCTGGTATAGATTTTTACTTCTGTACGGAAAGTTGGGCTATCGGAAAAGTTACTTCGGTCCATCTCGTATCATACGCCGCCTGTCAGACGTCACATACGAAGTTCAGAATTATGAGCGATCCTCAAAACGATAAAAACGAAGAGACTTTGTGCATGTCCTCCGTATGAAGCTTTACAACGATCCCAGAGAACAAATAGACACGGACTCTTGTTCAAGGCCTCTGAAGACCGTTATGGAAATGATGAGGTCACGACAAGAAGGTCTGCCTCTGTTCATTGTCACCACAAGGAAGGCTTGCAGGCAGAAGGAAAGGATTCTCCGAAACTGCCATACAGAGTACCCATGACAAGATCCAGAAAACTGCAGGTGGTTGCAAAGGGAACCTAACAGTGCGTCGCTGTTCTTTCATGGTGGGGAGCAATGTCACAAGTCATCCAACAACACGCGTGGTGCAGTGCTTAGCGTCGCAGATCGCTATGCTTGCGGTCCCCAGTTCAAATCCCGCCACGAGCAGAAGAAAATTTACGTCTTTTTATTTACTATTACTAGAATTTTCTTATGTTGGATGTACTTCTAAGTTCCAGAAAATTCTTTCTGTGTGTAAGCAGTGGAGCACCCCAAGCAGTAGTCAGTCTGTACTGAGTGTACGCTTGTGTTAGCAATAAACGTGTTCTAAGTGTAAAGTGTCTTGTGCTCTATTACATACCAGCCTTCGAATTCCGTACTAACCGTAGTTTTCAACGTGACATATTTTCCTAGTTTTAGGTTCAAATGTCTTGAGGTTACATCACGTCTTTGGGAACAGCTTCTAGTAGAGACAAAATGTTGAATGACTCTACCTAACGACGCCTAACGCCTTGTAGTAAGCGTTATCCCCGTAAAATCCCGCAGGGCAAAAGAATCTGCGCATTCACTTGTACAGTTTGTTGCCTTGTATCCAGTCATCTGCTCTGTGTGAAATGAGAGACTCAGCAGAACTGAAGTTTGATTCCCTTCCAAAATGAAAAAAAGTTAAGTACTGAGGAAACGAAACGAAATATTCGCTTGTTGAGACGGTATATGACGTTATTTCAGTGATAAAATAACTGTGTCAATTCTGTAAGTATAATAATTTGGCACCCCACTGTAAGTCTGATGTCATTGTTCTGCCTCAATTATTTTTGTAATTCTCAGAGCAGTGTGTACCATGTTGTGTCAGTAAAAACTATGTATGGCTAGAAATCTGTGACTACAAATTCATACGTCATGGGGTAAATGCATTTTCAGACATAAACGCCCTTGTAGCCTTCCTAGGAGTGTAGAAGAGTCTTAGCAAACAAAACTTTTGATAAGGGCGCCATATCCGAAAATTTACCATTTGGATGTAAAATAAAGATGCAGATATGATCACTTCCAAATATGCACTCCACGGTACACAGACAGCAGAAACATTGTATTCCGACCTGTGTGCTTTCAAGAGTGCCTAGCTTGTGCAGTGCTTTTGCGTGTCCAAGGATATCCGATGACAGTCGACAGTACGGTGCGTGATAGTTGCAAAATTACCAGTATCCCGCGGCCAATGTTGTAGTTTTTTTATATATAATGTTGTGGTTTTCATTCATGAGACTGGTTTGATGCAGCTCTCCACCCTAATCTATCCTGAGTAAGCGTCTTCATCTCCTCGTAAGAACGGCAACCCACATCCGTTTGAATCTGTTTACTGTTTTCGTCTCTAGGTCCCCCTCTGCCATTTTTATCCCAACACCCCCCTCCAATGGTAAATTCACGATTCTTTTATGTCTAAGAATGTGTCCTACCAAACGATCCCCCGCCCCCCAAATTCTGTTCAGTACCTCCTCATTAGTTATGCGATTTATCCAAGTTATCTTGAGCATTCTTCTGTAGCACCACATTTGAAAAGTGTGTCCTCTTCCTATCTTATTTTAGTCAAGGTATGCCAAAAATTCCTCTTCTCACCAATTCTGTTCAGTTCTTCTGTAGCACCACATTTCAAAAGCCTCAATCCTCTTTCTGTCCCCGCTGTTTATCGTCCATGTTTCCCATACAAGGTAACACTCCACACAAATACTTTCAGAAATGACTTCCTTACACTTTAATTCATATTTGATGTTAGCAAATTTCTCTTTTCAAATACGCTTTTCTTTCCATTGCCATTCTGCACTTTTTATCTTCTATATAGCGACTATCATGTTATTTTCCTGCCCAAGTAACAAAACTCATCTAGCACCTATATTGTTTCGTTACCTAATCTAATTCCTTCAGCATCGCCTGATTTTCTTAGACTGCATTCCATCACCCTTGTTTTGCTCTTGTTAATGTTCCTCTTATACTCTCCCTTCAACACACTGTACATTCCGTTCGATTGGTCTTTCTACGTCGTTTGCTGTCTCTGACAGAATTACAATGTCATCGGTAAAAAGCAATATTTTTATTTCTTCCCCCTGAACTTTAATCCTTTCTCCAAATTTTTCTTTTAATTCTCTCCATAATTAATGGACTGGGACACAGCTGATTAGATTTTGTAGGTGGAAGGAAGTACCAGCAGCTGTATAGAAATTATTTAATTTTGACGACTCAGATTGTGACATGAATAGACGAAGAAATTTACGGCTACCGGTATTAACGGCTACCCTATTCAAATGAGCTCTCTCAACGAGGACTGAGATTGTGACATGAATAGATGAAGAAATTTACGGCTACCGGTATTAACGGCTATCCTGTTCAAATGACAGCTACACAAAGGCGGTCTGAAGATGGTGTAATTGAAGCACTGAAACCGGTCGCGCAAAATTAAATAAATAATTTCTATGCAGCTGCTAATACTTCCTTCCACCTACAAATTTTTTCGTTGCTTTCCTTCACAGCTTGATCGATGTACATACTGAATAACACTGGAGAAAGACTACAACCCTGTCTTACTCCTTTCCCAACTAATGCTTCGCTTTCATTCCATTCGACTCTAATAACTGCGTTCTAGCTTTTGCACAAGTATACGACAGCTGAGTTCATAATTTAAAAGTGTATATTCCAATCAACATTGTCAAAATGATAAGGATGGAGGTATGCAATCAGTTGTAATCTTAAACAAAGACGAAGGTTTTAGACTAATTAATCGCTATTAAGATTTTACAAATCATTATTCGTAATATATTGAAATGACGACCGGTTTCGGTGTATTCTCACGTCATCTTCGGATCACAATGTTAATGTATGATCATCTAGTATGAGAGTCGACATGCCTCTAAGATCAGATGATTAGACATTCCCGTGTAAACTGTGAGCCGAAGATGATGACTAAGTATAGGTAACCGGTCGACAGTTTTAATACGTTACGAACAAAGAATTGTAAAATGTTAACAGCGATTAATTGGCTTTAAACTTCCCTAACCGAAGGAACTTTGTAAATACGCATTTATAAATGTATTTTTATGCAATGATCGATCATTTATTTGCCGTTCCACATCATGCGGGAATACGGGTGGCGATCATAGAAGACTATGAGAAGGAACTTTGTAAATACGCATTTATAAATGTATTTTTATGCAATGATCGATCATTTATTTGCCGTTCCACATCATGCGGGAATACGGGTGGCGATCATAGAAGACTATGAACCATAGGGACGTTATCACGGTAGAGTATTTGTTGTGAGAATTTGGGGCGGACGGGAGACGTTCTTCTGATAGGCAAGTGGTTAAGGCGACCGCTGTTTCAAAGCAGGATTCCCGAGTTGGAATCCAGATTATTCGTCACTGTTGCATTATTTTTAAGCCCTAATGCAACCCAAGATAATTTCCCTTCTCTACCTGTTCCTTATCCCCACAAAAGGTATTGCTATAGCCGTTGGGGGTGGACTTCTCACGCGAAAACTGTGGGAAGTTGTGTGTTGCATGCTGAAAATTACTAAAAGAGACAGAATACATGAAAGTGGGTCAGGGAAAAGATTAAATAGAAGGTGCAATTACAACTGTAATGAAACTGAAATGCAGAACTGGATGGAGCGTGTAGCGTGGATAAAGAATGGCATTCCAACTACGAAAGTTCTTGTGTGGTCGCAAGACACACTCAAAAGAAAAAGGCTGATGAGACGATCTGATAGATGGCTAACATTAGAAAGTACAGAAGATAGTAATCGGAATATGTACTGTTGAAAACACCAAAGCATGTAAAAGTCGAGTGGAAGTCTTCATCGATGTGTTGTTATCACATTTTAGACAAATTCAAAATGCAATGCCAAAACGTTTGTATCTGAAGTCTCGGGATCGCAGTAAGTAAATTTCTGTAGATCCAAAAACCATCATGGTGGCTAAACGAATGAGAAAGTATCATTTCCTGCCAACCCTTCACTTAAAATCCGCCGCGAAGCAGCACTAATCCTGTGGACACGTGTGTCTGGACAAATTTAGGTGCCTATCTAGTAGTTCAACTAATAAGCGCATGGTATCCACTACTGCGGACTCTGAACTGTCGATTTTTTTGCCAGAAGCATTAGCGTTTCAGTATGGTAAGCACTTAAAAAAGTAATAATAAGAAAAATAAAAAAGGACGAAGTACATTTCCACTTAATGCAAAGAGCCTCTATGTCCCAATTGCTTTCAAAGTTTCCACGTAAAAATGAAATCTCGTAGAAAAGTCCCCTTAGGTCTTGAGCGCCATGTGTTCCTCCACAGGACATCACAAATTGTTCTTGTAGCTAGTAAATGCAATGAAATTTTAGAATTTTACGATAATAATTATGTTCGCTACTACGAGGTATGTCCACAAAGTTAGTTCCGTTTGGTTATATAAAACAAAGGTATACAGATACAGAAAAAAATATTTATTATACAAAAATCTATAACTGTTCAACTACTTTTCTACATAGTTTCCGAAATTTTGTAGACATTTGTAACAGCGTGGCATAAGGTTTTTGTATACCTTCACAGAAGGTTTCCGCCTGTGTATTCAACCATGCGGTAACATGTTGTTTCAGTTAGTAATCATCGTTGAGGTGTTAACCATCAAGAACATATTTTAGGTGTAAGAAGAGATGAAAGTCGATAGAAGCGAGGTTCGGACAGTACGGAGGATGATCAAATACGTGTAAGTGAAATGCCCGTAATGGTTGTTTGTTCACATTCACTGTTGCGATCGGGCATTATCGTGGAAAAAACAACACCTTTTGACAGTAGTCCTCGGCGCTAATTCTGTATTGCGCTGCGCAATTGCACAGTAACCATGTGCATTGAGTGTTTGGCCTCGTGGTAAGAAATCAATCAGCAAAATGCCTTTCCTGTCCCAAAAAACGGTGCGCATGACTTTTAAAAGTGTCGAGATTTGCTTAGGCTCAACTTTCGTTGGGGATGAAGTGTGCCTCCATTCCACTGATTGCCGTTTTGTTTCAGGGGTGTCTTACGATAGCTAATTTTCATCCCCCGTGACTATCCGAGAAAGAAAATCATCGGCTTCTTCATTGTAGCGAGTCAAAAACTGAAGTGCACTGCCCGTCCGTTGCACTTTGTGTTCTTCGGTAAGAATTTTGGGTACCAACGTGAGCAAAGTTTTCGAAATTACAGTTTTTCAGTAACAATTTCATGAATTAGTGATGGTGAGATTGGCAGAACTTCCGTAGCAAGTGTAAACTTACACTTGTGCTTAATCATCTCTTCAGTTGTGTGAACCAGTTCATCAGTAATCACAGACGGGCGTCCACTTAGTTCTTCGTCCGGCATGTGATCACGTCCTTCATTGAACAGTCTGACCATTGCATCACTCACAGCATTTTGTCCGTACACCTCGCAGGTTTGCCGATTAATTTCCTTTGGTTTAAATTTATTTGCATTTAGAAAACTAATTATAGATCTGTTTACACTCGCGGCGACATTTTCAATCACAGCTGACGTTATAAAAAGAAGTACTACAAAGCACACACCGACAGCAGCGATCCGAAAATGGCGTATATGTGTTCTCCTTGAGTCCGCGCTTACTTGGAACTGCGATCGTAGCGCTGCCATGCATATAACCGAAATTTACTTTGTGTTTTTCCTCATTTGGTAGTAATTCATGTTCCACGCGGTTGAAGACACCAAAACGTACTGCAGCCGAAATCCGGTCTGTCCTTCACACAGATCCGCCTCCTCATCGCGTATGTGGTCTTCCACGTGCATATCGGTCATGTTAATGAGCGTTCCATGCAAACACACACTGCACGGGGCACACACCACATACGTTTTGCAGACGTAAACAAGACACAAACGTCCACACCGCGCTGGAGGCAATGACAGAACGTCAGTGCTGTCACCCTACATGGGATGGGTTCGCTTCGGTTGCTCTCCTCTCCCGTTGCATCGTTATCGTTATCCTTCTCCACTCGTTTCTTCTTCTCCTGCTCCCGCTTATCCTCCACACCCTCGTTTGTGTTTGTCAATGACGGAGGGAAGATAGTCATATCTCGGAAATTGGGCCCTAGATCTCGATTAGCACCAACGAGACACTGTAATTTGCTGATATGGTCGAACAGAGTCCTTGTCTTTATCAACTACTCGCTTAAAGACGTTCAGCATTCTAGAATCTCTGCAACTTAGCCTTCACTGTTTCGATTATTAAACTGTTTGGAGGTAAAGGCGCCAAATGATTCCAGTATGGTGTTCAAGTAGAGGCCCGATTACCAGAAAACCAGTTTGGAAGCACCGTTCATGCCATGAAATACTTAATACACCAAGCTCAGGACGCACTAATAAGCAGACCACTTGGGTATCGGATTATAGATTTTTTTTTAAATATTTATGGTACGTGAAGTTTAGATCTCAAATAACAATCAGCCAAAGCCGTTAGATGCGCCTCTGAAAAATTCACGAAGAAATCAACTTTGAAGTTTTGGAAGTAACCGGAAGTACCAATCATTAAATGAATTGTAGCATCTGTCGTGGTAGCTCAGTGGTAGCGTTCTCGCTGTCCAACCCTAGGTCAGTGGTTCGAATCATATCGTGACAGGTTTTTTTTCGTTCTGTTCGAATACTAACACAATTTTAATATCAAATGCAAATTTTTTACGAAAATTGCATGTATTTCTGTTTTTTAGTAATTTTATATTTTTTATAGAAGGTTATTAATAATGATGCTTTCAGTAAGAAAAACCATAAGTTACATTTTTTACAGTATTGACTACACTATTAGTTGACGACGGCAGTCTCTAGTTGTTCAGTTTGTGAAGAACTACGACACTGCTACTAATGGCTTTCCAAGCAGCTAAACTACTCAACCATCGCTTTTCGTGGAGACAAGCTTTTTCACCTCGTCTACATATACATAAAAACTCACACAACACATGGAATATCAAGTTCAAAAACTATTTCCTATAACTGAATTCGAAAACGAAAAAAAAAGTATCTGTCATATTGGGATTCGAGCCACCCACTCCGGGTGATAGGCCAGAACGCTAGCACCTGAGCTATACCGACCACCGATATCCTGCACTGTTTGAATTCCTGGTACTTACGTGTACTTTGCAAAAACTTCAAAGTTGATTGTCCCGAAAATTTTTGAGAACTGCATCGAATGGCTTTGGCTGATTGTTATTCAAGTTCTGAAATTCACGTTCCATAAATATAAAAAAATTCTAAAACCTGATACCCATGTGGTCTCTTTTTAAGACACCCTAGTGAAAATATTTTAGTGTTTGTAGACAGCAGCAAAGCCTTTAACTCCATTAATAGAAAGGCTCTTATCGACAAAGTCAGACTACTATAGTTGAGCCGAAATACGATGATCCCTGGTGCTTGCACCAATCGGCTTTAAGCTCTGGCTGCGCCCACAGACCATTGGAGTAAGTCAAACGCAAACTTTGCGCATGCGCGCGTCCGGCTGCTCTGTGCATTTTTGCCAGTTCTGTCACACAACAGCGACCGTTAGCTATACTGGCCGGCAGCGAACTATTTGGCACATTGAATTCATCCCGTTTCTCCGAGCGGGGCGGTTTCCCAACCCATTAGGCGGAGCCAGGGATCATCGTATTTCGGCCCGACTATAATCGGCAACACTCACCCAATAACGAAAGTTACATCATACATCCTAAAATATAACCACGTCCAAATATCTGAAGATATCAACTTATCAAAACAAAAACAAAACACAAACAAATGGAGCACTACAAGGAGACCCAATCAGTTCTACATTGTTCACGACGGCAGACGTCATAAAGATCGTTAGGAACAGCTAAGCAGCACTCCTACTTTATGCAGATGGTATGGTGCTAGCTTCAGAGAACAAGGAAAATCTCCAAGAGGTGCTACATAGACTCACATCATGGGCCCAGGAACATGACTTGCAGATAATACTCAGAAAAACAAAACATGATTTTCAGAAGAGGTGGCAACCTCTAAGCAAAAGACACACTGGTTCTACAAGACAAGCCGCTTGAAGTGGTACCAAGCTGCAAATATCTTGGAGTCACTCTGAAAACAGCAATGATCTCATTAAACACGCATGTGAAAGTAAGAGCAACAGCATCAATAAAAGTTACTTACAATATCCAACAGCCTCAAAAAGTCTCAATAAAAACAGTGAAGGCATTATTCAGAGCGGTCATAGCACCAATAGCAACTTATTGAATCCACATAATCTGGGACAAACTGAAAATCAGCGACCTCATAACATTGGAAAAAATCAAGAATCGCTACATAAAACGAATCCTAGGATCGGGAAGACAGCTTCTTCAAGACTGGTTTACGCCTTCACAAAAGACACCTTCTTCATAGAACGCATCAGAATGCAAATGTTCCTGCCAAGCATCGAGACCTACGAATGCACGCGTCAAATATTAACAGAAAAGCGACTTTTATTAAACTGAAGCCATGCTGACAGAAGAATGGAAAAAAGCCAAACTACGAAGTCCGACATGTATGTGAACTGTGCAATGAACACTGTGAACGATACTACGTACAAAAAATAATAACCAAATGTCTGTAACACAACTGTGACTATTGTAACTGTGATATGCATTTGCACATTGTGCGTATTTGTAATAATAAATTAGGTATTCGAACCTCGGATTCCCGCATTGGAACAGCGGTCGCCTTAAACATTTGGCTATCCGAAGCATGCCTCTCGACCGCCCCAAATTCCCACAAGAAGCACGCTGCCGAGTTAAGGTCCCTATCGTTTATAGTACTCTGTGATCGCCACCCAGATTCCTGCATGATGTGGAACCGTAAATAAATGAGCAATGCTCGCATAAAAATAGATTTATAAATACTTGTTTACAAAGCTCCTTCGATTAGTTCTTAATCCATTTGATGATCTTTACTTCTACTGCAACAACAGTTTCAGTCATTGCCCCATATTTAAGTTACTTTATGATCGTATTCTTTCCGCACTGCACATGCTGGTACACGATGGAATAAAAATAAAGTAATTAGTTAAGACTTTTCTTTAGCTGTTTTGCTGCACTTCTGCATCGGATCCTTTATGTTTTCGAGTAGTACCTATTTATCGCTGTTTACATTTTGTGGTTCTTTATCCGTAACGTATTAAAACTGAGGACCGTTTATGATGTACTCAGACATCATCTTCGGAGCAAAATTTACATCGGAATGTCTGGGCATATGATCTTAGAGGCATGCGACTCTGATATGAGACGTTCATATACGTATTTTCATGTGCATTGTGATCCGAAGATGATGTGTGAATACATCGAAACCGATCATCAGTTTGAATATATTACGAATTGAGATTTGTAAAATGTTAATAACGATTTGGTTTAAAACTTTCCTAATCATAGATACTTTGTTGAAAATTATAACGGAATGCATATCTCCATTGTGATGAAGTCAGGTAATATACAAAATACACACGTTTCTGAACTCGTACCTCTTACCAAAGGTTTTAGTCATATCCTTGGCCTTATTGTCACCATTGTTTCTTCCTAAATTAACAGCTCTTCTCGCACTTACTCTCTTTTATAACCATTACACCGGGGCGCAACAATGTGATGCCGACACTAGTCACGCGATTGTGAAAGGTTTCTTGATAAAAAGAAACTGAAGTTACTAAACTACGTACGCAAACGTCACATAAAGTTTGAACAGGATGTCGAAGTTATAGGGGTAACGACTGCCGCTAGGTGTGGTTGCAACATGCTCAGACGCGTTTGCTGCCTTGTTATTTAAGAAACGTAGGCGCCCATACCAAGTGCAAGGGAGGGGGGAGGGGGGAAGAAACAAATATAGTTGATTTTCTTTCGAGATAATGGTTCCAAAGTCCATATTTTTGTAAGAAGATTCCCTTTCTTAGCAGATCTGAAACAGATTTTTGTGGCTATTTAAAAGTCGGCATTCGTTCTCCATAATAATTTTGGTAAAAAACAGTTTTGGTTGCACAAAAGCGATGTTTTATTTACTTATACATGACGTGTTTCGTCTGTTCTGGGCATAATCAGACGTTGAAAAACGGGAAATTTACAAACTTGTTTAAAAAACAGGAGTTAACTAAAAATATGTAAAATCTTTCCTAAGCAAGAAATATTAGAAATAGAGAAGGTTCAGGCTGATAAAACTGCAGGCCACATGACCACATTCACGTTTTGGAGTGGGGGGAATGCAGATTGAACTAATAAATATCGCTAAAGAGCATAGTTTAACAAATAAAATTACTTAGCACTGAGGTAGCAGAGCATCAAATTATTAAAGTTAATAAACTAATTTACGACAGATGCGGTAACTTTTGCCCAATCAAGACATCACCAACAATTCCTGCCCAAACGTTCACAGCAAATCTGACG
The DNA here is from genome assembly GCA_026315105.1 of Locusta migratoria. NCBI lineage: Eukaryota > Metazoa > Arthropoda > Insecta > Orthoptera > Acrididae > Locusta > Locusta migratoria. The sequence continues at coordinate 75,330,369 of CM048750.1, read as the reverse complement.
TGATTGCACACTTGTTGATTGTGAAAATTTACAATTTGATCACGTTGGAGTGAAACCTCATCCGTACTAAAATGAGCTCTAACATGGAAATTAAGCGTTTCCGGACACATGTCCATATAACATATTTTCTTTCTTTGTGTGTGAGGAATGTTTCCTGAAAGTTTGGCCGTACCTTTTTGTAACACCCTGTATATATGAACAGTGGTAACTTCAACACAACGTTCATTTCACACTTCAACATCTAAGTATACTGTGTACTTAGAGAGATGTTGAAGTGTGAAATGAACGTTGTGTTGAAGTTACCACTGTTCATTTCATTATGCATTATTTCTGTGAGAGGACAAGCCTTTTAGTAGCCTTTGAAGTAAGCATCCGTCCTCGAAAATATTGTCTTTACCCTCAAGGTGCAATCGTTGATTTTAGCCTCGGGAATGGTGTTGGTTACATAGCATATCTGTCGACTGCTGAACAACACGTTCACGCGCTCCGAAAGTATGTCGAATTGTTTGGTAACTTTCTTTCTAGAGCTCTTATTCAGGCCACCAGAAAGCATTACACCGTTAAACGTATCTTCGTAACAATTGTGGGAAACTGATTTATGTGTGTCGTACCTTTACACCAACAACTTGATGTCTTATTGCAACCTACTTCCCACTCACCCGCCTCCTCTTTCCTCCCCTCCCCCTCATCCCACCCGCCACTTACATTTGCCGTTGAGCTTGCGTGTATACCTGAGTTTACCTCCTTAACTTAATACATTGTTTACCACTTTATCATTTTTACAATACTAATCACCATTAAATTTTAGTACTTTAGTGATTCAACACATCTGTACTTAATCCAGACATAGTGACTATAATTTTAATGCTTCTTCTAAAAAAAAAAAAAAAAAAAAAAAAAAAAAAAAAAAAAAAAAAAAAAAAAAAAAAAATAAACTCCCCCCTCTCCCCTACTGCCAAGCTATCGTGCACATTTGAGCTCTTTCTTTAACCCAACACATTATTATTTTAGCACTTTTTACAATTTTAATTAACATTTATTTTCACGAACTCCAGTAAATGAATCCATCTGCCTTCATGCACATATGGATCTATAATTTTTAATGCTTCTTCAGAGCTTTTGTACAATTGTTTCGCACTTCACACCGCTATTATCGTTTCTTCTTAACCTCCTTATACTGTCCTTAATACTCTACAATATAGACTTACTTTCCACTTCGACTTTTTCCAACAGTTTCGGCCGATTTTCTCTTTTAAATCATAGCCACTCACACGAGGTAAAGACGCTTACCGGCGCCCCCTCCCGGCGCTTCGTATCGGCCGCAACTCCTTGCACCACTGTGCCTCCAGCCGTCCGCTCACCACCATCTGTCTGGTTAACGCAGTGCATGTAATGTGTTTCAAATGTGAACGCGGACCTATCCACTGCAGTGCTGTTTATGTGGTGAGTTACTTCTTTCTCACCGACCATGTCCATCGCCATCAACAATTTTCATGTTCGCCTTTACTTACTTCGCTGTTGTTTCAGGATTTCCTTTCAAGCAGACGTTTGATCAGCGGGTTATGCCCATGCCTTTAATTTTTCTTTATGACTAATGATGTTTACCATCGTGTCTTTTACTAATGCAATCTTGCTGACCGTTAGGTAGGTCCTAACTCCCCTATTTGTTTTGTTTTTAAAGCTGTGGATAGGTTCGCGCCCTAAAACTGTCATGGTTTGTTTATATATTTTTCTCTTGTTACAGTATTCAGATGACGCGCCAAAAGCGCGAAACGCGTTAATAAACTGTATTATTTTGCAACAGAGACTGTTATTATTACAAAAACAACTTTTTTTCTTATTATTCAAATTATTATTATTATTTTATATTTCTGAACCATTTTGTGAGAAGTTTTTCTTGTCTTGATTGTTGGATGCGTCATGTTGACATTTAACTTGTCAGTACGAACTTTAGGAATTGTCTGATAATATGACTCTACTGTTCAGGGGAGAACATTCATTTTATTAGGGGAAGAACACCACAACCTATCTAATTTTTGTTTTCATCTTATGGACATTCTTTAAGAATGCGTGTAGACGCTTTCTGGGACAACTTTTAGCATTCAGTGTGGTCTGCACTTTCATGGCAGAGTGTCGTTGACTAGATTTTCTTTCCTTCAGTCTGAAGAGAGGAGACAGCCGAAGGAGGCTATTCGTATATTTTCTTCCTTAGAACCCTACTGCCTCATTTATGTATGACTAGCTTAAACCCGCGGCTCCGCTCGCGTGTTGGTTGATTATGATAGATAATGCGCAAAACGTCAAATCGATTTTTTAAAGAGAACTATTAAAAGAAATTTCTTTTTTACTGCTTTATTTATTTATTCTTATATTTCCTTATTCGTATGCTTATCCTTACAGAGAAAGAGCTGAAGACATTGTAGCACGCATAGACCAAAGATACGGTGTGTGGCATCACGTTTCGCTGTATGTAACCTCCTTGCTATAGAGTCGCAAACGTCATAGCTCGCCTTCAGTCCGAATTTATTTTATAATTTGACGACTTTCAAGCTCCATATCTTCCACCCCCTTCTAGCTATCGGCATGGAACTGCTATGGTGTACAGCGGGAGACTTCGGACAACAATTACACACAGACCATTCGTTTGCGTTCTGTAGTTTTCGCTGCTGAGCGAAATATTAACACACACACACATAGAATTTTATATACACCGATAACTTCCCATCCCAATATACTCCACCCTTTTATCATTATCAACCCTCATGCAACAATGCAACAATAAAACCATTTTCAAAGAGTAAATATAATTTTCAAAGAGTAATTATTGTTCCCAATTTCGCGCTTAGACCATAGATACTGGTAGACTGGGATGGCATCGTTTTCATGGTACCAATATCGCTGCAGCTTAACCATTGCTTTGCCAACAGTTACATGGTAGTATCTATGGCCAAAGATTTCGCGTTATATTCTTCAGATTACTAAATATCTATCAGATCGCTATAAAACCGTGCCTAAAACCTTTCTCGGGTATAAATTAGTAACTATACAAATATTTAAGTCTATGTGTCTTGTCGTTCGGACGTGATAAGCGTACACCGAACAGACATTCACATTAATCTATATCTATAAATGTGAATGTCTGTTCGGTGTACGTTTATCACGTCTGAACCACAGGACATAACGAGCTAAATATTTGTACGGTTACTAATGTCACCCCGGGGAAGGCTTTAGGCATAAATATTTAGTAATTTGAGGAATATAACGTTAAATGCGGAACAACGATTACTCTTTGCAAATAATTCTATTGGTTACATTTTTGAGTGAGGTTTGATAATGATAAAAGAGTGGAGTATATTGGGATGGAAAGTTATCGGTGTATATACAATTCTACGTGTGTGTGCGTGTTAATATTTCGCTCTGGAGCGAAAACTACAGAACACAAACGAATGCTCTGTGAGTAATTGTTGTCCGAAGTTTCCTGTTGTACACCATAGCGGTTCCATGCCGATAGATCTAAGATACGGTGGCTGCAAGTCGTCAAATTTTACAGGACTTCGGACTGAAGGCCAGCGATGGCGTTTGCGACTCTATAGCAAGGAGGTTACATACAGCGAAACGTGATGTCACAGACCATATCTTTGGTCTATGCATGCTACAATGTCTTCAGCTCTTTCTCTGTAAGGATCGGCCCATGAACAAGGAAATATAAGGAAAAATAAATAAACCGGTAAAAAAGGAATTTCTTTTAATACATCTCTTTAAAACAATCGATGTGACGTTTCGCACATTACATCAAGTGACCTATCTGTGATATTATTACAGTCAATGTTGTTGCATTTCGTGATTGGATTCTTCGAGACGAGTGCATGTTTACGTGTCATTTAATCTACCAAGACGCGAGCGGAGCCGCGGGTTTAAGCTAGTATATATATATAGATAAATAGCTATCCGATCGCCATAAAACCGTGCCTAAAGCCTTCTGCGGGTAGACATTAGTAACTGTACAAATTTTTAGTTCTTTATGTCTTGTGGTTCAGACGTGATAAACGTACACAGAACAGACATTCACATTTATAGATATAGATAATTACTCCCCCCTCCACCACCTCCCTCTGCCCAGAAATTATCGTATGGGCGTTGTTGGTAAGAACCATTGTGAGTTATTGTTTTGGGACAGCTAAGAAAGTGTGTCTATACTCTCCATCTAGGATTAGGTACTGTTTTTCCAGTAATTTTCGGGTATGCAGCCGAATCCTATTCGCATTCTGCAACGATATTTTGGCTCAGAGACGTCCGGCCATCTTCAGGTGAGTAGGCAACTACTGAAGAGCGCAGATACGTTCGCGGTATTTATGCCGAGTATTGCGCATGCGAAATACGCTGGAGTCTTACTGCGCATGTGTTAGATGGTGACATACGCGGTACGGCCGAGCTATGTGTGCTGCCCTCGATGGTGAAAGTGAACACTCCTCTAACCATTGAGAATCGAGCGATTCCGTCGATTCCGTTGTGCCTCGATAGCTTTAATGAAAGGGGTCCAATTTTTATCCAGCTGAAAGCCGTTGTCACGATTTATTAAATTATCAGCAAGGCGTATTTCAACCGCTTGTTTGATGACTGAGTTCCAAAAGCCGGAAACTGGAGCTAAAATTGTAGTTTCGTTGTATTCCGTGGAGTGTCCCATGGAAATGCAGTGCTCTGCTACTGCTGATTTCGATGGTTGCAGAAGACGGGTGTGTCTTTCGTGCTCCGTACAGCGCTCTTGAACTGTTCGAGTCGTCTGACCTATGTAAGCAGAACCACATTCGTAGGGAATTTTATAAACGCCCGCTTTTTTTTCAGTAGCAAATCGTCTTTTACACATCCGACTAGGGCTAAATTCTTCGCTGTTGGACGGAATATGACCTGGATTTTATGTTTCCCTAGCAATCTGCCTATTTGTCCTACATAAAAAGATTAGCAACCACAGGGGACAAGGGGCTCCACATGGAGACACCGTCAGTTTGTTCAAAAAATTCGTTATTAAATAAAAAGTAGGTGGCAATGTGACCTCTAAAATAGGCAGATTGCTAAGGAAACATAAAATCCAGGTCATCTTCCGTCCACCAGCGAAGAATATAGCCCTAGTCGGATCTGTAAAAGACGATTTGCTACTGAAAAAAGCGGGCGTTTATAAAATTCCCTGCGAGTGTGGTTCTGCTTACATAGGTCAGACGACTCGAACAGTTCAAGAGCGCTGTACGGAGCACGAAAAACACACCCGTCTTCTGCAACCGTCGAAATCAGCAGTAGCAGAGCACTGCATTTCCATGGGACACTCCATGGAATACAACAAAACTACAATTTTAGCTCCAGTTTCAGGCTTTTGGAACTCAGTCATCAAAGAAGCGGTTGAAATACGCCTTGCTGATAATTTAATAAATCGTGACAACGGCTTTCAGCTGGCTAGAAATTGGAACCCTATAATTAAAGCTATGGAGGCACAGCGGAATCGACGGAATCATTCGATTCTCAATGATTAGAGGAGTGTTCACATTCACCACCGAGGGCAGCACACATAGCTCGGCCGTACTGCGCATGCCACCATCTAACACATGCGCCGTAAGCCTCCAGCGTATTTCGCATGCGCAATACTCGGCATAAATACCGCGAACGTACCTGCGCTCTTTAGTAGTTACCTACTCACCTGAAGATGGCCGGACGTCTCTGCGACCAACTCCCCCCCCCCCCCCAACCAGGATTACACGTGAATTCTAAAAGGAAAAAAAAAAAAAAAAAAAAAAAAAAGCCTAATGAAAACGGGACATTTTGCTTTAATTCGCTTAGTAGCTTCTCTTTAGCATAAGGCAGAAGCAAATTTTTTACTAATGCCTCGCTTTTTGTTCGGCCGCAACTTACTTTCGTTGCCCCTGAGGAATCTCTAAAAACATAAGGATATAGCTTATTACCACAATATTGAGAATTGTAAGAATGGTGGTGTTTCACACCATGGTAAGTCAAAGTTAGTTCCGTTGCAGTGACTTTGTCGTCTTCTGCAGAAAATTGTTTCAGCAAGAATTTAAGAAGCGATTGATTCTTCTTTTGTGTGGTAATATTCGCTTTGTGTCTTTCTGATTGTAAATGTTTATTCACAGCTTTCACTCCGTCGTACTTAACAGTAAATAAGATATTGCATATTCTGCACTTACACATACACTCATCAGTATCGACTTTTTGTAGCCACTCTTTATAATTTTCTTCCTGCAACCATTCTTCACGGAAAGAACTTAGATATCGTCTCTTCATTTCACTGTTATTACTCACTAATCTGAGTTAATGTAAGGTTGTCTGTTCACAAGCGATCCGAGTATTCCAAAAATTGCCGGTAAACTGATAACAAAGAATGATCGAATGAACACAAATAAAAGACGTCGCCAGTTGACACGTTGCCGCAGCAGTGTTTGCTTAATAATGCGCTAGCCGATTACTACCGACGCAACTATGAAAAGTTTTCAGAGGAAGAATAGAAAAGTAGCGTTTGTTGCAATAAGAAATTTACATTTATATAAAGTTATTCATAATTACTAGAGAGGAGCCGGCCGGAATGGCCGAGCGCACTGAGGCATCTTGCCACGGTGCGCGAGGCTGCTCCCGCCAGAGGTTCGAATGCCCCCCTAGGGCATGGATGTTGTGTTCGTCCTTAGTTTAAGTTACGTTAAGTTCGATGTAGATCGTCGCTACATGAACATAGTACTTAAAAAGCGCAGAAAAAAAAAAAAAAAAAAAAAAAAAAAAAAAAAAAAAAAGTGCTGCATACCCGAAAATTACTGGAAGAAGAAATACGACGGGAAAATTTTAGAAGTCACGGGTACTGTTTTTGATTCCAATGAGTAGTCAAAGCAATCTTAAACTTGACTCCGTGTGAAACAAGGCCAACAATGGCGTCCCCTGAACTGCGGTAAGACAGCCCTCGGGCAATAAACGGCCGGTAGCCGGTGATGTGATTGCAGCGAGAGCCAATCGCGGCGCGCGCCGGCTATAAATAGTAGAGCAGCGCCGGGAGACCGTTACCTGGCCGACAATGGCCGCCGCCCGGGACAATCCGGCCGCCTCTAGCCCCTGCCAGGGACTTCCCCGGCTACTCCTCGGCCGCGTCAATAATGGAGCGCGCGCGAGAGGGCGCATAGCTCACCGTTCGGTCGTGCAGAATTCAGCGCGCGCCCCTGTGTTCGGGCCGGACGACGTCTCTCTCGCTGGCCCCGGGCCGTGTCGCGCTGCGAATTATGGCGCACGCCGAACCGCTTCAGCGTGCTGGCGCATTTCCTGGCCACACTGCTGGCCGGGGCCGTCTCGTGGACGGTTTACCGCGCATCCTGCTGCGTATCTGCGGCGAGGCTCGGTCTCGCTGGAGATGCTACTTTAACCCTTTCCCGGTGGCGGCTGTGCTTCGGTTGACTGGGGCTTCACTTCTCTGAAGATAGTGGCGCCACCCTCCCCCATTGGCGCGTCGAGCCCGAGCCTTTTGTCCCCCTCCCCCCCGCCCCCACCTCCACCGCTCGGCGCCCAAACAGACGGCCTACGCGCCTATGGTGTTGGTTATAATATATGATACTCCGCAGTGGCGTAACTACGACTTGGCTTTTGGGAGGGGATAGATCTGCTTGATGAGCAAAATTTTAGTCAGACTACCATCTACCAGTCCCGTTCAAGATTAATTCACTGCCATCCAATGAAAGCTTATGGTAAAACACCCCGAGTTTCCAATCTTTACCTTTACCAGATTGCTGTTATACAATTTCCGTCTTCCTTTTTTTTTTTTTTTTTTTTTTTTTTTTTAGGGTTCTGGGCGGCGGGGGGGGGGTTCTATCCCCCTCATCCCCCCCCATAGTTACACAATGATACCGCGTCTGACTGCTGATATCGTTAGCACAGCCAGTCGTAAAAAACTTGTATCGCCTGGTATGCAAGATGTATCAGACAGGGGAAATACCCTCCGACTTCAAGAAGAATATCGTAATTCCGATTCCAAAGAAAGCAGGTGCAGACAAGTGTGAAAACTACAGAACTATCAGTTTAATAAGTCATGGTTGCAAAATACTAACACGAATTATTTACTTACGAATGGAAAAACTTGTGGAATCCGACCTCGGGGAAGATCAGTTTGGATTTAGGAGACATGTACGAACACCGGAGGCAATACTCACATTACGACTAATCTTAGAAGATAGGCTAAGGAAAGGGAAACCTACGTTTTTATCATTTGTAGATTTGGAGAAAGCTTTTGACAATGTCACTGGAATACACTATTCCAAATTATGAAGGTAGCAGGGATAAAATATAGGGAGCGAAGAGTTATATTCAACCTACACAAAACGAGTCAGCGGTTATTAGAGTCGAAGAGCAAGAAAGTGACGCAGAGGTTGGGAAGGGAGTAAGATAGAATTGTAGCCTTTCCCCAATGTTGTTCAATCTGTACATTGAACAGTCAGTGAAGGAATGGAAGGAGAAATTTGGAGAGGGCATTAAAGTGCAGGGAAAAGAAATAAAAACATTGCGGTTTACCGATGACATAGTAATTCTGTCAGAGACTGCAAAAGATCTGGAAGAGCAATTGAATGGAATGGACAGTGTCTTGAAAGGAAGATATAACATGAACATTAACAAGAGTAAAGCGAAGATGATGGAATGCAATGTTAGAAAATCAGGTGATGCTGAAGTGCTGAATGAATTAGATTAGGTAATGAGACAATAAAAGTAGAAGATCAATTTTGTCATTTGGGTAGCAAGATAACTTCTGATGGCCGAAGTAAAGAAGATATAAAATGCAGAATGGTTAAAGGAAGAAAAGCATTTTTTTTTTAAAGCGAAACTCGTTAACATCCAATATTCATTTAAATGTTTGAAAGTCCTTTCCAAAAGCATTTGTCTTGAGTGTAGTATTGTATGGAAGTGAAACGTGGACGATAAGGAGCTCAGATAAAAAGATGATAGAAGCTTTTGAAATGTGGTGCTACAGACGAATGATGAAAATTAGATGGGTAGATCCCGTAACTAATGGGGAGGTGCTTAAACGAATCAGGGAGAAAAGGAGTTTCTGGCATATCCTGACCAAGAGAGGGGATACATTGGTTGGACACATTGAGACATTAAGGAATTGTCAACTTTACATTAGAAGGAAGTGTTTGGGGGTAAAAATCGTAGAGGCAGACCTAAGGACGAATATAGTAAACAGATTCAAAAGTATGTAGGTTGCCGAACGCATTCTCAGATGAAGAGACTTGCACAGGACACGGTAGCGTGGAGAGATGCATCAAACCAGTCTGCGGACTGAAGACCACAACAACTTCCAAACTTCAAGCTGAGTAATGTGTTTCTAAAAGATACTGAACCTTTTTCATTTTTCTTTGATAATAAGCACCAACTTTGATTTTGTATATTTCTTTATTTTGACTTAGCGTCAGTCACGGTCTGCACGGCCACTACGGTCGGGGGTTCGAATCCTCCCTCGGGCATCGATATTTGTGCCGTCATTAGTGTTAGCTAGTCCATAAGTAGTTTGTAGGTTTAGTAGGGACTGATGACCCCGTAGTTAAGTCCCATATGTTACAAAAAAAAAAAAAAAAAAAAAAAAAAAAAAAGCATCTGCACTAAGGATGGTTACTAAGATAACTGAAATCGACTTGCGATAATAAATGGGAAAGATTTTTACGGCCAATGCACCATCATTTAATGTTCGTAATAATTATTTTGTGGCCGTTGAGCACTTGATTCTATACAATGGAATCAAACATTGCCAGAGGTGAAATGAAATAAGTGTAAAGTGATAGACAAAAATCCAGTGACCTGCGGGGTTCGAACCCGTGAATTGCTGATTCGAAATATGCACTGTGCCACGGACCCACGTGAGACCTTCATACACCAAGAATTCTAGGGTTTTTTTTTTTTTTTAATTTTATTATTATTATTATTTTATTATTATTATTATTATTATTTTTTTTTTTTACATCATGACAAATGTAGAGAGACCAGGCGTTGTGATAAAGAATTTTCTCTCTTGTAAGCATCTCATATGAATTTATAACATTTTAACTGTCTCATGTGAAAATGTAACATTGAAACTGCAGTGCAACACCCAGCTTCAAGGACCACCAGCTACCACTGATTTCAGGAACTCCTTCGCTGGACATCCTGTAAGTTGATCGTCCTATTTCCCTTGCAGAGCCTCACAACACATTCAATTTACCCTTCTACATGCCTATACAGCAGGCTCGTTTCACAATTCCGACGATTTTAGTTGGCACAGACTGGCGCATCTGTTTGTGTCTTAAGTTTGTGGGACTTAACTGCGAGGTCATCAGTCCCGAAACTTACAAACCACTTGTAAACCGACTTATACTAAAGACAATACAAATAGCCGCGGCGGAGCGGCCGAGCGCATTGAGGCGTTATGCTGCGATGCAAGAGGCCGTTTCCCGTCAGGGGTTCGAATCCCTTCTCGGGCATGGATGTTTGTGCTGTCTTTAATATAAGGTAGACCATAAGTAGTTTGTAAGTTCAGGGACTGATGACCCTGCAGTTAAGTCTCATAAGCTTAACAAACATTTGAACAACACAAACACCCACGACCGAGGGAGGATTCGAATCCCCGACAGGGAACGGCGTCGCGCATCGGAGCATAACGCCTCAATGCGCTCGGCCACTCCGCCGCGGCTGGCGTATCTGCGACAGCGAATTTGACGTCCGCGCAGTGGCGGCTGGTGCTTCAGGTGACTGGGGGTTCACTTCTTTTTTAGTGCCAGCCAGATCTTGATAGTGCCGGCCCCCACCCCTCTATGCTCGGCGAGTCGATGTTTCGCCCGCCCCCTTTAGGTATATTTTCATTACAAGTTCTGCAGAATGTCTTGCCTCTGCTTGTTTGCGCTTGCTTCAACTCGAGCTGAGATGTCGGTCTCCCAAGCTTCTTTATTTCACACGTTTCTTCCAATCATAAAAAAAAAAACACAAAAAAAAAAAACAAAAAAAAAAAAAAAACGAGGCGCACCTTCCAATCTTAAAGCTGAGTAATTTGTTTCTAAAAGATACTGAACGTTGTTCATATTTCTTTGATCATAAACACCAATAACATACGAATATGCGCATGAACACCAAAACACAGTAACTGATTACACCGTTAAGTGTAACGAAATGAATGTTACGATGAAGAGACAAGCTACCTTCGAGTCACGTGACACTGTAAGCAGCACCCCCTCCTAACCTTGTGCATTCGCAAAGGCTGATCTCCCCCCCCCCCATATTTTCAAATAGTATAATATTTGTTACTATAAAGGGCATAAATGTTATTTACCAACGAAATCGCGACGCATTTTCAAAAGCGTTCGAAGATATGTGGCAAGTAATAATGCAAAAGTCATTGTTGTACCCATACCTGTTAAAAAGAAGATTGGATTTGAAAAAAATTTCTTGCAGTCGGTCTCGAACCCACAACCTTCGACACCACATCGCGATGTCGCTAACCACACGGCTGTTCTTGCTACGTGGAGAGTAATGATTTCATTGTTATCCATAATCGGATCTACCGAAGGCTTTCACAGTTGATGCGTTTATATAGTTATAAGATATTTTACCAAATATGACGTGTTTTTGATGAATCTTCAATGTGCTAGAAACAAATATGAAGGACGGATGTTGCTTTCATGGAGGATTTGCCCATGCGCAAGGCGAGGTGCGCAGTAGCTCCAATGTCTTTCCTTCGAGAATATTCGTGAGTAACCGCCAGAGCTCGGGTAGCGAAGAGCTGGTGTCTCTACAACTCCAACCCCAATGTTAAAAGCGACGTTTCCCCTCGCCCCTCCCTGCCGCGGGAGCGCCCGTATGTTGCCTCCAGGGGGTTCAGAAAAGAATTTGAACCATACCCGCTCATGCGCATTGCAACGCTGCGGCCACTGCCACCTATATCAGGCGGCCGTGCTATGATTCATATACATGCTGTCTCCGCGACGTACAACGTTTCTCATGCGATAAAAATACTTTGAATTTGTATATAAAACGATCGATAGAAAATAGAAACGGATAAAGCATTGAATTAAAATTTGTGATCAGCCGAGAATCGAACCTCCATGCTTATGTCTTACCACTAGTTTAAAAACACTTTTTACTTTATTTATTTATTTACTTTTTTTAGGATGAGCTTTTTCCGGGGGTTCACTGAACCAGTGAGCACATAGGACGCACCGCCACTGGCTGCAGCTAACATGTATTCCTGTATCGCTCCGGCCTTCAGTAAAGATGGACTTTTTGCTGAAATAACCCAAGTAAAAGTCGACAGGGTATGGGTTTTGTTACTTTAGGATTGACAGTTTTACACAGGAGCAAGTGCAGGCACAACGCTGTCACGCCCTGCAACGAATTCACGTCTCCTCACATTTCATTCAACTCTCTCTGTAGGATTCTGGAACATATTCTCAGTTCTAATATAGTAAATTTCCTTCAGAAGTAAAAACTTCTCTCCATGCATCAGCACGGCATTAGGAAGTAACGATCGCGCAAAACAGCTTGCCCTTTTCTGTCATGACATCTTGGGAGCTATAGATGAAGGGCAACCAGCATACTGCATATTTCTTGGCTATCGAAAAGCATTCGACAAGATGCGCTCTGTAGACTACTAACGAAGATACGAGCATATGGAATAAGTATCCCAATATGTGAGTAGCTCTGCAGTACGTTGTCCTCGGTGGCGAGTATTCATCAGAGACCAGGGTATCGTCAGGAATGTCCCAAGAAAGTATGATAGGACCGCTATTATTTTCTATCTATATAAATGATCTGACGGACAGAGTGAGTTGTAATCTGCGGCTGTTTGCTGACGATGCTGTGATGCACAAGAGGGTGTCGTCATTGAATGACTGTCGTAGGATGCTGGATGACTTGGACCAAAATTGTAGACGGCGTGAGGAATATCAACTAGTGCTAAATGTGGAAAAATGTAAGGTGATGCAGATGAGTAGGCGAAATAATCCCATAATGTTGAAATGCAGAATTAGTTGTGTGCTGCTTGACAGAGTCGCATCGTTGCGCTGCGATGTGAAGTGGAACTACTATATAAGAACATTCGTGAGGAAGATGGATGGTCGACTTCGGTTTATTGGGAGAATTTTGGGCAGATGTGATTTGTATGTTAAGGAGACCGCATATGAAATGCTTATGCGACCTCGTCTTGAGTATTGCTCAAGTGTTTGGGATCTCCACCAGAGCGGCTGAAAGGAAGATATAGAAGCTATTCAGAGTCGTGCAGCTAAGTTTGTTACTCGTTAGTTCAATCAATGCGCGAGTTTTACTGAGATACATCGCGTACTCAAATGGGAGTCGCTGGGAGAAAGATGACGTTCTTTTCGAGAAACACTGTTGAAGAAATTTAGAGGGCCAGAATTTGAAGCGGACTGCAGAACGATTCTACTTTTCGTGTAAAGACCTCAAGGATAAGATCAGAGAGATTACGGCTATTAGAGGCGCATACAGCCCCTCCTTTCCCCCTCCTTCTACGTATATCGGAGTGGAACAAGAACCTACCAGAGCTACTACGTACCTTCCACCATGCACTTTTGGGTAGATTGCGGATATGTACCGGCTGATCAAAAAGTCAGTATACATTTGAAAACTTAATAAACCACAGAATAATGTAGATAGAGAGGTAAACATGGACACACATGCTTGAAATGACATGGAGTTTTATTAGAACGAAAAAAAAAAAAAAAAAAAGAACGAAGTTCAAAAAATGTCCGACAGTTGGCACAGGACAGCAAAACGTCAGGGACTGCGCATGAAAATCGTGTACAAAAGGAGCTGTAGTAGAGAGAATCGCATGCACCAGCAGTCGCAGCATGTTGACGTTACCTGAAAAGTCGCTTTTAGAGAAGCTGTATTTTCAGAATGGTGAATGTGCTAGTTCCTATCGCCATAGGAAGGGTAAAGGTCCGTTGTCAAATGCAGTTGTGGCGAGAATAATTTCGAAGTTCGAAGCCACGGGTTGTTTAGACGATAGACCCCGTAGTAGCCGACCGAGCACAAGGCGTAATGCTGCTGAGACAGTTAAGGAAAAAATGGAGACTGTAGCGGGTTCGTCTATGCACGGGAAACTCAGAGATCGTGCAGTCGCACGTTGCACCGGCATTCCATACACTACTGTTTGGTTGGCACTTAGGCGTACCCTCCGATGCTATCCTTACAAAATCCATCGGCATCATGAACTGTTAGCTGGCGATTTAGTGAAGCGAAGGGCATTTGCGGTTTGGGCATTTCAGAACGTGGCGGAAGACGACGATTGGTTGAGTAACGTGCTGTGGACCGACGAAGCTCATTTCACTCTCCGAGCAGAATTTAGGCCACCGAAAATCCTATAACTGTCGTGCAAACTCCATTGCACGACGAGAAAGTTACGGCATGGGTTGGATTTACCAAATCTACCATTATCGGGCATATTTTTCTTCGAAGAACTGCGTGATCCTTGTTTTGTAACTGCAACCGTAACGGGTGCGAGGTACGCCGATATGTTACAGAATCACATTATCCCCAGCCTGGCTGATAAAAGCCTGCTGGAACGCACGATTTTTATGCAGGATGGCGCTCCACCCCATATTGCTACACGCGTGAAAGATCTCTTGCGCGCGTCGTTTTCGTCATGCTTAGCCTACCAGGTCCCCAGACCTCATTCAGTGCGATTATTGGCTTTGGGGTTACCTGAAGTCGCAAGTGTATCGTGATCGACCGACATCTCTAGGGATGCTGAAAGACAACATCCGACGCCAATGCCTCACCATAACTCCGGACATGCTTTACAGTGCTGTTCACAACATTATTCCTCGACTACAGCTATTGTTGAGGAATGATGGTTAACATATTGAGCATTTCCGGTAAAAAACTTCATATTTGATTTTTTTTAGTTTGTTATACGAATTATTGTTTTTCTGATCCGATGAAGCATCCTTTTTTTTTAATAAAACGCCATGTCATTCCAAGCATGTATGTCAATTTTTACCTCTCTATCTACATTATTCCGTGATTTATTAAAATTTATATTGACTTTTTGATCATCCGGTATGTATATGCAAAACACGTTCCCTCCGTGCATGTATTCTGAAACGAGTCTACTTTACTATCATCTGATTTTATTTCCGGAAGTCTTCTTATATATTAAAAGAATCTTCGAAAACTAAAGTCAGTCGGCCAGACCAAACATTTCCTTCATTTTTGTTTTAAACGAAAGGTATTCATCCACAGATTTGTCATCAAGTATCAGAATTTACATAACTCTCGCTGTCCTTTTTCTATACCCAAACGCGATTTCATTCTGTATATTTCTTTTGGGGATGTCCTTGCTATAAACTAAAGTCAATCGGTCAGGCCGTACTATCCGACCGATTTCCTTCGTTTTTGCTTTAAACGAAAGGTATTCGTCATCAAGTACCACAATTGAATTAAGTCTCTCCATTCTTTATTTTTATTCAATATTTCTTACATTGAATATTTTAATCGGTTTCTTTTACGGTATCTTCGGTTCTAATTAAGGTAACCAGTTTTTTTTAACGTAACAACACTCAGTGGATCAAGCTCTTTCATATGTGCTTTTAAACATTGGCATTGATTGATTCTTAATAAAGCTATGCGTGAACATTCAACTGTACTTCCTTTTTTTCCCAAATTTTTTGTCATTCCACTAACGGTGCAAAGTATTCACACAGGTCCTCTAGTAGATAGTCTCGTCATTTATCTAACTGCTACAATGAATATAATTTTACCATCTACTCAGCTTAAATATTGCGTTTCTTGATTTAAAAAAAATTCACTACTCAGTAAAATGATAACAGCAGCTGCCATAGAAGTACTTGAAAATACGCAGTTCCACTAAGCACACTTTAATTAAGGTAAGACCGCGCTCAGCGGAACCGCACTTCAGCGAAGCGCAGGACGACGACGCAGCTCTCTTAACCGAAATTAATTACATTAATTAATATTGCACCAGTTCCAGAGTAGTTTATTACATTCCAGTATATAGTCAAAAGTTACATCTCTCACTAGTAAAATGATAGGTCAATATAATTTGAGTCTAACATTATTACATATGCGTATAAAAGGACCTGAACAGTCACCTAAGTGTTGCTGTTATACAATATATAAATGATAGCATGAAATGGTATCATGTATGTCTATTCATAGCACAGAATCATCTGAAATAAATAATAAACATTAGTATTTCAAAGTCGAAGTGAGCAACGTGTAGAAGCTATACCAATATGCTGAAGAAAATGTTATAAATTGAGGTGCTTGTACCTACATACCTACAGCCAAAACAACACATCGCAAACAAACAGTGTTTGTATGCGGTAGTAGGTATCAGTCTCCCATTGTGCACTATGGCGGTAGAGAGTTGATAACGATAAGGGGGTGCAAGATATCGGAGTTGAATGTTACCGACTTACATAGAATTCTACGTGTGGGTGTCAATATTTTGCTCTTCAGCAAAAACTACACAATGGAGACGACCGATCTCTGTGTTGTTGTAGTACAGAATCTCACGTTGTACACCATAGCAGTTCCGTGTCGACAGCTATAAGAGGGTGGAAGATATAGTGGTTGAAAGTCATCAGCTTACATAAAATTCGAAGACCAGTGATGACTTTTGTCAATATAACAGGAAAGAGGTTATACACAGCAAAACGTGATGCACATTCTTCAGGTGATTTTCTGCAACAAACGTACAAACAAAGAAAAATAAGTGCATATTGCAATTTGAAAAGAAAAACTACCAAAAAAGATGCCAAAGCGTAAGAAAGAAATTTCGCGTTCTCGATCTGTTTCTGAAAGAAAACGGCGCTGAAAATCTATCTACAGACAATAGAAACTTGGAATTTGTAGACGTTCTTTGTAGGCATCAGCGACTTTTCGATATTCCCACCCCTAAGGGGGTGAAATAGGGGATGAAACTTTTGTTGAAAATACGTTGCTATTCAGGCAAGTTTGAAATAAGAAGTACAAAACTTCGAATTTAGATTTTTGATTGAAATTTAAAAATTAAAAAAAAAAGTATTTCGATTTTCTTTGGGGGGGGGGGGGGGGAATTAACCATTAAGCGGGTGTAATAAGGGAAAATCTTTTAAGGATGTCACTAAGACTATTTTGATGCTAGAAATGCTAAAGTTTGGTTTTGGAACCAATGTTAGAATTTTTAAAAAAATGTGTTTCGGGATGTTTTGAATTCTGCCATCTATGGTGCAATATAAGCGCCCACTTTCGTTACGGGTAGTCCCAGCGATTCAGGCTATAATCCCTCCGGCGTATTAAAATGGCAGGTGTGCCAGCCAGTAGTCATATAAGCAAATAATCAAAATTTTCGATTCCATTTCAGCAGGAGATGCAGAAACCATTTATAGAGATGCGACAGGAAATGTTTCGCCTGTATCAGGCATCATCAGATCATGTGCAACAGAGAAAATTCCAAAATGTTATGGAGCATTTCTGATCCTAACTAGAGCGAACGTACATTATGGATGATTTATTACTAAGAACTTACAGGTAATAGTCGCGTCATATACCGTTCGTAGGATACTGAATAATATCACGGTGCGAATGGTTGGTCTATATTACTCAAATTTGTTGAGCGGCTTTGTACGGATTAAAATCTGAAACGACTGAATTTAAAAGATTAAAGACTAGAAAAGTAACGATAAAAGCATTCATCTCGCCCCGTTGAAAAGCGCAGGGGACGCTGTACTAGTTAGGAGCTACACCCGAGCGTAAAGGCTCGCTTTTGCTGGGTCAACATCTTGACACGTTGTGGCGTGCTACATACATGTGGTGTGCGTCATCTAGTAGCATGCCTCAGATGGCAACAATTAGCGGCATATGTTGTATGTGGCACGATAATGAATATTAAGGCTACAGAATCTGATTCACATAGCGTTAGTCTTGCAGAAAGCCCCTGAGGAGTACTCGTGCGCACTAAGCCGCCTTGCTGCGGTGCGCGCGTGGCCTTCGTTGTCGGAGGATCGTGTCCTACGCTGAGCATGAGTTTGTGGGTGTTTTGTACTTGTAATAAGATAGGTTAAGTAGTTCATAAGTTTAGGGACCGAAACCACTGCAGTTAGGTTGCAAAACTTTGCAAATATTTGAACATTTTCTTGCAGAAAAATGCGTGAACAAGTGATTTCAGCGGCTGCTTACTCGGTCACTGCACGTGCAGTTGAAAACAAATGTTTGTAAATCTATCGGAACAAACTGCGTGGTCATCAGTCCGTAGCTTACAAACTACTTAAACCTAGGTAAACTAACCTAAGGACAAATACACGCACCCATGCCCCAGGAAGGACTCGAACCTCCACGGCGAGCAACCGCGCGCTCCGTAGCGAGACGCCTTAGACCGCTCGGCTACTCCACCGTGGCACAGTTGAAAACAAAGCTGAACGAAAAAAACTCAGACGGCTGGTTTGCGTCTTCATCTTATGATTCTGTGTCCTTTGTGTCGGCATTCTGAACTGATCTACATCTACATAGATACTCTGCAAATCACATTTAAGTGCCTGGCACAGGGTTCATTAACCACTTTCATAACCTTACTCTATCTTTTCATTCTCTAATAGCGCGTGGGAAGAAAGCACCTAAATCGTTCCGTTTTCGATGTGATTTTTCTTATTTTATTGGAATGGTCATGAAGCCCTATGTAGAATTAAAAGTCGACGATTGATATTTCGCAAATAGATCTCGCCGCAACGAATAATGTCGTTCTTTTAATGATTTACACCTCAAATCATGCAACATTTCTGTGACGCTTTCCCCTCTGTAACGAGATAAAACGAGCTGCCCTTCCCTGAAACTTCTCAATGTCCTCCGTCAGTCCCATCTGGTGAGGGTCCCACACTGGGCAACAGTACTCCATGAGAGGACGCACAAGTGTGATGTAGGCAGTCTCTTTGGTGGAGCTGGTGCATCTTCGAAGCGTTCTGCCAATGAAACGTAACCTTCGGTTCGCCTTCCCCACAATATTTTCTATGTGCTCTCTCCAGTCTAAGTTGTTCGTAATTGTAACTCCTAGGTATTTGGTAGAATTTACTATCTTAAGGTCGACTGATTTATCGTGTAATTGAAGTTCAGCCTATTTCATTTAGTGGTCATGTGTATTACTTCACACTTATCGTTATTTAGTGTTAATTGCCAGTTTTCACACCAGGTAGAAATTTTGTCTAAATGTCTTTTAACGTAATGATAGAATTTTTCTATACAGTTTCCAAAAGATATTTGAGAAATGATGAGTGCTGCAAGAAATTGCCAATTGAAGTGGAACTTCCCCCGTTTTGTAGGAGCGATATATAGAAAATAATGAAATTTATGAAAATAATAACTTGTTTGTGTAATACAGTGGTATGACAAGCACCCTTAGTTTAATACTATAACAAATTCCCTTCAGTGAGTGAAATATTGAGAAACATACTATTGAGGTACCCATTCCTGCACGTGATTCTATGAAAGATGAATTTCAACGATTCATATGCGTACCATTCGCTGGTGAGCCGTTTTCCTATTGCTCACATGCGAGTATTCGCTGTGAAAGGCGCTTCAAAGATTTTTTTATCTTCTTTTTAACCGCGCTATCATCAATTTCGAACTTCATTACGAAGGTCCCAGTACCTTCTCCATTTACACGGTCGTTTTGTAATTTGGGTCTCGTGCTTTTCACAGCGCTTCTGATTGTCAGTTCTAATATAGTAAATTTCGCATATAGTAAATTATCCATGCATCAGCACGGCTTTAGGAAGCATCGATCGAGCAAAACCCAGCTGGCCCTTTTCTCTCATGACTCCTTGCATGCTATCCATGAAGGGCAAAAGGCAGACTGCATAGTTTTCCATTTTCGAAAGGCGTTTGACGGTATTCCATTACAGAGAGCTAAATAAGGTATGAGTATACGGAAAAGCTACCCAAATATGTGAGTGGCTCGAAGACTACATAAGTAATAGAACCCAAAACTTTGTTCTCGATCGCGACTGTTCATCAGAGACTGGGGTTTTTGAAATGTTCAAATGTGTGTATAGCTTATGGGACTTAACTACGGGGTCATCAGTCCCTAAACTTACAAACTACTTATGAACTAGCTAAGACTAAGGACGGCACAACTATCCATGCCCGAGGAGGGATTCGAACCCCCGACCGTAGTGGCCGTGCAGACCGTGACTGGAGTGCCTCAGTCCCCTCGGCCAGCGCGGCCGGCTAGAGACTGGGATATCATCATGTGTGCCATAGGGCAGTGAATATGACCGCTATTATTTTCTACCCATAAAAATGACCTGACTGACAGGGTGAGTTGTAATCAACGACAGTTTGCTGATGATGCTGTGATATACAGGAGAGTGTCGTCATTGAATGACTAGTAGGATGCAGGATGACTTGGAACAAAATTGTAGGTGATGAGAGTAATGGAAACTAGCGCTAAATGTGGAAAAATGTAAGGTGATGCAGACGAGTAGGAAAAACAGACCCCTAATGTCGAATGCAGCATTAGTTGTGTGCTGCTTGATAGAGTCGCATCAATTAAATATTTGCTCGTAATGCTGCACAGCGATACGTAATGGAACGAGCATATAAGGACAGTCGTGGAGAAGGCGAATGATCGAATTCGGCTTATTTGGAGAATTTAGGGGAGGTGTGATTCGTCTGTAAAGGAGACCGCATATAAAACGTTCGTACGACCTCGTCTTGAGTATTGCTCAGGTGTTTGGGATCCCTACAAATCGGTTTAAAGAAGGACATAGAGGCAGTACAGAGGCAGGCGGCTTGGTTTGTAACTGGTAGATTCGATCACTGCCCGAGTGTTACTGAAATCTTCAATAGTTCGGGAACTAAAACGGGAGTCGCAGGAGGGAGGCGACGTTATTTTCGAGAACTACTGTTGAAGAAATTTAGAGGGGTCGAATTTGAGGCGGACTGCAGAACGACCCTACTGCCGCCAACTTACATTTCGCGTAAAGGCTACAAAGATAAGATCAGAGAGATTAATGCTCGTACGGATGCATACAAGTATTCGTTTTCCCTCGTTCTATATGGGAGTGGAACAGAAAAGCAAGAAACTAATAGTGATACCGAATACCCTATGCCACGCACCTTCCAGAGGAATGCTTGTATGTATATTGATGTAGTTCTCGATAAATAAAAGACCACTTCACGTTTCAAAAGTAGCGCTTCCGCAGGCAAAATGTCGTACAGAAATACACGGAGCTCGGAAGCTAGTCGCGGCACATTGTGGCTACATGTAACATGACGCACGGTGTTGCCTTTGCGCAAAATTGTGCGGCAATGTGCGGCAAAGTAGCTTTCGGCACTGTTGGATGCCACGATGTTGACTCTGCGTAAAGTTAGTTAATAGTTCGTATGCAAATAGTTCGGAGAAACAGGGCACACAGCATTCGACGTTCTACAGGTTAGTCGTTGAAATTTTGAAACTTTTAAGGAGCACGTTTTGTATAATTTAAAAATGGTAATAAAAATTACTAAAAATCAGTACGTACTAATAATAACCATAGAAGAAGTGTAACTCCGCCACCCACCCCCCAAAATGGTTGTTTGGGACGATACTAATGCAGGTTACACTTAATCTTATACCTGTTATAAGAGACTAACAACCCACCGCCTCCCCCATAGTATTTTTACGTGTTTGGCGAAAAATATTTCTTGCATCAGCGTCAAAAGCGTTATGATATGAATGGCCTACCGTATTGGGACACTTGCTATACCGCACTAGAGACAAGGCAGAAGAGGCATGACCCGAGTTTCCTTACTGGTTCGCAGTTATGAGAAATGAAAACATCTCACCACACATCATACAGGACACCAAACTTCCTTCCTTCCGTTATTCGTATCATCCGTTTTTCAACCCGTGTCTTACTCCCTTCCCAACCTCTGCGTCCCTTTCTTGCCCTTCGACTCTAATAACCGCTGTCTGGTTTTTGTATAGGTTGAATATAACTCTTCGCTCCCTATATTTTACCCCTGCTACCTTCAGAATTTGGAAGAGTGTATTCCAGTAGACATCGTCAAAAGCTTTCTTCAAATTGACAAACGCTAAAAACGTAGGTTTCCCTTTGCTTAGCCTATGTTCTAAGATAAGTCATAATGTGAGTATTGCCTCCTGTGTTCCTACATTTCTGATAAATCCAAACTGATCTTCATCGAGGTCGGGTTCCACAGGTTTTTTTCCATTCGTCTGTAAATAATTCGTGTTAGTATTGTGAAACCATGACTTATTAAACTGATAGTTCTGTAATTTTCACACTTGTCTGCACTTGCTTTCTTTGGAATCTGAATTACGATATTCTTCTTGAAGTCGGAGGGTATTTCCCCTGCCTCATACATTTTGCATACCAGGTGATACAATTTTTTTCACGACTGGTTCTACTGACGATATCAGCAGTTCAGACGGAATCAAAAAAGAAAAATTAGAGACAACGCAGCTACACGACGCGACACCCTTCGCCAGTATCTCTGCCTCGCAGCGTTGCTCTGCAGTACCGCTGCCGCCTAGTGCGTTCTGTTCCATAGGATTTCCTGTAAACGAATGTTTGGTTGCGTCATGCCACGCCGATCTTGTGCAACGCAGTCCCGTTCCATGCGGCCTTAACTTTACGCTCCATTTGCAGGTACGCGCTCACATCCGTGTCGCGCCTGGTACGTGCTTCTTGTGGCGATGTAAAAAATATTCCTCTGGCTCTGTCACTGTCTGAATTCCCACTGACGAGGCGCGTGACAGCGCCGCTCACAAAAGAGCTGTCGCCGTCACCCTGCGATTTCTTGTAAACAATATTTTTTTTCCTTTCTCGACTATAAAAACTGTGAATTTTTTTTCTTTTTTATCTGTGGCTAGGTGCGAATGCTCACAACATCGAACTACCAGTTTAGTGGAAAATCCTAGAGAAAAAGTACAAAAAAATATCTTTTCTATATAAAAAGGGAGTTTCCTATTACAAAAATTTATAGTTGATTAGCAATTTCAATATCAGTTCGTTCTTAAATTTATTTTAAAGCAATAATGCACATGTGTGCAAATGCGTCAGAATTGAGCGTACCTGCCTCGCGAAATGATCTCGTGGTCTAAGGCGTCATTCTACGTAAAATGTAACTTATTGTATTTAGAAAAATATGTCTAATTTTTTTTCTAGAGGGAGCCAAACAAATAGAAATAAATCTATTTTATCTTTAACTTACTGCACGCAAGAGCAAGCTATTTAAAATTTAAATCATTACGCTCTTCAATTAATATCAGTCAGAAAATAAGAGTTTAGTTAATCGAAATTCATGTTTGAGCAACAATTATTTATATTTAAGAGTCACAGCACTAATAAAAAGTAATAATGTCTTCCACAAATCGTTACATTTCCAATGTAGTAGCACTGCATTTATCATTAAATGTAAAATATGTACCAGCGCAAATGTAATTAAATACTTAGCTTCAAAATTCAATGACGATACCAAAAGATAATAGGCAGTGCACCATCATTTAATAATCGGTAGTTGTTGGCTTTTGCGGAAGAATCCAACTGTTGGAGTGCAGAATGCCGATTTATTAAACGTAACCCACGGCCAGCTCAAAATTATAAATCTGATAAAATTTAAATTAATCGGCATATCTTAGGGTCGTGATAAATCACGGAAAGTTATTTCTCTTTTATATATTCCGTGAACGGAATCGGTTTTAGCACCGTACGCATCTCCAACAATTGCATCCGTTCCGCGCCAAGATGGAGGTCGGCGTAAAGCTGAAATAGAACATCGCATAATATTAATTTTTTGTAAAATTATGAAAAGAACATCAAGATTATTTAAATAATCACGACTCGAAATTCTGACTGAATAACTGTTTTTGTAAAACTGTATTTTATAAGCAGACACTTATACATCCACTACTGAATGTTCGCGAAATGAAAATCTATTAAAGTTAAGAGAAGTTAATTAATATTTCCTATCAGTACAAGGTCCTAAACGAGAGACAGTGACCTTTCTGTCCACGCTTATGGCGCTATTCAAGACAATGGACAACTGGAATATTCAGTTGATGTATTTCCATATTCTTTTGGACTGCGGCTGGTCTAGTTTAATTTCAATATGTATTTACCAACAGCCGCAAAGTTTGTTGTTTTATCATACCGCGCACTGCCGTGCTTGCTATTAATATGTTCGTAAACGACGCGTGCAAATTTGCGTTCTTTAGGGGCCCGTATCTCAGGTTCTATTCATCTTAGAGTGAAGGGGTAAAGTGTTCTTGATAGATCGTGGCCTAGTGATCATTTGTGTACACATTAGAAGAATGGGTGTACTATAGCTATCATACAGTCCAACGTCAAAATTTTCAAAGTTACATATTTTCTGGAGCCCATGCAAATTGGGCAAATCAGGTGGCTTTTGTACATGACATGCAGTCTCTGGTGGACTTCAAACGGCTTACAAAAGCACCATTCATTCATGGGCGGTTTCTGAGAAAATCTCAAAAAACGAATTGTGGGAATGGTCACTTCGATACTTTCTATTCATTGAAAATCTTCGAAATTTTTACCATATGTTCTTATGGTGATATTCTCAAGACCGTTTTTAAATGTTTTCTATCCGTTACCGAGATCCAGAGGTTGAAACTTATCATAGTTTTGCACAAAAACACAAAACTTTATTTTTAGCCGTCTTAGCTCCGTGAATCGCAAATATCTAAATAATAAACTATAGAAAATTGTTCAAATATTTGCAATACATCCTGTAGAGATTTATCTATAAACGGCATTTTTCTGTTTTCGTAAATCTTAGTTCGTTAACAAGATACGGCCGACGATATTTTGCTAGAAAAAGTGCGTATTGTGCTGAAAGACGGCGTTCGGACAGCACTAAATATTTAATGATGTCTAGGATCCAATATGTGGCAACGAGCGCTCCGATTGTTCCACTGAGCTCCCACTATTTCGGAATATAATGCGCAAAAGGTTACTGCGCCTTGAGCGCGGTGAGCCGGCGCGCACATGACCCCCGAATTGTTGCACAACAATGAAGAAAATAGTGATGAATCTGATTTCAAAAAACGTTCAAATGTTAATAGAGCTTATTGGACTTAACTGCGGGGTCATCAGTCCCTAAACTTACAAACTACTTATAAACTAGCTAATACTAAGGACGGCACAAATATCCATGCCTGAGGGGGGATTCGAACCCCCGACCGTAGTGGCCGTGCAGACTGTGACTGGAGCGCCGCAGAGCGCTCGACCACCGCGGCCGGCTAATACTTATGAACTAGCTTATACTAAAGACGACACAAACATCCATGCCCGAGGGGGGATTCGAACTCCCGACGGCGGACAGCCGCGCGCACCGCAACACGGCGCTCCAGTACGCGCGGCTACTCCGCCGCTAATCTGATTTTTCCATTATTTTAATTAATAATGTTGGTCATTAGTTTCGGTGAAGGTGACCGCGGACCCCCTTTAAAGAACCGGCGAACCCCTAAAGAGTCCGCGGATACACTTTGGAAAGACCAGGTATACATCAGACTTTTTACTTGTGTTGTAGCTATGCGCACTGCCATTGCTTTTGAATCGGGTTGGGTTATTAATAAAATACATTCATAAGTGAATATATATACACTGGGAAGCTATTATGAAAATCCGCAGATCCTTAAATGTCTGCCGCGGCGGAGCGGCCGAGCGCATTCAGGCGCTATGCTACGATGCGCGAGGCCGTTCCCCGTCGGGGGTTCGAATCCACCCCTCGGGCATGGATGTTTGTGCCGTCTATAGTATAAGATAGTTCATAAGTAGTTTGTAAGTTTAGGAACTGATGACCCCGCAGTTAAGTCCCATAAGCTTTACAAACATTTGACCTTTTTTTCTTTTTTTAATGTCTTCTGGATGTCCTTGGATGGGCTCCAGAAATTATTCTAATTACCCGCTTTTTTTTTTTTTTTTTTTTTTGCTCTATGATGAATTATCCGAAAAATGATGCCATATAAAGCAGTGAATGAAAATAAGTATGGGAAGGTAATTTCCTGAGATGTTTCTCACCAAAATTTTTAATATCCTTAATAGCATAAGTTGGTGAACTCCAACGTTTCAGTAGATCATGAATGTGTTGCTTCCAGTGGCAATTCCTCATCAATGCACACACCTAAAAACTTTGAATATTCTACATTTGCTACAGACGTCTGTTCACAGACTACATTTATTAACGGTGTCATGCCACTTACCTATGGAACTGTGTACATTTTGTTTTATCAAAATTTAATTATAGTCCATTTGCAGAGAACCACTTAATAATTTTCTGAAAGACGTTATTTACAGTGTCATCAGTTAATTCTGTATCATCTGAGAAAAACAGTTAGCTTTGTATCGTCGTGAATACAGAAAGATAAATAAGTAATATATATCAAGAGCACCAAAGAACCCAAGACCGAACCCTGTGGGATCCCGTTTTTGACAGATCTCCAGTTTCAGGAGTCAGATGATTTTTTGCAGTTTACCTGAACCACTTATTTCAACTTTCTGCACTCTTAAAGTTAACTATGAATTAAACCATTTGTACACTACCTCATTAATACCTCAATATTTAAGCTTATCTAGAAGAATTCCGGGATATACACACTCAAAAGCCTTTGAGAGTTCACAAAAAAATCCCAACAGGATTTGTCTTTTTATTCAGAGCATTTAATATTTGATAAATGAAAGCATATATAGCATTTCCTGCTGCTCTGAAAAATTAGTATATCCCCTTTCTTAGTGTTATAACAAACATTGTAGTCTCTGACTGTTCCGTCCGTTCCTGATAATATTATATTCATTTCGAATAAAACAAACGAAATAAATGTGTAATAATTAAATAATGTAGATTGTTTTTGAGAAATCTTACAGTAAAGTTTCATTAACTTTTCAAGAAAAGAAACAGTGCTAAAAATCAATGGTAACTCGTATAAAGTACCCACTGATGTATTGTTAACAATGAAAATTTGTGTAGTTTTACGTCTTTAAATATATATCTCTACTATAGAAATATGTTAGAAAATGACATCTCTGAATAAAAATTCGCAATACCTGAAGTATCTCAATTACGGGACTTAATGGAACTTTACTGTGTAATTTCTCAAAATAGCCAGCTAGCTCCTTACCATTGTTTGTTGCTTTGTTCCCGAGAATTAATCACTATGAAATTTAAACGACTAAGAAAGACGAGCTTTACTAATTAATAAAGTTTGGAACTTTCCCGAGAAACACTGAGGTGCCTGTCGTCTGATTACTGATTGTATAATGAGAATCTCAGTACCGTAGCTTCGCCAATATACATGGAGAAGCCTCGCGGTACTATCTCCACTAGGTTACAGCGCTTTCATTAGCGAGAGAGAAACCTACTATGTGTGTAGTTCATGCGTCGCTGGGTGCACAATGTTGTAACGAGCTTACTTAGTTTCACTGATCCAAACAGAGCCCTGCTTCATTACGTAGAAAACGTTCATATGATTCAATCGCTTTAAAGGCCGACGCACAGCGGCTAAACGATTATGCTTTGAGCTGTCGCAACAAAAGTCAGTGCGTAGTCCATTCTGTAATTTTGTCGGTTGAGACAATAGCATGTATACAACGCTGAGTCGTTATTGATCTCAAATATCGCCCCATATGGCACATTTCATTACTTAAGATAATGTTAATTGTAATAGTTGTGGCGGTGGAGGAAGGGAGTTTACTCAGAATATGGTATCATTGAATCATTATCGACAGCTATAGAGCTAGTAATTTCTTTGGTTGATTCACGTGGTAGTTTATGTTGTAATGTGGCCATAGGGTCAGAACCAGCGCAAGCCCAAGTGGCGCTACGTGCGAACTGCTAAGTTACCGCCAACTTTTTTTTTCTTTTTTTACTTTTCAGATCTACCTAGGAATCGTCATGAGAATAGCCACGCTGTGTCCAAAATCTATGTATATCTCCGAAATACAAACAAAAATTGCGACTGGTTGGTGACATTCTCGAAAGATTTGTACAAAACAGTCGCTGGGCACCATCTCAAAAATGGAGTCAAACCTGATTGAAGAAATCTAGCTAATCTTACTAAGCCTTGTGAATTTATAAAAATGTTCAAATGTGTGTGAAATTTGATGAGACTTAACTGCTAAATTCATTAATACCTAAGCTTACACACACTACTCAACCTAAATTAAAGAACAACCACACACACACATACACATGCCCGAGGGAGGACCCGAACATCAGCCGGGAACAGCCGCACAGTCCATGACTGCAGCGCCTTAGACCGCTCGGATAATCCCGCGCGGCTAGAACTTACAGTTAACGTTAATAAACATTTTTCAGTGGTTGTGAACAGATAATGTATTCAACGGAAAACAGTGTACAGTAAATAAATGTTGGCAACGTCATAGTGTGCGAGTAGTATTGTCAAACAAAAGTGCCGGTCAGAGTTTGTTGTTCATGCTTTCATGGCTCAGAAACCAAAAGTCAGACTATCACTCAGAAACGGTTAGCAAAAATTTTTGAAAAATACATCGAAACCCAAATTATGCCACGCTTACTACGAATGTCTTTATCCCTTATAATTACTCGCAGCGTATTTACCCATTCGGAATACTTCTAGCCATTGTAGGTGTTGTACATGTTTGACTGTAGTAATGTTCAACGATTTTTTTCCATAAAACGGGAAGAATAAAACTCTCTGCAACTTATCAAAATTGCTTCAGGTTTAACACTTAATCGCAGTATCGAACATTGAATTCGATTTGCATATTAGATTTGTGTAAACGCACGGCGTGGAACAGGCTGGCAGCGCTCCACTCATAAGAATACTGGCGTGTACACCAGACTGCTTTCCCCTCTCCATTCCTTCGGGGCAAACACGACCTTGCTGCCACAGAGGCGAGGAAGAAATTAGTCCTCCCCCTCCCTTTGTTCAACAGGGGCGGCCGGCAGGTAGTCGAGGCGCCATGTCACAGTTTCCGAAGACGCTCCCTCAGAGGTTTGCTTTCGAATCCTGAAGTTGCAATTTTGGTACGGAATAAATCTTACTTTGGCAATGCTGAAAGGCAATTTGGCCTTCAAAACGCTGAGAGTTCTGTTTGAGATTTCATGCATTCCACTCAACTTTCAATACTCTGACGTCAGAACGGTTTGATGATAGGATACTGCTCAACTGATGCAGTTTCTTCATACCACTTGTAACAAGAGTTTTTCTGCTTGTAAACAAACGTTCTAAGTGATGGGCTTGCGATATGGATGCAACACTTTTATAATAGACGCAAAAATGTATTATTTTCGACATACCCATCTCCAAGAAAAGAACGTAAATGTGGCGAAATATTACCATACAAGATGTAAATGTTACGAGACTTGAATATGGCAACTCTGAATTGCCGAAACCGGTCTGAATAAAGCAGTTTAGAGCTAGCGATCTCGGCTCCACTACAGCTCTCTGGGGACAGGGGAGTTTTGGTGAATATTTATTACGCCAAATTTCCCGAAATTTCTGTATGAAGACACCCTGGTGTCTGAAGTTATTGGTGTCATTGTCTCAAGTGGTTAGGCAAAACCAGAGGCGTATGTGACTGCCCTTGCTTTTGGGTCACTCAACTTGCATGGGAACGCTGCAATTTTTGGCGGGACCTCGCGAAGACGCTGGAGTTTTCGTGATAGGATATCCCAGGGCCTGACGACAAATTTTACCGAGCGAGGAGGCGCAGTGGTAACACACTGGACTCGTATTCGGAAGGATGGTGGTTCAAATCCATCCCCGGCCATCCAGATTTAGGCTTTCCATGATTTCCCTAAATCACTCCAGGCAAATGCCGGTATAGTTCCTTTCAAAGGGCACGGCCGATTTCCTTCCCCGAACCTTTCCCCATCCGAGCGTAAGCTCCGTCTCTAATGACCACGCAGTCGACAGGACGTTAAACCCTAAGATTCTGATGACTAATTTAGCTATCCATCACGCGGGGGCACTGCGTGATTGTCAGGAGCCTGCTTGCTTCTCTTGGATTACGTGTTTAGTTTAGTGTAGGCGTGGTTACGTCAGTTTGGAAAGCAGCGTGCTTGGGAGAAGCAACGTAGGCATTCGGTATCTTACTTCTCAGTAAGACGAACTGGGTATTCTACATCTACATATCTACATACATACTCCGCAATTCACCGTGAGGTGCGTGGCGGACGGTACACTGTACCACTACTAGGCATTTGCTTTCCTATTCCACTCCCAAATTGAACGAGGAAAGAAAGAATGCCTATATGCCTCCGTGCGAGCCCTAATTTCTCTTATCTTGTCTTTGTGATCTTTACGCGAAATGTATGTAGGCGGCAGCAAGATCGTACTACACTCAGCATCAAATTGCGGCCCTCTAAATTTACTTAACAGAAATTCACGAAAAGAACTTCGTCTTTCATCCAGCGATCCCCAATTGAGTTGCCGGAGCATTTCCGTGACACTCGCGCATTGGTCGAACCTACCGGTAACAAATCTAGCTGCTCGCCTCTGAACCGCCTCTATGTCTTCCTTCAAACCGATCTGCTGCGGATCCCAAATACTTGAGCAATACTCAAGACGCGGTCGAACAAGCGTTTTATACGCGGTCTCCTTTACAGGTGAAGTACATCTTCCCAAAATTCTCCCAATAAACCGAAGTCGGCTGTCTGCCTTACTCACAACTGTCCTTACATGCTCGTTCCATTTCATATCGCTCTGCAATATTACGCCTAGATATTTGAACGACGCGACCGCATCAAGAAGCTCACTACTGATGCTATATTCGAACATTATAGGATTGTTTTTTCTACTCATGCGCATCACCTTACATTTTTCTACATTGAGAACTAGCTGCCATTCTTCGCACCAACTAGAAATTTTGTCTAAGTCATCTTGTATGCTATTACAGTCAGTTACAGACGACACCCTCCCGTACACCACAGCATCATCAGCAAACAGTCGCAAATTACAACTTACTCTGTCCATCAGATCATTTATATAGATAGAAAATAATAGCGGTCCTATCACACTCCCCTGGGGCACGCCTGACGATACACTCGTCTCTGATGAACATTCGCCGTCGAGAACAACGTACTGCGTTCTATTACTTAGGAAGTCTTCCAGCCAGTCACAAATCTGTGAACCTATTCCATAAGATCGTATCTTCGTTAGCAGTCTGCAGTGTGGCACCGCGTCGAACGCCTTTTTGAAGTCGAGAAAAACACAATCCGCCTGTTGCCCTTCGTCCATGGCTCGCAAGATGTCATGTGAGAAAAGGGCAAGCTGAGTTTCACATGTTTCCTAAACCCGTGCTGATTCATGGAAAGAAGCTTTTCCGTTTCAAGAAAATTTACTATATTCGAACTGAGAATATGCTCCAAAATTCTACATGAAACCGATGTCAACGATATTGGCCTGTAATTGTATGGGTCAGTTCTCTTTCCTTTCTTATACACGGGAGTCACCTGCGTCTTTTTCCAATCACTAGGAACTTTGCGCTGAATTAAAGATTCGCTATAAATGCAAGCTAAGTAGGGGGCCAATGCTGCAGAATAGTCTTTGTAAAAACGAACTGGTATTCCATCCTGACCAGCAGACTTTTTCGTATTTAGCTCTCTCAGCTGCTTCTCTACACCGGAAATACCTATTGCTATGTCCCCCATTTCGGTATTAGTACGTTGATCAAATGATTGTATATTTGTGCGGTCCTCCTGCGTGAAAGATTTCTTAAAGGTTAAATTTCGAACTTCTACTTTCCGTTTGCTTTCTTCTATTACTGCCCCGGAATGATCAACTAGTGACTGGACAGTGGGCTTTGACCCGCTTATCGATTTTACATAGGACCAGAATTTTTTCGGGTTCTCGGAAAGATCTTTTGCTAAGGTATGGCTGTGATAATTATTGTATGCTTCACGCATCGATCATTTTATAGACGCACGAATCTCTACTAACTTTTGCCTGTCATCATTTGCGTGTTCTTTTTTGAATCGAGAGTGCAACAGCCTTTGCTTTATCAGCAGCTTTCTAACATTATTATTATACCACGGTGGATCTTTTCCATCCTTAATCGTCTTTACTGGCACATATTTCTCTAACCCTTTATTAACAATGCACTTAAATTTAGTCCACAATTCCTCTACATCCATAGTCCCAGAATTAAACTATGCCCATTCGTTTTCTAAGTGCGATCGTAACATTTGCTTGTCGGTTCTTCCCAACAAAAACACGCTCCTAGCCTTCTTGACTGGTTTATGAACTTTGGTCACCATCGACGCTATGACGATATCATGATCACTAATTCCTGTCTCTACACAGACATCGTTAATAAGGTCAGGCCTGTTTGTGGCTATAAGGTCTAGAATATTTTCCATTGCGCGTGGGATTGCCGGTTTAACTGCTCAAGACAGTTGTCGGAGAATGTGTCCAAAAGTAGCTCGCAAGACTGCTTGTCTGTACCGCCTGAAATGTAACTAGCGAGGTCCCAATCTATACTCTTAAGGTTGAAGTCACCTCCGACTAATATTACATGGCCCGGATACCTATGCACTACCTGGTGTAGACTTTCCTTGAATGATTCTAAAACTGCTACTGCAGCACTGGGGGCCGGTAAAAACGCCCAACTATTAACTTTACTTCTTTTAGACCTGTTATACGTGCCCAGATAACTTCACAGTTACTTTCAACCTCGATCTCAGTAGAAACAATATCTTTGTCCACAGCGATGAACACTCCTCCTCCAGTTGTATCAGATCTATCTTTCCGATATACATTCCACGCTTCGCTAAATATTTCTGAACTTGCCACATCATCATTTAGCCAGCTTTCGGTGCCTAAAACTATATGAGCGCAATAACTTCCATGCAGCGCTGCAAATTCGGGAACTTTGTTTCTAATACTCTGTAAGTTCGCGGCTAATATTTTTATGTTCGAATTTTTGTTCCGAACGTGGCCTGAATTCGCTGTTTGAATGCTGACAGGCGAGTGCTCATCAGAGTTAGCGCCTAGCCTAAAAAAAAAACCATGTGCACTCCACAAGTACTCTGCTACCCGAGTAGCCGCTTCCTTAGTGTAGTGCACCCCTGATCTATCTAAGGGCACCCTACAATTCCCCACCCGATAACGCAGATCCAGAAATCTGCAGCCATGACTGTCACAGAGTCGGCGAAGCCTCTGGTTCAGACCCTCCACTCGGCTCCAAACCAAAGGACCCCGATCAACCCTGGGAACAATGCTGCAAATCGACAGCTCTGCTTGAACCCCGCGTGCGAAGGCAGCAGCCTTCACCAATTCCGCCAGCCGCTCGTAGGACCTGAGGATGTCCTCAGAACCCAAGCGACAAGCGTCATTGGTGCCGACGTGAGCTACGACTTGCAGTCGACTGCACCCCGCACCTTCGATAGCCGCCGGCAAGGCCACCTCCACATCTCGGATGAGGCCCCCCGGCAAACACACCGAGTGCACGTTGGAATTCCTTCCAGATCTGGACGCTATCTGCCTAAGGGGCTCCATCACGCGCCTGACATTGGAGCTCCCAATAACTAATAATCCCCTCCCCCCGTGCACCTGCTCGGACCCTGCTGAAGGAGTGGCCACACTTTCACTCACAGGACGAACGGGCGCGGACGGACGTCCAGCCTCCACATTGGCCTTCCGCCTCGAGCGACGCGAACGCCGTACAACCCGCCACTCCCCTTGCGGAGAAGGCGGCTCGACGACGTCCGCTACACCTGAAGGTGCCTCGGTAGCAGGGACAGAGAGCGTAGCGTGAGACACCTGAGGTGTCCCACTCGACGCACCAGACTCCCCACCATCGCTGCACCCCGAGACAGCAGCCTGAAGACGGCTGACCGTAGCCAACAGCACGCTCAGCTGTTCGCGAACCGCGGCCAACTCCTCCTGCGTCCGCACACAGCAGGCACACATCCTATCCATGCTATCGATACAATTAACAGCAATTAACAACTTTAAAGAAGCCTAGTACTCTAATGAAGGCGGCTGGTTGCTGACTTAACTGTGGTCAGTGGTAACTACACTGTCGAATCAACAAAACTGAGTCCGGCAGCTTTAGCGCTGTTAACGCTGCGGCACTCGTGGCAGCTGGCACTGGACTGACTGATAACGAACTTTAGTAACGGTCTCTGACTTGTTTTGAAATACACCGGTCAAAGACGAAGACTAAACACAACGGTATTTATCAAATACGATAGAATAAACTATTGAAACAGTAGTACAAACGAAATCTGCAAGTACGCGGGAATAAACCTCTTAAAACAGAGTACTAACGAAAATGAACTAGACTGGCAAATTAAATTTGACACAAATTAAATTCAGATACTTAGCGCTGTTTACGATGTGGCACTGGTGGCAGCTGGCACTGGACTTCTACTCTGGTAAGAGTAGAACGGACTTGGAGTTCAGGTTCCCACATTGTAAACTGATTTACTTTGTTCTGCTCCCGAGCGAGAGGAACTTAGCAAGCGGAGTCTTTCTCTTCAGAGAATGCGACTAATTTGAGGAGTTGCTGGAAACTTCTGGTTTCGCCAGCATTATACCGATAGTGTTGCTCGAGTCTTGAGGTGGCCTCCACAACTGCACAACATCGCACTCAGGTTACGGTAACGTGCTGCCCGCTCACGCTCTGGTATCACGGGGGGTCCTTGAGTTTTCAGTGATAGGGACTACATCTAGTTGTGGGTTTAACATCCGCGATCTTGCCCAAGCTGGTTTTGATCATTTTTGTTAATTTATTGTATCTACCCGCATTTTAATCTGACTTGCCAGTCATTTAAGTAGGTTCTGTAATAATTTTATAAAACCTTAATTAGTTGTTTATTCTAAACATTTTTGTTATAAAATTTCTTAAGGGCAATTGATTTGTTAGCTATCATATTCAATAAATTGTTGGTTTTACCTCTGAATTAGAGTTTCCGTTATAACTTGATGCTTATCTGATTTTTTGGAAGGGATTTTCATGTTAATTTATTGAATTGAGGGGCAATTTCGTTAATAGATAAGGTGGGATTGTTAATCTTATCCTTTACGAAAGTCCCTGAATATTTCCCCGAGAAAAGGAATCCCCACTCCAGAATTCTTGGCATAACCTGCCTGGCGACTCTTCATTCCACAGTTTCCACCCACAACTATAGCTTATTTCCTCCCCTACTCCCACCCCCTCCGCCATTCCCTTTTTACAAACTTTGGCAATTTCTGACGTCAATAGAGACATCATGGCTCAATAATGCCGCAGTGGACTACCGTTTGAGTCCATGCTAAGTCGAGTTGTTGCACTTAGCCGGGAAGAATAAGGCCCGAAACAATATTAGGAGGTATCCTTCTCACGCGGTATATTACTTATATTTCAGGTATACATTCACGTCTGAATTTTAGAATACTTATGTGTAGTAATTTCTTGTAATATACGAAGCCATAAGCAACATAAATAAAGCTGTATTAATTGAGGTATAGGAAGTCACACAATAAAAAAATAACTTTGAACTGTTATTGCAAATGACTCGACATAAAGTTTTTCATTTGTGTGACCAAAGCCGTACAGTGCGGGTGTGTGTTTTGACAGAGCTGAGCCAAAACAAATCCATTATGTAAGGCGACACGAAAACAAAAACAAGTGTACGGACCTGTACGCTCAACTTTTACCGCTCGATGTTTCAGCAGTTGCAGTTTTCCCTGCACGCAGCGAGTGCCAAACTACTGTGAGAGTTCCCTATAGTAACGCGCCACTGCACTCACTGCCTCACTTCGTCAGTATGCAACTAGGGAGCAGCTTCAGTGCGAAAGGTAATGACGTTATATGACCGATTGGTAAGCAGCAACGAAAGTAAAATCCGGTCATCAATAATGTTCTATTAATGAAGATAATTAAAGGCAGTTTGCAATCAAACTGAAAGAGTACGTAAATTTTAGCGGCGCGAAAAAGAGTATATTTCGCTATTTTATAGAATAATTTACGAGTTCAAAAAATGTTCAAATGTTTGTAGAACTTATGGGACTTAACTACGGGGTCATCAGTCCCTAAGCTTACAAACTACTTATGAACTAGCTAAGACTAAGGACGGCACAAATATCCATGCCCGAGGGGGGATTCGAACCCCCGACCGTAGTAGCCGTGCAGACCGTGACTGGAGCGCCTCAGTCCCCTCGGCCACCGCGGCCGGCTTTAAGAGTTCTTTCAGACTCGTATAGAAACGTGAAAAGCTACATCAATACATTCAAATTCAGACACAACCTGTAGCGCCTTTTCTTTTGCTGGTTGGTTGGCGGAAGAAACGAATGAAAACGGTTGGTGGGGTTAATTAACCTGCTTGACTTCGGCTTCACAATTAACAAGTAAAGTGACCTGAGAATCTTCTGCTACTATCATCGTTACCAACATCGTACTTCCGCTCTTGTAGCAGGGCTTTCTGTTATTAAATAAGTGATGAAAATGGCAGGAACATGAGAAGACTTGAGACCAGAAATCGGACTGCTGATTTAATTAGTACATTCATTCTGAAAGTATCACTGAATTACGAGGTAGCCTGTACATCAGACTGAGCCCAAAGCAGTGGCGACACAAACACTAAAGCGACAGCATTTTAGTGTCCGTCGCGCCTATCGCCCGATATACAAACCGTTGTATATATTTGAATGCGATTACCTTAATCCCGAAAACCTGCTGGGTAGACCTGTGAAAGTCATATTGGTTAGTGCAAGTAATCACAAAGATCGAACATGGCGGCTACTTCCATACACTAGACGATCGTGGACCTGGACTCCTATGAACTGCAAGAAATTAAGTGGGCCCCTCCGCTCAGGCCAGTTTTCTTGACGCAAGCAACGCACCGATGAATGGATCGGTGTGACTTGAGCAGACGTAAAGTGTCCTGCAAACGTGTGTATCTCGATTTTACCCTAACCACCACGGTGGTCGGATTAGTGTGGAGATACCGTGGAGGGAGACTGCTGGACTGTTATGCATCACCATACTGGTCCTACTCTCATTATTAAAGTTTGAGCAGTACTAGATTTCAGCCCTCACCACCTCCCCAAGAACCTCCCCCCCTCCCCCCCCCCCCGACACACACACACTGCTGATACATTTATCCAGCAGAGCCTGTTCTCCTATATCTTCGGTACTTGTCTACAGCGACAATGCAGTGTTCAAGATTTCTTCATTGCTCATGATAATGCAGTGATGCTTTTCCATTCCTTTTCCATAATGACACCATTCGTTGGGTTGTAGTTTAAGTTTTGGGACATACTATGTGGTCCAAGTCTCATTTAGTCTTAGGAGACAGCGTAAGGTAGCCTCTCCTTCGCGCTCATGGCGCTCCAAGTAATAGGTTGTAACGTCTCAATTTCCGTCAATTGCTGCGGAACCCATCGCGATGCAATTTTTAGCATGCTCTGGTGTTCCTTCGGGAGGTGAAGCACAGTCGTATCCGCTAATCCGGTTTCGTGTGCGAGTTCACGAATCGTCTAGCGTCGAACACTGTCCTCTAACGCGACAACAGTAGGCACATCTTCAGAGACGCTAGGATGACCTGCCACAGTTTGCCGACCTTCGGTGAAGGCTCTTACCCAACCTGCCACTCATCTGTGTGGCAATGCCGATTCCCTGCAGGCTCTTGAAGACCTTGATAGTCACTCGTGCTGTGCGACCTGTGGCACTTTCAGTCTTGATCCAACTCCGTTGTTCGTGTTTCGAAAACAAAGTGGCACCGTTATATTAGATCACTTGCTCGCAAGTGTTTCCCTGGATTGTGCGCGCGCCGGTGACGTTGGACGGGCGAGTCTATTTGCTCGGAGGTGAGAACAAGGTATTTCAACAAAGTATTCTATGGTTGCGTAGACTTTCCCGGCGTAATAACTGATAATATTCATCTCGGGTGTGCAGCCGTATACCGTCATCAACTAAACACGATATTTCGCCAGACCAACTGGCTGCCATCTTGAGGTGAGTGAGTGCGCTGATACACTTACTCGCAGGAAACTAAGGCAGAACAGAGACAGCGGCCCCTTTATACACCGCTGACGACCAACCGCGCATCCGCGAAACCAAAGTAAAGGCCCTCTAGGCGCAATAGAACTAGTAGTGCACCGGTGGAGAAAATCGACAAAACGATGAGTCGAAACAAGGCTAGTTAAAAGAAACTGCAGATCGAAATGAGGATCGTTGTTGCTTAATATCAGATGATTGGGTTCCAAGTTTTACTTAGAGGGAAGCCCTTATCCCTATTATTAATAATATTATCGGCCATACGAATTTCTATGGACTTGTTATTAATTAGTGATAAATTGGATGATGAAACTGTCATGTGCTGACTTCGACGTATTTCCTTTTTAATGATGCTTTTTTTTTAATAAACTGATGGAGTGGCTATGGGGAGTCCTCTTGCCCCCATAGTCGCAAACCTTTTTATGGAGGACTTTGAAGACATGGCTCTAAGGACGTCGTTTCTTAAGCCTACCTGTTTTTGGAGATACGTCGATGACATTTTCATGGTGTGGCCTCATAGAATGGATGCTTTAAATCAATTTTTAGATCATTTTAATTATCTCTATCCCAATATTGAATTTACGATGGAGGTTTAAAAAGATGGGAAAGTTCCTTTTCTGGGACCTTAGGACATGGAATGTATCGCAAGCCCACACATACCGATCTTTATCTTCATGCGACGAGCTGTCATCCGCCACACCAACGTATGGGGGTCTTGCGTACTCTAGTGAAAAGAGCGTACGCCATCTCTGATGCTGAACATCTGGGTGAAGAACTGGAGCATCTCAAAGTTGTCTTTAAACAGAATGGGTACACTGCTCAACAAATTTGTCGTGCGTTTCAATTTGGTCCAAAATATGAACCATTAGAGGACAATTACAAGTCTATTGCCTTTTTGCCTTTCGTCGGGAATATTTCCTCGAAAATATCCAGAATTTTAAGAAGATTTTACATTAAAAGTGTTTTACGCCTCCACCAAAGACTAGGGCCCTCCTTGAGTCAGTCAAAGATGATTTAGGACTGAGGAAACCCGGTGTTTATAGAATTCCATGTTGTTGTGCTAAAACTTACATCGGCACAGTTCAGGATCGGTGTGTGGAACACTACTGTCATACTTATTTACTACAACCTGAAAAGTCAGCTGTTGCTGAACATTGTCTGAATGAGGGACAGAAGATGTTATATAATGAAACTAAACTGATTGCTCCTGCTTCCCGCTACTGGGAATATGTTCTTAAAGAGTCCATAGAAATTCGTATGGCCGATAATATTATTAATAGGGACAAGGGCTTCCCTCTAAGTAAAACTTGGAACCCAATCATATCTGATATTAAGCAACAACGGTCTTCATTTCGACCTGCTGTTTCTTTTACCTAGTCTTCGACCCATCGTTTTGCCGATTTTCTCCACCGGTGCGCTACTAGTTCTATTGCGCCTAGAGGGCCTCTACTTTGGTTTCGCGCACGCGCGATGGGTCGTCAGCGGTGTATAAAGGAGCCGCTGTCTCTGTTCTTAGTTTCCGGCGAGTAAATGTATCAGCGCACTCACCTGAAGATGGCAGCCATTTGGTCTGCCGA
This sequence comes from Locusta migratoria, assembly GCA_026315105.1. Classification (NCBI taxonomy): domain Eukaryota; kingdom Metazoa; phylum Arthropoda; class Insecta; order Orthoptera; family Acrididae; genus Locusta; species Locusta migratoria. Next base: position 75,290,798 of record CM048750.1, on the reverse strand, counting down.
AATATCGTGTTTAGTTGACGACGGTATCCGGCTGCACACCCGAGATGAATATTAACATATGCTATCAGCGACAATAGTAGATTCCATTGTATAGTGTCTCCACGCCAGTGTTGCCATTATTTGAGTTCCAACCCTCGTATTTTCGATGGATAGCAGTGTAAGCGGTAACTCGCCGTGACGGTCTGTTGCACGCCGTCGCCAACTGTACAGTATTCTCACGCTTCAGTATTTATTGCTGCCACGTTTTACGGAGTTACGGTGACGGAGAAAAGCCACCCAGCCGTGCGCGGCGCCACAACGTCACTGCACGGGACGGAGCGCTTTTTGGCGCAGCGATCGCGCCACGTAAGCCGCGGCCGGCGCTGGCTTATTAATGAGCAATCACTCAGCACGGCGGCCTCGCGCGTGCATAATGCACGCCTCGCAGTGCGTAAAGCCGGCCTTTGTGTGTCGCGTTAGCCAACAGCGCGGGCCCGTGCCGGCTCAGGCGGCGGCGTCGCGGGCACCGCCGCCCGCGCCACGGGGTTAATAGTGTAGAAAATGCATGCAACGGCGTGCCTTCCGCGCCACCTGGCGGGAGACAAATATATGTCAGCGATAAACTACACTGCCGGCGCCGGAACATTGATATTGCGGTCACAGTTTCGATTTATGAAAGTGATACTGCAAAATGTGAAGCTACCTTACTACGGAAAAGAGACATAAAAATGCTAGCTACTGCAGCCAGCGCCGGCCTTAGGGTGGTTACCCAGGGCGCCGAAACCAATGGGCGCCGCGACGCATGGCTAATAATCATTATACAGGGTGTCCAGGAAAGGGTTCCCTGATTTCAAAATTAAATATCTCGAAAACAAAGGTCGATAGAGAAATGCACTAAACGGTATGTTTATTGTGAAAGCTGTAAGACGTTTATACACCAGTTTGAAATAATAGTTACAAAAGCTGCTAACAGATGGGGCTGTACGCTGTACAGCTCATATCAGCATACATAAGTGAAATAATCGTATGAAAACACTCTTTGTAAACAATCACATCACAATGTTTTCAAAATGTTCCCCATTGGCACTACAGATATGGCGCAACGAAGAATGAAATTCGCCAACACATTTCGTAGTGTCTCAACCGAAATGGATTCACATGCCACAGAGATCGCCGATTCAAGCTCGTCCAGCGTGGCGGGATGCTTCGGGTAGACCATGTCTTTCACTGTGCCCCAATCCATGCCTGTACCAGTAAATTTAGTATATTCCAAACCAATGACTCGATTCCCGAAGCGAAACACTTCAAACAGAAATCTGTAGCTAAGGTTGAATATTCAGAATTTTTAGGTGTTTCCATTGATGAGGGATTGGATTGGAAAAAACACGTAGAACATTTGCTGAAACGTTCGACTTCCCCCTTCTTTCCATCCATTTGCTCCTCTCCCATCTCTCTTACCATCTTTTCTCTCTCCTCTGTCCTCATCCCCCTCCCCTTTCTCTCCCTTCATCTCCTCTCCCACCTCTCTATGAAAAGTCTCACATATCTTTTAACTTTTATGGTGATACGTGAAACGGTGTAGAAGTCTGTTATAAGGTATTCTCCGCCATGTAGCGTATGGTATATTGTGCTGACAGTGATCTTCCACATGTTTTGAGGCTCAAGTGTGCACAGCTTCAGGAACTAACACTTACAAACTTCGACGGCAATCTACGGTTTTATTCCCATTTCAATGAAATGTTGCACACTTGACTTAAAAAACAAAAGCTACATTATTGTATCTATAAGATTTCCAAAGATCCCGGGTGGAGGCTGCATTATACAGTGTTATTCCCACACTGATGAAATTTGGGACTTTACAACACAAGTCGACACCACTCTCCAGTATTACTCTAATCTTGATTTCATTTACCACACTTGGCATTAGAAACAAGATGAAGACAATTTCATACGTTGCATATCGGAGGGTACTTGACAACTGACTTCGTCATGTAAAACAGAAAGAGTACAGATGGAGATTACCCTTTCTAACTGTAGAGGATGTATGTGAATTACGAAAAGAATATATTGAAATAGGAAGGAGAAGATATTGTAAACGAGTGGGAAATTCTGTGAGAAGAGAGCAGTGTGGATGTGGAGGTGGTAGGACCCCTGTATCTTAAGAGGAATTTAAAATAGATCTGAATGACCTAAGTATTGGCAAAGCCACATACGTAGAAACCATCCCAGCATAAATATTGAATGAAGTAAGAGAATCATGAAATTAGCACTTATATAAACTTATTAAATAGTACTGTGAAGAAAGAACAGAACCATCTACAGATTTACTAAATAGTAAAATAGTAATAATTCCCCAAAAGGAAATGCTGTGGACATTTTATAGCTATGTCCTTACTATTTCAAATTTTCAAAATAATGTTAAACATAATAAAAAATCGAATAAAAAGAGAACTGATGCAAACGTAAGGGAAGACCAAATTTGATTCAGATCCGAATAGGGAACTATAGAGAGGGTGTACTACTACTGAGTCGCGGTGGAGTGGCCGAGCGTTCCAAGGCGCCTTGCTGCGGAGCGCGCCGCTACTCGCCGGCTGAGGATCGAGTTCTCCTTGGGGCATGGGTGTATTTGTTGTCCGTAGCCTAGGGACTGATGACCAGAGTAGTTAGGTCCCACAGATTTACAAACATTTGCGTTTGAACTAGTTCTGAGGCTGGTAATAGAAAGACGAATTTGAATTATCATGAAAACATCACATTTATATATTTACAAAAAGCATGGTTGATTGGAAATAGTTATTCAAATCAATGACGGAAATAAGTATTGAAAGAGAGAAAAGAATAATTTGGAACATGCATAAAAGACAGTAAACAGAGATACAGGTGATTGGCGTGAAGTTAAAAGCAGAAATAAGGGGGCGAGTAAGGTAAGGATGCCCATTGTCCCCACTTATGTTTAACACATTTATTGAAAGAGCCGTTGACAAACTATAAACAACAAGACCAGTAATTTAATTTAAAAGGAAACGCGTACACTGTATCTGGTTTGCAGACGATATAGTAGTATTTGCTGACTCAGTGAAAGAGACAGTCCAAATGTTTGTTAAGCTTAAGGGACTTAACTGCGGAGTCATTAGTCCCTAAACTTACAAACTTCTTATGAACTAACTTCTACTTAAGTCGACAGAAACATCCATGCCCGAGGGGGGATTCGAACCCCAGACCGTAGCTGCCGTGCAGTCTGTGACTGGCGCGCCGCAGACCGCTCGGCCACTGCGGCCGGCGAAAGAGACAGTGTTTGTGTTTCTAGCATTTAGCTAATAGAAGTACTAGGAGAATTTAATCTAAAAATGAATAAGAGGAAAACAAATACTATGGCAGTTCAAAATAAAAGAAACTGTGGAATTCATATTAAACTAGTAGATGATGTTCTAGAATAGGTTGGTAGCCTCTCTTATTTGCTATGCACAGTCACTGAAGATAATAAATGTATTGCAGATAGAAGAGAATAATAGCTTTCGCAAAGAAATCTTCCCAGAATGAAAGGAATTTATTTACAGACAACCATAACAGACTGGGATTAAGGAAAAAAATATTAAAAATTTGGTTTAGAGTGTATTAACATAGTGGTTTGAATCAGGGGCTGGGGCAGATGATGAAAGAAACTGGAAGCAGAAGAAATATGGTCAATATATACATACAAACTCCGTAATCCACCCAAAGGTGCGTAGCGGATAGTACGTAGTAGCATTACCAGTTACTTGCTTTCCTGTTCCACTCCCATAGGACGAGGAAAAGAAAGCTTGTATGCATCTGTACGAGCCCTACGTGGATAGTAAGAGAATGATCAGAGGTTAACACAAAGCGAATGAGATTAGAACGCAGTCGAAGTATGTAGGACGAAGAAAAGCAAAATGTTAGAATACAGAATGAGACACAACCAGTTCTTATAGACTATATTTGATAGAAAAGTTTTAGGGGAGAAAGCCAAGAGACAGGTCAGGAGCAACGTTCTTCTAAACAACAGCAAAGAAGAAATGGGCTTAAAATCTCATGTAGAATTGAAGTGGATAGCAATGGAGACAGGGGCGGAGCTGAATCGACAAGGCATAGTATTTAGATTATAATGATGAAAACTGTATTGTACCAAATGTACGAGCAGAAAGAACATCTGGTTCGACAGCACCAAATTACGTACCGAAAAAGAAATCAAAAATGTTACGTTCTATACATAACCTTGTGATTCTGAAACTGAGGTATCGAGTAACAGTCTGTGTGACTGTTACGGAGTCTGCTGCGAGGTGTGCTGCGTGATACAGCCTAACGACTTGTGGAAGTGACGAGCCACAAATGTTAACTCGTAAATACAGTAGAGGACGGAAGCTAAAAAATCGAAATAGGCCCATTTACATTTTTGGCGGTATAGAGAGGGTGGATAGTCAAGGAAGTGTTCTATTCGTCGTGTTCACTCAAAAAAATAAAAACCTTAATACTTCTCATTAAACATTCAATCTTTCCAGGTTAGAAAGTAATCACAGACGGCTGGGAAATTTTATAAAGACTTATAGACAGATTATGTAGCTCACGAATTCGTAAACGATTATGTCAAATTTATATCCTCAGATGACCCTTCGATACACACGCAGATCATCAAGTGACTGTGAAAATCTGTTAATGCATCAGTGATGAGAGAGGGCAAAATGATTTAGAGATATGAAATGTATTTATTCCAGTATTTGTATTTTCACAGCTTGCAGTGTTCTGAAAAAGCGCATCTGTGTGTCACCTTGCCTATTTTCCTATATGACATTTCATGGACTTATCCCAGTTCTGGAAAGAAAGGATTGGCAGTAGTTACATAAACCACGAACGTGTTGCCAACGACGATGATGTCACTGACGAGTGAGGTAAGTGACAGTACACTTTCCAATTAATCTATGTAAACACAATTTAAAATAGGTTTGTCGACTACATTCTCTACGCCCGGACTGTCAACTGTTCGATATCTATCGCTGTCAGTGAGAGAAATGTACTATATATCGCCCCAGCTTCCATTCCCAAGGAGTTTTCAAAAGCCGCGGGAGTAGTCGAGCGGTCTGGAGCGACACGTTGCGGATCGCGCGACTTCCCGCGTCGGAGTTTCGAATCCTGCCTCAGGCATGAATGTTTGTGTTGTCTTTAGTATGAGTAGTTTGTAAGATTAGGGGCTAATGACCTCACAGTTAAGTCCCATAAGCGTAACAAATATTTGAACATTCGTTTTTCAAAATAAACAATAACGGATGAATTTTTTATTAGTATCCCGACATTAGAAAACCAGCAAGAACAGGTTGGGTATATATGATTACAGGTGACGAGTTATACATAAACAAATTCAAAGACCGTCAGAATCTACGTGAAATGAAATGGGTAATGTGATACACTTTGCTAACAGCACGCGGAACAACGTAGGACTGTAGCCGCTAAATTCACGCAGTAACGAAGAAAACTACACAGTGAAGCTTGATACATGAAAATATCATCCTCGTTTGACGATCGAAAAACTAAATAAAGCTAGATACAACTGATTTGACATGTAAGGCCACGCCGTTCATTTATGATAGTTTAAATTTCCCAGACGTGCAACTCTATAATGACTGCGTGACTACTTACAGGGAAGACGTTTACTAACTTACAATTAAGTACCGGTATACATGAAAGTAGTAAATTAACATGCTCCACACGTCAGGAAACTCTTCTTCGTGCACTATTCCATGTTTCATATAAGCCACAAGAAGCAATCATTTATTCTCATAACCTGTGTACACTCTTGATAGTTCAGTCAGAAATGATACTGTCACAAGGAGGGGTTTTTTGTTTTTTTTTTTTTTTACGTGGAACCTCAAGTTGTAGAAGAATTATTATTATTATGTAGTATGCTGCCTAGTGGCAGGTCCATGTCTTTGTACGGAGAATTTCTGATTCCATTGTTCCCTGTCTTCAGCTTCTTCCTTCGGTCTGTTGTATCTCCTTCCATCTTTCATGTCGTTCAGGTGCTGAATCCTCCTTCTTCCACGTTCTGTGTTTCCTCTTATTTTTCCTCGATGATATCGCGTAGGATTCCCTCGTGTCTAAGTACGTGTCCAATCCAGTTGGCCTTTCTCTGTAGAATTGTATGCAGAATACTTCTCTCCTACTCTTCTCAGTACATCATCATTTTTCATGCTATCTGTCCATTTGATCCTTTCCATTCTCCTCCAGCACCACATTTCAAAGCTCTCTAAGTATTTTTTTTCTCCTTCTTTCTTATGGTCCACGTCTCTGCTCCATACAGTGCAATGCTCCAAATGTAGCATTTTACCAGTTTCTTCATTAATGCCAAGCTCAACTTGCTGGTCAGCAGAGTCCTCTTCTTGTTGAAAGCAGCTTTGGCCATGGCGATTCTTGCTCGGATTTCGTTGGTGCAGTGGGCATCCTTTGTGATAAAACATCCCAGGTACTTAAACTGATTCACATTGTCCAGTTCCCGATTGTCAACAATTATCTTCAAGTGTTTCTCACGTTTTAATATTCGCATCACTTTTGATTTTTCGATATTGATTTATATGCCGTATTTTCTTCCCACTACATATTGTAAAAGGTGCAGTTCCTCCTTGTCTACTGGTAGTCTCTCTTTATTAAAGTTTTCATACATTTTCAAAAGGGATAGATTCACGGTGATAAAAATTCATCAAACTGATATACGAATTTATTTGTAAGGAATATGACTTACAGTCACCTGTGATTTCTTTCGTAGATGGGAGACTAGTGATTACTCAGAGAGAATGAATATCTATTGCTCTTTATATAAACAGGAACTAAAAAGCATGAAGCAACCTTAATTTCTTAAAAGATTTCGAACAAGGAATTAAATTTCAACGTTATAATGTGAGACTACGCTTATTCTAAACCATCGCTTGCACTCATTGCAATTCAGAACCGGAATCCATACTATTATGTTCCTCTGGCAACACACTAAGCCCTTACTCTAACTTGCGCCAGCAAAGTTGGGAAGTCAATAGAGAGTCGCACATTCAGTACACATCGATTGGGACCCACGAATTCGATACGCACTTATTCTTTGATAATACCCAAACTTTTGTGGTAGGTGCAACAACAAGGATTTCAGCACAGTCATGTTAGGATGCGAACAAGATGTTGATTGACTACTTACGGTTCCTTGAAGCGTTCCACCCAACGCTCGGTGTTCAAGCTCTTCTCAGATGGTAAGAAGACTCTCCACAAGCAATAAAATCTATATATTTGGCTTGGAGACGCTTTAATTCAACTTCGTTAAGGCACGTAAGAGCTCTCGGCAACTTAAGACAGCACGATTCAGAATCGCAATGTTACCAGGCAATTGTTCGTGTCATGACGAGTGATATTTCATTGTTGGACAAATCTCCTGGCGGCCTAGAAAAAGAGCGACATTCCCTCCTCTGACTGTACTACGGGAGCCTACCAACCATACGCGATACATTAGTGATCTCTCCATATGAAAATTGTCAACAATAATCGCACTAGTACGATTTTCAAGGGAATTTTGCAAATGCAATCACTGAATATTTTTATACCCAATTTATAATTTCACGAACAAATTTCCTGTTTTCCAATTAATTAAGATGATGTAATCTTATATCTGTCAAAAGATCTTGAAGTGTTGTCGATGTGCTGATGTCATTTGTTATATTTGTTATCAGCCATAGGCATGTGTCTGAAGAAATGTGTAGTGAGTTTGCTTTATAAGTAACCGATTAGAAATAATAAGTTTGGTTAAAAGAGATACTTTAAAATGACGAAATATATTGCCAATAGACAAGCTGAAGTCTTCGGACGTTTATTTTATATTATGGAAAGAATACTAATTAGGGCCTACGAAACAAAACAAAAAATTGATTATGCAGAAATCCATGCAAAAGTAGATGTTATTCAAAATATGTTAGAAATAATCACGCGGTAGTTAAAGCCAGGTCATTAAATTGAATCGATATCCTCAGTTGCTCAGTATAGTCCGTGTGGACACACGATTGAACGGTTACATTGATAAACATTATGTTGTGGAACGAAACTATACGACTGTGAGATCTTACTCTTAATCAGGAATAGTAGGACAAAAGTACACAAAATATGTAGTTAATAGTACCAGTAATCAAATACTACGTGTATAGAGCAAAAATAAAAACCGTAACTATCTTTGGCTGCGACACAATTGATATACAAATATTTGATATGACAGTGGCCCTTAGGTTTGGGTAATTTTCTGAAAGGTTAAGTTTCGTTGCATCATTCTGTTTCTATAAACAAAAATTCTACTCAATGTGAGAACTCTTAGACATTAAGTAATTCCTCTCAAATGTATACAACTTTCACTTCTACAATTTTCTTTTTATTGTAAGAGAAACATAAGAATTACAGACGAAAGTCTTCACACCATATCTTCAGAATATTCTGAATCAGTAGTTCCATCTAATGTTTCCTAACAATTCCCGAAAACAAGAAAAAAATTTAGAAAATATATTTCGTAACCAATGGAAAACTCAAAAGTAAGCGTTATGCAATATATTCGAGAAATATGTACCTAGGACCTTCCTGATTACAGTTCAAAGTTGTGTCAAAATTTCAAAGCAAAACTGAAAAGAATAAAAACAGTAATTTAAATTAACACCTACGAATACACTGTATCTGCAGACGACATAGTTTTATTTGCTGACTCAGTGAAAGCGATTGAGTTTACGTTCCTAACATTTAGCTAATACGAGTACTAAGAGAATTTAGTCTACAAATGAATAAGGACAATACAAAAAATATGGTGGTACTGAAAACAAAAGAAATTGGTGAAGCTCATATTGAACTAGAAGGTGATGTTCTAGAATTGGTTTGGAGCTTCTGTTATTAGGTAAGCACAGTCACTGAAAATAATAAATGTATTACAGATAGAAGAGAATAATAGCTTTGGCAAAGCAAGCTTCCCTGAATGAAAGGAATTTATTTATACACAACCACATAAGTCAGTAAATTAGGAAAATGTTTGCCAAAAATATTGTTTAGTGTGTCTTAATGTATTTTTGTGAATCATGGACTCTTGGATAGACAAATAAAGAAACTGGAAGCAATGGAAATGTCGTCTATATCAACATACATATACCGAAATCCATCCAAAGATGCATGGTAGATGGTACCTTGTACCACTACTAGTTACTTGCTTTCGTGTTCCACTCCCATAGCATGAGGAAAAAAGAAAGCTTGTAAGCGTCCGTACGAGGTAAAGAATGGTCAGGGGTTAACAGAAGCGAATGAGAGTAGAACGCAGCCGAAGTATGTAGGAAGAAGGAAAGCAGGTAGGGCACATAATGTTGGAACAAACAGTTCTTATAGAGTATATTTGAAACGAAAGTTTTAGGAAGAAAACCAAGAGACAGGTCAGGAGCAACGTTTTTCTAAACAACATCAAAGAAGAAATGGGCTTAAAATCTCATTTAGAACTGAAGTGGGTGGCAGTTGAGACGGACGGGGCTAAATCGACAAGGTACAGTCTTTAGATTACTATGATGAAAATTACTGTATCAATTGTACGAAGAGAAAGAACATCTGGTTCGGTAGCACCAAGTCACGTACCAAAAAATGAGTCAAAATTGTTTCGTTCTGGATAGAAGATTTCGTTTCTGAAACTGGGGTATCAAGTAACAGTGTGTGACTATTACGGTGTCTGCCGCGAGGTGTGCTGCGTTATAGAACCTAACGACTTGTGGAAGTGACCAGCCACAAATCTTAACTCGAAACACGGCAGAGGACGGAAGCTAAAATTCGAAATAGAGCACATGAAGAATTTTGGCGGTTTAGAGAGAGGGAGACGGTTTAGGAAGTGTTTTATTCCGATTCGTCGTGTTCACTCCAGTAAAAAATCCTTAATACTTCTCATTAAACCAATCTATCAAATTTTATCCTCACTCGACCCTTCGATACACTCGCACAACATCAAGGGACTGCGCGAATCTGTTAAAACAGTCATGAGAGAGGGCAGAATGATTGAAAGAGACGAAATGTATTTATTCCAGTGATTGTATTTTCACAACTTGCCATTATCTGAAAAGATACATCTGTGTGTCACCTTACCGATTTTCCTATAAGACATTTCGAGGACGTATCCCAGTTCCGAAAAGAAAGTATTGGTAGTAGCTGCATGTATTGCCCACGACGGAGACTTCACTGACGAGTGAGGTGAGAGTACACTTTTTTCAATTACTCTGTGTAAGTGCAATTTAACGTTTGCCATTTATCGACTAATTTCTCTACACCCTGACTGTCACCCTTCAATATCATTCACTCTCAGTGAGAGAAATGTACTATATATCGCCCCAGCTTCCATTCCTAAGGGTTTTTGAAAATTACCGCTAACTGATGCCCTCTTTTTCGTACCCCGTCATTAGAAAACCAGCAAAAACAAGTTGTGTATGTATGATTACAGCTGATGAGTTACATATAAAAACAAAATCAAGGACCGTCAGAATCTACACGAAATGAAGTAGATAATTTGATACACTCTGCGGAACAACAAAGGAGTATTGCCGCTACATTCAGGCAGTAACAAAAAAAAGGTACACAGTAAAGCTCGACACTTGAAAATGTCCTTGTTGACGATATTGTACCGTATCACTACTCTCGTAACTCTTTCGTGAACTAGATCAGTGATGGACTCGCGTATTGCATTCTTCCATAAATACATCTAGTACGACTGAAAAACTAAACAAAGCCAGATACAACTGATCTGACGTGTCAGGTACGCCGTTCATCGATAATAGTTTAAATTTCCCAGACGTGCAAGTCTATACTGACTACGTGACTACTTACAGGGATCATTAGATCAACTACAAAGACGGATGTTTACTAACATACTATTAAGTATAAATGAAAGTAATAAGTAAACATGCTCCAAGCGCCAGAACCGTCTTCTTAGTGTTCTATTCCACGTTTCGTATAAGCCACAAGAAGCAATCCTTTATTTCCATAACTAATGTACAGTCTTGATAGGTCATGCAGAAATAATGGCAGATTGTCAGAACGGTCATTCTTTCCACGCAGCCACAAGTTGAAAAGAATATGTATTGGAAAAGGCACCGGTCGTCCTTATCTACTGGTAATTTCTCTCTATTAATCAAAGATTTCATAGATTTACAAAAGGTATAGATGTATGGTGATAACAATTCATCAGACTGGTATACGAATTCATTTGTAATGAAGTCTGTGTTCAGCGTCTTGCAGTATGACTTACAGCCACCTGCGATCGCTTTCGTAGATTGGAATTAGTGATTAATCGGAGTGTCTGAAAATTTATTCCTCCTTGATTAAACCAGAACTATAAAGAAGGAAGCAATCTTAATTACCTATAAGATTTCAAACAAGTTCCCACACTACATAAACAAGGAATTAAATTTCGATGTGCAATGTCAGAATACCCTTACTCGAAATAAGCGCTTTAACTCATTGCAAAATTCACCACCGAAAACAATACTTAATGTTCCCCTGGAAACACGCTGAGCACTTACTCTAAATTGCGCCAGAAAAGGTCAATACAGAGTCGCACATTCAATATATATCGTTTGGTAGCCACGAATTCGATAGGCACTAATTCCTTGATAATCCCTAAAAGTTTATTATAGATGCAACAGCAAAGGATTTTCGCACCGTGAAATGACGGTGCAGAGAAGATGTTGATTGGCAGTTCCCCGAAACGTTCCACCCAACGCTCGGTGTTCAAGCTCTTCTCAGGTGTTAAGAAGACACTCGACAAGTAATAAAATCCAAAGATGAGGCTTGGAGACGCTTTAATTCAACTTCGTTAAGGCACGCAAGAGCTCTCGACAACTTAATACAGCACGATTCAGAATCGCAATGTTACCAGGCAACGGCTCGTCTCATGACGGGCGATATTTCATTGTTGGACAAATCGCCTAGAGGCCGAGAAAAAGAGGATTCCTTCCTCTGACTGTACCACGGTAGCCTATCAAATATACGCGATACATTAGTGATCTCTCGACATGAAAACTGTCAATAATAATCACAAGGGAACAGTACACAGCCGGCCGCGGTGGACGAGGGGATTGAGGCGCTCCAGTCACGATCCGCACGGCCACTACGGTCGGGGGTTCGAATCCCCCCTCGGGCATGGATATTTGTGCCGTCCTTAGTTGTAAGTAGTTCATAAGTAGTTTGTAAGTTTAGGGACTGATGACCCCGTAGTTAAGTCCCATAGACTCTACAAACATTTTTGGAACAGTACTAGTACGATTTATAAGAGGATTTTGCAAATACAATCACGGAATACTTGGGTGTCCAATTTATAATTTCAACCTCAAATTTACGGTGTTCCTATTAAATAAGATGATGGAATCGTATATCTGTCAATACAATTTGAAGTGATGCCGATGTGTTGATGTAATATTTTTACATTTATCAGCCACAGGCGTGTTCGAAATGTTTGTTAAGCTTAAGGGACTTAATTACGGGGTCATCAGTCCCTAAACTTACAAACTACTTATGAACTACCTACAACTAAGGACGGCACAAATATCCATGCCCGAGGGGGGATTCGAACCCCCGACCGTAGTGGCCGTGCAGACCGTGACTGAAGCGCCTCAGTCCCCTCGGCCACCACGGTCGGCCCACAGGCGTGTGTCTGATGAAATGTGTATTAAGTTTGCTTTATAAATTACCGATTGGAAATAATAAGTTTGGTTAGAAGAGGCATTTTAATAGGACGAATTATAGCCATTAGAAAAATTTTAAGGAGTTTTTGAGAAATATTGGACGAGTATTGAGTGAATCTGCGGTTTATCGAAGTGTAATGACCATAGCAGTTTGATCCAATAGGTTTACAAACAGTTGAAGTAATCAGACGTTTCTTTTATATTTTGAAAAGTATTCCAATTAAGATACAAACAAAGGAATGTAAATTTAACTAAGGAGAAATCCATGCAGATGGAGTTGAGATTCAAAATATCTTAGAAATGATTACGCGGTAGTTAAATCCAAGTCACTGAATTGAACTGATCTCCTTAGTATAGTCCATGTGGATACACGATTTAACGGTTAGACTGATAAAAATTATGTTGTAGTACGAAACTAATGCGAACGTCAGATTTTTCGCTCACTTCCTAGTCACAGTTAAATGAGAAATATGCGGAAAAGAAGACAAGACTGCGATAACTTTTTTAATGATCACATTAAATTTACATCTGATTGTTCAGAAAGTGCATGACTTATCGTATGCTATACCAGTTTCAAATCGTGAGATTTAATGAATAATTGAGAATGTACATTTGAAAATAAAATAAAAAGAGGTACAGCGGTTGTTGAAGCTTAATCAGGAGTCATTAACAGCACAACAGTACACAAAGTATGTATTTAATAGCACCCGTAACCAAAAATTACGTGTATAGAGAAAAAGTAAAAACCGTAACTCTCTTTAGCTGCGACACAATTCATATACAAATATTTGATATCACAGTAGCTCTTATCTTTAGGTAATTTTCTGAAACGTTAAGTTTCGTTGCATCATTCTGTTTCTATAAACAACTATTCAATGTGAAAACTTTTAGACATTGAGTAATTCCTTTCAAAAGTGTACAATTTTCACCTCTACCATTTCCATTTTAAAGTAAGAAAAAAATAAGAATGATAGATGATAGTCTTCGGTCGTTCCATTTAATGTTTTCCACAAATTTCCAAAACAAGGAAAAAATGAAGAAAATATCTTTCGTAAACAAAGGAAATTCTTCAATTCCTTTATTTCTTCAAATTCGACTTTCGTATGCAGGACATTCTTTGATGAGGTTGAAGAATTTTACGGTGATAAACAAGATGCGACATGGAAAGCTTTTGTAGCAAAGAAACGATTTTTTTATGTTGTTGTTTGTCTCACTTTCTCTCGTATGATTTGTACGGTGAAGCTGATTCATGTTCACTATTGGGAATATACTTCTTATATTTCCTTTGGCAGCTGTGGAAGGACATTTTCAGGGGTTAGATCAATAAACAGACACTGCACATCCGATTTAAGATAAAGATGTGCAATAAATACTGCCGTGTCTTTGTAAGATTTTCTTGTACTTGAAGCTTCGACTAAAGTGATCTTCAATCTTCTTTCAGCTTTGTATTTTTTTATATATTTTTTTATCTACGTCAACCATGGAAGCCAGATCTCTATATGTTGTGAAAATTTATGGACATGTTATCCTCTTCTCTTACTCATCAGTTCCAAGACATTAGAAGGCAAAGTATTGGTCCGTCACTGCACAAAAATCTATCTATGCTGCATTTTCATTGTCTGCGATCGTAGCTACTTGTTACTTGGACAATTCTTTTTATAGTATTCTTTAAGTGATTTTTAGACTTCACACTTATTTCTCCAGAAAAAAATTCTTGTTTTGGTCTAATAATCTGCAACATTTTGTATTAAAACCTCTACATTTGCACATGCTATTTGCATCATGGCTATTAGATGTTAAGAAAAAGAAAAACACTTACAAGCAGCTTCAATGTTTTGTTTGCATTCGCACTCAGCAAGATATATGTTACATAAATGTTATCTGATATGTCGATGTCAGTAAGAAACATGTGATAATACTGAAAATAATATACACAGTTAACAAAGAGTCTACCTAAACACGTACTAAAAATGTAACACAATGTACACTCATGTTCGGAAAAAACTGAACACCTTGACAGACTAGAAACAGCACGGAAAACGTGTACGTCCACCACCTCTCAGCCCACTTATGACTAACGTGCAGAAACATGCCAGACGCACCGTAGTGTGCAAACGACGTCGTTTGGGGCAGAAATAGTCAGATAATGTTTACGGAGAAATGCAGGTTATTTTTATTTCTATATGGAAGCCGCACTTTGGTTCGGCACAGCTGATGGTGTGGGGTGCCACTGATTATAGCCATAAATCGCAGTTGGTATTGCTTAAGGACCGAACGTACAATGGGTTTCGGTTTTGACCCAAATATCGGTTTTGGCCAAAATTCAGCCGAATCTTCTACTTTCCCGAAACTAGGTTTCTTGAATTTACTGATGAAGTCGGGTTGCATTCGGGATGGATTCAGTTAACAATAACGCTTTACCTCAGTTCACATCGCGCCGTGTAATTGCTAGGAGTCTCCCCTTGCGCGAAAAAATTGTGGGTATCTTGTCGTTAAGCACAATATAACACGGTCGTATCTTATCGTGATATTTTTAGACCAAGTTATTTACAATTTAACTCATTCAGTATTGTACATAAGTGAACTGGTTATCCTACTGTTATGCTGAAAATTTTATTAAACTATTTCCTTGAGAGCGAGGAGTTTTTTCGTGACTAATATGGCTGTAGGAAACATTCATCATATGGAACACAGATTTTCCTGTCGAGTATGCGTAAATTTATACTGACAACAATCATGCTATTAGTCGGAACTGTGACCTTATTTTTCGAAACACTTTCTGCAGCACTGATTGAAGTAGATTTACTGACTGTAACTCAGGACCGGCCCGTCCATATAGGCAAACTAGGCAATTGCCTAGGGCGCTCGGATTTTGGGGGCGGCAAATTTATCGTGGGCGACGAACCTTCGTGCGGTTTGGAAGAGTCTCCAACTCACAATGACTCTTAAGATAACTAAGCTTCTGTTCTACGCAGTCAATTACAAGTTAGGAGATTCTGTTTTATATTTGTAAAAACGGGCAGACTTTTTACCTAATTTAGTTACTGTGTTGCTCTTCCTCTGTCTGTACCCAGTGGTGAGCGCAGCTTCTCGAAATCAAAACTCATAAAAACATTTCTGCGATCCACAATGACTCAAGAAAGTCTTGTGGGGTTGGCAACTTTGTCAACTGAACGAGAAACAGCGGACACAATTGATTTAAGGGAGATAGTCCCAGATTTTGCAAAAACCAAGACAAGAAAAAAGAAATTGTGTGACCCTGTATCAATTACTGTAAACTATCAACTGAAACCTTTTTATAAAACAAAATGAAAAAGTAACTTTGTTGTATAAAAGTAAATGATGTGTCCCATTTTAATGGGGAAATTCGAGACGTCTATTTTTAGTAAAAATTTTTTAAATTAAAAAAAAAGACGTCCTAATATATCTCAATAATTTTATGCGCACTGGGTACCTACATTTGTTGTCTACGAACTGACGCCATTACAGTCTGATTCTTCCTTGTTTACGTTGTGTACTGAGTGTTTGCCTCCGATAATCGTTGAGTCCCGCCGACTGTGAAGTACGGGGTGTTATAAGATTTCTTAATGCTAAAGGCCTAAAAGCGATCTATTTTCTCGCGAGATCTGTGCAGTTTACGGAGAAAAACATTATGAGTGATGAATTGGTAAGGAAGTTGGTGAGAAAATTTAAAGATTGCCGCACAAATGTGCATGATCAACAACGGAGTGAGCGTCCTTCGGTCGTTAATGAAAGTTTGGTACGGGAAGTGGACAATAAGGTGAGAAAAAACAGACTCTTTACGATTTCCTCCTTGCGGGATGACTTTCCCAATTTTTCTCTTAGTGTTTTGTATGGCATTGTGACTGAGCAAGACGATGGCGAGGTCAAAACAGTTGTGATACAGTGGTTAACAAGTCAGTCGGCAGATTTCTATGAGGAGGATATTCAAAAACTGGTACAACGCTACGACAAGTGACTCATTATTGAAGGAAATTATGTAGAAAAGTAAATTAAGGCACAGGCTTTTATGTAAAAAAGAAATTATTGAGATATCTTGCACATTTTTATTTATTTTTTTTTATTTGAAATCGGTACTTACTTAAAAAAACACGCCTCGTATGTTTATGTAACGTATAGGTTGTGATTACATTGACATTTTATTGCGATTTTATTAAATGGGGCGCCAGTAAAATAAATTGCCTAGGGCGCCGCTGTAACTTATGTACATTATGTATTTAGGAATGCCGAAAAGGAGATATGTAAAGTTGTTTGTCGATTGCAAAAACGGAATTCAAGGTGGCCATAGGAAGCTAGTGCACCCAAGAAAATTGTTTATAAAGATGCTGCTTATGGAAACAAGCAAATGATTACTTTCTGCGTATTTTGTATTCTGGTAGTCATATCCAGGCTTTAGCGTTTTGTAGTATTTACTTGGCTTATTTGTTGTGTACCTAACTAGTATCTCCCTACAAGAAGACATACAGGACTGTGGAATTTTTATGGTAGCTGTAAAGAAGAGTCTCGTTAATTCGTAGTGAACGGGACCGGTACCACCTAGAACTATCCAAATTTATCTGCGAAAAATAAGTAAATTGACGTTGAAAAGAATACACGCAAAAAATATGAACTTTTTTTAAACAAAGGGTTAATATAGACATTTACATTGGCAGCCTAAAGGTTTTAAGTCTTTTTGTTATTTACATCGCGATATAATGGTGGATTTATCTGCGAAAAATAAGTAAATTGACGTTGAAAAGAATACACGCAAAAAATATGAACTTTTTTTAAACAAAGGGTTAATATAGACATTTACATTGGCAGCCTAAAGGTTTTAAGTCTTTTTGTTATTTACTTCGCGATATAATGGTGGAGGGCCTTTTTCTGGGAGGTTTTTGTTTTGTTTTATGGCGCTCAGATTTTACACTTTTAGCACGTGTTAACCGTGTTCACTATTTTCCATATTATCATTCTTTCTTACTGCCATCGACAACTCAAATAACATTTATGTAACATGTATCTTGCTGAGTGCGGTTGCAAACAAAACATTCAAGCTGGTTGTAGGCGTTTTTCTTTTTGTTAACATCTAATAGTCACAATGCAAATATCAAGTGAAAATGCAAAGGTTTTAATCCGAAATTTTGCAGGATTATTTGACCAAAAAAAGGATTTCCTTCGGGAAAAATTCGTACTTCCGAGACTCGAAATATCGAGACTCCACTGTATAGAGTTCAGTTTCCTTCTTCTCTAACTTACTTTAATTCTTTTTAGACAGAAAAAATCACAATGACGAGAGTAGAATCCATTTGGAAGTTGTTGTTGTTGTTGTGGTCTTCAGTCCGGAGACTGGTTTGATGCAGCTCTCCACAATACCCTATCCTGAGCAAGCCTCTTCATCTCCACATAAGAACGGCAACCTACATCTGTCTGAATCTGCTTACTGTATCCATCTCTTGGTCTTCCTCTGCGATTTTTACCCCATACACTTCCCTCCAACGATAAATTCACAATTCCTTGATGTCTAACAATGTGTCCTACCAATCTAACCCTTCTTTTAGTCAAGGTATGCCAGAAATTTCTTTTCTCCCCAATTCTGTTCAGTATCTCCTCATTAGTTACGCGATGCACCCACCTAATCTTCAGCATTCTTCTGTAGCACCATATTTCAAAAGCCTCAATCCTCTTCCTGTCCGCACTGTTTATCGTCCATGTCTCACTCCCATACAAGGCAACACTACATGCAGATGCCTTCAGAAAGGACCTCCTTAGGCTTAAATCAATATTCGATGTTAACAAATTTCTCTTTTTCAAAAACGCTTTTCTACCCATTGCCATTCTGCATTTTATATCCTCTGTACTGCGACCATCATTTGTTATTTTACTGCCCAAGTTACAAAACTCATCTACCTCCTTTATTGCTTCGTTTCCCAACCTAATTCCTTCAGCATCACCTGATTTTCTTACACTGCACTCCATTACCCTAGTTTTGCTCTTGTTAATGTTCATCTTATATGCTCCTTTCAGCACACTGTCCATTCCGTTCAGTTTCTCTTCCAGGTCCTTTCCTGTATCTCACAGAATTACTATGTCGTCGGCAAAACGCAATGTTTTTAATTCTTCCCCCTGAACTTTAATTCCTTCACCAAATTTCTCCTTGCTTTCCTTTATAGCTTGCTCCTTGTACAAATTGAATAACAATGGAGAAAGACTACAACCCTGTCTTACTCCCTTTCCAACCACTGCATCCCTTTCATGCCCTTCAACTCTGACAACCGCTGTCTGGTTTTTGTACGAGTTGTAAATAACCTTACGCTCCCTATATTTTACTCCTGCTTGCTTCAGAACTTGAAAGAGTTTATTCCAATCAACATTGTCAAAAGCCTTCTCCAAATCTACGAAAGCTAGAAATGTAGGTTTGCCTTTTCTTAATCTATCTTCTAGGATAAGCCGTAAAGTGAGTTTTGCCTCCCGTGTTCCTACATTTCTCCTGAACCCAAACTGATCTTCCCCGAGGTCGGCTTCTACCAGCTTTTCCATCCTTCTGTATATAATTCGTGTTAATATTTTGCAACCATGACTTATTAAACTGATGGTTCTGTAGTTGTCACACCTATCTGCACCTGCTTTCTTTGGAATGGGGATTATAACATTTTTCTTAAAGTCTGAGGGTACTTCGCCTGTCTCATACATCTTACACACCAGGTAAAACAGGTTTGTCATGGCTGGTTCTCCCAGAGACTTCAGTAGCTCTGAGGGAATGTCATCTACTCCAGGGGCCTTGTTTCGACTTAGGTCTTTCAGGGCTCTGTCAAATTCTTCTCTCAGTACAATATCACCTATTTCATCTTCATCTACATCCTCTTCCCTTCCTGCAATATTGTCTCTAAGTTCATTTCCTTTGTATAGCCCCTCTATATACTCTTTCCACCTTTCAGCTTTCCCTTCTTTGCTGAGAACTGGTTTTCCATCAGTGTCCTTGATATTCATAGAGCTGTTTCTCTTATCTCCAAATGTTTCTTTTATTTTCCTGTAGGCTGTATCTATTTCCCCCTATTTATACATTCTTCTACATCCTTGCATTTGCCTTCTAGCCATTCCTGCTTAGTCATTTTGCACTTCCTGTCAATCTCATTTCTTAGTCGTCTGTACTCCATTTTGCCTGTTTCATTTACTGCATTTTTATATTTTCTCCTTTCATCGATTAAATTTAGTATCTCCTGTGATATCCAAGGATTTTTTGTAGGTCTTGCCTTCCTACCTATTTTGTCCTCTGCTACCTTCACTATTTCATCTCTCAATTTTACTCATTCCTCCTCTACTGTTTTATTTTCCCCTGTTTCTGTCAATTGTTGCCTAAAGCTCCCTCTGAAATTCTTAAGAACCTCAGGTTCCTTCAATTTATCCAGGTCCCATCTCCTTATTTTCCTACCTTTTTGTAGTTTCTTCAGTTTCAGTCTACAGTTCATAACCAACAAGTTATGGTCAGAGTCTATATCTGCCCCTGGGTATGTCTTACAGTGTAAAACCTGGTTCCGAAATCTATGTCTTACCATTATAAAATCTATCTGGTATCTCCCGGTGTCTCCTGGTCTCTTCCACGTATACAACCTTCTTTTGTGATTCTTGAACCAGGTGTTTGTTACAGCTAAATTATGTTCTGTGCAAAATTCTACCAGGCGGCTTCCTCTTTCGTTCCTTTTGCCCAGACCATATTCACCTACTATCTTCCCTTCCCTTCCTTGTCCTACTACCGAATTCCAGTCTCCCATATCAATTAAGTTTTCCTCTCCCTTAATTGTCTGAATAATTTCCTTTAGCTCCTCATATATTTCTTCGATTTCCTCATCATCGGCAGAGCTAGTTGGCATATAAACATGTACTACTGTTGTCGGTGTTGGCTTCGTTTCTATCTCGACAATGATAATGCGATCACTGTGCTGGTCATAGTAGTTTACCCGCATTCCTATTTTCTTATTCATTATCAATCCTACTCCTGTGATACCCCCAATTGTATTTATAATCCTGTACTCACCTGACCAGAAATCCTGTTCATCCTGCCACCGAACTTCACCAATCCCCACTATATCTAACTTCAACCTACCCATTTCCCTTTTTAAATTTTCTAATTTTCCTATTCGATTAAGGGATCTAACATTCCACGCTCCGACCCGTAGAATGCCAGTATTGTCTTTCCTGATGATCACATCCTCCTGAGTAGTCCCCACCCGGAGATCCGAATGGGGGACTATTTTACCTTCGGAATATTTTACCCGAGAGGATGCCATCATCATATGTTCATACAGTAGAGCTGCATGTCCTCGGGAAAGGTAACGGCTGTAGTTTCTCCTTGCTTTCAGCCGTTCGCAGTAGCTGTGTGGCAAATCCACATTAGCTGATGTTACAAGGCCAGTTCAGTCAATCATCCAGACTGTAGCCCTTGTAACTACTGAAAAGGCTGCTGCCCCTCTTCAGGAACCACACGTTTGTCTGGCCTCTCCACAGATACCCCTCCGCTGTGGTTGCACCTACGGTACGGCTATCTGTATCGTTGAGGCACGCAAGCCACCCCACCTCGGCAATGTCTGTGGTTCATAAGTACTGTAATAAAATTACCGTCGATTTTTGTCATCTTCTGTGGACTCCTGGTGGCACAGGATGCCGGCGTTTTGCCTTAGCCTACCAGACTTTTCGCCATTCGAAAATGTGTGTGATATGTTGAAGCGACGGGCGCAGCGCTGTATGCAGTATCGGATTTTGTTTAAGACCGAGTACTTAACAACAATACAACAGGTGTACGGATATTTATGCCATAGAAATGTAATTACGCCTCATAATTTCTACACAAAACGAGAGAACAGCAAATTTAGACAAACGTTACACAGTATACATAATCAGTCATGTCTGATGTTATAACAATAGCATTGGGAAGAAAATTAAAAGAATAAGTAAAAGAGTGAGCAGCCGGGACTTGATGACTGAGTTATAAAAGTGATCAGATTCGATTTCTTCTTTTAAAAATAGTACACATGAGGACTAGGGATAAGAGCTATATATACACAACTATAATTACTAGTTATCCTGAAAAATATGTTAAGAAAATGGAGAAAGAGACAGTGACAATGGTAAAAACAAATTCTGAACTTTCACTGTAAAACTGTTATTCTTCATGGCGTGGGGCCTGTGGATGTAAATTTTATGACTTCTTCTGGTGGTGTACGTGAAAAAGAAGTGAGGTAGGAGGATTAATGTTGGGAAGAGGAAAAGATAGGATGATTCTGGTGGATAGAATGGGCCCCTGATGTCAGGAGAGGAAGGGTGAACCGAAGGAGGAGGAGATCGTGGAGGTCGGGATGAGGATTTAAAGATGGTAGGATGGTTTAAAATAGGGGCAGATTTCAAGATATCAAGAGGGAGTGGAATTAAAGCTGCGTTCGAATTGATATAAAACTGTATACAAATAAGAGACTGTTGGATGTGATTGTAAAAGAAGGATACCGGTGTTGGCTATAAGAGGGGAGACGAGGCAGCGTCGTTATTGTAGCCTAGTATGCAGACAGTAGAGGAAACGTGGTCTCTTTCCTGAAAAAATGTGTAGCTTAAGTCATTACTTCCTTTCCCCTTCCTTCTTTCTTTCTTTCATTAAATGTGAAAACTATTGCGGAAATTAAGAGAAAAGACATTTGACACCAACCCATTAACCTACTACACCTATGTGCATTTAGTATAGAGATACAAGCATAAGATGAGAGGAATTGGCGCTTTTACGGAATCATTAGAGACAGCTGTCTACTAGCGAAAGTAACATGCTAGGATATAACGAGTAGTGTTGTAAGAATATTGCCTGTTGGAGGTCGTCAAATAATCTCAAAATTTAGAATGCGTAATAGTATACTCTAGTAATAATAATTTCGTTATTGAATGTTGTAGCAAATCACAACTAATGGGTCGCAACAACACTTTCGCAGTGAAAGTTAAAAATTTTGAATAAAAAAAGATATTAATTAACTTGAAACAATCACTGTGGTAATTAACTAAGCTTGGCCCTATCTGACTTAGCATTGACTACAGCCTCCAACCAGCACCTCTTACGATTCACGAACAGCACAACTTCACTAATAAATTGTGTCAGAATTCATGTAGTGGTGATGGCGTGTTCGTGTTATAATCAAAATTGTAATAGCAGATAAACTCTGATTGCAATGATAATAGCTCAATACAGTGAAACTCCGTGGTGCAATGAGCTTCACAAACACTACAGTCAAAGTTCTCAATAATTTTGATATTATTGTTTAAAGCATCGAAGTTCCTTATAAAACTTTACGTAAACTATTTTTTTTTTTTATTGTTTCCAGGGCCTGCGTACCGTACGCGTGTAACTGGCTGAGCAGAGTTTGGCATTTAACGTATTTCATAAAAAATTACTTCAGTCAAGTCTGCTAAAACTACCGTAATACTTTGAATACTGTTAGCCTGGTTACTTTCTATGTAAATGAAACAAAATTTACTTTTACTTGCAAACTCTCTTGCACTTTAATTACTAGTCTCTGTGGTTGTAACACGTTTAGCAATTCTTTAAATCGTCTATCAATTTCTTTAGGACTGATCGTAATTACTTTGAAAATGATTGAACTTGTTAGTCAATGTACAGGCTTGCATAATCAACATAATCTAATAATAGTGATAATGGGGTGACTACAACTACTTACAAAATTAAGACTGGTTTCAAAATAAGTCATGTATAATTGAACCAAAGTTCTGATTGGGTTGACACTACATTTACATGCATACAAAATAAAATGTTACAATGGTACTCATCTGTTTTCGTCGTCTTCGTCGTGTAGTCCAAACAAGAGAGATATGATTACAATAGGTGGGTAATTTTCAAGATAACCAGAACTGCCATGGCGGCCGCCGTCCTAGCGATATATATCGAAGCGGTTCATAGATATCGAAGCGGTAAATATCGAATCTACTACCGCGAAAAACCACACGATTTGAATCGGTTCTAGTGAACAGTACTAAGTTTGTGTAGTGAAATGGCTACTACTAGTGATGCGGGAAGTGAGTGTGCCGTTCTTACATGGGACGTATTAATCCCTAGGATTGCGACGAAAGAGTAGAGTGTACAATTTTGCAGAGAATACAAATTATTACCGGATACAGAACCGAAAAATTGTGTTGTATGCCGCAAGGAAGGTAGTGCTAAAGTTGTTGCGAATAAGAGCGATGTACATATTCCATTTCTGTTATTTTGTGCACACTGCAGAAAGAAGACAACGATTAGGAAAAATGCGTGGTTTGAGAGAGCGCGATTCTCTATAAAGTAAAATATTATTGCAATGGCTTGTTGGGCTAGGGACTATACTTTGCAGCAAGCGGCGTCAGAAAGTGGTTTGTCAGTACAAACGTTGTGTGACTATTATTCCTTTTGCCGGGAAGTCTGTTATGTTATTGTGACGAATAGTGCCAGACCCATAGGAGGACCCAATAAAATTGTTGAAATTGATGAGTCGCATATCGGTAGAAGGAAGTATAATAGAGGACGTATGTTAAGAAATGAGACTGAACATATTTGGGTGTTTGGTGGTATCGAAAGAGGTTCAAAGAAGTGTTTTATAGTTAAAGTGCAGTCGAGGGGAAAAGAAACGCTGGTACCACTAATTAAGCATTTCATACTTCCGGGTACCAAAATTATTACTGATGGTTGGAGTTCTTACCAGAATCTCAGTGATGAAGGTTTTGACCACGAATTTGTCAATCATTCTGTACAATTTGTCTCCGGTACAGATCAATCAGTCCATACGCAGAATGTTGAGCGTCTTTGGAAAAACGTGAAGAGTCGCATTAAGCGTGAGGGTCGTCCGGGTAGTCGCGATGAAATGTATTTATTTCAGTACTTATATTTTCATAACTTAGGACTTGCTGGAAAGAAAGTGGCAGGAGAGATTCTTCCAGTGTTTTTGTCAGATATTTCTCGCGTGTACCCTGGATATGGACAGAAAGGACTCAAACCACTGGCTTATACGACTACAGGTATAACGGAAGATGATGGGGACGACGACGAAGGCGACTCAACGTATTGAGGAAGGTATGGGAACTTTACATATAAATATACGGTAATTTGTCAGAATCCTTGTACATCGAAGGAAACGGCATTGCCATCGATATATATCAAATGTTCGATATAGTGTTTCTGAACCGGAGATTCGGGCGCTACGCGCCCTCACGTACTAAAAAAAAAAAAAAAAAAAAAAAAAAAAAAAAAAAAAAAATCTTGTTTAACCTATACCTAACCTAACTTCGACTTAAAATAGTGATCTGTAGCGTAGCCTTAACAGGTTAAACGAGAAGATTTTTTGTACGTGATGGCGCGTAGCGCCAGAATCTCCGGTGTCCTATGTACACGGATTCTACGTGATCGATATCTCGATACGACGCTCTTCGATATATGTCGGAGGATCGCCGCCATCTTCATTTTTACGGCAGTTCCGGTTATCTTGAAAATTACCAATAGGTACTCTTACTACAACAACGATCACACTCGGTGACAATAGACTTGATACTAAACAATTACATTTCTTGCATACATGAAAAAAGATTACACTGATCGAGTATAAACAAACTTATTTCGCACTTGCTTCAATACATTAAACAGTACGACTCTCAGCCTTATTACGATTGCTTTAAACTCGCGCCACACTGCGCCTACCGTGCCTCTGCACCATCAACAAAAACATTTACGTGTTTACTATAGCGAGTCCGCTCCGCGACTACATTTATGTCTTTACTTTGGCGAGTCCGCACCGCGACTGCTTCAGCAGCGCGACACTCACAGCTACTACTTCTGTTCCAAAGACAGTCTTTTTTAACAGGTTCAACATTGTCTCTGGCGCATTGCTAACTTACAAAGAATGTCCGTGCATTCATGCGGGTTTATATATACAGTACATGTTTACACTAAATGATTCAATATTGAAAGTGACGTTACATAAGAAATATCTCTAGCATACAACAAATTAAAAATACATGAAATAAACAAATTTTAGACAATATATACATTACTTTAAATCAAACTGTAAGGTACACCAACAGGTGTACTCTTACATCCTGCCCGGGTTGAGAAACCTTAAAACACATATTTCATATAGGAAAAATTACATGACATAAAATAAAGATACATAATATTGGTTACATGGCATTACCTAAGATACAAAAGTAGGAAGTTGCATTTCATTATTTACAAAATTTGATATGTTGGGATGCGTCGGTGTGTGACATAATCGGCGTATAAACCTGCAAAAAATAGCACTGCACTCAATTGACCTTCATGGCCAAGCTTGATAGCTCCACTTTATTGCACATCACTTCACACGCTACATTTCGTAGTCCCGTTGGATGAAGCGGTGTGTGTTCCTTTGAAGTCGCTACCGCCCATGGCTGTCAGCTGCTTTCAAGTCGTTCGCGCCGGCGGCGGCTGACCGCGCGACGCAATTGTTGCCTCTGGTAGCGGCTGCCGCTGGCGGCTCCACTAATGTCCAAGAGCGCATTTTCGCCGCTCCGCAGGCCCGCATACCAAGGTCTCATGCACTTGTTTTGTTTACTGTGTGCTAACCTGCAAACGGAGCTTAGCTTCAGTCTTTTATCTCACATTCACATACTCAGTAATTAAAATAAATGATAAGTTATACAATACATTAATATCTTCAAGTCATGTTTATCACATTGTCTTTCAAATGTAGTGTAGTTCCCCTTACAATATTATGATTATAACTTACATACTAGCGCTAAAATTTTTTAATGTCACAAATGTGTCTGAGTCCTACATTTTTGTTGTTCTTTATGGACACCAGTTCCATAGCATTAGCATGTTTGACTTTGTTTACACGGTAGGGTCCCAAATACCATCGGTAAAACTTCTTGCATCCGTTATCATGTGGTTTACCCAGCTTTTTGTTTCGTAGTAAGACAAGGTCTCCTTCTTCAAATTTTCTTTCTGGATATCTATTATTATGGGTTCTGTTCCTGGCCTCAGCACTTTTCTTTAAATTCTGCATAGCTAAAGATCGTATTCTTCTTTTGTTTATACGGACGTTATTCACTGGCAGCTCAATCATACTTCGGATGGGGTTCTTTGCTGGTATACCCAGCTGTAACTTGATTGGTTCGTATCCAGTGTGTACAAGGTTGTTGGTAACATCTTCAAATTCGTTCAGGTATAAGTCCCAGGATTTTTGATTCTTGTAGGCATACGTGCGTAAAAATCGGCCCAATTCTCGCATCACCCTCTCGCAAATGTTACTCTGAGGTCTGTACCGTGAAATGTAAATCGGCTTGATTTTATTTCTCCTCAGCATCTGCTTCCAAGTCTCGGACACATACTGCGGTCCATTATCGCTTAACACTTTCTTAACATTACGGTACTTCGGCAGTATATATTTCTCAAATTCTTTGCTTACGGTCTTCGCTGTTGCTCTCTTTAACGGCCGTATGGTCACGTAATTCGATAGTACATCTATCGCCACTAGAACATATCGATAACCACCTCTAGATTTGATAACTGGTCCGTACAAATCGGTCGCTATAATTTCATTCACCTGTGCTGGTAAAATGGCATTCCACTTGGTTTGCATTGTGGTTGTACTGGGCTTCATGGTTTGACAAATTTTACAAAGTCTTAGAACTTTTCTGACCCTTCACAACATATCTGGAAAATAAGTAACTTCCTCCAATTTTGCTTTGCATCTAACAGGTCCGCAGTGTCCGAATTTCAGATGTATGAACCAAATAAGCTTGTTTATAATTTCTTCTGGTACGTATATCTTCCAGCCTTGATCATTATTGCCTTTCCTGAAGTATAATGCTCCTCTAAAAATTTTATGGTATTGGCGTAAATGCACATTCTCTGGATTGGAGATCTTTTGCACTATTGTTCTGATTCGCTCGTCTTTCTTCTGCAAATCCACTATTGACCTAAAGTTTTCTCTAAGATAATTTTCAAACGGCACATTTTGTATAAGCATCACTGTTACTTCGTCTGTTATTCTGTCCGCTTTATCCTTATTACTTTCTTGTATCGGCAATCTTGACAAACAGTCAGCTATAACATTTTCTTTTCCAGCTATGTGCTTTATATCGAAATCATATTGTTGCAAGAATAGCGTCCAGCGTGTTAATCTTCCTGGCATTAGCTTGCTTTGTTTCATAAATTGCAGAGCTCGATGATCAGTATACACTGTGGTCTTTCTTCCTGCCAGAAAGAGATGAAATTTCTTAAACGCCCACACTGCCGCCAAGCACTCTTGTTCTGTGACAGTGTATCTCTTTTCTGCTGGGCTAAGTACCCTACTGGCGAAAGCTATTGTGCAATGTTTTCCCTGTTCATTAATTTGGTAGAGTTCTGCTCCTATTCCAACGCCACTAGAGTCAATTGCTAAACAAAAATCTAATGACATATCAGGATGACATAGTATTGGTGCCTTAACGAGACTTTCTTTAATTTTAATGAATTCTTGTTGGCATTCAGGGGTCCACTTCCAGGGTTTATATTTTTTGAGTAGCTCATGCCTATTCGGCGCTGCAAGTGCCTCAATTGTTACGAATCGACGATAATAGCCCACGGCTCCCATAAATGATTTTAATTGCTTCCTCGTTACTGGCGCTGGACAGTCTCTGATAGCCGCGATATTTTCCATGTCTGGCTTTATTCCTTCCTGCGTAATTATGTGGCCCAAGAATTTTAACTCGAACTTGCAAAACTGTGATTTCTCCACGTTTGTAGTCATTCCGAACTTTCTAAATTTGCTCAGTACTTCACCCAACAATCCAAAGTAATTATCCCAATTTTGCGCTCCAATAACCACATCATCAACGTAGACAATTATTTTGTTTAGCAGCTCCTCTCCCAATACGTGATCCATTGTTCGAATAAATGCGGCCGTACTAATTTTTAGTCCAAAAGGTAAGCGACAGAATTGGTATGATTTGCCATTTACCAGAAAGGCTGTATATTGCCGACATTCTCTACTCAATTCTAATTGCCAAAATTCACTGATTAGATCTAATCCTGCTAAAATTTTCTTATCATGAAATCTTGATAATAATTCGTCTATGCTCAGGGGTCGGTCATTTTCTGCTTCAATAATTTCGTTTAATTTCCTGGCGTCCAGTACTAGACGTATCTCGCCGTTCTTCTTCACCACTGGTATGATAGGATTGTTAAAGTTAGAGGTACTCCTTTCAATAATGTTATTCTTAAGCATTCTTTGGATTTCCTTGTCTACTTTCTCTTTCATCGCGAAGGGAATAATATATGGTTTCTTGTAGAACTTCTGTTGACTGTTCACCTTGAAACTGTACTTGTAATCTTTAATACATCCAACCTTTTCTTTAAAGACTACGTGATATTGATACAGAAGCTGCTCTAGTTCGACCAGCCTCTCCTCAGGAATGTTTTCAATATTAACCACTTTCTGACGAATCCTTTGTCTTATCTCTTCCTCATCAACAGTAGAATGATTTACGTCATAATAATTAGTCTCCTCTTCTTCGTTAAGGTACACAGAGTCAACGTAATATTGCATCTCTGTGTGTGTTTTCTCTTTCTCTTCGAACAAGTTCCATTTCGTTTTGATTCCACCCACATTCCATTCTATATATTTTTTTATAATAATTAATCTTCATTTCTAACTTCCGCATCGTGTCCGCACCAATCACGACGTCGGTCTTTAATCCTCTGACAACTAAAAATTCTGCCACTATGGCCTGTTCACATACAATAATCTCTAGCATTACTCGTTTCCGTACTTGCACGCTTTGCTTTGGTATAATAGATGATGTGTTTATATTGCAAGAGTCTTCTTTGATAATTAGCTTCTGCTTGCGGCTAATTAAGTACAAATCCTCTTCGATTGCATTGTACTGGCTTCCGGTGTCCGGTGTCACAGTAACAATCCGTTCTCCTACAAATCCGGTAATTATCAAGTTCATTTCGGTGTCCTCTTGGGTGTCGTCTTCTTCGAGTAAAAAATGTGTCCTTTCTTTGTGTGTCAATCCAAATAAGGTTTCATTTTGCTGTACCCCACTTCTTCGTCCGCTGCAATGCTCTTGATTCACATAACTACAGTCAGACGGTTCATTTACAGTTGAGTGTTTCATTTTCACGCGTCGTCTTCTCCAGTACTCTGTGCCGGCTCGCGGCGCGTCACGCCTCATTGTTGTCGGAACGTTGCATATATCGTTAAGATCTTCAAATTGTTCGTCCTTCTCTTTTAACCTTTCTCTTTGCCTTTGCATCTGATATTAAATGTTTTTACTGGATGTTCCACTTGCGGTAATAATTCGGTGGTGTACTGGTTTCCTTCGTCTTCAACAGTCAAAATATTTCTTTTCAGGTCCACGACCGCTCTAACTTTCTGTAGCCAATCAGCTCCAATTATCAACGGAATATTTATTTCTTCCACTACTACAAACTCGTGGTAAAATAGTTGGTTAAGCTGATTGATTTTAAACGGCAAGAAAATCTTCATCTTTGATTCCACAAATTTAGAATTGAAAGCTCCATATATTTTCAATCTAGTTGCTGGAAGTTCTTCTATTCTATGCAAGCTTTTCTTAACATCCTCATAAATCGATCGTGTCAAAATCGAAATCATCGACCCAGTATCAATCAATGCTTCATAATCCTTGCTTCCGATTACCAGTTTTAGTTTCGGACATGTATTGCTTTCGCTCTGTTTGGCGTCTCTCAATACTCGTATTTCAGTTCCAAGCACTTCTTCTTCTTCCGTTGATAACCTTTGTTGCTCATCCGACTTTCGGATGGCATTGCATTGTCTCATCTGCGGTGCTGTTGTTGCAACGTCGTGGTGGCTCCAAATTTCGATATGCTCGATGATGTCAGGGAACTCATTCTGCAATGAATCATAATTTTCTGCTACTTCTTCCGTACAGGTGGTTACGGTATCTGCCGCTTTGTTGTCTGGTTCTCCCTGCTCATCTTCTGTCGTATCCGATTCGTCACCGTCTGCCGTCTCTTCCACGTCAGTATCTTCTTCCAGTTGAACACAAGTTTTCTTATCTTGATCATTGTTGTCCAGTAACGCATCTATTGCTTCAACGAACATTCTTTCATGGTATTCTTGTTCCGTTTCTGGCCCAACTGTTGCTTTATTTATTTGCGCTGATGCGTCAATAACTTTGTTTATTTGCGCGCCCTCAAGCTTCTTTGCTTCTACAGTTGTTGTTCGTTCATTCTTGCCACGTTCAATTACGTTCGTAGTCTTGTATATAACGTCAGTTTCGTCTTCATCATCTGTCGTTATCCATTCATTATCGGAGTCTTCTTTCTTTTCATTTTCGTCCGAGCTGTCGCCATTATCTACTGTGCGTGCTTCTATCGCATAAACCTGTTTGTCGCGAGGTCCCGGTTTCTCGTAGACTGTTCTTCCGTCTCCTCTACTTCTGTCTACATTACGTGACTGATTGTATTCTTTGGGTCTAGCTCCGGTGTTTTGCTAATCATTTCGATTATTCCTCTCTCTATTACGATTTTCCTGTCGGTCTTGTCTCGGTTCTTCTTCTCTCTGATGACGTTGCCGTCGCTCATCTTGTCGGCCGTTATTGGTATCAACTCCTCGTGACCTGTCTTCCCGTGTATCCGCTTGTCGGTGCCCGTATCCGTTATCTTCACGACGAGTACCTTCGTCCCTCCGATAATGTCGATCATCTGTTCCATTCCTATTCCCTCTGTCCTGTCGGTTGGGACGGTCTCCATTTTCCCAGCTTCGATCAAATCTTTCCAAGACTTCCATAAATTTTTCTATAGATAAAACTGGTTGTACAATGAAAAGATATCGCACACGTCTGGGAAATTTTGCTAACATTACTGAAATGAAAGCTCGCTCCGGTATTGGATAGCTAAGATACCTATTCTTATTCCAGTAATGTTTCACATATTTCTCCATCGTACTGAATTTATTTGCGTTAAAGATCGGTGCTGTGTGAATATCTTCGTAAACTTCATCCTGCTTTGCTGATGACCAATATTTGCGTATTAGTTGATCTTTAAATTCGCGGTAGCTTCTGCTCTCGCTACTCATGTCCATAACGTCATTATGAATACTTTCATGCACGTTGGACAGAATATAATTTATACACATGCGATCCGACCAATCTCGCGGTAAAGTTTGTTCGATGTGATTCAAAAATTTCATTATGTGGATGTCGCCATCTGGTTTGAATTGTGGCGGTCTGATACTACGCAAATACTTTTCCATTCGTCTATCATTTTCGGTTCGCCTTGCCTCCTCATTGTTGTCAATACAGTTCCGTTCAAATTTATTTCGTAATGCGAATTCCCGTTACTGATTTCGGTGACAGATTTTGTCGTTTCAAAGCTGACGTTTTCTGCAGCTGGCTGCTTCATGAGACGATAACAATTATCTGTTGCGTCATCATTGTGACTGCCAACTTGCGCTTCTGTACTAGGCGGGGTCCACGTATTGCTTCCATGTTCCACGACACGCTGCATTTCTCTTTGTATCTGAACAATTCTTTCCTCATGGTGTTTTAATCCCTGTTCGAGTCCCGCTACTTTGTCTTTGGTTCTGTTTAATGATTTTTTTAACCAAAGTGACTTCGTTACTGCACTCGGTGTGACGCTCCTCACAATTTTTTTGCGCATGCGTAATCTGTTGTTCCGTTTGCGTGGCTAAATCATCTATCCTTTTGTCCTGTTTACTTATTTGCTTCCTGACGTGTTCATTTTCCTTTTTTATTTTTTCGATTGTTTTATCTATTTTCTTTATGTCCTGTCCAAGTTCCCGTCTTATTTCTAACTGTGATTTTTTGGCCAAGATCCCGGCTCAAATTCTGGCTCATATTTTGCATGAATTGCATTAACGCACTTATGTCTGCATTTCCTTGAGGCACAGCATCCTTCATTTTTGTCCTTCGCCTATCCTTTTTATTTCTGTCGATTTTCCGTTCCTCCTCACTACTTGATGACAGATCATCTGATGAACATTTAGCCTCCGATTCGTTCTGATGTTCGTCAATTACCTTTTGCTGATCACTAACATTGTCCGCGACCTCATCCAGGTTAGTTTTCTCTCCATTAATAACGTGACCCACGTTTATCGCTAACCTGCGATCGTTTGAGTGTCTCAAATCTGTACTACTTCTTCGAACCTCATTTTGATCACGCGTAATTTCTTGTCGATTACGTTCAAATTTGCATTTTCCATTTCCGGTACGTTTTCCATTTCGGTTACCTTTTCTAATCTTGAATCCATTGTTGATGCCTGGCTTCTACGCATTGTCGCGTGCCTAGTAAGGACCCTACTTTTCTCTATTGTTGCGTCACGATGACGCTGCCCTACTGGTGCCATGTTTGAACTTTTCAACAATGTTTCAAAATCAACAAACGAAATACAAGTTTCAAATCCAATAAACAGTCAATCAATATACAGAACAAAATAATAAATCAAAATTTAATGATAACTTAATTACTATTACTTTATTAACAAATTTCTTGCCAAACCAGTTACAACGTAGCGCCCAAACTATCCTGGCAGTAGTGTCGCCAATTGTAAGATGATTGCCTGTTGGAGGTCGTCAAATAATCTCAAAATTTAGAATGCGTAATAGTATACTCTAGTAATAATAATTTCGTTATTGAATGTTGTAGCAAATCACAACTAATGGGTCGCAACAACACTTTCGCAGTGAAAGTTAAAAATTTTGAATAAAAAAAGATATTAATTAATTTGAAACAATCACTGTGGTAATTAACTAAGCTTGGCCCTATCTGACTTAGCATTGACTACAGCCTCCAACCAGCACCTCTTACGATTCACGAACAGCACAACTTCACTAATAAATTGTGTCAGAATTCATGTAGTGGTGATGGCGTGTTCGTGTTATAATCAAAATTGTAATAGCAGATAAACTCTGATGGCAATGATAATAGCTCAATACAGTGAAACTCCCTGGTGCAATGAGCTTCACAAATACTACAGTCAAAGTTCTCAATAATTTTGATATTATTGTTTAAAGCATTGAAGTTCCTTAAAAAACTTTACGTAAACTATTTTTTTTATTGTTTCCAGGGCCTGGGTACCGTACGCGTGTAACTGGCTGAGCAGAGTTTGGCATTTAACGTATTTCATAAAAAATTACTTCAGTCAAGTCTGCTAAAACTACCGTAATACTTTGAATACTGTTAGCCTGGTTACTTTCTATGTAAATGAAACCAAATTTACTTTTACTTGCAAACTCTCTTGCACTTTAATTACTAGTCTCTGTGGTTGTAACACGTTTAGCAATTCTTTAAATCGTCTAGCAATTTCTTTAGGACTGATCGTAATTACTTTGAAAATGATTGAACTTTTTAGTCAATGTACAGGCTTGCATAATCAACATAATCTAATAATGGTGATAATGGGGTGACTACAACTACTTACAAAATTAAGACTGGTTTCAAAATAAGTCATGTACAATTGAACCAAAGTTCTGATTTGGTTGACACTACATTTACATGCATACAAAATAAAATGTTACAATGGTACTCATCTGTTTTCATCGTCTTCGTCGTGTAGTCCAAACAAGAGAGACATGATTACAATAGGTACTCTTACTACAACAACGATCACACTCGGTGACAATAGACTTGATACCAAACAATTACATTTCTTGCATACATGAAATAAGATTACACTGATCGAGTATAAACAAACTTATTTCGCATTCGCGCCACACTGCGCCTACCGTGCCTCTGCACCATCAACAAAAACATTTACGTGTTTACTATAGCGAGTCCGCTCCGCGACTACATTTATGTCTTTACTTTGGCGAGTCCGCACCGCGACTGCTTCAGCAGCGCGACACTCACAGCTACTACTTCTGTTCCAAAGACAGTCTTTTTTAACAGGTTCAACATTGTCTCTGGCGCATTGCTAACTTACAAAGAATGTCCGTGCATTCATGCGGGTTTACACATACAGTACATGTTTACACTAAATGATTCAATATTGAAAGTGACGTTACATAAGAAATATCTCTAGCATACAACAAATTAAAAATACATGAAATAAACAAATTTTAGACAATATATACATTACTTTAAATCAAACTGTAAGATACACCAACAGGTGTACTCTTACAGTGTAACAGGATGCTTTATGCTATGTAACATAAGGTGGCTTACATAATACGCATGTAGATGTGCATCGTAGCTGCCCTGCAACTGAATGTGAAGGTCCATGGAGCGGAGAAGACAGCACCGACAGGTCCTGCATGGTGTTGACGGGTGCGCAGGATGTATCACTGAAGGGGTCTGGCTTGTTGTTGAAACTCTGCTACAGGGTGGTCCCAAATTCCCTGCAAGAAACAATTTACGTCGCCGACAAATAACAATTGTATGTAACGTGAATATGCAATTTCTACCTACCAATGACACTTATTCACTCACTCACTCACTGACTAAACACGAAATCTCGAATAGTAATTCACCTATGAAGCTGAAATATGGCAGGAATGTGGTTTATAGATAGAAGACGTCAGCTAAGAAAGAATTTTGTGATAGGGCCGATAGTTCAGAAGATATGACGTCATAAACAATGAAAACTTCCCCGTCTTGAGGCACGTGATAGTCTGACTCTTTCAATCCACTATTTTAAAAGGAGAGCACTTAGCGACTTTCAACAAACTTTAAACATAATTTCAAACCTTTAGTAAACTGTTTCTCGTTGACAACCCCAGCAAAATGATGAAAGGAAAAAAAAGTTTGTCGCTTACTACCTTTTCGGTGTTCATGCAGTAAAATTTTGGCATGACGTTACAATTTATTTCTCGTACACTATTTATTAATTGTATCAGCGAGAAATGTTACAGACAATATACACACATACCACTGAATGTATGTACGAAATGTTATCAAACAGCGACACACAGTTCACGAGATATGACGTAATAAACAAGTCATGCGAGAATGACTGCTACACCACGCGACAATATTATACATTTCCTCCTAAACCATTGGACCGATTTCAACCAAATTTTATACACATATACCTTAACGTGAGGTAACAGTTCCTGCAGCTTTAAGAATCACGTACGGCGCATGGTTCAGGAGATATGACGTCATAAACAATAGGAATCGCAAAAACTGCCACATAATGCTACAAAACTTTACTCACACACTGTGTGAGAATGAGATTACTTACCGACTTGCAACGAACTTTAGAGATAATTTCAAAGCTTTATTATATTTTTTCTCGCTGTCAACCTCAGTAAAATGATGAAAGGAAAAAAATTTCTCGCTTACTACTTTTCCGCTGTTCATGGACTAAAACTACGGCATTTGGTATGACGTTACAATTTAAAATTTCTACATTACAAATTTTACAGACAGTATACACACATATAGCTGAATGTACCTACGAAATTATATCACAGTACGACACGTAGTTCATGAGATATGAGCACATGAACAGTATCGTTCACGCAAGTTTTAATCTATTACTTCTCTAATACTAATTGTATTCTCTAAAGATTTTACAGACATCACAAATGAATATATACCGGAAAAATTATACGATTGTACATCATATAACTCAATAAATATGAGATCGTACGAATTTTATATGCCGTTTGCATTTTGATTACGATATTTCTTTGTTTGGATGCTGCACTAATAATTTGGTACATTATTCAAGACAGCCTTATTTCTTAAAATACTCTCCCATAAATATAACATGCTTTTAAAAGAAACCAGAGATTGAATAACTCAAGGCTGAAATCCATACTAATAATAAATCTGTAAATGTAGGTCTGTTACTGTTCACTTCAATCTTCAAAACTACTGGATGAATCTTCATGCAGTTTTCACAGGAATCACGAGAAAAGCTTGGGTCAAGATATAGGCATAATTTTATCAAAATCTGATTATAAAAAAAAAGAAAAAAGATGTAGTAATTTCAAGTGTTTTCAATAACCGTCGTGTCTGTTTGTTCACTATTAAAAACCTCTTATCTCCAAAATTTTTTCACGAATTTGGATGGGGTTTTCACTGTTAACTTGAGCGTAACTCTGGACAACATACACACTTCGTTTCATAAAAATCGGATAACGGAAAAAAGAATATCGTAATTTCAAATTTTTTTTATCTACCACCGTCATGTCTGTCTGTCTCTTTGAACACGTTTATCTCCAAAACTACTTGACGAATTTTCATGGGGTTTTCACACGTAACTTGAGCATTTCGTGCGATTATATAAAGGCTTCAATAATTAACATCGGATAAGAGAAAATAAAGATATGATAATTTAGTAATTTGTTTATAAGCCAACGCGTATGTGAATTCGTAGAGACTAATCTCCAAAAGTACTACACGAAGTTTCATGGGATTCCACAGGTAAATTGAGAATAGCTTGGAGAGTAACATACGCTTCATTTAATCAAAGCCGGATCACAGGAAGGAAAGATATAGTAATTTGAAGTTTTGTGTATACTATGCTTATAAGTATGGTGAAGTACAGCAAATCCCCAAGAGTACAATACGAACATTCATGGGGGTTTCATAGGTCAACTGAGAGTACGTTGGGGCAACAGTAAGCTACATTTCATCAAAATCAGATCAGGGTAGAAAAGATATCGTAATTTGTAGTTTGTGGCGTATGCACTGGTTGTATGCCATGCTTGAATTGCAGCATGGTATAAAAAAGATCCAATAGAGGCGCCGTTACTTACATAGTATACCAAATAACTAATAGATGACAATGCTGCGTGTTCTATTCTCATAACGAACAAGGTGTAATACACTGAAACAAGGGCTACGACGCGGTGGAGTAGCCGAGCGGTCTAAAGCGTCTCGCTGCGGAGCGCGCGGTTGCTCGCCGTGGAGGTTCGAGTCTTCCCTGGGGCATTGGTGTGTGTGTTGTCCTTAGGTTAGTTTACCTAGGTTTAAGTAGTTTGTAAGCTACGGACTGATGACCACGCAGTTTGGCCCGATAGATTTACAAACATTAGAATTAGAACAAGGGCTACGATTTTCCTTTCGGTAGCGGTGTAGTCAGGGCCGACGCACGCACGTGCGAAACGTGCGGCCGCACGAGGCGGCACTTTCCGGGGGGCAACAAATCTGTGCCCCCCCCCCCCTTTTCTTCTTTAGGACAAACTCAATATTCATTCCCGAGAGTGGATTCGAAACCAAACCTCGGAGGGAGCGGCTTCGGGAACTGTGGCATGGCGTCTCGACTACATGCCAGCCGCCCCTGTTGAACAAGGGGAGGGAGGAGGGCTAATTTCTTCCTCGCCACTGTGGCAGCGCCGTCGTGTTTACGCAGGAGGAACAGAGGGGGGGGGGGGGGGGGGGAAGCAGTCTGGCGTAAATGCCACTATCAAATCAACTAATTTTGCAGGAGACGAAATGTAATTTGGAAATTCGAATGCCATGTTCCATACTGCGGTTACATCTTCAGCTTGAAGCAATTTTGCTAAGCCGTTCAATGGCAGTTGAGTGTTTTTATTCTTCCCGCACTATGGAAAAAAAATGTTGAACATTACTACAGTCAAACATGTTCAACACCTACAATGGCTAGAAGTATTCCGAATGGGTAAGTACGTTGTGAGTAATTACAAGGGATAAAGACTTTGATGGTAAGCCTGGAATGAGTTGGGTTTCGACGTATTTTTGTAAATGTGTGCTATCCGTTTCTACGTGATGGTCTTCGCCTGCATGAACACAATTAAACTCTGACCAGCACTTTTGTGTGACAATACTACTCGAACACTATCACTTTGCCAACATGTATTTACTGTAAACTGCATGTGAATCCATGTTTCGTCTAAGTAAACTACTGGCCGCTTTGATTCTGATGAAAACCTGAGAAAGAATGGTCTTTTAGCAACAATGCCCTCTCGTCCGCGCGAAACAGAACGTTAATTTTGACATCTTGTTAAACGAAAATCCATAGACAGAACATTGCTTCTAAGGGTTTCCTTGCTAGCTTTGAAAATCATTTGTGTTTGACAAAAGTTGTGCAGTTTTCGCAAAGTTCGTATTTCTTTCTATTGTTCGTAATGCTATAGAAGTTACTGCCTGATAATACATGTATCCATATCATACACATACTTATTGTGAGCTTCTTGCTTCATCTTCTTGGGCGCTAGTTTAACCTTAGCCTCGCTGTACCTCGTCACGTGACCTAGGTCTGGCACTGCCGCGACACAACTTCGCTTTTCCAGACAATAGGTATTGTTGCGTTCTCTACAACGAAAACTACAGAAATCGCTTCGATAGTTGGCCGAGAGAGTCAAGATTGGTCAGAAGCACTTTCATTGCGTTTCACAAAACAGAAGAATTGGTGCTTCCGAATTTCTTGCAACTTGGGATGTAATAGGTTACCGCTTTTCATATAACCTACAATGAGTATTGCGCATGCACGTTACTCATAAGATATAATTTTTCTCCTTCAAGAATGCAGATAAGGAAAATTTATTTTTCTTATGATCTTTTACTTAAAAAATTGGCAACTCGGCAAATAAGTACGCGTCACTCTAATAGTTAGAATGAAAATAAAGCGCAGAAAAATGACGTGTTACGGCGATGACTAATTTGTTACCCCTTAATCCATAATCAGACACGACAGAACTGACACATTCAAATTACGACAGTTGGCGAGTGTCAGTTCTTTGAAATGAATAACCGCAGTGCAGTGAGTTGATATATTTCGACTAGCATCAGTAGCCGTCGATTTCCGAGTGTGTATTTATTGCATTATTATGTTACTCCATCTCCTTATTCTTAATCTCTCCATTATCTTCCGCCCCACTCTATGGCCGTTTCAACTGTTTTTATTTTCCAGATCTTCATATATTTCTGGTACAGAGTGGCTATTCTCAATGCTTTGAGTTATGTTTACATCAATACCGTCGTGCTGAACGTAACTGTCAACATGACGGTTTAGATGTAAGCACATATTAAAAACTTTGAAATTGGTCACTCAGTGGCCGAAACCTAGATAGATCTGAAAAGTAAAAATAAAAACAACCGCGGGGGGGGGGGGGGGGGGGGTTGGCGGCAATTTAGCAGCTCACACAGGGCGGCACTTGGGCTTGCGCCGGCTTTAGGTGTAGTGTATTGATATTGGCAGCAGCCGTTGAATCCTTTTTGAAAAGTCAATCACGTACAATGACGGGAATAATTCTTTGATTTGATAATGAAATAAATAATTAATGTTGTTCCGATCAGTAAATTAATGATCCCCCCTAAAGCGAACATTTCGTCGCCAACGTTAACATATTAAACCGCTGCCACTAGAGTTGGCTACTGAGTTGATGTTACGACTCAGTGAATCGAGTCAGCGAACTGTTCGACTGAGTCGAAACTTGAAGCGGCACTGTTTCGAAACAACGAATCTTGTGATTCATGTATCGGACGCTACGTACCGTTAATATGCGTTTTGCTGTCCGTCTGCATGGGTTAGTTCGACACAGCGCCCAGGCGTGCAACGGGTTTGACGTTATTCCCCAATCGCGCCACGTGATATTTTGAATTATGCTACCCTTCAACTGAGGTTTGAAGACTGGGATACCACCGAGAAAAGTTGTGAAGTCCTTCGGTGTTTCGCGTGAACTAAGCGTTGTTATGCATTGTTGCTATTATAATGTAGATATTTATTGATGTAAGCTGTCTATGCAACTGAATAATACAATGCAAACGTAGGCTTCCGCGGCCGTTGTCACTATCAATAAAACTCTTCGGGTATGAAACCGCGTCGTCATATTATAAATTCCACCGACGTTTCGGCCACTGTTGCAGGTGGCCTTCATCAGGGTCTGTGTCTGACTGCTGAATATACGATATCTTGGGATTTATATAGCTGCGGATGAGGGAAAGGAAGGGGGACGTTGGTTTGCCTTTATTGGTGGTTATATTATTTCACGCCATTGGTGGAAATCGGCAATGATGATTGGTGTTTTAGAGGCTAGTTTTCCATGTGATTGGGGGTTACATTCTTCCCCCTTATTGGTCAAAATGGACGTCTCCGATTGGCTTTTGTATTAGAAGTTGCTATTGGCGGAATGGACCTGAGAGAACGGACGGCGGTTGTGGCGTGCCGCTGTTGACTTGTCGCCTGGCGCAGAAGGCGGCGGGCCGGTGCTCTGCGTGTGCGCGGCCGCTGTGGTCTCCGGGGCGCCTGCGCGAGTCCTTCCGCGCGGTGTCGTCACGTAGCGTTGCAACTGCTGGCAGCCAAGACGCCGGCAGCCTGTAGCCATCCTCCCTGTTCATATTGGCGGGACGCTTCGCTATTTCTATAGCCTCCCTAATCTTCCTCTTCGTTGAGAAGGGTTGTTTCGCCAGCACGAGGGCCTCGCTGAAAGATAACTGTTTCCCGCACTGATTGTGATGCTCAGAAACCGCTAACTTTGTGTGCTGTCCAAGCCGTATGTATCTTTCATGTTCTGAAAGCCTCGTGGAGATTGCTCGCCCGGTCTCTCCTATATAAGCCAGCCCACACTCGCAGCTTATTTCATACACGCCGGCATTGCTCAGTTTGTCAACTGCGTCCTTAGTTGAACCTAGTACATCCTTGGTCTTATTGGTGTTGCGGAAGACTGGCTTGATGCCTGCCCGACGTAGAACCTTACCCACACGCTCAGTGACGCCCTGTACGTAAGGTAATAGGGCGATGCTTTGTGCTTCCTCTTCCTCCCCTCTATTCCTTTCATTCCTCCTGGACATTGTTTTATGTATCTCGCCCAGTCCGTAGCCATTAGCCGCAAAGGTGGATCTGAGATGTCGTAGTTCCGCCTGTAGGTGATCGTCATCGCTGATCCTGTGGGCCCTCCTTGTTAGTGTTTGTAGGGCGGATTTCTTCTGCATGGGGTGGTGGTGGGAGGAGGCGTGGAGGTACCTTCCCGTGCTGGTAGCCTTTCTGTACACCCTGTGGCCGAGTTTACCATCAGACTTTCGGTACACTTCGACGTCGAGGAAAGGCAGCACCCCATTCTTTTCTACTTCTATCGTGAAATTTATTTTGCTGTGCTGCTGATTGAGATGTTCGTGAAAGTTATTTAGCTCCTCTTCCCCATGTGGCCAGATGACGAAAGTGTCATCAACGTAACGCAGCCAGCATGCTGGGCGTAGTGGCGCTGACTGGAGAGCCGTTTCTTCAAATGCTTGCATGAAGATGTCAGCTGCAATCGGAGAAAGTTGGGAGCCCATAGCTACACCGTCTGTTTGTTCGTAAAATTCTTCTTTCCACTTGATGTAAGTGGTCGTCAGGCAGTGGCGAACTAGGTCACAGGTGTCAGGTGCTAAGCGTTCTTCTAATATGTTCATTGTGTCTGACACTGGTACGATAGTGAATAACGATGTCACATCAAAACTAACCATCAGATCCGTAGCTGATACACTCTTCTCTTTTAAAAGTGCCACGAAATGGGTCGAATCCTTCACATATGTCTCTGTGGGGCTCACTAGATGTCGGAGCTTTGGTACCAGCTCTTTGTCCAGCTTGTACGTGGGTGAATAAATGCTGGCCACTATGGGACGCAAAGGAAAATCCTTTTTATGGACCTTCGGCACCCCATACATCCTCGGTGCCTGCGGAACTTGTGGGATGAGTCTTCTGGCTGTGTCAAAAGTCATCCTGGTTTGCTTCAGCAGCGCCTGCGTCGATCTGATTATCTTAGCCGTCGGATCACCCTTAAGTTTCTTGTAGATGGGATCGCCGAGAAGGTTTTCCATTCGTTTATTATAATCTGGTGTGTCCATGACGACAGTGGCGTTGCCTTTGTCTGCCTGTATTACTACTAAGTCAGGATTCTTCTTCAACTCCACTAGGGCCTGACGTTCCTCCCTGCTAATGTTTTCTAATGTTTTGTTTTGGTGTCTTCGCCTGAGACAAGATTCGTACCGTTTCTTGTCTGATCTTCTCTGCCTCGGCCTGTGACAGGTGACGCACCGAAGTCTCAACTGATTCAATAATGTCTTCCTTCGGTACATATTTCGGTGCGATCGCAAAATTGAGTCCCTTAGCCAGGATATGAGTGCTTGCTTCACTTAAGGTATGGCTGGAGAGATTTACCACTGTCCTTTGTGTATCCAGAGTTTGTTCATCTTTCGTCGTGATCGGTTGCAGCTTGGCAAACTTTTCCATATGACGACTAGTGATGATCTCAGTAGACCTCGTGGCTTGTTGGAAGGTCAATCTATCGACTTCTTCCCAGTCTTCCGCATTCAATTTACTTGCCAGGAACAGGTGCATTTCATAGAGCTTTTTGTTGATGTCAAGGCTGGTCCGTATGTCTCGTATCCTTTCCCTCAGCAAGGCTTTGCCAGCTCGTAGACAGATGTTCTTTGCCTTGTTCGATGTTATATGCGACGTCAGCCGTAGGAATTTTGGCACTATATTGGTGTCCCTACATCTCTTCAAGTAAACAAGATCATTCAGCAGTTTACCTCTCTTTAGACGCAGCGATTCAAGCTGCCTGATGTTTTGATGTACTTCCTGCCCATACAGGTTGATTAAATGCAAACGTAGGCTTCCGCGGCCGTTGTCACTATCAATAAAACTCTTCTGGGTATGAAACCGCGTCGTCATATTATAAATTCCACCGACGTTTCGGCCACTGTTGCAGGTGGCCTTCATCAGGGTCTGTGTCTGACTGCTGAATATACGATATCTTGGGATTTATATAGCTGCGGATGAGGGAAAGGAAGGGGGACGTTGGTTTGCCTTTATTGGTGGTTATATTATTTCACGCCATTGGTGGAAATCGGCAATGATGATTGGTGTTTTACGGGCTAGTTTTCCATGTGATTGGGGGTTACATTCTTCCCCCTTATTGGTCAAAATGGACGTCTCCGATTGGCTTTTGTATTAGAAGTTGCTATTGGCGGAATGGACCTGAGAGAACGGACGGCGGTTGTGGCGTGCCGCTGTTGACTTGTCGCCTGGCGCAGAAGGCGGCGGGCCGGTGCTCTGCGTGTGCGCGGCCGCTGTGGTCTCCGGGGCGCCTGCGCGAGTCCTTCCGCGCGGTGTCGTCACGTAGCGTTGCAACTGCTGGCAGCCAAGACGCCGGCAGCCTGTAGCCATCCTCCCTGTTCATATTGGCGGGACGCTTCGCTATTTCTATAGCCTCTCTAATCTTCCTCTTCGTTGAGAAGGGTTGTTTCGCCAGCACGCGGGCCTCGCTGAAAGATAACTGTTTCCCGCCGCCTTCTGCGCCAGGCGACAAGTCAACAGCGACACGCCACAACCGCCGTCCGTTCTCTCAGGTCCATTCCGCCAATAGCAACTTCTAATACAAAAGCAAATCGGAGACGTCCATTTTGACCAATAAGGGGGAAGAATGTAACCCCCAATCACATGGAAAACTAGCCTCTAAAACACCAATCATCATTGCCGATTTCCACCAATGGCGTGAAATAATATAACCACCAATAAAGGCAAACCAACGTCCCCCTTCCTTTCCCTCATCCGCAGCTATATATATCCCAAGATATCGTATATTCAGCAGTCAGACACAGACCCTGATGAAGGCCACCTGCAATAGTGGCTGAAACGTCGGTGGAATTTATAATATGACGACGCGGTTTCATACCAAGAAGAATTTTATTGATAGTGACAACGGCCTCGGAAGCCTACGTTTGCATTTAATCAACCTGCATGGGCAGGAAGTACATCAAAACATCAGGCAGCTTGAATCGCTGCGTCTAAAGAGAGGTAAACTGCTGAATGATCTTGTTTACTTGAAGAGATGTAGG
This sequence comes from Locusta migratoria, assembly GCA_026315105.1. NCBI lineage: Eukaryota > Metazoa > Arthropoda > Insecta > Orthoptera > Acrididae > Locusta > Locusta migratoria. The sequence continues at coordinate 75,246,326 of CM048750.1, read as the reverse complement.
GACACCAATATAGTGCCAAAATTCCTACGGCTGACGTCGCATATAACATCGAACAAGGCAAAGAACATCTGTCTACAAGCTAGCAAAGCCTTGCTGAGGGAAAGGATACGAGACATACGGACCAGCCTTGACATGAACAACAAAAAGCTCTATGAAATGCACCTGTTCCTGGCAAGTAAATTGAATGCGGAAGACTGGGAGAAAGTCGATAGATTGACCTTCCAACAAGCCACGAGGTCTACTGAGAGCATCACTAGTCGTCATATGGAAAAGTTTGCCAAGCTGCAACCGATCACGACGAAAGAAGAACAAACCCTGGATACACAAAGGACAGTGGTAAATCTCTCCAGCCATACCTTAAGTGAAGCAAGCACTCATATTCTGGCTAAGGGACTCAATTTTGCGATCGCACCGAAATATGTACCGAAGGAAGACATTATTGAATCAGTTGAGACTTCGGTGCGTCACCTGTCACAGGTTGAGGCAGAGAAGATCAGACAAGAAACGGTACGAATCTTGTCTCAGGCGAAGCCACCAAAACAAAACATTAGAAAACATTAGCAGGGAGGAACGTCAGGCCCTAGTGGAGTTGAAGAAGAATCCTGACTTAGTAGTAATACAGGCAGACAAAGGCAACGCCACTGTCGTCATGGACACACCAGATTATAATAAACGAATGGAAAACCTTCTCGGCGATCCCATCTACAAGAAACTTAAGGGTGATCCGACGGCTAAGATAATCAGATCGACGCAGGCGCTGCTGAAGCAAACCAGGATGACTTTTGACACAGCCAGAAGACTCATCCCACAAGTTCCGCAGGCACCGAGGATGTATGGGGTGCCGAAGGGCCATAAAAAGGATTTTCCTTTGCGTCCCATAGTGGCCAGCATTAATTCACCCACGTACAAGCTGGCCAAAGAGCTGGTACCAAAGCTCCGACATCTAGTGAGCCCCACAGAGACATATGTGAAGGATTCGACCCATTTCGTGGCACTTTTAAAAGAGAAGAGTGTATCAGCTACGGATCTGATGGTTAGTTTTGATGTGACATCGTTATTCACTAACGTACCAGTGTCAGACACAATGAACATATTAGAAGAACGCTTAGCACCTGACACCTGTGACCTAGTACGCCACTGCCTGACGACCACTTACTTCAAGTGGAAAGAAGAATTTTACGAACAAACAGACGGTGTAGCTATGGGCTCCCCACTTTCTCCGATTGCAGCTGACATCTTCATGCAAGCATTTGAAGAAACGGCTCTCCAGTCAGCGCCACTACGCCCAGCATGCTGGCTGCGTTACGTTGATGACACTTTCGTCATCTGGCCACATGGAGAAGAGGAGCTAAATAACTTTCATGAACATCTCAATCAGCAGCACAGCAAAATACATTTCACGATAGAAGTAGAAAAGAATGGGGTGCTGCCTTTCCTCGACGTCGAAGTGTACCGAAAGTCTGATGGTAAACTCGGCCACAGGGTGTACAGAAAGTCTACCAGCACGGGAAGGTACCTCCACGCCTCCTCCCACCACCACCCCATGCAGAAGAAATCCGCCCTACAAACACTAACAAGGAGGGCCCACAGGATCAGCGATGACGATCACCTACAGGCGGAACTACGACATCTCAGATCCACCTTTGCGGCTAATGGCTACGGACTGGGCGAGATACAAAAAACAATGTCCAGGAGGAATGAAAGGAATAGAGGGGAGGAAGAGGAAGCACAAAGCATCGCCCTATTACCTTACGTACAGGGCGTCACTGAGCGTGTGTGTAAGGTTCTACGTCGGGCAGGCAACTAGCCAGTCTTCCGGAGCACCAATAAGACCAAGGATGTACTAGGTTCAACTAAGGACGCAGTTGACAAACTGAGCAATGCCGGCGTGTATGAAATAAGCTGCGAGTGTGGGCTGGCTTATATAGGAGAGACCGGGCGAGCAATCTCCACGAGGCTTTCAGAACATGAAAGATACATACGGCTTGGACAGCACACAAAGTCAGCGGTTTCTGAGCATCACAATCAGTGCGGGAAACAGTTATCTTTCAGCGAGGCCCGCGTGCTGGCGAAACAACCCTTCTCAACGAAGAGGAAGATTAGAGGGGCTATAGAAATAGCGAAGCGTCCCGCCAATATGAACAGGGAGGATGGCTACAGGCTGCCGGCGTCTTGGCTGCCAGCAGTTGCAATGCTACGTGACGACACCGTGCGCGGAAGGACTCGCGCAGGCGCCCCGGAGACCACAGCGGCCGCGCACACGCAGAGCACCGGCCCGCCGCCTTCTGCGCCAGGCGACAAGTCAACAGCGGCACGCCACAACCGCCGTCCGTTCTCTCAGGTCCATTCCGCCAATAGCAACTTCTAATACAAAAGCCAATCGGAGACGTCCATTTTGACCAATAAGGGGGAAGAATGTAACCCCCAATCACATGGAAAACTAGCCTCTAAAACACCAATCATCATTGCCGATTTCCACCAATGGCGTGAAATAATATAACCACCAATAAAGGCAAACCAACGTCCCCCTTCCTTTCCCTCATCCGCAGCTATATAAATCCCAAGATATCGTATATTCAGCAGTCAGACACAGACCCTGATGAAGGCCACCTGCAACAGTGGCCGAAACGTCGGTGGAATTTATAATATGACGACGCGGTTTCATACCCAGAAGAGTTTTATTGATAGTGAATAATACAAGTTTATTTCGCCTAGTAAGGCATTTTTATTGGCCTTTTGTTCTGGGGCCTCCATATCTCGAAAGTTATTTTTTTCCTCTCGTCCTGAGGAGGGGGGGCTCCAAATCTCAAAAGTTACTTTTTTATAGTAATATTAGTAATACATGTATTTCTAAGTAGGCGGGGAGCGGGCCTCATTTTGTTTTGCTGCCACCCCGGGCCTCCGATAGTCTTGGACCGCTACTGCCTTGACTCTCTTGCAGAAAGTTGTGCAGTATTCTGCAGTATACATTTTCAATGCTATCATAAGAACCAGGCACGGCGGTTGAAGTTAGTAAAATTGTGAGTGGGTAATATACCCACCTCTGATTTGAAGGAATATTTATTTACATTGATCCGCGCGGGGATGGCCACTGGCGATCGTTTTATCAACTTATTTTTTCATTGCATGTTTTCCATTCCTTGTGAAGATCGAAAATTCCTAATTATCATTCTGCTTTAGTATTTAGTTTCATTTGACATGTGATAGTACTGCATCTTAGGGTTGAATTGTACGACGCTTCTCGCCGGGCTGCAGTGCTTATATTGGCACCAATGATAATGACGGCAACTCAGACGACCAATAAATGTGTTTTCGTGACGACTTCGTTTAAAACGAAAATTATTTTTTCTGAACGGACAAGGGTACATACAAGAACCTGTCGACCATAGAGCAGGTACAGTATTAAATTTGCTACGAGTGAAACGAGCAGCAATAACATTTACTCTGTAGCTCGTGAAAAATATTAACGCAATTCTGCACTTCATTGTTCATCTGTTGCCAACATAAGCACTGGAGCCCGGCGAGAAGAGTCGTAAAATTTTACCGTATCTTAGCTTTCTAATAAAACATTAACCTTTTCTTAATTCGTTACAGTTGTTTAAAAGGTCGCTCTTTGTCAAGTATGTGCACTAATTTATTCAAAAAGTTCGATAGCGGGTATCTTAGTGTTCGATCCGTTTTAGACCATACATTACAGCGAGTGAATCAGAACTTAAAGTCAGGGCCGGCGCAAGGCACGTGCGAAACGTGCGGCCGCACGGGGCGGCACTTTCCGAGGGGCGGCAAATCTGCCGCCCACCCTTCTTTTTTAATTTTTTAGGACAAACTCAACATTCATGCCTACGAGAGGATTCGAAACCAGACCTCGGAGATAGCGGCTTTGGGAACTGTAGCACCGCGCCTCGACTACCTGCCGGCCGCCCCTGTTGAACAAGGGGAGGGAGGAGAACTAATTTCTTGCCAGCCACTGTGGCAACGCCGTCATGTTTACGCCGGAGGAAAAGAGAAGAGGAAGCAGTCTGGCGTACACGCCAGTATTCTTGAGTAGAGCGCTGCCAGCCTGTTACGAAATGTTGAAATGTTTGTATAGCTAATGGGACTTAACTACGGGGTCATCAGTCACTAAACTTACAAACTACTTATGAACTAGCTAACAATAAGGACGGCACAAATATCCATGCCCGAAGGGGGATTCGAACCCCCGACCGTAGTGGCCGTGCAGACCGTGACTGACGCGCCTTAGTCCCCTCGGCCACCGCGGCCGGCAGCCTGTTACGCGCTGTGCGTTTACTCACAACTAAGTTTGCAGAAAACTAAAACTAATATGTAAATTCGAATGCAATGTTTGATACTGTGGTTACTTGTTAAGTCTGAAGCAATTTTGCTAAGCCCTTAAATGACAGTTTCCGAGTGTTTCATTCTTCCCGCATTATGGAAAAAAAAAATTTTTGAACATTACTACAGTCAAACACGACCAACACCTACAATGGCTAGAAGCATTCCAAATGAGTAAATACGCTGCGAGTAATTACACCGGATAAAGACATTAGTAGTAAGCCTGGCATAAATTGGGTTTCGGCGTATTTTTGAACATTTTTGCTATCCGTTTATGAGTGATAGTCGGACGTTTCGGTTTTTGAGCCATGAAACACCTGTCTCCGCCTGCGTGAACAACAAACTCTGACCGGCCGTTTTATTTGACAGTACTACTTGCACACTATCACTTTGCCAACTGTATAATGCGTGTGAATCCACGTTTCATCTAAGTAAACTACTGGTCGCTTTGATTCTGATGAAAACCTGAGAAAGTATGGTCTTTTAGCAACATGCCCTCTCGTCCGCACAAAACAAAACGTTAATTTTGACACCTTGCAAAACGAAAATCCATAGACAGAACATTGCTTTTCCGTTTTACAAAATTGGTGCGTTTTCGCAAAGTTCGTATTTCTTTCTATTGTTCGTAATACCATAGAAATTGCTGCCTGATAAAACATTCATGCATATCATCGGTCACTTACTTATTGTGAGCTTCTTCTTCTTCTTCTTCTTCTTCTTGGGCGCTACTTTAACCGTAGCGTCGCTGTACCTCGTCACGTGACCTAGTTCCTGGCACTGTCGCGTCACCACTTCGCCTTTCCAGGCAATAGGTATCGTTCTCTACAACGAAAACTTCATAATTCGTTTCGGTAGATGGGCGAGGGATTCAAGATTGGTCAAAAGCACTTTCATTGCATTTCGTAAGAACAGAAGAATTGGTGCGTCCGAATTTCTTGCAACTTGAGATGTAATAGGTAAGTGCTTTTCATATAACGTACAATTAGTATTACGCATGCATGTTACTCATAGATTAGAATTTGTCTCCTTCCAGATTGCAGAATACGAAAATTTATTTTTCTTATGATCTGTTACTTCAAAAATGGGCAAGTCGGCAAATAAGCACGCGTTGTCTCAATAGCTAGAATGAAAATAAAGCGCAGAAAAGTGACGTGATAAGGCAATGACCAATATCTTGCCCCTTATTCCATAATCAGAAACGAAAGAACTGACACCTGGAAATTACGACAGGTGTCGAGTGTCAGTTCTTTGAAATGAACAACCGCAATGCAGTAAGTTAATATATTTCGACTAGCATTAGTAACCGTCGATTCCCGGGTGTGTATTTATTGCATTATATGTTACTCCATCTCTTTATTCTTTCTCTCTCCATTGTCTTCCGCCCCACTCTTTGACCGTTTCACCTGCATCTGTAGTGGAATTCGGCCTGAAATGCAGTTTCACGTGGCTCAAATCTAATGATTTCAACTCCTGTATAGTGTATCCTACAGTAATATAAGATTTCACAAACATTTGAACATTTTTGTAAATTCACAAGGCTTATTAAAATTGACAAGATTTCTTCAATCAGGTTTGACTCCATTTTTTAGCTGGTGCCCAGCGACTGTTTTGTACAAATCTGAAGATAATGTCACCAATCAGTCATAATTTTTGTTTATATTTTCCAGATCTTCATAGATTTCAGGCACAGTGTGGCTCTTCTCAATGCTTTGAGTTATGTTTACATATATACCGTCATGCTGAACGTAATTGTAAAATGTTCAAATGTTTGTAGAGCTTATGGGACTTAACTACGCGGTCATCAGTTCCTAAACTTACAAACTACATATGAACTAACTTATACTAAAGACGGCACAAACATCCATGCCCGAGGGGGGGATTCGAATCCCGACCGCAGCGGCCGTGCAGACCGTGACTGACACGCCGCAGACCGCTCGGCCACCGCGGCCGTTGAACGTAATTGTAAGCATGACGGTTAGATGGAAGCACATATTAAAAACTTTGAGACTGGCCACTCATTGGAAGAAACCTAGGTAGATCGGAAAAGTAAAAACAAAAATTTCAATTGACTGGTGGTATTCCATACAGATTTGTTTAAATAATATTCGGCAATCGGTTAAAAAAAAAATATATATATAAAAGGAAGAACATCTGTCAGACTGTAAAAGCTTACTAGCTTACATCGCGTGCGTTGACTTTGCTATAAAAATGGTGAAATTATTTTTCGCTAGGAAGTGTCTTTAGCAACGGTTACCCAATATCCGGTGCAGTCATGACGTTGGAATATCAGTAAACATTTTTCGTTCCATCGGTACTCGATTGTTGTATTCCCACGTGAAATTTGTCTCTGTGAGTCAGGCATCTCATTAGATAACACGTGTCGGCCCACTATAGGAGCAACAAAGGAGACTCTCAAGTTGTCCTTCATTATTGTAAAATGTCTCATTGATATGGAAAACCGTCTAAAAACCACATCCAGGTTGGCCGGCACTCCGACTGCTTTCGTTAATCCGCCGCGCGTATTCGAACCAGGGCCGGTACGCCTCCCCGTCTCGGAAAGCATTAGACCACAGGGCTAACCGAAGAGATCTCATTGTAGAAACACAATCAGTAATTCAGAACGAATATGGAGGTTCGTGGTGAGAAGGAAAAGGAAAGGCGAGGAGAGCGTAGATGAGTCAACGGAAGGCACACGCAGCTGACGGTGAAACTCGTAAGTGTTACGGTATATAAAATTACTCCAGTTTTCCCGTTTTTAATTTCAAGTAAATGTTAATGATGTAAATATTATTCTTATTTATACAAAGAATTACTCTGTAAATCCAAGTATAAAGTTGATACGAAAAATCTCAAAAGTAATATGCATATAAGTGTTATGCAATATATTCAAGAAATATGTACGTAGAAACCTTCCTGTATTACATTTCAAAGTTGTGGCAAAATTTCAAAGCAATCGGTCTCTCTTTCGGAGATGAATGGCTCTACACAAACCAACAGAATATTTTTATGTGTAGAGATTACTGAAGACGGAGTGGGGAGGGCAATTTTTGGACTACAGCCCACTCTTAAAAAATATGAACCGCCGGGCCGTTTTTATCTAGTAAGTCTATGGCCGGGCCTTACAAGAATTAAAGAATATTAATACCAACTCATGCGTGTTCAAGTCAGATTTAGCTCATGGCTCACTCCTTTTATTCTGTCTACTAACTCCTGCAAAAATTAAAAATTAAGCTAATTCCATTATTTCATTATTGATTCTTTTTACTTCAGCTTAAGATAGTCATATGCTTAGGACTAATTTAAGTTTTTCTGTCACCACTTGTGTTAAAAAATTTTATTTTATGACCATGGTGTCTTGCTTATAAATTAGGTCCAGCACAATAGAAAACCATAAGTTATTATTATTATTATTATTATTATCATTATTATCATTATTAGCATTTCCAATTCTTGTGACACTTGAACGGCGAGAAACATGATGGGAATTTTAGGATCAGTTTCAGCGTTCTTGTCTGCCTCTGCAAACAAAAATATTCGCCTAGAGGAAGCTATATCATGACTACAATTCATATGTTGTTGTTGTTATGGTCTTCAGTCCGGAGACTGGTTTGATGCAGCTCTCCACCCTACTCTATCCTGAAGAGCCTTTTCATCTCCTCATAAGAATGGCAACCCACATCCACTTGAATCTGCTTACTATACGCGTCTCTTGGTCTCCCTCTGCGATTTTTACCCCACACGATTCCCTCCAATGCTAAATTTATGATTCATCGATGTCTAAGAATGTGTCCTACCAAGCAATCCCTTCTTTTAGTCAGGGTATGCCAGAAATTCCTTTTCTCACCAATTCTGTCCGCACTGCTTATCGTCCATGTTTCACTCCCGTACAAGGCAACACTCCACACAAATGCCTTCAGAAAAGACTTCCTTACACTTAAATTAATATTCAATGTTAGCAAATTTCTCTTTTTCAAAAATGCTTTTCTTCCCATTGCCATTCTGCATTTTATATCCTCTGTACTGCGACCATTGCATGTTATTTTACTTTCCAAGTAACAAAACTCATCTACCACCTTCATTGTTTCGTTACCTAATCTAATTCCTTCAGCATTTTCTAAGACCACATTCCATTATTTTTGTTTTGCTCTTGTTAATGTTTATTTTATACGCTCTCTTCAACACACTGTCCATTCCATTCAACTGCTCTTCCAGGTCCTTTGCTGTCTCTGACAGAATTAAAATGTCACCAGCAAAACGCAACGTTTTTATTTCTTCCCCCTGAACTTTAATCCCTATTCCAAATTTTTCTTTGCTTTCTTTCACCGCCTGCTTGATGTAAAAATTGAATAACATCAGAGAAAGGCTACAACCCTGTCTTTCTCCCTTCCCAACTCATGCTTCCCTTTTACCCCTTCGAGTCTAATAACTGTGGTCTGGCTTTTGTACAAGTTATACAAATTCATATAGTCAATGAAAACAAAGTTAAAGTAAATGTGCCCAAAAAGGTGGGTGGAAAGACATGCTACCTAGGTTATTTCTTTCAAGGAACTACTCATCCTACTTCTCATGAACTTTCAAGTAGTTGTGAAACCAACACAGAAATAGCTAGTATATAAAGCCTGTATGTTCTATACTGCTGTTCGAAGAGGAGACTTCATAGTAGCTTTAGTAATTACAGCATATTTCTTCTCCTTAACTCTGAGTCTAAGTGAAAGCCCAAAAGTCCTAAAATGGATTTAATAATGCCTTGAAGAAATTGTTTGTATTGGTGATATGACTTGTTGCACCATTGTCTACAAACCAGCTACCAGTATCACACTCAGATGACGTAACAACAGATGTTTCAGCAAAGAGAATCATATTCGTTGAGTTAGGTTTATGTCGAGTTTCAGCTTCAGACACACAACTTTTATGTGGCTTTTGTGGTCGACCATCCGCAATCCATTTCCAATATTTCTTGATTACATGATTTGGCTTCTTACAGTAATGACAAACAATTTTCTTTTTCCCCTGTGGTTGCTTAGAAATTTGTTTAGATGAGTTACTTGCAAGTACCTCTTGAGATGTAGAATCTCCTCCTTTACTTGACAAGGCTTTCTCATATGCACAGAGTTGAGTTGTCAACAGTCCTACCAGTTTTTGACATAAGCATCCAACTTGATTTAAATGAAAAATACTCATCTGGTAGAGTGCCTAAAATCTTGCAAATTAAAAATAAACCAGGTAATTCTGGATTATTTCCTACATCTTTAGCCATTTCTTGCTTCAAATCATTCCACAGATTTTTCAGCTTTGATATATGAGTTGCTACATCATCATTTGAATGTTTCACAAATCCAAAAAATCGTAAACAAAGATCATCAACTTTATCTTCAAAAACACCATCAAATAATTTATACAGTTCTGCCCACACTTCATGAGAAGTATTAAGACACATTATTTTCTGCAATGTTTCTTCTGTCATATTAGTAGTCAACACAATCAAAGCATTGCTGTCAGCCTGAAGATAATTATTTAATGCACTCTTATATGTTTCTGTTTCTTGAGATGTAGTGCTTTCTGCAGGTTCTGCAGGTTTAACCAACCTACCTTCAATGACATCAAGTGCTCCAGGAATACCACGTAAACACACATTTGCTTTATACTTCCACGTATTCAGTTTGATTGCCATTCAAGTAAACCAATGCTAATCACTCTTGTCGAATCCATATTCGAAAACTGAATCCACACATAATCTAATATATGAAAGTCACTTTCGAAGTTTTCACTTTATTTACATATGTAACTGTGTGTCTTCAAATGCCTTAAATTCCACAATAGTGTGACTGGGCCCATAACCTGTTAAATTTTATTACAAATAACACGGTTTCCACCATTAAAAAGAAACATTGATTTATTTTTAAGCATAACATTAATACACACAAGATTACACAACAACACAGGCTGGTGCTTAGCACAAATGAAATGGACCACATTCCTGCTTCAAATTCTGAGGAGTACTTCAGGCAGACAGATTTCTCCAATATTTTCGAACCATATTACCACTTGAAGGTCTTATTCCTGCACATTGTTTAAAAAACACTGAGGATGAAGTGATCCAGGCATTAGAGAAATATGGACAGTATTTGGAGAGTTCCTCACTTGTAATGAAGTAAGAGCTGAAACTATGGGAAAAATGTGAGTTGATGAAAGTAAAAGAGCGGAAACCAGGCCCACATACAAGAAAGGTTTCATTATGACCCTAGAACAGTTATCTGGAAAAAAATTGGACAATTACAAATGAAAGCCAGGAAATTTGGACAAACTGAAAAAAGCATGTTTTGAATGTACTATTTATCATAATTCATAATAGGATTGACATATTTGGCGTTTACAGGGCTCTTTATTATTTAATGGAGAAGTTTGAGTTACTGTATAGTGCACAGCTATCTTAGAGTAATTTTATTTTATTTTTATTTTCATTTATTTATTTATTTATTTATTTATTTATTAAGAATGCTTAGCTACCATTGCACTGAGTCTTCAAAACTGTGAGACTTTTGTTTGATTGGGTGTGGGGCGCAAAGGGTGGCCAGTACTGGAGTCTTTCTACTGAGCCAGAGTAGCTGACCATGAGAATTCTTTCACTGCCCCCCCCCCCCCCACACACACACACACACAAGCAGGCCATCCTGGATCCACCCCTGGGCGAAATCACCAACAATTGACTGATAAAACAGTGAATTTCAATTTCATTCCATGCCATAATGGCAAAAAAACAATAATTCATATGAGTAAGCAATCTTTGTTGCAATAGACACTGTTCACTAATTGGAAATTCACTTTAACCTATTCCATTTCATTATAGTAATGATTATACTGAAATCATTTTGTTTATCTGAAAGAAATTGTAGGACAGATTTGGTTAGCTGAATCTCTTCTTGATTAAATGACTGCCTGAATGTCTGATAATGCATGGCCTTGAACTATTGGAGATATTGTTGTTATGTTGTTGTGGTCTTCAGTCCGCAGACTGGTTTGATGCAGCTCTCCATGCTACCCTGTCCTGTGCAAGTCTCTTCATCTGAGACTACGTTCGGCAACCTACATCTTTTGAATCTGCTTACTGTATTCATTCCTTGGTCTTCCTCTATGATTCTTACCCCACACGCTTCCTTCTAATGCTAAGTTGACAATTCCTTGATGTGTCAGAATGTGTCCAACCAGTCTAGCCCTTCTCTTAGTCAGGATATGCCAAAACCTCCTTTTCTCCCCGATTCGGTTAAGCACCTCCTCATTAGTTAGGCCTTGTCCTTCTGCCTGTATGATCCTTTGCTGCCTTCACCACCCTATCTCTCAGAGCTACCCATTCTTCTTCTAATGTATTACTTTCCCCTGTTTCATCCAATCCTTGCCTAATGCTCCCTCTGAAACTCTCAACCACCTCTGGTTCCTTCAATTTGTCCAGGTTCCATCTCCTAACCTTTCTACCTTTCTGCAGTCTCTTAAGTTTTAATCTGCAGTTCATAACCAATAAGTTATGGTCAGAGTCTATATCTGCCCCTGGATATGTCTTACAGTTTAGAACTGGTTTCTAAATCCATTCCTTACCATTACAAAAAGTCAATCTGGTACCTTCCAGTGTCTCCTGGTCTCTTCCACGTATACAGCCTTCTTTCATGATGTTTGAACCAAGTGTTGGTGATCATTAAATTGTGCTCTGCACAAAATTCTACCAAGCGATCTTCTCTTTCATTCCTTTTTCCCAGTACATATTTACCTACTACATTTCCTTCTCTTTCCTTTCCTACTACAGAGTTCCAGTCCACCATCATAATCAAGTTTTCATCTCCCTTAACTTTCTCAATGATTTCTTTTATCTCCTCCTAAATTTTTCGATATCCTCATCATCAGCCGTGCTAGTTGGCATATAAACTTGCACTACTGTGGTCAGTGTTGGCTTCGTGTCTATCTTTACTACGATAATGTGTTCACTATGCTGTTCATAGCAACTTACCCTATTTTCTTATTCATTATCAGACCTACTCCTGCTTTACCACCAACAGATTTTGTATTAATAACCCTTTTCTCACCTGACCAAATATCCTGTTCATCCTGCCACCGAACTTCATTAATCCCTACAATATCTAACTTTAACCTATCCAATTCTGTTTTCAAATTTTCTAGCTTACATGTTACAGATGGTGGAAGTATGTCTCTCCCACAAGAAGAAAATTATAAGGATTTCTTCCAAAATCTACTTTTACTGTCTCAAAAAACAATAATATAGGCTAGTGTAATAACAATAATATTGGTATTTCACAATAAATTTTCTAGGCGGTTTCATAGTGAAACCACTGGGCTGTTACAACAGTTTTCAGTGGGGACTGATTTGTTAGAAGGGACAATTGAACCATTGTCCTGTGAAAACTAAGTTGCTTCATTTGACAGTACTGTATCTGTTGCACCTATCAAGTATGCTCTTTTAGCTCTGTATTGTCATCACACACATCACATCGTCATCATTGTTGCCATTACTAACGTAAAGAGACACTTTCAGCACACACTTTCAGTGACAACCTCTTCAAATTCAACTACATGCTCAGGTGAAAGAAGTCGAAGTTGTCCATCAATTTCGTCTCATTCACTTCCAATATCTGAAGTAGCTGACTCAGTATCACTTTGAATTTCAGCAAGTATACATTAGCTTATTTGTGCTATGGTCACAAGATCTGAACTGCTGCTTTACGTTTGATGGTAGTCTATTATCCATGCCGGCACACTGTAAAGAAAAAAATAAAATGCAACATTTAGATTTAGCATTATTGAAGGTCGTTATTTCATTCTGTAACCACCTAAATTTTCGTAAAAAAAACTAAACTTCACATTACAGTTATCAGTGAAAACATCTTCCAAATATCATAAAATGGTTTATAAGAATAATGCAATACCTCAAATTCCATTTACCTGCTCTATAGAAGTCACAAACTAATTTTATTTTGAAGTCTGTGTCGAAAGCAATTGTACTCGTCACAGCACTGCACAAAAATGGCTTTTACCCAACAGCAATCACTTCACTACTGTAACAAGTATCTGGCACTGACACTAGATGTCACAAGTAATCAATTTGTGGTGATGGTTTCAAGAAGGAACCAGTGGGCTAAAAAAGCATGCAAAGAAAAAATGTGGCTTCAGGCTGAAACCACTGGGCCGGAAAGAGTTAATTCACAAGTTTGGGTCTGGCTGGGGAGCATGATCGGGTGGTCAAGAGGTTAAGGTGACTGGTTGCGAAAAGCGGAAGACCCAGGTTCGAGTCCTGGTCGGGCACAAACTTTCATATGTTACAAAATGATAGACCAACTCAAGAAGAGCAGCTGAACTCAGAAATTCTTGCAAATTGTGAATTAATGTCTGTATATTTAACTTTAATAGCTGCGGACCATCAGCAACTCTGTTCCTTTAGAACAGAAGTATTATGGTAAATCTGAAATAAGGTCAGAGGTCTAATCATGTTCATTATATTGAATGGATGAATATGAATTCTATCTTATGTTGTGATTCGAAACCCTAGTTACTATGATTTAGAGTTTTCAGCTAGCTCTACAAACAATAAGTCTGTGTTCCAAGGCAAGTCATATCTGTGGTATGCATTTTATACTCAGAATAAGTATTAAGTAATGGTTGGTTTTTGCTGTCTGTGGAACAGAAGTATCTTTACAATTCATGAAATAATTTTTTGGCTTAAAAACATTTATACTGTGGATGAAATGCTTAATGCCATTTTTTCACTTGCAATAATTCCAGTGATTTGAGATGCTATATATCTACTAAATCTTCAACACTTTGTTTCTGTTCCACAATAGTGCTTATTGCTTATGAACTGGCTTTTGACTTCTTAGGCCATCAACAGGTAAATTAATACTGAATAGGTAGTCCACACAATGGTGGTACTTCTTAGTTGTAAAAAGATGGTATTCCAAAGATATATGAATCTTTTTGACGATATATCGATATCAGGAAACAAGCATAATATAAACATAATTGAAGTCACAATAAATACATCTAATTGTCATTGAATTTGGATATGAATTTGGACACATTAAAATATTGTCCAGGTGTGTAATAGTAAAATCATAATGTAAATCCCAGAGAAACTTTTCAATAAAATAATGTTATACTTTTTGATTAAAGTAACAAAAACACTTTGAATTTGTGATAAACAGGCTATTGTATTCTTGAGTTCCGGGATAAAATGATGTTCTCAAGGGTACAAAAGTGGGAGGGAGGGGGGTAAATAATGGCAGAGTGGAGTTTATGGAAATTGGGTATGGAACAGTACTCATATAACTAAATTAACAGCACACAATGAGAAAAATATTATCAAATGATCATTGGGCCTACTTCAATAAGGGGTGAATAATGAAACTGTGTGTGCTCATTCAGGACAAGATTTTGATTCTTGGTTTGACATTTATTGATAGACATAATTTCTAATAATGTTTTTTGTCCTTAGGTCTTCTATGGAGAACATCGCATTTAGTGTCTTAAGAATGACATTCATTCAGAACATGCTCAGCAAAGGCAGAATCTTTCTTTTTAAATCCAACTCCTCTCATAGTCAGATAGTCTAACTGTTATAGCACAGCCTGATTGGCTTACATATAATTTGCCACACAGATTGCAGGTAATTTTATAAACTCCACTCTGTTATAAGGGTGGGATTTTGTCTTTAATGTTGCACAAAATGTGGGTGTAAATTGCTGGAGTATAGGTCTATGTGCTATATTTTAGTTTGCAAATAAGTATCTGTGATTTCTAATATAGCAATAAGGACAGTTTACAACTCACCGCAAAGACGTGGCTACAAGCTGCGACAGGCACATACAAAAGACACACACTTTCAGCTATCGGCCATGGCCTTCTTCAGAAAATAGAACATTCACGCAATCAACAGTCATACAACCATACAACCATCACCTCCAGCTGCCACACTTCAAATCATGCTCTGTGGCGTGTAAATTGGGGAGGACAGGGGAGAGGGGATAGGAAGGTTTCACCATGGTGGTGGGGATGGGTACAGCACGGCCTAGATGGGAATAATGAGATGCAGCTTAGGAATGGAGTGGGGAGGCAGGTCAGGGGAGAAAAATACAATAAGATAATAAAATGAAATAAATATTTAAAAAAAAGAATGAAAATAAAACATAAAAAATAAATATAAAATGTATGCACACTGCATGTAC
Source organism: Locusta migratoria (assembly GCA_026315105.1). Taxonomy (NCBI): domain Eukaryota; kingdom Metazoa; phylum Arthropoda; class Insecta; order Orthoptera; family Acrididae; genus Locusta; species Locusta migratoria. The sequence goes on along the minus strand of CM048750.1, from coordinate 75,230,769 downwards.
ACACTGATGGCTCCATTCACACTTCTGTCCATATTAAACCTACCAACCACCAACAGTACCTACACTTTGACAGTTGCCATCCCTTCCACATCAAAAAATTCCTCCCTGGCCACCTGTGGATGGTGTACCTGCATTGACAAGAACTCCATTTCTGAATATGCTGAGGGTCTCACAAAGGTCTTCACAGACAGAAACTACCCCACAGATCGTCCACAAACAGATTTCCTGTGCCATATCCTCACATATCCAAAACCACCTCCTAACACCAGTAACCATCCACAAAAGAGCGCTCCCCTTGTCACCCAGTACTACCTTCGACTCGCACAACTAAATTGCATCCTTCGCCAAGGTTTTGATTTTCTATCCTTGTTCCCAGAAATGAGACATCCTGCCCAAGATCCTTCCTACTCTTTCTAAACTGGTGTTCTATCACCCTCCCAAACTCTACAACATCCTAGTTCATCCTTATGCCACCCCGAAACCCAGGCCACTGCCACAGGGAAGACCCTGTTGCAAGACCTGTCAAATCCGTCCACCCAGCATATCCTATTCCAGTCCTGTCACAGGCTTATCCTACCGAATCAGAGGCCAGGCCACCTGTGAATGCAGCCATGTAATTTACCAACTGTGCTGCAATCACTGTGCAGCTTCCTATATTCACATGACCACTAACCAGCTGTCCATTAGGATGAATGGCCACTGCCAATCTGTGGCCAAAAACAAGGTGGATCACCCTGTGGCACAGCATGCAGCAGAGCACATGCTTGATTTCAATGGCTGCTTCACAACCCGGGCCACCTGGATCCTCCCATCCACCACCAGCTTTTCTGAACTGCACAGACGGGAGTTATTCTTACAATACATTCTCCGATCCCAAAATCATCAAGGCCTCAACCTACAATAATTTCCCTTTTGTTCCATACCTTATGGTTCCTACCTCTCTATCCCAAACCTCTCGTATTTTGAGAGGTGCATGAATGTGCGTGCTCGCATGTGTGTGCACGCGTGTGTGTGTGTGTGTGTGTGTGTGTGTGTGTGTGTGTGTGTGTGTGTGTGTGGTCATGTGTATGTGCATTGTGTGCGCATTTTATTTTTTATGTTTTATTTTCATTTTTTAAATATTTATTTTGTTTATTTTATTTTATAATCTTATTTTATTTTTCTCCCCTCACCGCCTCCCCACTCCATTCCTAAGCTGCATCTCGTTATTCCCATTTAGGCCGTGCTGTACCCATCCCCACCATCATGACATAACCTTCCTATCCCCTACCAGAACTAAGGTAAGTACTGGCTAGCCAATCTCTTTCTTGTCAAGAATATTTTAGCATCTCAGTGGAGAATTTTCACCAGTAATCAGACCCCTACATACACAATTCCTGGATCTCAACCATCCACCAAATATGAAATCTACTCTCACATCTTCAGACACAAATATTAGGAGAAAATGGCATAATTGTGTAACTCTCAAAGAACCTAGGTCCATTTGAGGAACTCATAGAAATCCTGATAGACGTGTGAAAATTGGATTCCTATAAACTGGACATTTATCTGAAGGCTGAAAATGTATACTCATCCTTCCGTACAGAGTAAATGTAAGTCAACTTAAAGGTATCCACTTATTTGAACATGTGTTAACTTACTCCTCATTGAACAAACATTTACTGATGACATTTATTTGTGAAATATCTAGGCCTTTCAAGATTAAGATTGGTTTGTGACAAGGTGACAGATTTTCATCACTGAACATCAACCTTGATAAAGTCATTACAGAATTGGAGCAAGAACTTTAAAATCTGTGCTACTATAAACCCACTCAACTAGGACAAGTGAAATGATAACTTAAGATGAGTTGCCTGGCATTGTAGGCAATCCAGTGATGCTAGCAGACAGCAGAATCACAGCTATCAAACAAACGGAGACACTCAAGGAATTTGCTGAAAACACTAGAATACAAATTTAATTAATTAAAAGAAAATTTTATTTCCACAGGATTCATGATGTGTGGCAAATGTTGGGATATCATGCATTCATTCCCCCCTTATTGGCACCAATTATAGGTCTTAGATGGTGTACAGATTTAAATACACTAAAATAACCAGAGCATAGTTTGATAAAGCAAACATGTTGCCTGATATTTACAGCCAATTTCCAGTATCCTTAACATTTAATCTAGCTATTTTTATAGTGTTATGTCTTAAGGTCAAGTTGGTGTACAATGCTGGATGGTGTATGTTTAATAATACTTCATTTATCTTTTTTTCTAATTTGAAAATGATTGTGATGCCAGTTGTTTTAGCCACTTTAAATGTATGCATGGAAATATTCTTCAAAGTACTGTACAGAAAATATAGGACTATGCCAAAACAAAACAAAGCAAAATGCACCAGAAATATAGGAATATGCACTTTAAAAAGAACAAACTTGTACCTAAATCCACACACTGTGAAAATAAGAATCTAACAATTTATCAGGCATTTGTAACTTAATAATAATACCAATCCATTTGTGAATTGATTTTATTTGTATTTGTTACAGTAAATTACTGAAGTGTTTTTTAGAAATCTTTCAGCAGAGCCTTCCTTACATCTGTAAAAATAGTTTCCTTGTTTGACAAAGTTCCCTGTTACTCAAGTTATGATATGAAGGGTAATTAAAATGATCCTTGTAAAGTATGCCAGGAATCATAAAGTGTAGGCCTAATTTAATGTTTTTCTTTAAGCCAAAATTTTAAGAGCAATTGAGCATGTCCCAGTTTTTGGTACATCAAAATAGATTAAAATAGTAATAATAACTGACAGTTCAGAGAAAATAGATTACTGCAGGTATTGCATTGACCTATGGCTAACACCTAATGTTACGTGTTGTTCTAGGAACATATGCCTTTACTTAATCTAGCATTGTATGAAAGAAATTCAAATTTGTATTGTCAGCAGTTCACTTGGTGATTGATTGTGCAGTGTTTGTCAGAGCAGTCCCTTTTAAGGAGAAGTAGAATCAATAATTATGATGCTCTCAACAGCAAGACTAATGTGTTGGCTTGTAGTGTTAAAAGATAAACTACACTTTTCTCCTGCATCAACTTGAGATTATAAAAGCATTAAATTGCATAAGAGTGGCCTAGTGAAGCAGTTGGTTCTGTGAGGATCTGTATTTGTTGTGGGTTCAACCAGCAGTATGCAATTGCACAGTGGATGCTCAGATAAGACAACTAATTATCATGGAGTAATGAATATATATTATAGTTAGAGGTCTGCGTGGATGCGGATATATCCACGGGTATCCCAAGTATTTCTTACTTTGCAGTTAAAATTGTGAGTGACACGGATATCTGGTTGTTATATGCAAATAAAGAGCAAGGTGTCCGCCCAGTACGTCTGTCGAAATGTTAGCTGAGAACTTCAAACCTGTGGCCATTCTTGGAATCCTTGCAGGGCCCAGATAGAGCGGAAGTCTGTTTTCCTCATTCCCTGGCCACAGCGAACGTAGCTGTACCCGAGGGAACTGCGCCTAATCCATTTCCGTGACCGTGACTTATCTGTGGTCTGTCAAGTGCTTTCTGGGTGGCAAACCGGCTCACTGCCCACCAGATGTGCCATGCCAAATTCCGCTGCCTTCAGTTATTGCTTTGTAATGACCAAGTGACAACATATATCATAGTGAATACAGTGACAGTTTTTTCTTAAAATGAACATGACGTCAATGGACACTATATCGTGTAAAGTGAAAAAGAGGTGATTTTACATTAGTGAAGGAAAAATAATTGAAATCGTTAATTTGGAAAAAATTTAGATATGATGGCAAGGAAAAGATCAACAATATAGTGGCCATTTTTGGCATGTAAAAAAAGTATATTCTTACACTGGACGCAAAAGTGGAACTTCAAATTTGCTGAAACTTTTGTGTGAGACAGGGCAAAGTAGCATAATTACTTATTTAAATACCAAGACGATACAAAAGTTCCTGAAATTTCACCAAGTTTGATGACAACCGTGACCGAAAAAAACTTATGAATTTTGTCAGTGAAGACATTTTTACTGTTGGAAGTTGCATGTGGATCTGTATTTCTTGTGATCATACAGTTTCTTATTGATGTGGTGGCATTTCTCCTAAACTTTGTATCTTACAGTCATTTAATTATGTCGATAACCATCACGAAAGTGCAAGCTATGTGTTGGCAAAGTTTCATTGCAACCAAATGAATAGTACAGCCACATGTAAAATGCGAACAAACATATAAACAAACATTTATGTTTATGTATTAAATAAATGGTGATGGAAGTCATAATGATTGACAATAGCATTTTATAGCAACTTTCATAATCAGATTCGGTGTACAGTGAAGGTAACATACTTAGGAAGGTATGCAATGTTAGATCCTATAGGCGGGCCATAGCTGCAGCCGACATTGTCTATTTCTCCTGACAGTTACCAACTAGCCGCAGTGGATTAGCTAAGTGTACTGAAGCTCTGTGTTGCAGTGCCCACGGCCACCCCCGTCGGGGGGTTCGAGTTCCCCCCTCGGGCATGGGTGTTTGTGTGTGTCCTTAGATTAGTTTACCTTTGTGTAAGTAGTTTGTATGCTAGGGACTAATAACCAAGCAGTTGAGTCCCATAGATTGACAGACATTTGAACTTTTTCTTTTTGAGTTACCAACTAGAAATAGATGGCATTTTAACATGACATACTTTGCGACATGTGTGGAAAATAAAGTGTCCCTTCTCCTTGATGCTGATCTGTTGTAAACACTGAAATTTAAGAAGATGCCTGTATTAAACAGCTGACCTAATGCTCCGACCACACAGACTCCGAAGTGCTAGCATGTGTGTCCGGACTGCTGATGTTTTCCTGTTTGGAATAGCCTGGTTTGGAGTAGGTATAGAACAGTTACCGTGATTCGAGAAGTCAAAAGAAGTTGTCACAGAAATGACACTTTAACAATACTTATATCATTACATACCATGGTTCTAAATACTGCTTTCTATTAATATTACCCATTCAAAACTTTAATATCTGTGGATGTTGATAAAAAAAAAAACTTGTGGATGCAGATAAAGTGCTTCAGGTGTGATTGCAGATGTGGTGCGGATGCGGTTAACACTTTTCTTATCCGTGCAGACCTCAAATTATAATCTTTGACCATTGTAATTACTCAATGTACTATAGCTTTTGTCTTAATTCTTTTATTATCCATTTTATAATGATTGATTCTCACTTTACTCATAATCTGGTTTCATCACATAACAATATCGACCTGTTACACCTTGCAGGGAAGTTTCTATTTTTATTTGGTGTGTGAATATTATATTTTATTTGAAAGAGGGGCATACATGGTAATTATTAAGAGAAATTGTCCTTTTTTGACAAACCATGCTCTACTTACATACATAATTGATAATTGCTTTTCGATTGGACATTTTGTCCTGATAGTGGTGGGTTCATATTGCTGTAATTTGCCTAAAGGTGATTTATAGGCTATTAAGAAGACAAAAGGTGTAAATGCAAGCTCTGTTGTTACCTTTCGAAGCTCTTGTGGTTTTATGCACATAAATCCAGATAAAGCACTAATATCACGCAATTACTTTATTTGCTTTTTCATTTCTATGCTCTGCATGTGCTATGTTGTGAGATTTTCATTTCCACTTCATTGTTCATTGTTGCAGTGTTCACATCACAGCTTCCCATCATACAACCAACAGTTGTGCTTCCATTTGTTATTGTGCATTCATATGTGACGGTGCACATAACATAATTAGTTGCCTTATATTTGTGTGAAATAATGCATCATATTTATGGAGTTGTGAAAATGTGTGGTGATCAGAGGGTAAAAAGAACAGGGCACTAGCAGTTCTGTATCACACCCAGTAAAAGGAACTTCTAAATGTCTTGGTATTAGTGAAAGTATAGTGAAGTGAATAATATAGTGAGGACAGTTTACAACTCACCGCAAAGACGTGGCGACGAGTTGCGACAGGCACATACAAAAGACACACACATACAACACATTCAGCTATCGGCCATGGCCTTCTTCAGAAAATAGAGCACTCACGCAATCACACAGGCACACAACACAGTCATACAACCATCACCTCCGACTGCCACACTTCGAATCACGCTCTGCAGCGAATCGGGGACGGGATGGGAGGGGAGGGGGAGGGGGAGGGGATAGAAAGGTTACGTCACGGTGGTGGGGATGGGTTAGATGGGAATAACGAGATGCAGCTTAGGAATGGAGTGGGGAGGCGGGTGAGCGGAGAAAATGAAATAAAATAAAGTAAAATAACATATGCAAGCACACTGCAAGTACACAAGACCGCATACACACACACACACACACACATATATATATATATATATATATATATATATATATATATATATATATATATATATATATATATATATATATACAAACACACGATCACCCATTCACACACCACTCAAAATAGGTGAGGTTTGGGATAGAGAGGTAGGAACTGTAAGGTATGGAAAAATATATATATAGGGAAGTTATCGTAGGTTGAGGCCTGGTTGCAATCTACCTAATCCCAATATTGAACCCTGCCTGTCCCAATTCATACCACCATCCAACAAAGATCCCCCTGCACTCCCACCTAACCACCCTCTGGTTACCCTCCAAGAGTTTCTCACCTCCAACTTGTCCTCACCATCCTTTCCCAAGTCCCTTCCCAAGAACTCAAACCTTTCAACAGAAGAAAGAAGAGCCATCCAAAACCTTAAAACTAATCCTGACATCATCATCCTCCCTGCTGATAAAGGTTCCACCACTGTAGTTATGGATCACAGTGACTACCTGGCAGAAGGGCTCCGCCAACTCTCTGACTCCTCCACCTACAAGTTGTGCCAGATTGACCCCATCCCCAAAGTCCAACAAGATCTCCAATCCCTACTAAAATCCTATGGCCCCTCCCAGAAACTCACCCCTGAATCCATCTCCCTCCTCACCCCAGCAACACCCCGCACACCCACCTTTTACATGCTCCCCAAAATTCACAAACCTAATAATCCTGGACGCCCTATTGTGGCTGGTTACTGTGCTCCTACCGAACGAATTTCAGCCCTAGTTGACCAACACCTCCAACCTATTGTTCAAAATCTACCTTCCCACATCAAGGATACCAACCACTTCCTTCACCGACTCTCCACCATTCCCACCCCTTTGCCTCCTGGATCTTTACTTGTCACAGTGGATGCCACCTCCCTATACACCAACATCCCACATGCCCATGGCCTTACGGCTCTGGAACACTACCTCTCCCAACGTCCCTCTGAACGCAAGCCTGATACCTCATTCCTCATAACCCTTACCAATTTCATCCTACTTAACAACTACTTTTCCTTTGAGGGGAAAGTTTACCATCAAATCCAAGGCACAGCCATGGGCACCCGCATGGCACCCTCCTATGCCAACCTGTTCATGGGCCGTCTGGAGGAATCCTTCCTAGCATCCCAAAACCTCAAGCCTCTGGCCTGGTTCCGGTTCATTGATGATATTTTCATGATCTGGACTCAGGGCCAGGACACCCTATCCTCCTTTCTTCAGAACCTCAATTCCTTCTCTCCCATCCACTTCACCTGGTCTTCCTCAACCAACCATGCCACATTTCTGGATGTCAACCTCCACCTCACTGATGGCTCCATTCACACTTCCGTCCATATTAAACCTACCAACCACCAACAGTACCTACATTTTGACAGTTGCCATCCCTTCCACGTCAAAAAATCCCTCCCTTACAGCCTAGCCACCCGTGGACGGCATATCTGCAGTGACAAGAATTCCCTTTCTGAATATGCTGAAGGTCTCACAAAGGCCTTCACAAACAGAAACTACCCCACAGACCTAGTCCGCAAACAAATCTCCCGTGCCATATCCTCACACACCCCAAATCCTCTTCCTAACACCAGTAACCATCCACAAAAGAGCGCTCCCCTTGTCACCCAGTACTACCCTGGTCTCGAACAACTAAATTCCATCCTTCGCCAAGGTTTTGATTTTCTATCCTCGTGTCCTGAAATGAGAGACATCCTGCCAAAGATCCTTCCCACCCCTCCTAAAGTGGTGTTCCGTCGCCCTCCCAACCTTCACAACATCCTAGTTCATCCTTATGCCACCCCGAAACCCAGCTCACTGCCACAGGGATCATATCCTTGTGGAAGACCCCGCTGCAAGACCTGTCCAATCCACCCACCCAGCACTTCCTATTCCAGTCCTGTCACAGGCTTATCCTACCCTATCAGAGGCCGGGCCACTTGTGAAAGCAGCCACGTAATTTACCAACTGTGCTGCAAGCACTGTACAGCTTCCTATATTGGCATGACCACCAACCAGCTGTCCATTAGGATGAATGGCCACCGCCAAACTGTGGCCAAAAACAAGGTGGACCACCCTGTGGCACAGCATGCAGTGGAGCACATGCTTGATTTCAATGGCTGCTTCACAACCCGGGCCATCTGGATCCTCCCATCCACCACCAGCTTTTCTGAACTGCACAGATGGGAGTTATCCCTACAATACATTCTCCGATCCCGAAATCAACCAGGCCTCAACCTACGATAACATCCCTATATATATATTTTTCCATACCTTACAGTTCCTACCTTTCTATCCCAAACCTCACCTATTTTGAGTGGTGTGTGAATGGGTGATCGTGTGTTTGTATATATATATGTGTGTGTGTGTGTGTGTGTGTGTGTGTGTGTGTGTGTGTGTGTGTGTGTGTGTGTATGCGGTCTTGTGTACTTGCAGTGTGCTTGCATTTTATATATATATATATATATATATATATATATATATATATATATATATATAGCCCTTCAGCATATTCTCTCTTCCCGTTGCCCACCTGGTCTTAACCTCCGCTAAATTCGAATTCCCACCCACCATCTTAACATCTTTGCCTTGGTTCTCTGGACAGAGCCTCTGCCTCAAGTGGCATCTCTGTCTGACTTCTAACTTCTTTGCTTTCTACAGTTCTACAGTATGTCTGCCTAAGTGTACTTGTGTCTGTGTAAATGTGTGGGTGTATGTGCATTTATTTACCTTCCATTTTTTCCCCCAAGGTAAGTCTTTCCTGTCCCGGGATTGGAATGGCTCCTTACCCCCTTCCTTAAAACCCTCATCATTTCCTTTTCCCTCTCCTTCCCTTCTGCCTGATGAAGCAGCTAGGCTGCGAAAGCTAGCATTTTTGTGTGTGTGTGTGTGTGTCTGTGTGTTTATTTGTTGCTATTACTGCCTGTGCCCTTTCGCCTGGTAAGTGACTTCTTCTATTTTTTACGTATATATATATATATATATATATATATATATATATATATATATATATATGAAAATAAAAATAGAAAAGAGATGACTTACCAAAAGGACCGGCTCGTCGAGAGAAACAAATAAAATCACACACAAACACACATACAAGCTTTCGCCACCACTGGCAGCTTCTTCAGGAAAAAGAGGAAAAAAGGGGAGGAAAAGGGAAGGATATGGGTTTTAAGGAAGTGGAAAAGGAGCCATTCCAATCCCAGGAGTGGAAGGACTTACCTTAGGGGAAAAAAAGGAAGGCAAACAAATACACACACACTCAGACATATCGAAATTGTGAAATGTCTGTCTAGGTGTGTTTGCGTTTAGATATGTCTGAGTGTGTGTGTATTTGTTTGCCTTCCTTTTTTCCCCTAAGGTAAGTCCTTCCACTCCTGGGATTGGAATGGCTCCTTTTCCACTTCCTTAAAACCCAAATCCTTCCCTTTTCCTCCCCTTTTTTCCTCTTTTTCCTGAAGAAGCTGCCAGTGGTGGCGAAAGCTTGTATGATTGTTTGTGTGTGATTTTATTTGTTTCTCTCGACGAGCCGGTCCTTTTGGTAAGTCATCTCTTTTCTATTTTTATTTTTATTTATCCCACTGGGAAATTTTCCCTCTATAATTTTCGTTATATATATATATATATATATATATATATATATATATATATATATATATATATATGTTATTTACCTTTATTTTATTTTATTTCATTTTCTCCGCTCACCCGCCTCCCCACTCCATTCCTAAGCTACATCTCGTTATTCCCATCTAACCCATCCCCACCACCGTGACGTAACCTTTCTATCCCCTCCCCCTCCCCCTCCCCTCCCATCCCGTCCCCGATTCGCTGCAGAGCGTGATTCGAAGTGTGGCAGTCGGAGGTGATGGTTGTATGACTGTGTTGTGTGCCTGTGTGATTGCGTGAGTGCTCTATTTTCTGAAGAAGGCCATGGCCGATAGCTGAATGTGTTGTATGTGTGTGTCTTTTGTATGTGCCTGTCGCAGCTCGTCGCCACGTCTTTGCGGTGAGTTGTAAACTGTCCTCACTATATTATTTATTCCAACCTGGACTTTCCATTATTATATAGTGAAGTGAATTTCAGGAGAATATAGAAAACTTCATGTCTTGTGTCACCAAAAAGTAATTCTGGCATGTGTAAGAAGTTCTAGTGTTACAAGACTGAATGGATCGATTTGAGATTATCAAAGCATTAAATTGCATAAGAAAGGCCTAGCGATGCAGTGGCTACTGTGAGGATCTGTCTTTGTTGCAGATTCGACCAGCAGTTTGCAATTGTACAGTGGATGCTCAGAGAAGACAGCTAATTATCATGGTGTAATGCATATGTACATGCATATGTTCTCAGCCTCTGCTAAATTCAAATTCCCACTCACCATCTTAACATCTTTGCCCAGTTCTCTGGACAGAGCCTCTGCCTCAACTGTTATCTCTGTCCAACCTCTTTGCTTTCTACAAATGTGTACCTTGTTGTGTTTGTGTGTGTGTATGTGTGTGTGAGTGTGTGTGTGTGTGTGCTTGTTTGCCTTTCCTTTTATCCCCTTAAGGTTGGTCCTTCCACTCCTGGGATTGGAATGACTCCTTTTCCACTTCCTTAAAACCGGTATCCTTTCCTTCCTCCCCTCCTTCCTTCCTCTTTTCCTGAAGAAGCTACCAGCCATGGTGAAAGCTTGTATGTGTGTTTGTGTGTGATTTTATTTGTGTCTGTCGACAGGCCTGTGCTTTGGGTAAGTCATCCGATTTCTATTTTTTATATAAATTTATCCCACGAGGAAAATTTCCTTCTATAATTTTTGTTTTATATATAAAGTCTTTGACCATTGTAATTAGCCTAATCAATGTAATATAGCTTTTGACTTCATTCTTGACTAAATACATGCTGATTGATGTTGTATGATTGAATAGTTTTTTACTAATTCATCGATTGTATGTATAACAAATAAGAAATAATATAGTAAGGACAGTTTACAACTCACCGCAAAGACGTGGTGACATGCTGCGACAGGCACATACAAAAGACACATACATACAACACTTTCAGCTATTGGCCATGGCCTTCTTCAGAAAATAGAACACTCACGCAATCAGACAGGCACACAACACAGTCATACAACCATCACAATCACTTCGAATTGTGGCAGCCAGAGGTGATGTTTGTATGATTGTGTTGTGTGCCTCTGTGAGTGTTCTGTTTTCTGAAGAAGGCCATGGTCGATAGCTGAAAGTGTTGTATGTGCGTGTCATTTGTATGTGCCTGTCGCAGCTCATCGCCACGTCTTTGCGGTGAGTTGTAAACTGTCCTTACTATATTATTAATTCCAACCTGGACTTTCCATTATTATATAACAAATAATAAAGATAGTTTTCCTACTAGAAACTTCTCTGTTCTGAACACTTATTTAACAGATTGGTATCACTCACCAATAAGTTATGAACAGAGACGACGTCTGATTGTCTTCAAAGCACAACTTTTGGAAGATGCTTAGAGGCACAGCATAGCTGGACCTCCTTTATTATTCTTTTATGTAAAAATTACACAGCTACATCAAGATTTTCTTAATTGTACACATAAGTCTGAAGTGCCTTTACCCAGTCTACGACTAAGCAATGGAAGTTACGGGAAATAAGGTATAGTTACTTACACCAGTGGGACTCTTTACACCTGTTGTAAGAAAACAAGAGTTCGTAGTGGGTGAGTTCACACAGGGAGTCCTAAGAAGAGAAATCCATGACTTCTATGTGGAAAAGCATATTTCAACAGTAGCATTTGTGTTGGGGAAAGTTGAAGACTGATGTGCAAAATTTGCCTGATGTGAGTCACACAACCCTTATATTTTAAAATTGGGTGTCAGATACATAAATTTCAATAAAAACCTGTGCCAATGGAAAATAAATGAGTAGCAGGAAACAGAGACAAGTTCTTGAGGAAAATAAGACAGTTGTGCAACACTGCATGGACTATTTATAACATTGATGAGGGTTTGTATGGTGTCAATTATTGCAGGAAGTTTTGTTGAAAGCTGGGTCATTCAAGAAGTCAGTCAAGGGTTTAGTTGGAGGGGGGGGGGGGAATCGAGTTGGGGTGCATGGAATATCCTTCAAGAGAAGGAAATGTGGGGTCCACCCCTCACAAACTGATAAAATTTGTTATTGCGGAAACTAGTTTGGAGTCTAGATAAAAATGAATAAAAAACAACACTAATTTTAACTTAGATTACAAAAAATCAACTTACAACAAATAAGTTTACATTAATTTTCTGAGTACAGAAGTGCACATGAATGTAAAAATTTGAACTTATGGGGGGAAAAAAGTCTGTATCAAGATTCATAGGATATTTCTGTCTTCTGTCCAATTCATCATGCTAATTCACCTCTGTTTCTTTTTAATGTATTTGTTGATGATATTTTCAATGTCTAAATCTCTTTCTTTGCGGATATTTACATGTGCCAATCCATTTACTGTCAACTACTCCATTGTAAGTCTTTATTCATCTTAAAGGAGAAAGCTTCATTCCAGCATGCTTGTAGTGACAGTAATCTCCCAAGAACAGGTTTTAGCTAATTAGCTTCCATTGCCTCCAGTCTCGATGCCATATTTAACCATACAAGCATAAGTTTAGGTGGAATATGCCTGTTTTTGGGAGACTTTGCAACAGAAAAGAATAGTCTCCCTGAAATTGATGGGTTTCCAAAATTGACGGTGCCCCTAGATTTATAAAAGAAAAACAATCTTCAAATGTGGAAAGTTAATAGGCAGCCTGTATTGTTACATGATCACAACGGGCCTAAAGAGCCCCACTAGTGTTGGTAACTATAGCTTATTTACCAAAACTTCAATTGTTTAGTCGTAGACTGGGAAAACACACTTCATACTCATGTTTACAGCTATGCAATTTTTACATAAAAGGAGGACCAACTATGCTGTGCCTCTAACTGTCTTCCAAAAGTTAGGCCTTGAAGGCAATCAGACATTGTCTCCATTCATAAAGTATTATTGAGTGAGACCAATTTGTTAAATAAGTGCTCGAAACAGTGAAGTTTCTAGTAGGAAAACTCTTTTTTATTTGTCATAAATCCAATCAATGAATTAGTAACAAACTATTAAAAACGTACAACTGTTCTCGGCATGGATTCAATCAAGAATGAAGAAAGGAAAGCTATATTACACTGAGTAATTACAATGGTCAAAGACTATGTCTATTCATTACTCCATGATAATTAGTTGTCTTCTCTGAGTGCCCACTGTGCAATTGCTAACTGCTAATAGAATCTGCAACAAAGAAAGATACTCACAGTAGCAACAGCTTTGCTTGGCTTCTCTTTAATGCTTTGATAATCTCTTGTCTTTTCAGGAGAAAAATGTACTTTATCTTGTAACACTACAGATTCCCCCACTGACTTGAGATATCGAGTTTCATTAACAGTTATTACATAACACTATAGCAAATTGTGTGTACCTCCTTGTTCCATCAAATTTTCTCTAAAGAGCAGTATTCTCAATGTTACATTATTTAGGAATGAGATTTTCTTTAGAATAGCGACAAACTATCCTTGTCAGGTGAACCACAATTCTTCCCTTTTTTCCCCTTTTTTTTCTTTTTGAACTGTACCAAAGTGTAAGTAAAGTATTATCTTTCAGCTTTAATTAAAAAACTTTTGAGTATTAAGCTATCCATTTACTTTCAAACCCTTAGATGCCAGCAACTCACTGTTGGTGCTGCACACTCAGCTAACAGAAGACAGCAGTAGTTAGATTCTCACTATGGGTACCTAAAAAGAGATTGCGGCTATTCTTTCAAGCCTGCTACTCCCAATAAAAACCACCCAGTCTCCACATTTCTCATCTACTGAGGACAACTCCAATCTATGAGCCTCTCTCTCTCTCATACCCTAGTACCTCTCTGTTCCTTAGCCATACAGGATATTCACTTCCTACTACATCTTCTTTGAACGTGCGCTCGCATTTAATGTGTTTCTCCTTTTCCTCCCTTTTTTTCCTCCCATCCAAAATGAGTGTACATGAGAAACACCTCTAACTAATGGACCTACATATGTTGAAAGAAAAAATACCTTAATATAATGTCTTACAATTAAACATATAAATAAAATTCTTGCATCAGGATTTTGTTTCTGTTGAGTGTGAAATTGATGCCTCACATCTCGATTCTATTTTTGTCGAATATTAAATCTCTAGTGTCTACTATATGAATGTGAGATAAATATGTCCTCTTTAGGTTTTTGATAGAGATTCTGCTCAAATTTGAATTACTCAATATCTTAATTTTAAAAGTGGAAAATCTGATAGGAATATCAGTAATAGAGGGTAGGTAACAACTCAGTGTAAAGAGGCTCACTGAGCTGCTGGCAGACACAAAAATAGATACGCACCATCACACAACTTAAATTTTTGGCCATAGGCCTTCATCAGAAAAAGAAACACATACATTCACGCAATCATTCAGACAACTATACACACACAACTATCATGTCCAGCCACTCCAGCGACACAAGCTAGACTGGAAGTTATGGGGAATAAGATATAGTTACTGACACCAGTGGGGCTCTGTATACCCAATGCCATTGTAATCGTGTGACAATACATGTGGCGACCATGACAGAATGAACTTGGAAATTGGAGAGTGAGAAGCAACTGGAATGTCTTGACATAAATCAAAGACTGTGATCTATTATTTGATCACATTAAAATAGAGTTCTTTGTGCAAAAATAGCACTAGAAGAAAAGAAGGAAGAGTGGGAGTGGTTGCTGTCTGGGTTTTTGCCGCCACTGTGGTTCCAGTTAAACTCCATGGTGAGCATATAAATTTCTTTTAATTGTTATTGAGTGATTTAGTGTATGCTGAAATTAGGTTTGATTCAGCCCCACTACTAGATCTCAGCAGAGGAAGGAAGGAAGGATTTAACATTCCATCGACAGTGTGTGGTGATTCTGCCCTTACCTTTTGAAATCTCGTTGCACTCGGTATTGCAGACTGGCCTGAAATTGCGGATATATATATTTGGTACATCAATGTTGGCGATACCTTGTTTATTTTGTAGGTATTTTATTATGTTTGCGTTAATGAACATTATTGACTTTTATCTTTTGGCCAGCTTGAGTAGCACAGTGGGTACGAGCAGAATGTACACAATGTCCTAATACAGTGACTATTTGTTCATATCATAGTCAATAACCTACATATGGCACTCATAAAAAACAGTCAGGTAATAGTTATTGTTATCCTCCACTGTCAATTAGTTCACTTTAAATAGTGGCAAATATTTAACACAATCCAAAATGATCATAACTACCGAATACACTTTAAATTTTCAGTTAATGTTTTACAAGAGCAAAACATTTCCAAAGATAGAGCACAGTTGTTACTCCAAAATTCTTTCACCAAAGAAAACGAAGTGAACACTCCAGTATTCAATCCAAGAACAGCTGCCAGCATGCGAAACTTAGGAGTAGATGTTCCTGGAGTAGTAAGACAACTTAAGTCATTAAACAAAAATAAATCTTCCGGGCCAGATTGTATACCAACTAGATTCCTCTCAGAGTATGCTGATGCAATAGCTCCACACTTAGCTATAATTTACAACCGGCCACTCAGCGAAAGATCTGTACCCAAAGACTGGAAAGTTGCCCAAGTTACTCCAATATTCAAGAAAGGCAATAGGAGTGACCCCCAAAATTACAGGCCTGTCTCATTGATGTCGATTTGCAGTAGGATTTTGCAACATATATTTTGTTCGAATATTATGAACTACCTCAAAGAGAACGACCTATTAACCAGTAGTCAACACGGATTCAGAAAGTATCACTCTTGCGAAACACAGCTTGCCCTTTATTCACATGAAGTGTTAAGTGCCATCGACAAGGGATCTCAAATTGATTCCATATTTCTGGATTTCAAGAAGGCTTTTGACACTGTACCCCACAAGTGGCTTCTTATGAAATTGCTTGCTTATGGAATATCTCCCCAATTGTGCCATTCGATTCATGATTTCCTATCAGAAAGAACACAGTTCATTGTAATTAACGGTAAGTCATCTAGTAAAACAGAAGTGATATCTGGTGTTCCACAGGGAAGCGTTATAGGTCCCCTACTCTTCCTCGTGTTTATAAACGATTTAGAAGACAATCTGAATAGCTCCCTTAGACTGTTTGCGGATGATGCTGTCGTTTATCAGTTAGTGAAGTCAATTGAGGATCAAAAGCAACTGCAAAGCGATTTAGACAAAATTTCTGCATGGTGCGAAAATTGACAATTGAAACTAAATAAAGAAAAGTGTGAAGTAATACACATGACCACTAAAAGAAATCTGCTGAACTTCAATTATGCGATAAATCAGTCAAACCTTAAGGTCGTAAATTCTACCAAATACCTAGGAGTTACAATTACGAACAACTTTGACTGGAGAGAACACATAACAATATTGTGGGGAAGGCGAACCAAAGGTTACGTTTCATCGGCAGAATGCTTCGAAGATGCACCAGCTTCACCAACGAGACTGCCTACATCACACTTGTGCGCCCTCTTCTGGAGTACTGTTGCCCCTTGTGGGACCCTCACCAGGTGGGACTGACAGAAGACATTGAGAAGGTTCAGAGAAGGGCAGCTCGTTTTGTTTAATCATATTACGGGGGGAAAAGCGTCATGGAAATGTTGCACGAATTGGGGTGGAAATCTTTAAAAGAAAGACGTTATTCATTGCGGCGTGATCTGTTTGCGAAGTTTCAATCACCGACTTTTAGTTCTGAATGTGAAAATATTTTGCTAGCACCCACCTACTTAGGGAGACATGACCATCCCAATAAAGTAAGAGAAAACAGATCGAAAACGGAACGATTTAGGTGTTCTTTCTTCCCGCGCACTATTAGAGAATGGAACAGTAAAGAAAAGTTATGAAAGTGGTTAATGAACCCTCTGCCAGGCACTTGAATGTGATTTGCAGAGTATCTATGTAGATGTAGATGTAGCTAGCCGCTGAATGACTAAAATAAGGCCAGAAACTACTATTTATAGACCTGGGTAAGCATAATTACAGTTTTGGTATTAACTCAATGGTTTATAATTTGGCTAGGTACATATTTGTCTTTCAAAGTGTACTATCTATTGGTAAAAATATCTGATTTATGAAAATTAATTCTGTTTAAGAAATTAATAAAGTACCTGGAAATAATTGTTGTTCCACATTGGGGTTCCCCGGACCTTTGTTACCAGCGGCCATATTAAGTAAAACTTTTAATTAAAAAATAATTCAACTTTTTAATTGGTGCATCAATCAGCATGGTGCATATCAGAAGAAAGAGAAAAATTGGGACAATAAAAGTCAAAAGTTCGGAATCTAACAGTAGTTTGGGCATAATTTACGGTGAAGTTGGCATGGGTCTTAAACTTTTATTAATTTATATAATATTTGTAATTAGTTTCAGTTAATTCCAGATACCTTACTAAATAGAGGAGGCAACCAGCTTTTGAATGATGTATGCTACAATCCTTAGATAAGTTGCTTTCCGCCCCAAAATTCACATGGTTGAGCTATGAACATATTTCCAGTTATCTGTATTTCATAATTAAAGATGTTTATGGCTTAACTGATCACTACATAGTGTTTCTAGCAGTATAAATAATGTGCTGAATAATGAATCAAAGATGGGATGAGCTTATTTAAGTATCTGTAATTTTTGGGTAACCAGTAAATGTGTTATATCATACAGGGTCTATATTTAAAGATTGAAAAAAT
Organism: Locusta migratoria; assembly: GCA_026315105.1. Classification (NCBI taxonomy): domain Eukaryota; kingdom Metazoa; phylum Arthropoda; class Insecta; order Orthoptera; family Acrididae; genus Locusta; species Locusta migratoria. Next base: position 75,212,686 of record CM048750.1, on the reverse strand, counting down.
GTAGTTTCACTTATGTAGTATAAAATACAGAGAGTGAGATGGGAGATGTCAATCTGGCTTTGTCACAACTGTGGTCATTAGACACAGAGCTTATGCTCAGAGTGTTCGGGTAAGGATGTGGAAGGAAATCAGCCGTGCCCTTTCATAGAAACCATCCCAGAATTTGCCTGGAGTGATTTAGGAAAATCATAGAAAACCTAAATCTGGATGGCCGGAGGGGGATTTGAACCACCATCCTTCCGAATGCAAGTACAGTGTGTTACCGCTCGGTATCTCAGCAAAGAACTATGGTATAGGTTCAATTAGCTGTGATATTAATAGGATTACGTGATGACATTAAAAACCAATTTCCTGCAGAAGTTTGCCTCCTTTTCCATAATCTTGTAGAAATGACAACATTCTAGGCCATAAGCATTTTCTAGATCTATAAAACATAGCTGCAATTTCCTGTTCCACTCATAGTACTTCATTATCTGCTGTAAGCTAAGAATTTGATTATTGCATCCTAAACCACACTGATTTTCATCCAACTTGTTTTCAACTGATACTTGCACTTTCCTTTCAACAATACCTGCCAATATTTTGCTCACAACGCCAAATAAAGAGATACCTCTGTAGTTGTTACAATCTTTCCTTTCTCCATGCTTGAAAATAAGTGTAATTTTTGCTTTCGTCCAGTCATACGAAACCTCTTCCAACTCCCACAACATGTCAGTCATCCTGTGTAACCTTTTGAGACCTAATATTCCACTGTATTTGATGAGTTTGACTTGATTTCATCCACCCCAGTCACTTTATTGCACTTAAATCTATTGACCATTCTCTTCACTTCTTCAAAGGACAACCAGTTTCCACCATCATCTCTATCCCATTGTATCTCAAAGTCAACACATCACTGAACATTTCTCCTCCATTGAGCAACTCTTCAAAATATTCTCTCCATCTGCCCAAGGAATCCACAGGATTCACTAGCAGCTTTCCTGACCTCTCCAAAACACTTAGTAATTCCTTCTTCCTTCTCTTTCGAAGACTGCTAATTATGCTCTAGAACGGTTTTCCTGTAGTTTGACCCAAAGTTTCTAACTTATTTCCAAAGTCTTTTCTGCAATTATTTGTTTGGCTTTTTTCTTTATTCATTGTAACTATCTCTGTCTGGCTAAGTTCTAGTATGGTGACATTTTTGAAATGCCTTCTTTCTCCTTTTACAGGCTGCCTTGACTGTCATTCCACCTAGCTGTCTGTTTTTTTCCTTCCTTTACACACTAATTTTCCAAGTCATTGTCTAGCCACTTCTAATAGTGTGTCCCTGTACCTTGTCCATTCCTCTTCCGGTGACTGCAAATGATTACATTCAGCTAACTGGTACCTTTCTGGCTCATTGATATCATTGTCATATACTTGTACCTGATTTCCTCATCCTGAAGCTTCTCCACACTTATCTTTTGACGTATGGATCTGACTTTCTGCACTTTTGGCCTCAAAAAACCAATTTCACTGCAGATTAAAGAATGATCAGTATCATCAAAAAACCCTCTGAAAACACGTGTGCTCTTGACTATTGTCAGTGTCACCTGGCAGGCGGCCCAGTTTTCAGCCTTTCGGCGCATCTCCCCTTCATTACGCCAATGACAGCCAATAATGTTCAGTCTGTAGACATGTGGCTGGCTGCAAGTTACGCAATATTTCTCCCTTAGGCGCAACCGTTGGTGCTCGGCCATAGCTCCTCCCTTCCACACTTCCCCTACCGCTCCGCCTCTATCTACATCTACATCTACATACATACTCCGCAATTCACCGCAAGGTGCGTGGCGGAGGGCACACCGTACCACGACTAGGCATTTCCTTTCCTATTCCACTCCCAAATTGAACGAGGAAAAAAAGAATGCCTATATGCCTCCGTACGAGCCCTAATTTCTCTTATCTTGTCTTTGTGATCTTTACGCGAAATGTAAGTAGGCGGCAGCAAGATCGTACTACACTCAGCTTCAAATTCCGGCCCTCTAAATTTACTTAACAGAAATTCACGAAAAGAACGTCGTCTTTCTTCCAGCGATCCCCAATTGAGTTGCCGGAGCATTTCCGAGACACTCGCGCATTGGTCGAACCTACCGGTAACAAATCTAGCTGCTCGCCTCTGAACCGCCTCTATGTCTTCCTTCAAACCGATCTGCTGCGGGTCCCAAATACTTGAGCAATACTCAAGACGTGGTCGTACAAGCGTTTTATACGCGGTCTCCTTTACAGGTGAAGTACATCTTCCCAAAATTCTCCCAATAAACCGAAGTCGGCTGTCTGCCTTACTCACAACTGTCCTTACATGCTCTTTCCATTTCATATCGCTCTGCAATGTTACGCCTAGATATTTGAACGACGCGACCGCATCAAGAAGCTCACTACTGATGCTGTATTCGAACATTATAGGATTGTTTTTTCTACTCATGCGCATCACCTTACATTTTTCTACATTGAGAGCTAGCTGCCATTCTTCGCACCAACTAGAAATTTTGTCTAAGTCATCTTGTATGCTATTACAGTCAGTTACAGACGACACCCTCCCATACACCACAGCATCATCAGCAAACAGCCGCAAATTACAACTTACTCTGTCCATCAGATCATTTATATAGATAGAAAATAATAGCGGTCCTATCACACTCCCCTGGGGCACGCCTGACGATACACTCGTCTCTGATGAGCACTCGCCGTCGAGAACAACGTACTGCGTTCTATTACTTAGGAAGTCTTCCAGCCAGTCACAAATCTGTGAACCTATTCCATAAGCTCGTATCTTCGTTAGCAGTCTGCAGTGTGGCACCGTGTCGAACGCCTTTTTGAAGTCGAGAAAAACACAATCTGCCTGTTGCCCTTCGTCCATGGCTCGCAAGACGTCATGTGAGAAAAGGGCAAGCTGAGTTTCGCATGAACGATGTTTCCTAAACCCGTGCTGATTCATGGAAAGAAGCTTTTCCGTTTCAAGGAAATTTACTATATTCGAACTGAGAATATGCTCCAAAATTCTACATGAAACCGATGTCAACGATATTGGCCTGTAATTGTATGGGTCAGTTCTCTTTCCTTTCTTATACACTGGAGTCACCTGCGCTTTTTTCCAATCACTAGGAACTTTGTGCTGAATTAAAGATTCGCTATAAATGCAAGCTAAGTAGGGGGCCAATGCCGCAGAATAGTCTTTGTAAAACCGAACTGGTATTCCATCCGGACCAGCAGACTTTTTCGTATTTAGCTCTCTCAGCTGCTTCTCTACACCGGAAATACCTATTGCTATGTCCCCCATTTCGGAATTAGTACGTTGATCAAATGATGGTATATTTGTGCGGTCCTCCTGCGTGAAAGATTTCTTAAAGGTTAAATTTAGAACTTCAGCTTTCCGTTTGCTTTCTTCTATTACTGCCGCGGAATGATCAACTAGTGACTGGACAGTGGGCTTTGACCCGCTTATCGATTTTACATAGGACCAGAATTTTTTCGGGTTCTCAGAACGATCTTTTGCTAAGGTATGGCTGTGATAATTATTGTATGCTTCACGCATCGATCTTTTTATAGACGCACGAATCTCTACTAACTTTTGCCTGTCATCATTTGCGTGTTCTTTTTTGAATCGAGAGTGCAACAGCCTTTGCTTTCTCAGCAGCTTTCTAACATTATTATTATACCACGGTGGATCTTTTCCATCCTTAATCGTCTTTACTGGCACATATTTCTCTAACCCTTCATTAACAATGCATTTAAATTTAGTCCACAATTCCTCTACATCCATAGTCCCAGAATTAAACGATGCCCATTCATTTTCTAAGTGCGATCGTAACATTAGCTTGTCGGCTTTTCCCAACAAAAACACGCTCCTAGCCTTCTTGACTGGTTTATGAACTTTGGTCACCATCGACGCTATGCCGATATCATGATCACTAATTCCTATCTCTACACAGACATCGTTAATGAGGTCAGGCCTGTTTGAGGCTATAAGGTCTAGAATATTTCCATTGCGCGTGGGTTGCCGGTTTAACTGCTCAAGACAGTTTTCGGAGAATGTGTCCAAAAGTAGCTCGCAAGACTGCTTGTCTGTACCGCCTGAAATGTAACTAGCGAGGTCCCAATCTATACTCTTAAGGTTGAAGTCACCTCCGACTAATATTGCATGGCCCGGATACCTATGCACTACCTGGTGTAGACTTTCCTTGAATGATTCTAAAACTGCTACAGCAGCACTGGGGGGCCGGTACAAACATCCAACTATTAACTTTACTTCTTTTAGACCTGTTATGCGTGCCCAGATAACTTCACAGTTACTTTCAACCTCGATCTCAGTAGAAACAATATCTTTGTCCACGGCGATGAACACTCCTCCTCCAGTTGTATCAGATCTATCTTTCCGATATACATTCCACGCTTCGCTAAATATTTCTGAACTTGCCACATCATCATTTAGCCAGCTTTCGGTGCCTAAAACTATCTGAGCGCAATAACTTCCGTGCAGCGCTGCAAATTCGGGAACTTTGTTTCTAATACTCTGTAAGTTCGCGGCTAATATTTTTATGTTCGAATTTTTGTTCCGAACGTGGCCTGAATTCGCTGTTTGAATGCTGACAGGCGAGTGCTCATCAGAGTTAGCGCCTAGCCTAAAAAACCCCCATGTGCACTCCACAAGTACTCTGCTACCCGAGTAGCCGCTTCCTTAGTGTAGTGCACCCCTGATCTATCTAGGGGCACCCTACAATTCCCCACCCGATAACGCAGATCCATAAATCTGCAGCCATGACTGTCACAGAGTCGGCGAAGCCTCTGGTTCAGACCCTCCACTCGGCTCCAAACCAAAGGACCCCGATCAACCCTGGGAACAATGCTGCAAATCGACAGCTCTGCCTGCACCCCGCGTGCGAAGGCAGCAGCCTTCACCAATTCCGCCAGCCGCTCGTAGGACCTGAGGATGTCCTCAGAACCCAAGCGACAAGCGTCATTGGTGCCGACGTGAGCTACGACTTGCAGTCGACTGCACCCCGCACCCTCGATAGCCGCCGGCAAGGCCGCCTCCACATCTCGGATGAGGCCCCCCGGCAAACACACCGAGTGCACGTTGGAATTCCTTCCAGATCTGGACGCTATCTGCCTAAGGGGCTTCATCACGCGCCTGACATTGGAGCTCCCAATAACTAATAATCCCCTCCCCCCGTGCACCTGCTCGGACCCTGCTGAAGGAGTGGCCACACTTTCACTCACAGGACGAACGGGCGCGGACGGACGTCCAGCCTCTACATTGGCCTTCCGCCTCGAGCGACGCGAACGCCGTACAACCCGCCACTCCCCTTGCGAAGAAGGCGGCTCGACGACGTCCGGTACACCTGAAGGTGCCTCGGTAGCAGGGACAGAGCGAAGCGTGAGACACCTGAGGTGTCCCACTCGACGCACCAGACTCCCTACCATCGCTGCACCCCGAGACAGCAGCCTGAAGACGGCTGACCGTAGCCAACAGCACGCTCAGCTGTTCGCGAACCGCGGCCAACTCCTCCTGCGTCCGCACACAGCAGGCACACATCCTATCCATCCTATCGATACAATTAACAGCAATTAACAACTTTAAAGAAGCCTAGTACTATAATGAAGGCAGCTGGCTGCTGACTTAACTGTGGTCAGTGGTAACTACACTGTCGAATCAACAAAACCGGGTTCCTGCAGCTTAGCGCTGTTAACGCCGCGACACTGGTGTCAGCTGGCACTGGACTGACTGATAACGAACTTTAGTAACGGTCTCTGACTTGTTTTGAAATACACCGGTCAAAGACAAAGACTAAACACAATACGATAGAATAAACTATTAAAACAGTAGTACAAACGAAATCTGCAAGTACGCAGGAGTAAACCTCTTAAAACAGTACTACCGAAAATGAACTAGACTGGCAAATTAAATTTGACACAAATTAAATTCAGATACTTAGCGCTGTAACGATGTAGCACTGGTGGCAGCTGGCACTGGACTCCGCGGAAGCGCATTGTTATATTATGCCAGGTATACCTTCCTGAATTCCTGGTCTATTATTATATAGTCAATGACAGATCTGATTCTCTTGCCTTCACAAGTACACCAGTGAATGTTCTTATGCTTAAAAAATGAGTTTGTGATAACTAAGCCCATACTAAGAGCTTTTATTTGTTCCTACACCCTTCATATCCTCTCCAAACTTATCCATAACCTTTTCATACCCTTCTGTTCGATTTCTGATACTGGCATTGTCACCCATGAGAAAAATACTGTCCTTGTCCTTTATCTGAGTGTGTCATAAAATCTGTCCTTCTCATCTTGATCTGTCCCTTCACAGGCCAAATAAGCTGACACAATCCTGATTGCTGGTTCAATTGCTTTCCTGATGTAAAACCCTACACCCCACTTTGCTCCTCCTGCTTTGACTCCTGACAGATAAACGTTGTATTCTCCCATTTTGTTTTCTTTCTTTCCTGTTATCTTAGTGTCACTAACAGCTAAAACATCTAATGCTATCTTACTTGCAGCCTCAGCCAGCTCTTCCCAGTGTAACTCTCATTGATATTAATAGCTCCCCATCTCATTCCAGATTGTTTGCCAAGTTATATCTGAGGAGTGTTGCTTCAGGCTTTCCTGACGGATTTCTTCTAAATATGGTTCTCAGATGAGACGTCAGATGTTATTGTCGTAACTGCACAATATTTCATCAGCACACCTGGCTGACATCTTCAGGTGTGATGGACACACTGCTAGGCTGTGCCCAACGAATTCCTATTTAAAACATGCAAAGAAAGGAAAGCGCGTATGTGAACATGCCAAAAATGATGACCAATAGCGCACAAGGACTGATTATGCGAAGTTTCGATTAAAATGAACAGTAGCGATAGCGATATTTCTTTATTTTTTTATTATAAGCAGGTTTCAAAAGCTTTTTATTTACTTTATTATTCTGTATCTGATGGTAATAATATTGTAGATTTTTTGTACTGCATCCATAACAAAATAGGCAGCTATGCTTGCGCAGAACTGTCCACATGCTAGGCTCTGCTGCCGACTGCTTAAACTGCTGCCACATGTCAGCCAGGTGTGCTGACAAAATATTGTGCAGTTACGACAATAACATCCAACGTATCGCCTGAGAACCATATTTAGAAGTATATCTGAGGAGTTTCTAGTCTGTTAATTAGAGGTGTGACTCTGTCACCTCAAAAGGTCTGAGACACTTTTCTTTGATTATTGCCAGCATCAGATCTAAGTTTCTCAAGAGTAAAAATAATGAAATCTGCAATGATGAAAGTAACTGATACAGTCTCCAGTCTGAGAAATATTGTGTTAATCAAAGTTTTTATTGAATGGAATATTAAGACGAAAAATTCCTAGCAGGAAAAATAAAATATAAAAAATAGACGAAGATTACTCACCAGGCGAAGGAGCACAGGTGTGACAGCATCACAAATAAATAAATGAATACACACGCACACACACACACACAATCGCAAGCTTTCGCAACCCAGTTGCGTCTTCAGGCAGTAGGGAAGGAGAGGGAAAAGGAAATGATGAGGGTTTTAAGGAAGGGGGTAAGGAGCCATTCCAATCCCGGGAGAGGAATGACTTACCTTGGGGGAAAAAATGGAGGGTAAACAAATGCACACATGCCCACACATTCACACAGACACAAGTACACCTGGCAGACAGGTGTACTTGTGTCTGTGTGAATGTGTGGGCATGTGTGCATTTGTTTACCCTCCATTTTTTCCCCCAAGGTAAGTCTTTCCTCTCCCGGGATTGGAATGGCTCCTTACCCCCTTCCTTAAAACCCTCATCATTTCCTTTTCCCTCTCCTTCCCTACTGCCTGAAGACGCAACTGGGTTGCGAAAGCTTGCGATTGTGTGTGTGTGTGTGTGCGTGTGTATTCATTTATTTATTTGTGATGCTGTCACACCTGTGCTCCTTCGCCTGGTGAGTAATCTTCGTCTATTTTTTATATTTTATTTTTATTGAATGGGTTAAATAGTGAAAGTGCAGAGGTGGGAAAAGATATTTGCTAGTACATTAGACTGATGATTTAATTCCAACAAGTGAATTCAGTAGTGAATATAGCTGTGAAGTCATCTGTTATGTTTATTGTGTTTGTGGCCTGGTTGAGTTCCATGGGTAATTTATAAATTCAATAGTCCCCTTCAGCCATTTACATTTCAGACTCCTAAGGGTAATAACTTGTTAGCTCTTGCACATTTGTATGAATTTTCTACCCTAATTACAACAGTGCATTCTGTTTGGGTATCTTTATTTGCTATATGGTTATTTGAAACACTACTTTGAAATCATATTTCCTATCACAACAACCAGTGTGAGTATTAGAGAATGTTTTTTCCCTTTTTTTTCTATCTGATGGTGACTATTAATTCAAGGCAAAAAGATAGGATTAGAAAGACGAGTTTAAACAGGCAACAAAATTTATTGAATTTATTTATTTTATTTTACACATAAGACAATATATCAGAGCATAGAAACTAACCAATACCTATTTTTTCACAACATCTGTTGCCAAATGCAATGCAGCTACTTCTTGGTTCGTTGTTGATATTATTCTGAAGTATACTCACCAGTCAGTGGAAAGTAATGTAGTAAGTACTAAGCAGACTATTCAAATTTGTTTATAAGTATTTAATAACAATCTCATATTAAGTTAATAAAAATCCACTCTAAAGACGTTTGCTGAGCTGCTGACAGGCACAAAAAATAGACCATCACATTCACACAACTTAAATTTTCGGCCATGGTGATCATCAGAAGTGAAGCATATACATTCACACAATCATTCATACAATTATACACACACAACCACCATCTCTGGCAGCTGTGATTGACCATTTTTTGTGCCTGTCAGAAGCTCAATGGATGTCTTTACTGTGAGTTGTTATATATCCTCCATTATGGACATTCCATTCTTTCCATTGTTAACTTAATAAAAAATATAATATGGTGTTTAACCCTGTTGAATTCTAAAGCCAGACACATCAAAAAGACACTGAAACACACAGAGTTCAAGCCTCTGGCCATTAGCCTTCATCAGAAGCAGCAACACTCACAGAATCACACAAACAGGATTCACAGACACACATCATCATCTCCGGCCAGCCCACTCTGAATCAGTCTGTGATGAGGGGATAGAAGGAGATGGAGGGATCAGCACTGCCTTATGGAGCATATAAGAACTAGATGAGTGTAAAGAGATGCAGCTTAGGATCACACACACACACACAACAAAGAATGGGAGAAATGTGTGCATGGGAACTGTTGAGTAGGGAGCAGGGGAGGAGGGTTCATCATACATTGAGTTCAGGATAATCTCCAGATATAAGAATGTACTGTAAGGATAACTCCCATCTGTGTAGTTCAGAAAATCAGGTAGTGGGGGTGGAAGGGTGGGGCAACAGGACAGGATCCAGAATGCCCAGTTTTGGCAACATTAGTTGAAATTAAGCATATACTCAGATGCACCCTATGCCACAAGCTGGTCTACCTTGTTTTTGACCACAGTTTGGCACTGCCTATTCATCCTAATTGACATTTGGATAGTGGTCTTGTCAATATAAAAAGCTGTGCAGTGATTGCAGCACAGTTGATAAATCACATTGCTTCTTTCTCAGGAGGTATGGGCTCTGATTTGGTAGGATAAGCCTGTTATGGGACTGGAATAGGAAGTGCTGGTGGATGGATGAGACATGTTTTGAGGTGGGGTCTTCCACAAGGAGATGATCACTTTGGGAGGGGGCTAGGTTTGGGGTGGCAAAGTGATGAACAAGGGTATTATGGAGGTTCAGTGGGTGACAGAACACTACTTTAGGAGGGATGAGAAGGAACTTGGGCATGATAAAAAAAAAAAAAAAAAAAAAAAAAAATAAATAAAAAAAAAAATCAAAATCTTCCTGAAAGATGTTGTTTAGTTGTTCCTGTCCAGGGTACTATTTGGTGATGAGGGGAGCACTCTTTTTTTTAGATAGCTACTGTTGGTGGAGGGAAGAGTTGGAGTGCGTGTTGATATTGCATGGCAAATGTTTTTGTAGAGGGTCTTGGGGGTTGTTTCTGTCCGTGAAGACCTTTGTGAGACTTTCAGCATATTGAGAAAGGGAGTTCTTGTCACTGTAGATATGGCATCCATGGTTGGCTAGACTGTAAGGGAGGAAATTTATGATGTCGAAGGGATGTCAACTATAAGAGTATGCCAGATCCTTCACAGGCTTATCATATGCAGTCAAAGGCCAATATAGGAAAGGAGCCATATAATTAACCAACTGTGCTGCATATATATATATATATATATATATATATATATATATATATATATATATATATATTAGAAGGAAACTTTCCTGGTGGGAAAAATATGTATAAAAAATAAAGATCATTTAACTTACCCAAAGCACAGGCTCGTTCACAGATACAAAAACACAAATACACAAACACAAATTATTTGTGTTTTTGTATCTGTCAACGAGCCTATGCTTTGGGTAAGTTAAACAATCTTTATTTTTATACATATTTTTTAAATACTGTATATATTCACATGACCATTAACCAGGTGTCCATTTGAAAGGATGGCCAATTTCAAACTGTGGTAAAAAATATGGTAGACACTCTTGTGGCACAACATGTAGCCAAGCATATGCTTGATTTCAATGGCTACTTTCAAATCCAGTCCATCTGGAACCTAGTCCCTCTCCCCACCCCTTACTACCAGTTTTTATGAACTACACAAATGGCAAATGGGAGTTATCCTTGTTATTCTCCAGTCCTGATACCGCCTAGACCTCAACATATGACAACCCATTCACCCTCCCACCCCTCCCCCCCCCCTGCCCCCGACACACCTAACACTTCCCATTCTACTTCTACACATCTCCCATTACGTGTGCTGTGTGTGTGTGTGTGTGTGTGTGTGTGTGTGTGTGTGTGTGTGTGTGTGTGTTCTTTTCCTTGCTTCCTTACCCTCTCCCATCTCCCCACTATTTTCCTAAGAAACATATCTTTCCACTTATTTAGTTCTCACATGCTCCATAGGGTCGTGGTGTATCCATCCCCACCATCACCTTGCAACCTTCTTGTACCACCTACAATCCCCCCCCCCCCCCCCCCCAGTTCCCACATCCATTATGGCTGAAAGCTTGAATTCTGTGTGTATAAGTGTCTTTTTCATGTGTATGTTGCAGATCAAACTTCATCTTTGTGGTGAGTTGTAAGCCATCCTCATTTAATTGTTGAATATACTTATTTATTCATCCTGACATCTTTTCCGATTGTGACACACAGTACAAACAAACGAAGTACAAGTACATAAAGTATAAAAATTCTGGAACATTACTGTTTCTGCAAGTACAAAGATAATGTATAAACAATATTGTTTCAGGAAATGCAAGTATTTTCTTCTTAAAGAGTTTGAATTACTTGCAGTAGTTGCAATACCTTGCTTCAAATCTCTTATATTTGGTAGGATCAAAAAATTCTGTTACTGATTACTAGCATTGCTCTATTAGAAATTCCCTTAGGGAAAAGTAGTTATGATAATATGTCTTTAATCTTACATGGAAGTCTATGCCACCCACATGAACCACAGACATTGCCGAGGTGGGGTGGCTTGCGTGCCTCAACGATGCAGATAGCCGTACCGTAGGTGCAACCACAGCGGAGGGGCATGTGTGGAGAGGCCAGACAAACGTGTGGTTCCTGAAGAGGGGCAGCAGCCTTTTCAGTAGTTACAGGGGCAACAGTCTGGATGATTGACTGAGCTGGCCTTGTAACATCAGCTAATGTGGCTTTGCCACACAGTTACTGCAAACGGCTGAAAGCAAGGGGAAACTACAGCCGTTACTTTTCCTGAGGACATGCAGCTCTACTGTATGGAAATATGATGATGGCATCCTCTCGGGTAAAATATTCCGGAGGTAAAATAGTCTCCCATTCGTATCTCCAGGCGGAGCCTACTCAGGAGGATGTTGTCATCAGGAAAGACAATACTGGCATTCTACGGATCGGAGCGTGGAATGTTAGATCCCTTAATCGGGTAGGAAAATTAGAAAATTTAAAAAGGGAAATGGATAGGTTGAAGTTAGATATAGTGGGTATTAGTGAAGTTCAGTGGCAGTATGAACAGGATTTCTGATCAGGTGGGTACAGGATTATAAATACAAAATCAGTTGGGGGTATCACAGGTGTAGGACTGATAATGAATAAGAAAATAGGAATGCGGGTAAACTACTATGAGCAGCACAGTGATCACATTATCATTGTCAAGATAGATACTGTAATGTATTTAGCCAGGAGGGTTCCATTTGTTTAAATAACTGAAGTATTTGATACCATAGTTGGTCGTAGTATTGTAACCTAATATTCCATGTTTATATTACATAAGCATTTTATAGCGCTTCTGTCAAGTCATTTTAATCATCTTCTGCATTACTAGGGTCTTCTAACAAAATTAATTAAATTATTGAAGCTTAATGTCAAACAATAATGGAAACATATATTAACACTGCACTAACTGTTGTATTGGGTTCCATGGAAGGCGCGGGCCCGGCCGTGATAGTTCCAGGCCTAGCCACAGGAGGGCACGGTCGTCTAAACAGCTGACGCGAGCTGCGCGCCATCTGCTGGCGGCGCACTGTCAAACGGCTGTAGTGACAGCCAAGGCAGTCAACGTGTGAATACGAAACACGCAACATTGTGTCTACTACAAACAGTGTTTTCTCCAATGGCGACGAGGTTTATGATAGCATGGTCTTCCTGCCGCAGTCATGGCAGAACACCTTAGCGTGTTGCTGACGAATCTTCAGTCGTTACCAGAAGTTTTGGCTCAACAGAATACTTCCCTCACGGCGTCTATTGACACCTTGAATAGGGCTGTAACACAACAGGTCAGGTTGCGGTCTTATGTGCCCGTTCCTTCGTTTCCTCCCTTTGACGACAATGCTGAGGATTGGTCCGACTATGAACAGCATTTGCGCCAACACTTCATAGCCTTCCAGGTGTGTGATGACGGTAAGCAAAAAGCTTATTTCCTTTCGTGGCTCTCGCCTCGTCTTTTTCGTTTGCTGGGCAATTTGGCGCCGCTTCAGACGCAGGCATCCCTGTCCTTTTCGTCTATCTGTTCTCTCTTTGCGGCATATTTTCGCCGGCACTCGCACGTGGTGTCGGCACGCATATCTTTCTACTGTTCGCGGAAACAGCCGGGTAGGTCGTACCGCGCATGGGCCACGGAACTGCAGGGGCTGGCCCATCCTTGTCTGTTTGGTCTGAGCCGCACGGTGATTCGTATGCGGACTCGATGGTCCGCGATGTTTTCATTGGTTTTGCTCCCGACGTGGACGTTCGCAAGCAGGCTCTTAAATCGGATGATCCGTCATCGGCGGAGGTTTTGCATATTGCGTGCACATTTGAAGTTTCTGAGACTGTGGGGAGTCAACTTTCCGCTTGGGGGGGGGAGGTATCCTCAGTTGCCGATTCGGCCCAGTCATCCGTGGTGCCGGTTTCTTCAGTGTCTGTTGTTGCGTCGCCCTCCCCTCCCTCCCTTCTGAAGCTGCGGCGCTCGCCTGTGTCGTATAGGCGGGAGGAACGGCGGCGTGCGGTGCCCGCTTCAGAGAGCGAGCCGATTTCTTGTCTTTCGTGCGGGGCATCCTATTCTCGGGAATCATGCCCCCACAGACAGGCCACGTGTAATCGTTGTGGGAAATTTGGACACATGGCCCAAGTGTGCTGCTCCTCTGCTCGGGGCCGCAAAAGGACCTCTCACCCTTGCGATTCTGGTGCATCACCCATGGATATTAATAAGGTTGTTCCCGTCGGCGTACAGCCACTAAAATTGTTTATAGACCTCCGCATCCAGCGGAAAACTGCTACGCTTCAAGTGGACACTGGCGCGACGACATCGCTTCTAAGTTCGGCTACTCATCAAGCATTAGGCTCCCCCATTGTAAGTCCGGTGCCTCGCATGTTGGTTAGCTACGGCGGCCACCCTATTCCCCTATTGGGGTCGTTTGTCGCCGAAACTACATATCAGAACTTTAGCCGTGTGGTACCGTTTGTGGTAGTAAACAGTGCGACGGCTACAAATATCTTCAGCCTCGACACTTTTCATGCATTTGGCTTTACTATTACTGATTCTGTCTGCTTGGTTTCCAATCAAATTCCGTACGAGAATCTCATGCAGCTTCGCGCGGAGTTCTCGTCCTTGTTTGCGCCGGGTCTTGGGTGTGCTAAGAATTTTCGGGCCACTATTGCACTTAAAAATATGGCTTGCCCATCTTCTGTCAGGCTCGGCCTCTCCCGATCGCCCTCCGCGGCGCTGTTAAATCTGAATTAGATCGCCTGACGGCGGAGGGTATTTTGCGTCCTATCACAGCAAGCGAGTGGGCCTCCGCTCTAGTTGTCATACGCAAGCCCTCAGGTGCCTTGCGTTTATGTGGCGACTTTAAGAAAACTGTAAATTCTCAATCCATCATTGATTCTTTTCCCATGCCTTGCCCAGCGGAAATGATAGATCGGTTGTCAGGGGGCCAGTATTTTTCGAAGATAGATCTGGCAGAGGCTTATCTCCAGTTGCCTTTAGATGATGTTTCCAAGCAGGCGTTGGTGATTTCTACACCTTTTGGCCTATATCAATATCAGAGATTGCCATACGGGGTGGCCAGTGCCCCCACAATCTTTCAGTGTTTTTTGGAGCAGTTGTTAGCACCGGTCCCCTGTTGTGTGAACTACATGGATGATGTGGTGACGGGATCCACAGCTGCTGACCATATTGCCAACCTCTGTTCCTTGTTTTCCATTCTGGAAGGGGCTGGCCTCCGCTGTAATTTCCAGAAATCTTCTTTCTTCCAACCGACTATAGAGTATTTGGGCTAGGAGGTATCCAGGTTGGGGGTGCGTCCCGTTGCAGAGCACGTGCGTGCGGTCGCAGATCTTCCCCGTCCTTCTTCCGTTCACGAACTTCAAGTATTCCTGGGCAAGATCGCCTATTATCATCACTTCCTCCCACAGGCAGCCACAGTGCCTCATCCCTTGCATCAACTGCTGCGTAAAGGCGTCCCGTTCCACTGGTCTCCAGTGTGCGAGCGGGCTTTTCAGTCATTGAAAAAGGCCCTCCTGGAGGCTCCATGACTCACTGCATACACCCCAGGGGTCCCGCTTGTGGTGGCAGCGGACGCCTCCCAGCATGGTGTGGGGGCAGTGCTGGCACATCGGTTTCCCGATGGGTCAGAGCGCCCGTTGCCGTTTGCATCTAAAACTCTTACGGATGCGCAGCGCCGGTATTCCCAGGTAGACAACGAGGCCCTAGCCATCATTTTTGCTCTAAAAAAGTTTTACGTTTATCTCTGTCTATGGGTCAAAGTCCACACTATACATGGACCACCACCCATTAGTGTCTTTGTTCCACCCATCAGCGGCTCTTCTGGACAAGGCAGCCCATCGTCTTCAACACTGGGCCTTGTACCTCTCTCATTTCCATTACGAGATACAGTACTGCTCGACGGCTCATCACGCCAATGCTGACGTCCTATCGCTCCTCCCGAAGGCCCCGACCGTCTTTGATGCTGAAGAGCTTTTGTGTTTTGCAGTTGATGAATTGGCTGTAGATGTAGTCTCCGGTTTCCCTATCAATAGCTCACGGATGGCGGAGGCTACCGCTGCTGACCCTGTCCTCCGGGTCGTCCTTCAACGGGTGAGGCAAGGCTGGTCGAAGTGTCCTCCTGGTCGGACATCAGACCCTCTCTGCAGTTATTATGCCATTCGGCACCGCCTTAGCACCTATGAGGGTATTTTACTTCTGTCCACAGAAGACGGCTCCCATCGAGTGGTGGTTCTAGCGTCATTGCGCCGCCGGATTCTCGATCTTCTACATCGGGACCACTGGGGCGTCTCTCGCATGAAGATGCTTGCCCGCCGACATGTATATTGGCCAGGCATAGAGGGGACATCACTCGCCCCATTGCAGGATGCTCTTCTTGTGCATCCCAACAAGCAGCTCCTCGCTCATCTCTCTCTCCATGGCCCACTCCGTCTGCACCTTGGGAACGACTCCATTTCGTTTTTGTGGGGCCCTTCTTAGATAGCTACTGGCTTTGCATCATTGACGCATACTCCAACTTCCCGTTTGTTGTTTGCCTGACCTCCACGTCCGCGGAAGTTACCACACGTTCCCTGTTAAAGATATTTTCTATTGAGGGTCCCCAACTTCACTGGTGACAGATAACGGGCCACAGTTTACTTCACAACACTTTCACGATTTTTGTTCTACCCATGGGATCCACCAAGTCCTGGCCCCACCTTTCCACCCACAGTGAAATGGGGCAGCGGAGAGGTTCGTCCGCACTTTAAAGACGCAAATGCACAAGTATGTGGCCCATCTTTCAGTGGAGGATGCTGTCCTTCGATTCCTATCATCTTATTGGTCCACTCCGGCAGGTCAGCAGAGCCCCTCGGAGCTTTTTCATGGCCGCCCTCATAGGACGCTGTTGTCCCTCGTGCATCCAGGCCCTCCTGCACCCCTTCTTCGTCCTCGGTCACGTTTTCCCCCAGGCTCGGCTGTCTGGGCTCGAGTCTACGGCCGACATCCTCGTTGGGTCCCGGCCGTGGTCGTTCGGGAGCGTGGCCGACGTTTCTGTGAGGTCCGTTCTCCTACTGGGATCCTCACCCGCCACCACGATCAGCTCCGGATCCACCACCCTCCTCCCACACCTACGGTCCCTTCCGCCTCCTCCAGGTCCAGCCCCCCTATGTCAAGAGCGCCATCAGGGGACAGTTCTCTACCTACTTCCATTCCGCGGGCATTGGCTGGGGGGCGAGAGGATTTCCCGCCACCGTCGGGGTCCGGGGCCCACTCCCCCGCTGCAGTCCCAGCGGCCAGCTCCAAGGCCCCGAGATGCCAATGCAGGTGCCACTGGAGGGGGGGACTGGAGGACCCACCGCCATCGCCAGTGCTGGGAGCAGCAAGACATCGCTAGCGAGGGCGAACACCTCGTCGCTCAAAGGGGTTCCGCCCGTACGAGGTGGTTCCGGCTAGGGAGTGTATGGAGCCGCCAGACGATCGGATGGAGGTGGAAGAATTCCAGCAGCCAGACTTCTGCACCGCCGTTCAGGAGTCCGGCTCCTCACCCCAAGGGGGGAGGGATGTTATGGCCTAGCAGGCCATTCATATTGCGCGCGCCTGTATTGGGTTCCATGGCAGGTGCGGGCCCGGCCGTGATAGTTCCCGGCCTAGCCACAGGAGGGCTGCTCGCGGCGCACTGTCAAACGGCCAGAGTGACAGCCGAGGCAGTCAACGTGTGAATATGGAACACACAACATTGTGTTTACTACAAACAGTGTTTTCTTCACATAGTCTTGTTTAAATATATGAAAATTTTCTGATAGTATTTGCCACTGTCATAAAAATACTGTAACAGCCATTAGTAGACACTTTCATTTTTAGAAAACTCTTGAATTGATTCAGCAGCTGACTGTATTTTTCGTACTAAACTAAAATTGCTGCATAATCCAAATAATCTACTGATGCCATAGGTTATAGTTGTGAAATGTTTATTGTTTAAACTAATTGTCAAAGTATTTGATGTGATGATGTCTTTGCTTTCCAACATGCTTTATGTAAGATATCCTGAGAATCTTTAGTCTCATTTAAAATTAACTGTCTGTAATATTATTCTTTTGGTAAAACAGTATTTTCATGTCACACAGTATTTGTTTGATTAATCTGAAATGTTTGTATTAATTCTTTACTAAATCCTAAGATCTTCAATAAGTAATTTTTATGGTTGGATACTTTCATTTTATGGAACTTTAAATTGGTTTCTGTAAGCAAGCTGTATATTCATGCTTTACTAAAATATGTTGCAAATTGGTCTCTGTAAGTAAAATGTATCTTTCATATTTCACTAAATCTGACATGCACCATAATCATGAAATGTTTTTGAATTGTATGAGCAGCAGATATTTTTATTATTAGGTGCTTTCATGACATTTTTCAAATTAATTGGTGACTTCTGTGTACTGTTGCAATTTTTATGTTAACAACAGTCTTGTAGAAAATTATTTATAAAGTGGGGGGTTAAATGATCTTTGTGAAGAAACTTGAAGGGGTACCTGTAATTTAAAATTTGATTATGATTACTTAACTGAACTGACGCATTGTACATTAACTTTGACTATGCCTCATGTACCAAGGCTGACTATGTATTTTGTGTTTTGATGATGTAAAGTTTTGATGTGGTTAACTTTGACTTTGACGGCTGGGGTCTTTTGTTCTCACTCTTGGAGGTTATTGAGATGAAACTTATCTTAATTAATACATTCATAAAATAATATGAAAGGATACGGTGTTCATGAAGTAATATGAATTTAATAATTTTTGTAAGTGAATTTCTGTGATAAGCACAACAGCCATGTATTTGGTGGCGTCGTGCCCATCTGCTATCCTGTAGCTGTGCAGACTGTGGATGTAAAATTTACAGCAGCATATTTTGTGCAAATTTTGGTGCTTGTGTGCGGTTCGCACAAGTGCTGAACTGGTAGGGTTCATTTTTATAAAACTTCTGGTCACACTTGTGATGTATAATGTCATAATCTAACTTCACACATTTATATTGTCATTAAGACATATTACTGATCATTTTGCTTTTAATAATTTACATAGCAATAATCCTCACATGATTATCAGGATCAATGTTTTTATGACTGTTTGATACACAAGACATGATGAAGTACTCATATCTTTATGCAATTTGAAAATTGGTAATTATTTTACATTGTCAGTTTATTTTCAGTATTAAAATTGTAATAATTGCTTAAGAGCTCACTTAATGTACACTTGAAACCAAAAGTTTGTTACATTGATACTTCAATCATTTTATACTGTCTTGCTGAAATTTAATGTTTTCTCATTTTTTGAAATGTATGTACTGTTTACACAAATGTAGGGTATAACTATTAACATGCAACTTCATTAAGTTTATCCAGTATGACTTCAGTCTGTATCTATGCTATGTAATGATAGTTTAACAAAAACTTTTTCTGCTTGTCCACACTTGTTCCATAAAACAATTTATTGTTCTTCTATGTCTAATGTCATGGCAGTTAATTTAAAGAATTGTGCATTTCAGTAATCATATCATCAGTAGTAAAATATTATTTTGGTAACAGTTTTTGATAAAATCAGCCATTTTATATTACTATAGCATGATTTAATATTGAATTTGAGTAATATACTATAAATTTTGTATGTTAAAAAATTGTATGCTTTTGTTCATCCTAAAAACTGATCATAATTTTGTCTTGTGTGATATAAATTTAAAATCTTTGCTGATTGTAAATACTCCCCAATTCTGTTGTCACACAATGTCATACACGTGTAATGTCTGACATTGTGTGAGGGGGGGTATTGTAATATATTTAGGCAGGAGGGTCCCGTTTGTTTAAATAACTGAAGTATTCGATACCATAGTTGGTCGTAGTATTGTAACCTAATATTACATGTTTATATTATATGAGCATTTTATAGCGCTTTTGCATTACTAGGGTCTTCTAACAAACTTAACTGAATTATTGAAGCTTAATGTCAAACAAAAATGGAAACATATATTAACACTACACTAATTGTTGTTTACTTTCCGGAACCAGGTTATAAACTGTAAGACATACCCAGGGGCAGATATAGACTCTGACCATAACTTGTTAGTCATGAACTGTAGGCTGAAACTGAAAAAAACTGCATAAAGGTAGGAAAATAAACACATGGGATTTAGATAAATTGAAGGAATGTGAATTTGTGGAGAATTTCAGAGGGAGATTTAGGGAACAATTGACAGAAACAGGAGGAAATAAAACAGTAGAAGAGGAATGGGTAGCATTGAGAGATGAAATGGTGAAGGCAGCAGAGGACAATATAGGTAGGAAGGCAAGACCTACAAAAAAATCCTTGGGTATCACAGGAAATACTAAATTTAATTGATGAAAGGAGAAAATATAAAAATGCAGTAAATGAAAGGGGCAAAATAGAGTACAGATGACTAAGAAATGAGATTGACAGGAAGTGCAAAATGGCTAAGCAGCAGTGGCTAGAAGCCAAATGCAAATCTGTAGAAGAATGTGTAAGAAGGGGAAAAGTAGATACCGCCTACAGGAATATAAAAGAGACATTTGGGGACAAGAAAAGCAACTCTACGAATATCAAGAACTCAGATGGGAAACCAGTTCTCAGCAAAGAGGGGAAAGTTGAAAGGTGGAAAGAGTACATAGAGCAGCTCTACAAAGGAAATGAACTTGGAGATAATGTTGTAGGAAGTGAAGAGGAAGTACATCAAGATGAAATAGGAAATACTATACTGAGAGATGAATTTTGACAGAGCCTTGAAAGACCTAGGTCGGAACAAGGCCCCAGGAGTAGATGACATACCCTCAGAGCTACTAAAGTCTCTGGGAGAGCCAGCCATGACAAAACTATTTGAACTGGTGTGTAGGATGTATGAGACAGGCGAAATACCCTCAGACTTTAAGAAAAATGTAATAATCCCCATTCCAAAGAAATCAGGTGCAGACAGGTGTGAAAATTACAGAACCATCAGTTTGATAAGTCATGGTTGCAAAATTTTAACACAAATTATCTACAGGAGAATGGAAAAGCTGGTAGAAGCTGACCTCAGGGAAGATCAGTTTGGATTCAGGAGGAACGTAGGAACCCAGGAGGCAATACTCACTTTACGTCTTATCTTAGAAGATAGATTAAGGAAAGGCAAACCTAAATTTTTAGCTTTTGTAGATTTGGAGAAAGCATTTGACAATGTTGAATGGAATACACTCTTTCAAATTTTGAAGTCAGCAGTGGTAAAATACAGGGAAAGGAGAGTTATTTACAACTTGTACAAAAGCCAGACTACAGTTATTAGACTCGAAGGGCATGAAAGGGAAGCATCAGTTGGGTAGGGAGTAAGACAGGGTTGTAACCTTTCTCCAATGTTACTCAATTTGTATATTGAGCAGGTGGTGAAGGAAAGCAAGGAAAAATTTGGAATAGGGATTAAAGTTCAGGGGGAAGAAATAAAAACATTGTGTTTTGCTGATGACATTGTAATTGTCAGAGACAGCAAAGGACCTGGAAGAGCAGTTGAAAGGAATGGACAGTGTGTTGAAGAGAGCGTGTAAAATGAACATTAACAAGAGCAAAACAAAAATAATGGAATGCGGTCTTAGAAAATCAGGCGATGCTGAAGGAATTAGATTAGGTAACGAAACAATGAAGGTGGTGAATGAGATTTTTTACTTGGGTAGTAAAATAACATGCGATGGTCGCAGTACAGAGGATATAAAATGCAGAATGTCAATGGGAAGAAAAGCATTTTTGAAAAAGAGAAATTTGATAACATAGAATATTAATTTAAGTGTAACGAAATCTTTTCTGGAGGCACTTGTATGGAGTGTTGCCTTTTACGGGAGTGAAACATGGACGATAAGCAGTGCAGACAGGAAGAGAATAGAGGTTTTTGAAATGTGGTGCTACAGAAGAATGCTGAAGATTAGGTGGGTAGATCGCATAACTAATGAAGAGGTTCTGAACAGAATTGGTGAGAAAAGGAATTTTTGGCATACCCTGACTAAAAGAAGGGATCGCTTGGTAGGGCACATTCTTAGACAACGAGGAATCGTAAATTTAGCAGTGGAGGGAAGTGTGTGGGATAAAAATCGCAGAGGGAGACCAAGAGACGCATATAGTAAGCAGATTCAAGTGGATGTGGGTTGCCGTTCTTATGAGGAGATGAAAAGGCTTGCTCAGGATAGAGTAGGGTGGAGAGCTGCATCAAACCAGTCTCCGGACTGAAGACCGTAACAACAACAATGGAAGTCTATGGTGTAATTTTCCTTCATTATATATATTGTAAAATGACATTATAAATATAATGGTGTAATTGTACAGCACTATTTATTGTGGAACATTTATAAGCTGATGTCCCTACTTGTTTACTGTAAAGATATCCTTTTGCCTCATTTCATGCTCATGGATTTTTTTTTTCACTCTTTTAAATTCTTTCTAACATATTTGCATATTTCAAGTATATATGTACAGGGGAGTGGGAGAATTGATGACTTTTGGAAAAGTGGTTTGCCAGAATCTGTTTAGTGAGCATGGTGCATTGCTTTTGCAGTTCTTTTCTGCATTAAAGAAATGACTATACTATGTAATGTATTACCCCAGATATAATTCCACACAGTAGGATGCTGTGAAAGTATGTAAGAAAGGTGAAATTTTGTTGTAGTTGATTGTCACAGTGGTGCTGCATGAATCACATTTCAGGCAGAAATTTAGGTATGTTGCTTTTTGGTGTTTCTCAGAAGTTTATTTTCCTCGAACCATGTATTTATTTGTGCTGTAGTTTTATTTATGGAGCTCTCTTGGGGTGTTTCTGCTAATAAGGGTGCTTGTTTCATCTGGAAAGAAAAGTATTTGTTTTTAACTTAATGCTTAGATTTATAGTAGAAAAAGAATTGGCCCAAGGATAGGTTCTGGGGCACTCCTCTTCTGACTATTTGATAGTACAAAGACATCACAACTATGTTAGTCACACCTGTTTTGATGGTTATCCCACATTGACAGGCAGCCTCCTTACATCCTGTGATTATTATTTACTGGACTGGAACATTTTTTTAAGTCATAGAAACTACTACAATTGTTGCTTCAAATGACAAACTTTATTGCATCAGTGACCACGGGCATTCACAGAAAGGGTCTACAATTTACTATACAACTGTGAGGGTGAGTTTGAATATGTGTCACACTTGTCCATTAACTATGTGAGGTTCTTTTCTTTACATTTTGAATCGCTGCTCCTCCTTGGTGAGATTTGTTCAGACACCCCCTTCACCATTCCTTGAGATGTATCCTAC
Source organism: Locusta migratoria (assembly GCA_026315105.1). Lineage (NCBI taxonomy): Eukaryota > Metazoa > Arthropoda > Insecta > Orthoptera > Acrididae > Locusta > Locusta migratoria. The sequence continues at coordinate 75,189,767 of CM048750.1, read as the reverse complement.
AATAATTTTTAAATTTATTTTACATGTTCCATAGTTTTCCTCATACTGCTAAAACGCTTACAGCATGTTTTCCCTGTACTAAAAGTATTCTATGCAGTTGTTATCTGTTATAACAATGTATATTCTCTGGTTAAAAAGTTGATATGAAAATTTCATTGATGCCCCCCCCCCCCTCCCTTTATATGAGATTTGGTGAGATATTGCCTGAGGCCCTCACCTCCGCCCCCCACCCCCTTTGCCCCAACTGTGATTTTCAAGCTCATGTAATTAAAGGACATTGCCTTACACAAAAAAATTATTGCAGCTGAAACAATTGATAATTACCAAATGAAAATTACTTTGAGGTACATCACTTTTATACTTAAAGTTATGAATTGTTTAATTATTATTTGTTTACATATATTTTCTATTAGCAAATGATTATGAATGTGGCAGTTATTTGTGCATCATGACATGCAATTGTACTCTCACATGTTTAAACACCTGATGTATCGAAGAAATGTGAAGCAAATTAGGAAGTAAATCTAAAATAATTTTGATTTGCATACGACTAGCATAAGACTGATATTATTGTGCAAAATCTGAAACATAGAAAAACAGAGTGGGAAAATGCTATTCAGTGTCAACATAAATTTCCATTCGGTAAAAGTACTGACTAATATTGCTTGAAGGCAAAGAAGTGGAAAGTTTGGCAGTGATAATGTTAAATGAATTTTCACGCAAAATAAAATGTTTTGGACATGTGTTTGAAGTGTTACCAGTAAATCTGACTCATAACAGTGTAGAATTGAATTGATACGATCCCCACTTCGACATATCATCATAGAGCCATGAGGTGAGAATTCCAACCACAACTGAATGTCTGTAATTACTGCCACTCCATGATAGTCGAAAATGTACCAACTCCTGCAGATGATACTTTTGCTAACTTAATGACAATGTCACTTTATTTCTGTTTATCACTTATATTCCAGAAAATGGCATATTTTATTCCCAGGTGATGTATTTGGGTTTACAGGCATAGACTTAGTAAGAAGGAGAACATTTTTTATAAAATGGAGATGATACTTTTTGAAATGTAATGAGTTGAAACAAAATATTCCTTGCTTCTAATTACATATTTACATACAGAATAATACTTAGTTACAGAAGAGATGTGTTACTGTAACTTCAGTCCCAGTAATCTTTACTATGACAAATCTAATTTTTCACAGCTACTAAGAAGAAATTCATGATAGTTCATTTCAACAAAAAGTAAGCAAAGTTGTATGAAACAAGCATTTATTCAAATAAGCCCCAAGCTCAACTTTACAGATACTTAAAAGAAGACTTTAAATGACATCAATCACAATCTTAAAAGCTACAAGTTTTTTATAATAACATAATTATAATTTCATAACAGGTGCTAGTTAAGGAAATTACATCCTTGAACATAAACCACCAAAAGTGGCAGAATCACACAAAAGAAAAAAATACACTAAATAAACACCTAACATTTTTCTGAGTCTTCTCTGAAGGACAATATTAATCACTGAGACTGTTGCCCAGATTTGTTAATTACCAACATTAATAAAGTCACCTTTTTCTATCACTTTTATTCTGTGAACAATTAGCTTGCACAACCCACATAATCTATTTTAACTCATTGTCGAACAAAGCAATGTTTTGACTCTGATGAAAGACCGTTCAATTGTACATGTTGTTACAGGCAAAGCAAGAGCGACTAGTAGAGCCTTTTTAATGGCAGTAAAAAACTCAGTAAGTTGAACAATAATACTGGTGATTGGAAGATTCGTTGGTATTTCAGTTTTCAATGACCAAAAATCATACCAAACTGTTGCATCATATTAGAAATTATCAATATTATGGTATGTTTGAATATTTCTTACTACTTCTTCAAATTATTTTTTGCAGAGGTTTTTCATTTGTTGTGGAAGTAATTTAAATAATTTAAATGTTTCAGTATGCTCCTCTGAAAATCTGGACTGTAAAGACGAAATTAAAGAATCTGTGTAAGGAACAAAAATTGATCATCGATAATATTCATTTAAAGACTCACACGGATGATTTGCTCTGTGAATTTGTTTAGCAGCTTGTCCAGGCATTGAAAGATCAACATGTGTTTCATCTGCAATATTTCCGCAATAGTAATTATATCCCAAAAAACAAATTCTGAATTTTCTGTGTTGCTTCAGATTACTATTATTTAATGGATATGAGTATATACTTTTAACAAATCTAATTCAACAGCCTGTAAGGCCTGACTTGTGGCTTACTACTTAATACAAGAGAAATAATGGCTTTGGAATGGGTGCCATCTGTTTTGACTTTGTATTGCCTTCCTGCAAAAAGTGCTGTAGTTGGTTCACAATTCTTACAAAATTGTCAGCGAATATTCGGGTACTTTTGTGTTTTTGTGTCCACCGAGTGTCACCCAACAAAGGAATATTCGGTACGCTTATCTCTTCGGTACTCTTACTAATCAGTAACTGCTCACAACAAAATTGCATATAACTGATAGACTTTGATGGACTAACTGACTGACTATCTCTTTGTGCCACAACACACACATATATAGATAAAGCAGTGTTCTAGAATAAAGTTAATACAATAACTTTCCTTACTTACATTTCTGCAATTAGACACTTTTCACAAATGACGTATATAGCAGTTTATTCAGCACAAACAGAATCAGCTTTATAAATAGTTGTAAATTAGATGAAATTATGTATCAAACATGTATGCAAAATATGACTAGCGCAGTATGAGTTTGTTTACATAATTGAATTTGTTAAATAATGGAACAACCAATGTTTGCTACAAACAGTTTATGACAGAATGTTTAGTGTATCTTAGATAACTTCTGGAAATGTTACTAATTATATTCTTGTAGTAATATGAATAACTGCACAATGTTGCCAGACATGAACATCACCATTACTACAAAACTTTTATAAACTGGAAACAAAAGCAATTCAACAGGGCATGGTCCAAAAGGCAAAGTTAAAGGTATGGCAAAGTGCTTTTATAACATTATTTACATTGCAATATTATTATGCAATGTGAAAAGACTTTTGATTAGGAACAATACATTTCAGAATGCTAACTTCATTAATAATATAGTCAGAACAGTTTACAACTCACCGCAAAGACGTGGAGACGAGCTGTGACAGGCACATACAAAAGACACACACATGCCACACTTTCAGCTATTGGCCAGGCCTTCTTCAGAAAATAGAACACTCACACAATCACACAGGCACACAACACAGTCATACAACCATCACCTCTGGCTGCCGCACCTCAAATCACCTTTGATGTGTGGCAGCCGGAGGTGATGATTGTATGACTGTGTTGTGTGCCTGTGTGATTGCGTGAGTGTTCTATTTTCTGAACAAGGCCATGGCTGATAGCTGAAAGTGTTGCATGAGTGTGTCTTTTTTATGTGCCTGTCGCAGCTCGTCACCACATCTTTGCGGTGAGTTGTAAACTGTCGTTACTATATTATTAATTTCAACCTGGACTTTCCATTATTATAACTTCATTAATATTGTGACAAATTTTGAATGAAAGTGCTGACAGATATGCAGGTTGTAGATATAGAAAAGACTGAACATTAGTGAATATTCTACATTCATAAAAATGGGTATTGGGTCATTCTCTAATTTGTACAAATATGCTTTTTGTGGTGTCGCACAAGTCCAAAGTGCGCGCCACCTACTTTCGCCGCGCGCCGCCTTGCACGCACGGCGCGGCGTTCTGACGACGTCAGCCACGAGCGCCCTCTGGTAGAACTCCGCTCGTGGCCACCACTGAACGACATCGTTCACTTGGGACTGAGATAGCAACCAGTTAGGACCTTCATAATCAGATAGGCACCAGTGAAGACTTGGCTATCATATAGGCACTAGGAAGCGGCACTAGGCAGGCCTCTAGCTCAACTATGTATCTGCAGTACTGAATTGTGTAAAAGTTAAGTATTGTATAAATTCTGTGCAATATATATATCTCGTTCTAATTTACTCTAGTGTTTCTAGTTTCTGGCTGCTCCCCTCCGTACCTGCACCAGCGTGTTATCTTTATTCCTGTGTCGGTCTCATTCCACTCGGCCACCGACACCTACGACGGAAACGAGACACAAAAGCGGCGACGAGGCTGGGATACAAAACTTTTTAAGGCTGGATCCATTACAATACCCCCCCTTACACAGTGTCATACATAGTATGTGTATGACAATGTGTGATTACAAGACGGGAAGTATTTATAAACAAAAATACAATTCAGATTGCTAATACAAAAGTAAGGATATTAGCGTTGTAGAAAAATGATTCAGTGCATTTCAAGAGAAACTAATCCAATATAAACTATGCATATGCAATAGAACATGTATATGTTACATTTGATCAAAAGAGGAAGTAAATTTTTTTTTTATTATCATTCATTCTATTACTAACTTAGAAGTTAATGATAGTAATTTTTGAATGTTATATTACATGGAAAAGTCAAAGAGAGAACCAATAAACAGTAATAAATGATATTATATAGATCCTATCATGTGCCCATAATATGTTTTTTCAAATGACATGAATTGGTTTACTAATGTTTACGTTGTCTTCTTCGAGGTCTTCTCTGATGGTGGTTCTCTTCTTATTGGTTTACATTGACTATTACATTTTGTGTATCTTGAAACGAACATTCTTCAATTTACATTAATTTTTGCTAAAAATTCTTGTATGGACCCTTTTCAATTAATTATGTTCTATTTCCAAAAGGATCTTCTTAATTAATTTTGATCTTATCTGTTTAAAGCAATACATAAAATTTTCTTGAAAAGAGATAGATTGGCTGGCCAGTACTTACCTTAGATCTGTACCACTGACAGTCACACAAAAATGGAAACCAAAAATAGGGTACAAGCTTCCTGTAATGTTTTCCTTCCTCAGGTACAAGAGGAGGGAACAGAAGGGAAATGTTATTCATGACCCAGACCATGAGAAGATGATGGGTGATTTGTGGAAGTCAAAGATACTTGGATCCATCATACAACAAATAAGTGGTACTCCAACTGCATGCCACATGGCACCTAAGAAAACTATCCACTCTACTGGTCCATTATCTCAGAAGTGGTGTCCCTCTTCCCATCATGCACAACCATTCACCAGAACATCAGCCTCATCAACCCCAACCCCTTCTAAGGCAACAAAACGAGCCTGGCTTGACAGTATCTCTGACTTTCTCAAATCATCCATCATCTTCTCATGGCCTAGGTCATGAATAACCTTTCACTTTTGTTCCCTTTCTCTTCCCTCCTCTCGTACCTGATGAAGGAAAATATTCCCAAAAGCTATTTCCTATTTTTTGTTTCCATTTTCGTGTTTTTGTGTGACTTTTGGTGGTACAGAACTAAGGTAAGTACTGGGCAGCCAATGTATCTCTTTTCAAGAATATTTTAGCATCTCAGTGGAGAATTTCCATCAGCAATCAGACTCCTACATACACAATTCCTGGACCTCCCACCCAAGGTGGAAGTGGCATAGGGATGTATTTGAGGCATTCCATAAAGTTTGAGTCTTTGTTGTAGGATGGGAGCCTGCAGGTAGGTTGGAGGTGTTGGTCTACCAGAGGTGAGATACATTCTGTTGGGTCTTTGAAGCCCCAATAGAATGTATCTCAGCTCTGGTAGTCCAACACCTCCAACCTATAACCTGTAGGCTCCCATCCTACATCAAATATACGAAAAACTTTCTGGAATGGCTCAAATCCATCCCTATACCACTCCCACCTGAAAACTTCCTTGTCACCATAGATGCCACATTCCTCTACACCAGCATCCTCCATATTATGGGCACATGATAGGATCTACATAATATCATTTATTACTGTTTATTGGTTATCTCTTTGACTTTTCCATGTAATATAACATTCAAAAATCAGCCCTAGAACACTACCTTTCCCAATGTCCGCCCAAAAACCTCATTCCTTGTCACACTTACTAATTTCATACTCACCAACTATTAATTCACCAATGAGGGACAGACCTCCAAAATAAAAAAAAAAAAAAAAAAAAAAAAAAAAATAAATAAAATAATATCCTCTTTATGGGCTGCATGAGAGAGACATTCCTTAAGAAACAGCAGTTACATCCCTTGGGTTGATATAGATTCATAGATGACATCTTTGTGGTCTGAACCCACAGTGAAGAAGCTATACTGAACTTCCTCCAAGATCTCAACTCCTCTAACCTAAAATTCACTTGGTCCTTCTCTAGAAGTCAAGCAATTCCTTCCGTACAGAGCCTAGATATCCACATAAAACATATTGGCTCTGGTGGTTGATCCTTCACCACCTACAATAACAACCTGTCTAATACTTTCCTCTTCCACAACTACCCTGCAGACCTTGTTCACAAGCGGATCTCCTGAGCAGTCCATTCTTCCAACAACAATGTTCATAAACCCAAACCATCCACAATCACCCCCTTAGTCAGTACCATCCTGACCTGGAATGTTTCAACAACTTGTCCCATGAAGGCTATGACTTTCTCAATTCATGCCTTGAAATGATATCAGTGCTTGAAAGTATCCTTCCCACACCACTCAGAGTAGCCATCTGCCATTCTTGTAACCTTCAAATATCCTTGTCAAACCTTAAAACATCTCAAGAGCACCCTCCCTACCTAATGGTTCCTACCCAAGTAAACAATCCCACTGCAAAACCTGCCCCATGCATTCTCCAATAAACAAATACTCCAGCCCCACCACAGGAAAACCTACCCCATTCAAGGCAGGATCACATGTGAAACATGTTTAATCTTCCATCTGACATGTTTTCACTATGCAGCCTTTTATGTTGGTTTGGCCACCAACAAATTGCCTAACACATGAACAGGCACAGACAGAATGTTCGCTGGGGGACACCCAATATCCTGTAGCATAGCATGCCTTTGTACACTTAAGTCCAGGGACCTTTGCATGTGTTACATCACATGTGCCATCTGGATACTATCTCTCAACACCAGTCCCTCAGGGCTGCAGAGATGGGATCTTGCCCTCCAACATGTCCTTCCCTCCTGCTATCCTCCTGGTCTAAATCTGTGCTAACCTGTCACCATCGTCCATCCTCAACTCACTTATTCCCTTCTCATTTCTCACCCCCTTCCCTGTCTTTCTCTCGTATATTGTTGTGTTTGACTGAGTGTGTGTGTGTGTGTGTGTGTGTGTGTGTGTGTGTGTGTGTGTGTGTGTGTGTGTCTTTCTCTAAATCTTTCCCTCTTAAAAACCTTTTACCTACCCTGTCCACCATCCCCCACTCAGATTTATTTGGTTCACGTCTTTTTAATACTGAAATATTCTCTTTGGTTATATATTCCCCTCTGGTTTGCTATTGGCTTGGCTCAGTACTTAACATACAGCATCTCTGACTTCAACAAATCACCCATAAATTTCTTTTGGCCTAGGTTGTGAATAACCCTTCTCTTTTGTTCCTTTTCTCTTCCCTCCTCTTGTACCTGATGAAGGAAAATATTTTCAAAAGCTTGTGTCTATTTTTTGTTCCATTTTCGTATTTTGTGTGACTTGTCAGTAGAGAACTGATCTAAGTACTGGGCAGCCAAGCTATCTCTTTTCAAGAATATTTTAGCATCTCAGTGGAGAATTTCCATCAGTAATCAAATAAAGCAATACATAAATGAATATCATTAAAACAAAAAAAAAAAAAAAAAAAAAACCTAAATTTGGGATGGGGTCCATATAACTTTAACTTACATGAGGTAATATATTTGCTTTCCTGACAAATTTATGTTTGGTTATATTCATCTTTATGTACACAGAAATGTACAAATTGGATAGTGTCAAGTTGTTCCTGAATCAATTAACAACCGAGCATTAAATATTATACTCAAGACAAGATTTGTAATTCAGTATAAAGTTATTTGTGGTAAAATTATGCAATTATATACCATATTAGATTTATTTCATGTTAATAATATTTTCATTTGTCTGAAGGTATTCTTGTTGCATTTAAGTTACAATGTAACAAAACTTACAATTGGGTTGTATACAAAGCATTAAATTACAGGCAGTAAAATTCTTCAGTGTTTTTGGCCGCATTGTCAATATATAAAATTCCGACTTTTCAGCCAGTGTTGCAAGTGGCCTCTGTCAAGGTCTTTGGCTGACTGATGAATGCAAGGGATTGATGGTACTTATATAATAGTGGGAGAAGATTTAATCGAAGTATTAGGCGTTCTTTATTGGTGTTTATATTATAGCCTGTGATTGGAGGGAATAGAGGAACTTCATTGGTGTTTGCATTGTTTATTTCTATTGTGGAACTGAACGAATGAGAGTTGGGTGGTGGTTATAACGTGATGCTGTTTACTTGCTTCCTGATGTTGGCTGGGGTGCACAAGTACACTGCGTACATATGGCCTCAGTGGTCTCCCACGCACATTAGTTGGTTCATGTGCTGTTGTCCCGATGAGTTATCTCTGCTGGCAGCCAGGACGTTGGTAGCCTGTGCCCATCCTCTCTGTTCAAGTTGGTGGGTCACTTTGCAATTTCTATGGCCTCTCTGATCTTCCTCCTCATTGAAAGGGCTGTTTTGCTTGTATACTTGCTTCTCGAAACATTATTTGTTTTCCACACCCCATCTGGTGTTCTGCTGCCACCGCAGACTTTGTGTGTTGTCCAAGATGAATGTATCTTTCATGTTCTGATATTCACGTCTTGATTGGTTGTCCTGTTTTGCTTATTTATACTTGTCCACACACACACACACACACACACACACACACACACACACACATGATTTCCTAAACTCGGGGACTAATCAGCCTGTTGACTGCAACTTTCATTGTACGAAGAACATCTTTTACTTTGTTGTTGCTTTTGAAGATGGGCTTGATGTCTGCTCTGTGTAGAATTTTTCCCACATGTTTTATTACCCCTTGCACGTATGCTAATAAAGCAATATTTTGTGCTTCCTTCTGGTCTTCTCTATTTTCTACATACTTTGTAGTCATTGGTTTCTTTTATCAACATATTTCCATAATGGTTCACCTTGAAGATGGATCTGAGGTTTTGCAGTTCTGCCTTCAGGTGTTCTGATCCTGTGAGTCTTCCTAATTAAAGTGTGAAAGACAAAATATTGCTGCCCACCTCTCATTCGCCCATTTCAATACAAACACATATGAAGCACTCCTATTCACTCCAATTATAGGCCATAATATAAACACCAATAAAGGATGCCTAATACTTCAATAACAGCTTCTCCCACTTTTATATAAGCACCAGCAATCCAGGCAAACACCTTGGCAAAGGCCACTTGCAACTGTAGCCAAAACATCAAAATTTTATATATTGACAATGCAGCCAAAAACCCCAAAGAATTTTATTGACAGTGACAACGGCTGCAGAAGCCTTCGTTTACATTGTACCATGAAATTTTAAGTGTTCAAATGTTTTTTAAACTTATGAGACTTAACTGTTGGGTCATCAGGATTCACATGAAATTACAGTTTACATCCATTACATAGTAATATGTCTTCTTGTCTATTCCAGTATTGATTCAAAATTAAACATTCAGATGAAGAAAGCTATATCTTATATACTCACTATAACATTGTAAATACACAAAATAAGGTTGTTGCTTATGTGGTGATCAGTACTTTGCAAGTGAACAGTGTTGATGTCAATTGATAAGACACTTTCCAAAAATTAAAAAAATCAAATGAACTAACAGACTAATATATCTTTAATTCCAGTGAAGCAGTTCAAAGTAATTATTTGATACAGGTGCAAACAGCATCAAGTACCTCACAAAATTTAAGAAAAAATGTGCTACTGTTATTACTTCTGCTTTTTGCATATATACAGAAACACAAAAGGGTACAAACCAGACAAATACAGCTTTTGAACTCACCATGAAATTTTAATACCATAAAAAAATTAACAGATTTTCAATAATATGACAATTATAATTGCACTTTATGTAAAAGATGCTGTTCTATACACCATGCATTTCTCTATCAGATATTGTGTGGCAGCTACATGCCTCAGCCGTCAAGGCTAATTACAGCCCACCATACCACTACACTTATCATTTTAAAAATCAGTGTGTCTGTACACAATATACAAAACTATAAGTTGTGGTCAAGCAGAATATCCATTCAGTAAGAAGAAAATACCTTTTCATTAGTTGTAACTGATCAGTCGTGACAACTTAGGAGTGATTTTATGGATGACCAAGGGAGAAAAGCTTCATTTTCTACTCCACAAAAGAAATATATAGAGCTACTTATTTCCAAAATGGGCACAAGAAAATTATTTGACCTACAATTAATTCAAGTACGAGTATATAAAAATAATATTTTACTTTCTTCTTCTTCTTCTTCTTCTTCTTCTTCTTCTTTACTTTATTTGTTTCTATCGACGAGCCGGTCATATATATATATATATATATATATATATATATATATATATATATATCTGTCTGGAAATATTGTACTATAATTGCTGAGCATAATGCATATTATTTCTTTGATTGTGATCCACGTCTCTTGTATGTTATTGTCATTTGTCACTCATTGTATCAACTATACTTCAAATACAGAGCATAATGATGCTATCAATTCTGTATGTTCTGTTGATATTTGTTATCATTACAATCACTTTTTATTTAGTTTTTTGAATGCCACTAGGTAATCCTTTTGCATCACACATCTGTATAAATATGGAAAACTGTATCCAGACACATAACTTCAAAATTAATTTCTGATTTCAGTATGTCACTTTAATTGAGATTTCATAGAAAAGGAGAAAGTAAAATGTGATTCTTCAGTTTCTCCCGGCGTATTTGATGATCAAAATATCCACGGGTGTACTGCCGGTCTATAGTGTCCAATGGGCACAATATTTCGGCGATCAAACATGTCGCCATCATCAGGTGAACTGACGGACTGAGCTCCTGGAAACGCGCCGGTACGGAGATCCGCACGCTACGGCTGCTCGAAGGGAACTGGGTTCTAGCCCGGTAGCGGGCCATTTAAATACCCTCGGCCCGCGGAGCGACCCCTCCGCGCCCCGCGCCGCGGCCGCGCAGTGGAACTGATTGCGCCGGCGTCTGAGAAGACGTCGGTGTGAGGGCTCTGTCCGCCGTGGTCGTCACTTCGTTACGTTTGCTAGATTTACTCTTAATTAACCCAATCGCTGGTTCCCAAGCTTTGCTAAGATTATAGCCAGAGTCACGGTTTATGAGGTCGTCACTTGTGCGAATTTCAATGGCCTCTCTAACGACACAGTCCCAGTATCTCGACGTCTGTACCAGAATCCTAGTGTGTTCATACTCCATGGCGTGATTCTCCGACAAACAATGTTCAGCGACCGCCGACTTGCTCGGATACATCAATCGTGTGTGCCTCTGGTGTTCAACGCATCGATCCTCGACGGTACGCATCGTCTGTCCAATATATGACTTTCCACACTGACACGGAATCTGGTACACACCCGCTTTCCTCAAACCGAGATCATCTTTAGCGCTCCCCACCAGTGCACGAATTTTATTCGGCGGACAAGAAACAGTTCCAACCTGGTGTTTTCTCAAAATGCGGGCGATCTTCCCTGAGAGTGCGCCGGTATATGGAATGAACTCAGTGCCTACATCCTCCCTTGCGTTTTCATCCGTTTCCACAGGTTGTGTTGTAGTGGTTGGGCGGAGAGCCCGCTGAATCTGCCACTCTGAGTACCCATTTTTTCGAAATACAGTTCTCAGGTGTTCCAATTCCTGGGGTAGACTCTCTGCATCAGAGATAGTGCGCACCCTATGTACTAGAGTTTTAAGTACCCCATTCCTCTGTGAAGGGTGGTGACAGCTGTCTGCGTGTAAATACAGATCAGTGTGCGTTGTCTTCCGATATACACTATGACCCAGGGTGCCATCAGCTCTTCTCTTGACCAAGACGTCAAGGAACGGCAATTTACCCTCCGTTTCAGTCTCCATAGTGAATTTGATGTTGGGGTGTATGGAGTTCAGATGTGTAAGGAAGTCAAGGAGTTTATCCATACCATGTGGCCAGATGACGAAAGTGTCGTCCACATAACGGAAAAAGCAAGTGGGTTTCCATTCAGATGATGCCAGGGCTTCCTCCTCGAAATTCTCCATGTACAAATTTGCAACCACAGGGGAGAGTGGGCTACCCATGGCGACTCCCTCCGTTTGTTCATAGTATTCGCCATTGAAAAGAAAATACGTGGAGGTCAAGACATGCCTAAAAAGTTCGGTGGTCTTCTCGTCAAATTTCTGACCAATCAATTCTAGTGACTCTCGAAGGGGCACCCTCGTAAACAACGAAACGACGTCAAAACTCACCATGATATCTGACTCATCCAGCCTGAAGTTGTTAAGGCATTTACATCCGTAATTCCGTGGATTTTGTGAAACGCCTTAACAACTTCAGGCGTATCTGTATTTGAAGTATAGTTGATACAATGAGTGACAAATGACAATAACATACAAGAGACGTGGATCACAATCAAAGAAATATGAAACGAAAATTATAGAGGGAAACTTTCCCCGTGGGATAAACAAAAATAAAAAAATAAAAAATAGAAAAGAGATGACTTACCAAAAGGACCGGCTCGTCGATAGAAACAAATAAACTCACACACATACAAGCTTTCGCCACCACTGGCAGCTTCTTCAGGAAAAAGAGGAAAAAAGGGGAGGAAAAAGGGAAGGATATGGGTTTTAAGGAAGTGGAAAAGGAGTCATTCCAATCCCAGGAGTGGAAGGACTTACCCTAGGGGAAAAAAAGGAAGGTAAACAAATACACACACACACCTAGACAGACAAAAAAAAATTTGGCTTTTTACAAATACACACACTCACACATATCCACATCCAAACACACCTAGGCAGACATTTGTAGACATTTTTTTTCTACAAATGTCTGCCTAGGTGTGTTTGGATGTGGATATGTGTGAGTGTGTGTGTGTATATTTGTTTACCTTCCTTTTTGTCCCCTAAGGTAAGTCCTTCCACTCCTGGGATTGGAATGGCTCCTTTTCCACTTCCTTAAAACCCGTATCCTTCCCTTTCTCCTCTCCTACCTTCCTCTTTTTCCCGAAGAAGCCACCACTGGTGGCGAAAGCTCAAATGTTTGTGTGTTTTTGTGTGTGTTTGGTGTTTCTGTTGACGAGCCTGTACTTTAGGTAAGTCAAAAATCTTTATATATATATATATATATATATATATATATATATATATATATAAAGATATTTGACTTACCTAAAGTACAGGCTCATCAACAGACGAGCCGGTCCTTTTGTATATGTATATATATACATACAAAAGGACCGGCTCGTCTGTTGACGAGCCTGTACTTTAGGTAAGTCAAAAATCTATATATATATATATATATAGAGGGAAACTTTCCCGGTGGGATAAACAAAAATAAAAATAGAAGACAGATGACTTACCAAAAGGACCGGCTCGTCGATAGAAACAAATAAAATAAATAAAATCACACACATAAAAGCTTTCGCAGCCTAGCTGCTTCGTCAGGCAAAAGGGAAGGAGAGGGAAAAGGAAATGATGAGGGTTTCAAGGGAGTGGATAAGGAGTCATTCCAATCCCGGGACAGGAAAGACTTACCTTGGGGGGGAAAAAAGAGGGTAAACAAAAACACACACACCCACACATTTACACAGACGCAAGTACACTTAGGCAGACACACTGTAGAACTGTAGAAAGCAAAGAAGTTAGAAGTTAGACAGAGATGCCACTTGAGGCAGAGGCTCTGTCCAGAGAACCAAGGCAAAGATGTTAAGATGGTGGGTGGGAATTCAAATTTAGCGGAGGTTGAGACCAGGTGGGTAACGGGAAGAGAGAATATGCTGAAGGGCTAGTTCCCATCTCCGGAGTTCTGAAGGATTGGTGTCGGTGGGAAGTATCCAGATAACCCGGACGGTGTAACACTGTGCCAAGATGTGCTGGCCGTGCACCAAGGCGTGTTTAGCCACAGGGTGATCCTCATTACCAACAAACACTGTCTGCCTGTGACCATTCATGCGAATGGACAGTTTGTTGCTGGTCATTCCCACATAGAACGCTTCACAGTGCAGGCATGTCAGTTGGTAAATCACGTGGGTGCTGTCACAAGTGGCTCTGCCCTTGATTGTGTACACCCTCTGGGTTACGGGACTGGAGTAAGTGGTGGTGGTAGGGTGCATAGGGCAGGTTTTACAACGGGGGCGGTTACAAGGGTAGGAGCCAGAAGGTAGGGAAGGTGGTTTGGGGATTTCATAGGGATGGACTAGGAGGTTACGGAGGTTAGGTGGGCGGCGGAAAGACACTCTCGGAGGAGTGGGGAGGATGTCGTGAAGGATGGATCTCATTTCGGGGCAGGATTTTAGGAAGTCGTATCGTTGCTGGAGAGCCACATTCAGAGTCCGCTCCAGTCCCGGAAAGTATCTGGTGACAAGAGGGGCACTTCTGGGGTTCCGTTGAAGGTTCTGAATTTGGGGGGATGAGGAAGTGGCTCTGGCAATTTGCTTCTGTACCAGATCAGGAGGATAGCTGCGGGATGTGAAGGCTGTTATCAGGTTATTGGTGTATTGGTTCAGGGATTCAGGACTGGAGCAGACTCGTTTGCCATGAAGACCTAAGCTGTAGGGAAGGGAACGTTTGATGTGGAAAGGATGGCAGCTGTCATAATGCAGGTACTGTTGTTTATTGGTAGGTTTGATGTGGACGGATGTGTGTAGTTGGCCGTTGGATAGATGGAGGTCGACATCAAGGAAAGTGGCATGGGATTTGGAATAGGACCAGGTGAATTTGATGGGACCAAAGGAGTTGAGGTTGGAGAGGAAATTCTGGAGTCCTTCTTCACTGTGAGTCCAGATCATGAAGATGTCGTCAATGAATCTATACCAAACTTTGGGTTGACAAGCTTGGGTGTCCAGGAAGGCTTCCTCTAGGCGTCCCATAAATAAGTTCGCGTACGAGGGGGCCATCCTGGTCCCCATGGCTGTTCCCTTTAGTTGTTGGTATGTCTGGCCCTCAAAAGTGAAGAAGTTGTGGGTTAGGATGAAGCTGGCTAGGATATTAAGGAAAGAGGTTTTAGGTAAGGAATTGGGTGGTCGGCGTGAAAGGAAATATTCCATCGCAGCGAGGCCCTGGGCATGTGGGATATTAGTGTATAAGGAAGTGGCATCGATGGTTACAAGGATGGTTTCAGGAGGTAACAGACCGCCTGAAATCCTTACCCAGCCTGTTATCTGGATACTTCCCACCGACACCAATCCTTCAGAACTCCGGAGATGGGAACTAGCCCTTCAGCATATTCTCTCTTCCTGTTACCCACCTGGTCTCAACCTCCGCTAAATTTGAATTCCCACCCACCATCTTAACATCTTTGCCTTGGTTCTCTGGACAGAGCCTCTGCCTCAAGTGGCATCTCTGTCTAACTTCTAACTTCTTTGCTTTCTACAGTTCTACAGTGTGTCTGCCTAAGTGTACTTGCGTCTGTGTAAATGTGTGGGTGTGTGTGTTTTTGTTTACCCTCTTTTTTCCCCCCCAAGGTAAGTCTTTCCTGTCCCGGGATTGGAATGACTCCTTATCCACTCCCTTGAAACCCTCATCATTTCCTTTTCCCTCTCCTTCCCTTTTGCCTGACGAAGCAGCTAGGCTGCGAAAGCTTGTATGTGTGTGATTTTATTTGTTTCTATCGACGAGCCGGTCCTTTTGGTAAGTCATCTGTCTTCTATTTTTATATATATATATATATATATATATATATATATATATATATATATATATATAGTGGCATCTCTGTCTAACTTCTAACTTCTTTGCTTTCTACAGTTCTACAGTATGTCTGCCTAAGTGTACTTGTGTCTGTGTAAATGTGTGGGTGTATGTGCATTTATTTACCCTCCATTTTTTCCCCCAAGGTAAGTCTTTCCTGTCCCGGGATTGGAATGGCTCCTTACCCCCTTCCTTAAAACCCTCATCATTTCCTTTTCCCTCTCCTTCCCTTCTGCCTGATGAAGGAGCTATGCTGCGAAAGCTAGCATTTTTGTGTGTGTGTGTGTGTGTGTCTGTGTGTTTATTTGTTGCTATTACTGCCTGTGCCCCTTCGCCTGGTAAGTGTACTTCACCTATTTTTTACGATATATATATATATATATATATATATATATATATATATATATATATATATATATATATATATATATATACGTAAAAAATAGATGAAGAACACTTACCAGGCGAAGGGGCACAGGCAGTAATAGCAACAAATAAACACACAGACACACACACACACACACACAAAAATGCTAGCTTTCGCAGCATAGCTCCTTCATCAGGCAGAAGGGAAGGAGAGGGAAAAGGAAATGATGAGGGTTTTAAGGAAGGGGGTAAGGAGCCATTCCAATCCCGGGACAGGAAAGACTTACCTTGGGGGAAAAAATGGAGGGTAAATAAATGCACATACACCCACACATTTACACAGACACAAGTACACTTAGGCAGACATACTGTAGAACTGTAGAAAGCAAAGAAGTTAGAAGTTAGACAGAGATGCCACTATATATATATATATATATATATATATATATATATATATACGTAAAAAATAGATGAAGAACACTTACCAGGCGAAGGGGCACAGGCAGTAATAGCAACAAATAAACACACAGACACACACACACTCAAAAATGCTAGCTTTCGCAGCCTAGCTGCTTCATCAGGCAGAAGGGAAGGAGAGGGGAAAAGGAAATGATGAGGGATTTAAGGAAGGGGGTAAGGAGCCATTCCAATCCCTCATCATTTCCTTTTCCCCTCTCCTTCCCTTCTGCCTGATGAAGCAGCTAGGCTGCGAAAGCCAGCATTTTTGATTGTGTGTGTGTCTGTGTGTTTATTTGTTGCTATTACTGCCTGTGCCCCTTCGCCTGGTAAGTGTTCTTCATCTATTTTTTACGTATATTTTTTTCCTGTTAGGAATTTTTCCTCTATATATATATATATATATATATATATATATATATATATATATATAGAGATGACTTACCAAAAGGACCGGCTCGTCGAGAGAAACAAATAAAATCACACACAAACACGCATACAAGCTTTCGCCACCACTGGCAGCTTCTTCAGGAAAAAGAGGAAAAAAGGGGAGGAAAAGGGAAGGATATGGGTTTTAAGGAAGTGGAAAAGGAGTCATTCCAATCCCAGGAGAGGAAGGACTTACCTTGGGGGGAAAAAAAGGAAGGTAAACAAATACACACACACTCAGACATATCGAAACGCAACATATCGGTTCTGTGGACAGAGCCTCTGCCTCAATTGGTATCTCTGTCCAACTTCTTTGCTTTTTACAAATATCTGTCTAGGTGTGTTTGCGTTTCGATATGTCTGAGTGTGTGTGTATTTGTTTACCTTCCCTTTTTTTCCCTAAGGTAAGTCCTTCCTCTCCTGGGATTTGAATGACTCCTTTTCCACTTCCTTAAAACCCATATCCTTCCCTTTCTCCTCCCCTTTTTTCCTCTTTTTCCTGAAGAAGCTGCCAGTGGTGGCGAAAGCTTGTATGTGTGTTTGTGTGTTTTTATTCGTTTCAATCGATGAGCCGGTCCTATATATTTATAAGAAAAATAAGTTAATTCAAATAAAATTTGCATAAAACTTATCAGAAGCATTCATGATAGTAAAAAAAACTCCGTCCAACAGGCCTCAGGGGGCCCACTGTGTACTGACCGGCCGCTATGCCATCCTCTGCTCGAAGGTGTCAACGGATGCGGTATGAAGGGGGACGTGGTCAGCACCCCCACACCTCCGGCTGTTATGTCGGTTTTCGTGACTGGAACCACTACTTCTCAATCAAGCAATTCCTCAGTTGGCCTCACAAGGGCTGAGTGCACTCTGCTTGCCATCAGCATTCGGCAGACCTGGATGGTAAACTATCCAAGAGCTAGCCAAGCCCAACAGTGATTAACTTCGGTGATCTAACGGGAACCGGTATTTCCATTGTGGCACGGGCGTTAGCTCATGATAGTAAGTGTAGCAATTAATTTGATCCCCACTTCACAATTAGCTTGAAACAGCATTGCATGGTTTTTCAAAGTATCAACTTTATAGATTTATAGTATGAGTTAAACTATTCTTCAAGCTGATTATTGTCTAGGGTTTATGATCAGCTTGTATGAATGTTACCAAAATAAAGAGTATGAATTACTTAGAAAGGTCAGGAAATAATTTGGACCTTTGAATATTTTCTGAATAGAATAATAAAAAATGGAAATTACATATTTTAATTATTGTTGTTCCAAAATGAATAAAATGTTTCTTGGCTATGATAATGTATAAGAAGATAGGAATGCAGGTAAGTTACTAAAAACAGCATAGTGAATGCATTATTGTAGTGAAGAAAGGCACAAAGCCAACACTGACCACAGTAGTACAAGTTTATATGCCAAATAGCTCTGTCGATGATAAGATTGTAGAAATGTATGAGGAGATAAAAGAAATTATTCAGATCATTAAAGGAGAAGAAAACTTAATTGTGATGAGGGACTTGGACTTGGTAGTAGGAAAGGCAAGAGAAGAAAATGTAGTAGGTGAATATGGACTGGGGAAAAGTAATGAAAGAGGAGATCACCTGATAGAATTCTGCGCAGAGCACAATTTAATCATGACAAACGTGTGGTTTAATAATCATGAAAGAAGGCTATATACGTGGAAGAGACCTGGAGATTCTGAGATTGACTTTGTAATGGTAAGGCAAAGGTTTAGAAACCATATTTTAAACTGTAAGACATATCCAGAGGCAGATATAGTCTCTGACCATAACTTATTGGTCATGAAATGTAGTTTATAACTTAAAAGACTGCAAAAAGGTAAAAAATTAAGGAGATGGAATCTGGACAAATAAAAGGAACCAGAGGTGATTGGGGGTTTTAGAGAGAGCATTAGGCAAGGTTTGTCTGAAATGGAAGAAAGTAATACAATAGAAGAAGAATGGGTAGCTCTGAGAGGTAGAGTAGTGAAGGCAGCAGAGGGTCGTATAGGCACAAGGACAAGACGTAAGAGCAATCCCTGGATAACACAGGAGATACTGAACGTAATTGATGAAAGGAGAAAATATAAAAATGCATCAAGTGAAGCAGGCAAAAGGGAGTACAGACATCTGAAAAATGAAGTTGACAGGAAGTGCAGACTGGCTAAGCAGGAGTGGCTTGAGGAGAAATGCAAAACCATAGAAGAATGTATAACTAGGGAAATGATAGATACCACTTACAGGAAAATAAAAGAGTCTTTTGGAGCCAAGAAAATCAGTGATATGAATATCAAGAACAAAGATGGAAAACAAGCACTAACCAAAGAAGGGAAAGCTGAAAGATGGGAGGAATAATAGAAGGCCCGTACAAAGGAAATAAACCTGAAGACAATATTCTAGAAGTGTAAGATGAAGTAGAGGAAGATGAGATAAGAAAAACTATACTCTGAGAATAATTTGACAGAGCACTAAAAGATTTGAGTAGAAACAAGGCCGCTGGAGCAGATGATGTCTCGTCTGAACTACCAGTCATGAATGAATTGTTCCACCTTTAATACATTGTAGGTTATTTTGGACTTTTGGGATGGGGTCATCCTGGCACAACTTGTAGGTGGAGGAATCAGACAGTTGACATGGGCTGGATAATTAATGGTGTTTGGAATGCTACTCAAATTGCTGGAGTGCAAGGGATTCAATTTGGGACATGGGATTTATGTATTTATTTTTACTTATTTTTAATTTTTTTCCTAACCTTGTTTACCTAACTTTATTTTTTCCCTTCTTTCCTATTTTTATTTTTCCTTGCTATTCTTACCATTTCAAATCCCCCCACTCCCTCCCCACACTCTTTTACACCTCCCTTTTATCCTTTCCTACCCCTTCCCTTTACTGTATTCATTGCCGCAATTCAAATTCCCGCCTGTCAGAGCCTTTAAAATCCATCATGCAACACAGAACTTTCCCTCCCCCCCTTTACCCAGCATCCTTCCCCCTCCACTCCACACCTCACTTACAGTCTAGATGCCTGTATCACTGGTGTGGCTGAAAATGATGGTTGTGTGTGTATAATTGTCTGAGTAGTTGCATGAATGTATGTGTTTCTTTTCCTGACGAAAGCCAAAGCCGAAAATTTAAGTTGTGTGAATGTGATAATCTATTTTTGTGTCTGTCAGAAGCTCAGTGAGTCTCTTTACAGTGAGCTGTTACCTATCCTGAACTATGAATTAAAGATACATAAACTGTAAAAGCCTTCAGAAGACCAAATCATGAATAATAATGAAGTCTCTACTCTCCACCTAGCTAAAATATCCATGTGATTAGTGGCATCATGCTGTGCTGTTGAAGGTAGTGGTTTCAAGATCAACCCAATTTTCTTTTTAACAGATACAGGAACAACAATGACTTTTGTATTGTTACTTGCCACATATCTTGGGACATTTTAGCAAATGTGTTGTGATTTTGAGGATAAATGACAGTTATACTCTTCATTGTAACAAATATTTAACTATATGAAAAGCTGTGGGGGAGAGCAGCCTTTCCACTTGCGTAAGGTTAGGAGGGAGGTGCTGCTTACAGTGTCACATGATCCAAAGGTAGCTTGTCTCTTCATTGTAACAGATTCATTTTGTTATAGTCACTCAACAGTGTAATCAGTTACTTACTGCATTTTAGTGTTCATGTGCATAATTCATATGTTCTTCATGTTTAGTATCAAAGAAAAGTGAACAATGTTCAGCATCTTTTAGAACCAAATTACTCAGCTTTAAGCTTGGAACCAGGTGTGTAAAATAAAGATTTTGGTAGGCTGACGCCTCAGCTCAAGTTCAAGCAAGCACAAACAAGCCGAGGTAAGATATTGTACAGATCTTTTAATGAAAATATATCTAAAAGGGGCTGGGGGGGGGGTCTTCCCCTGGTGGCACTTAAAGAGTTGCACCAAACTGTCTCTTTGATCACCAAGCAGCACTCAAAGAAGTGAACCCCAGTCTTTGGAAGCACCAACTGCCACTTTCTACTGTATATTTAAGTGCATGATATGGACTAAGGAACAGATTTAATAATAAGTATGGACAATCAACTTGAAAGGTACAATTTCAAGTACAAGTTAAACACTTTATCGAATTGATTACATCTTCAGCAAAAATATTATTTCTCATTAATGTAAAAACTTTTTAAAGTCAAGTGCAGCAAAATGAACACAAATACCTTACAATGCCAAATGTAGATATAGAAAAATTATATTGTAATAAGAGAATAGAAAGCGAGAGAGAGCTAAAAGTAGACGAATTAGGTGACCCCACTAGGAAAAGGCAACACTCACCAAGTAGTGTATCCATTACAGAATAATGGACCCATACGTAACCTTTTTCTTAAATCATTTTCTTAAGAGACATGCATTTAAAATAAATAAATAAATAAAATAAAATAGAAAACATTACACTACAGCAAATTGTTTGACAGAACAAATAATAAAGTTGTTCAGTTTTCAGGCTTATTTGGTTTTAAGTCATCTATGTTCCTTAATCCATGCAGCTTCCTTGATTTTGGGTAAATCAATTTGTAGGATTTTCCGAACCAAATGCACCAATATATGTCAAAGAAGCAAAAACTTAGATTTTTCTTATGTTCTGATGAGAAGCAGATTCTCTTGACTGAATTTAGTAGATCTACCTTTTGCATCATGCCTGTTTTTTCATAGATCTCCCTGTTTCTTCATGGTTTTCTGAACAATAACACTTTTAGAAAAGGTTTGTATAAGATGAAAACATTAAAAATATTTTAATTTCAGTATATCATCCTTCCAGTAATCCAGCTGAGAGGTACATGGAGTAGTTGAACAGATTATTTAGGACTTACTGCAATAAAATCCACTACATGTAGTTCAGAAAATGTAAGAGGTTTCAATCCAGCATATGCCTAACGTATAAAGAAGAGCAGATAGAAGAAGTTAACAGTATTAAGTATTACAGCTTGATAATAAATTCAGTTGGGAGGAAATACCACAGAACTGCAGGAATGACTTAACAAATATTTATTTGTAATACCAGTGTTATCAGACATAGGAGACATAAAAGTAAAAAGCTTCCAAACTTTGCTTACTTTAATTCCATAATGTCATATGGTATAATATTTTGGGATAGATCTTCAAGTTAAGCAAAAGTTTTCAGAGTCCAAAAGCATGTAGTATGTATTATTTGTGGAGTACATTCATGGACATCCTGTAGAAGTCTCTTCAAAGAACTGAGAATACTAACTACTGCCTATCAGTATATTTATTCCTTAATGAAACTAGTCATAAATAATATCTCCCTTTTTCCAACAAACAGTTCAGTTCATACATATAATACTAGGAACAAAAACGAGGACTTAAAAGGACTTACTTTAGTACAAATAGGGGGTCCACTACTCAGGAACACACATTTTCAAAAACCTTACAAAATTTAGATACAAATAAAGATCAATTTAAGAGGTGCCTAAAAGACTTCCTGACAAATTTTTAAATAGAACCAAATTATGTGTGTACTGTATCTGTATTCATATTATCTGCTTGTAAAGAAAATTTGACATCTTCCATATTGTTGCTGTCTTCAGTCGCAGACTGGTTTGATGCAGCTCTCCATGCCTCCCTGTCTTGTGCAAATCTCTTTCTCTGAGAATAAGTTCAGCAACCTATATCCTTTTGAATCTGTATACTGTATTTGCACCTTGGTCTCCTCCTACAATTTTTATCCCACACACTTCCCTCTAATGCTAAGTCGACGATTCCTTGATGTCTCAGAATGTGTCCCACCAATCTATCCCTTCTCTTAGTCAGGATATGCCAGGAACTTCTTTTCTCTCCAATTTGGTTAAGCACCTCCTCATGAGTTGTGTGATCTATCCATCTGTTTTTCATCATGCGTCTGTAGCACCACATTCTGAATGGTTCTATCGTCTTTTTGTCTGAAAGCCTTATTGTCCACATTTCGCTTCAATTCAGTGCTAGACTCCAAACAAAAGCTTCCAGTAAGGACTTCCTAACATTTTGACTAATATTGGATGTCATCTTTTCTTCAGAAACACTTTTCTTCCCATAGCCATTCTTCATTTTATATCTTCTTTACTTCGGCCATCAGAAGTTATCTTGCTACCCAGGTAACAAAACGCAGCTACTACTTTTATTGTATCACTAGCTGTAAACCCAGTGTTGCCTGGGTGTTTATTTATCCTACACTCTCGTAGACCACATCCCCTTCCCCCCCCCCCCCCCCTCTGCATTCACCTCTTTCTCTCCCATCTCCTTGTTTGTTGCCACCTTTCCCTCTCTCTGCAAAGTTTTCTACAAGGTACCCTCTGTCATGTAGCATACAAACATTTATGTACCCAATTCTCTCGGTTTATAGGTCACAGGTGTAAAATTCATAAATATTGTAGCAAAATTATGCATTTTGTAAAATTCCATAAGTAAAGTACCCTCCATCACGCACCGAACGAAATTTTATACAGACAGTGACATTACTCTTCTTTTTAAGGTAGTTCATCAATATCAGAAGAAAATATAGAGTTCTATGCAATAGAAACACAGGGTAACATTGAAAAATGTACTTTGTTGTTCTCAAATATTCCAGTTTTATTTCATACAACCCTTGTTCTGAGAATAACGAAAACAACAAAAAAAGGATCTGTGCAATCGGTCGAACCGTTCTCAAGGTATGGCGTGACCAAAGTATTTAGGGATCACTTTTATGTTGCAAAGTACCCTACTCCATGCACCGTATGAAACTTAAGGTAGATAGTGACCTTCCTCTTGTTTTGAAGGTCGAACATGCGAAATTTCTTGAAAATCAGAATGAAACTGTAGATTTCGTAAGTCTGTAGGAGAAATATGCTTCGCCATGCACCTATCACAAAATACTTTCTTAGTTGACGTTTCCTATCAATAAACTATATTCCTGTCACATTTCAGCTTCATAAGTGAAGTAGTTTTTGAGATTTCGTGTTTAGTCCGTGAGTGATTGTGTGAGTGTCCTTTCACTTTTATATAGAAGAGATTAAGAAAACAGATTGCTTAATTTTGGATGAAAGAGAATTAAGGGAGACTTGCAGACAAAAATAAATAGTATCATGCAAATCTGTAATGCTAATTTTATTTGATACAAGTTGATGCCTGATGCAACAGTTTTACGGCATCTACAGCGAAACTGTTGTGAGCGGTAGACTTCGTTTCGTTTTTTACAAAACGCTTCAGAGACGTCTGAAATTACATGAAAACCTTGTTGCATGTCCCTAACTACTTCCATTTTCCAACAATTGACACATAAATCAGGGTATTCTCATGAGGTGGCCTCTCATTATTTGTGACATCATATCTCCTCAGCTATGTGTCGTGCTCTTTTGTTTTTAGGCCAGGAACCTTTGTGGGCATATGGTGAACAGTTCACCGAAGTTTCATTGCAATTGAATGAATGGTTTATGAACACATAGAAGACATACAGACAAACATTATTACCTAATCTAATTTCTGCAGCATCGCCCGATTTTATGATGCTACACTCCATTACCCTCGTTTTACTCTTGTTGATTTTCATCTTATACCCTATTTTCAAGACATTGTCCATTCAATTTAGTTGCTCTTCCAGATCCTTTGTGGACTCTGACAGAATTACTATGTCATCGGCAAACTGCAAAGTTTTTATTTCTTCTCCCTGAACTTTGTTTCTCCAGTTCTACAGCTGCTAAAAATGTCTGTTTGCCTTTTCTTAACCTATCTTCTAAGACACGCCGTAATGTGAGTATTGCCCCCCGTGTTCCAAGCTCGGATTCCACAAGTTTTTCCATTCGTCTGTAAATAATTCGTGTTAGTATTTTGCAACAATGACTTATTAAACTGGTAGTTCTGTAATTTTCACATTTGTCTGCACTTGCTTTCTTAGTAACTGAAATAACTATATTCCTCTTGAAGTCAGAGGGTATATCCCCAGTCTCATACATGTTGCATAGCATGTGGAACAATTCATTCACGACTGTTAGTTCAAACGGGACATCATCTGCTCCAGCGGCTTTGTTTCTACTCAAATCTTTTAGTGCTCTGTCAAATTATTCTCACAGTATAGTATTTCCTACCTCATCTTCCTCTACTTCATCTTACATTTCTAGAATACTGTCTTCAGGTTTATTTCCTTTGTATGGGCCTTCTATTATTCCTTCCATCTTTCAGCTTTTCCTTCTTTGGTTAGTACTTGTTTTCCATCTGATTTCTTGATATTCATACAGCTGATTTTCTTGTCTCCAAATGTCTCTTATTTTCCTGTAGGCAGTATCTATCTTTTCCCTAGTTATACATTCTTCTACGGTCTTGCATTTCTCCTCAAGCCACTCCTGCTTAGACAGTCTGCACTTCCTTTCAACCTCATTTTTCAGACATCTGTACTCCCTTTTGCCTGCTTCACTTGATGCATTTTTATATTTTCTCCTTTCATCAATTACGTTCAGTATCTCCTGTGTTTTCCAGGGATTTCTCTTACGTCTTGTCCTTCTGCCTATACGATCCTTTGCTGTGTTCACTACTCTATCTCTCAGAGCTACCCATTCTTCTTCTACTGTATTACATTCCTCTGTTTCAAACAATCCTGGCCTAATGCTACTTCTGAAACTCTCATTCACCTCTGGTTCCTTCAATTTGTCCAGGTTCCATCTCCTTAATTTTCTGTCTTTCTGCAGTCTCTTAAGTTTTAATCTACAGTTCAATTAACGTGACCTGTAAATTATCTCCAGAATTCTGACTGAGAAAAGACACTTTGGTAGCGATCCTGTCCAATATTGTCCTCTACTCAGAACCCTGGCCATGGAAAAAACCACTAATTTTACGGGTTAATGGGACAGTAATATTGTATTAATATACAGTACTGTAACAGGAACAACAAGTCGATAACTTTCCCTGGATATACGGTGCAAAATTTTTTACCAACTAATAATAAATTAAAGTTCAGTATGATTAGAAGTCAAGAACTTGTCACCCTTACTACGTAAAAGTACCCATTCAGTATCCTATGTAATCCAAAACTATTTTAAATCTAGTCTGAGTTGCGCTTCGGTTCAGGAGTACATGAAAGTCTAGAGTATGTTGTCAACAATAAATACTATCTGCGATACTGTTTCCTCACTACTACCGATATCTCTGAATCACTATACTAATTGGGAGAAAGTATAATTAATCGTCACCGCCAATTCAAGCTTACAAGCATACACTCTGATTTTGAATGAGTACAAAAATTTATTTAAGGCTCTACCCTGACTAGTGTGTGATGCTGTCAGCCCTGTGTCGCCGCTCCCAATATTATATATCATCGTGGTTAATAATTAATAAACGAAAAGGCATTAAATTCCTAATATGCCTTCAGGCATCACTCTCATGACTGGTAACATTTAGGAGGAAAAATTCTCATAACACTCCTCAAATTTATTAATAATATTTTTGTAACTATTCAGTCATAGAATTTAACCACACAAGATACTGCAAAGATCTACGACTACTCACTTATGCACATAACTCCCAGTGCATCATAATGAAATCAATCACATGTAAAAAAATAATTCACATTACCGTGAATACCCCTCTTACTGTGGCTGTAATTATCTTCCAGGCTCCGCTCTCTCTCTCTCTCTCTCTCTCTCTCTCTCTCTCAAAATTTTGACTTGTGTAATCACTTCAGCTAGATTATATTACATTTTGAAATATAACATACAACAACCGACAATATGTTAGCGCAAAATCTTGTAACCTATGGTTACATTCATTTCTTTTTTTCTTAACAATTTTGTCTATGTTTTATTCTTAGGCTCGTTGCTCTGTGTGGCCGATGGTGCTTTTCTCCTTGCCACCTCACTGTTTGAATAACCATGGGATCCGGCTCCATCTTATGATGATCAACTGCTGCTACCCCCATACTTAGCCGTGTTCACATGAAACATTAAAAAAATCACAAAATAAACTGTTAATATGAGATTTTCTGACTATTAAAGAATACAATTTCATTTCAACCAAGTTGTCTGCAATGTGTTTCATAATATGGAAGTCCTGCAACACTACAGAAAAATTTCTGTACTACTACATCATAACCAACAAGTTATGGTCAGAGTCTATATCTGCCCCTGGATATGTCCTAAATCTATTCCCTACCATTAAAAAGTCAATCTGGTAGCTCCCAGTGTCTCCTGGTCTCTTCCACATACGGTATACAGCCTTCTTTCATTATGATTAAACCAAGTATTGGTGATCATTAAATTGTGCTCTGCGCAGAATTCTAACAAGCAATCTCCACTTTCATTCCTTTTTCCCAGTCCATCTATTCACCTACTACATTTCTTTCTCTTCCTTTCCCTACTACCACGTTCCAGTTCCCCATCACAATCACGTTTCCATTTCCCTTAATTTTCTAAATAATTGATTTTATCTCCTCATACATTTGTTCAATATCATCATTGGCAGAGCTAGGTGCCATATAAACTACTACTGTGGTCGGTGTTGGTTTTGTGTCTATCTTTACTATGATAATGCATTCACTATTCTGTTCATAGTAGCTTACCCATATTCCTATTTTCTTATTCATTCTCAGACCTACTCCTGCGTTACCACCAACTTATTTATTTATTTTACATGTCCAGGACTTGGATAAACAAAATGATTGCAGTGTAACTCGGTAAGTAAAAGTACATTACAGCAATACAAGTCATTAAATTAATAACATAATAATGCAAGATACATTCAGAATTCTGTTAAATGGATTGCAAGCTCCAGAATTCTGCTGTTTTAATGGCTTTATCTGTTGCAGCATAGAGGTCTTGTAAGGTGCAAGGCTCGAGCAAGTTCCTGTAGACCAGCAGATGTTGTGGGTCACCACACTCACAGAATTCCTCTTCAGTGGTGAAGCTCCACTTCCTTAAATTTGCCTTACTCTGCGACTCCTGTCCTCAGTCTGTTTAATGTCTTCTAAGTCGAGCATGGCATGTGAAAAACCGCTGCAGGTTCCTCTTTAATGTTCTCCCTATCCCTTTCGGTTAGTGAGTGTTCCCAGAGCTACAGGTGCTGTCAGAATAGTTATTGTTGTGTTCATGTAGCTCCTTCTTGACTTCAGCCTAGGTCTCTGTGCTTCATGTCCTTCTGCGGCTGTTAGTCTGCGTACGTCAGATGGCGCTATACCCATGATTTGTCAGATTTTGGTGACTGGAGTTGATCGCAGGCAGCCAGTCACAATCTGTCCAGTCTCATTCAAAGCTATATCTCATAGTTTAGTTTAGAATGTGTGGAATTGCACCAGACTGGTGCTGTGTATTCTGTTGCAGAAGAACACAGCGCCAAGGCTGCACATTATGCTGTGAACCCCAGGTGGTACCAGTGAGTTTGCGTATGATGCTATTTCTGGCAGATACTTTTAGCTTTCTTTCCTGACAGTGATCTGTGAAAGTCAGACTAGGGTCCAGTTTTACTCCCAGTATTTTGGGGTATCATAGTGGCATACTTGCGGATGTCTCCAGCTAATACTTAGCTTCTTCCTGGCTTCCAGGTTTCTCAGATGAAAGGCACAGACCTGCATCTTTCAAGGGTTTGGCTTGAGATGGTTATCGTCATAATAGTGGACGTGATCTAACAGAGCTGCTGTCAACTTTGTCTCCACTTTCTCGAAGGTTTTGCCTTGAGCTTGCAATAGCTGTATCATCTGCATAAATAAATGTTCTTGTTCTCTGTTTGACTGGTTGACTGTTGGTGTAGATGTCGCAGAGGTTCCAGTACACTACCTTGAGGGAGACCATTCTTCAAGGTTCTCCATCGGCTCTTCCCATTATGCAGGACCACTAACTGATTTTTTATTTATAACCCTGTACTCATCTGACCAGAAGTCCTGTTCATCCTGCCACCAAATTTCACTAATCCCTGCCATATCTAACATTAACCTATTCAATTCTTTTTTCAGATTTTCTAACTTACCTACACGATTAAGTGTTAGAACATTCCACACTCTTGATTTGTAGAATCTGCCAGGCACTTAAATGTGATTTGCAGAGTATCCCATGTAGATGTAGAATGCCTGTCTTGTTTCTCTTGATGACAACATCCCCCTGAGTAGTCCCCGACTAGAGATCCAAACGGGAGACTACTTTACCTCTGCAATATTTTACCCAAGAAGACGCCATCATCTTATACTCATACAGTAGAGCTGCATGTCCTCATGAAGAGTAACGACTGTAGTTTCCCCTTGCTTTTAGCTGTTCACTGTAACTGCATGGCAAAGCGATGATACCTGATGTTACAAGGCCAGCTCAGTCAGTCATCCAGACTTTTGCCCCTGTAACTACTGAAAAAGGTTGCTGCCCCTCTTCAGGAACCACATGTTTGTCATGCCTCTCCACAGATACCCCTCCACTGTGGTTGCACTTACGGTACAGCTATCTGTATCGTAGAGGCACGCAAGCCACCCCACCTTGGCAATGTCTGTGTTTCATGGGGGTGGGACATGTTTCATATCCAAGAGTATCTCCTCTACATGGATCTATGGAACGAATGAACAACTAATCTAATCTAATTACCTACCAAATCTTCAAACTCTAAATGATCATCATCATCCTGCTGATATTGCACAACATCCTGATTATCTACCTTTTCAATATGATTATTACATTCATTGCTGCAGTTAAGTATAAAAATATTAGTTACTAAAACACAATTGTATTGAAATCCTTCAATTAACTAAATGTGATAACCCAATCCATACCAAGAATAAAGCTTTCACTTAATTCAGGGACTACCAAACTCCCTTGATCAAATTTCTTACCTCCAGTCTCAAAACCTAATAAAATTTGTCTTTTTACTGCTTTGCTGTGCCTTCCAGTTTCACCCCTAATTTTTATCCCAAGAACAGGCATTTCTACAATGTTTCTACTCTGATGTCTTTTCATTTATTTCTTAATGTAATGATAATAGCTTAAATAGATCAAACATTTACCTTGCCTACTCAAAGTTTGACATCAGTATAAGGACATCCTATCCCAACACATTCTGTGTTTCTTAATACAATAAGTCTTTTCGATTTCTTTAAAGTCCATGTCCTAAGTTTAACTTCCTGATTATTATTTTCATGTTTAAATAGCATAGAATTAATGACATCAGAACTTTCCTGTGACTGAGTTTCCATGATAAGACTGCTCATTGATTCATATATTTGCCTAGATCTTTTTACTTTCCTATGTTTCCACCACTCTGAATACAACTTTTCACAAATAATCTCTAATTTTAAAAAAATGTTAATTGGGTCATTATACACACATTTTCCAATCTACTACCATCACGTTTAGGTATATTATCATGTTCTACAAAGTCCTCCTCAAAAATTTCAAAGTGTTTAACAGAGTCATTATCATTTATGTAAAAATTCAAACTCTCTACCTCACAAATGTCATGATTTACAGTATCATTCTGGTCTCCAAAATTATCATCAATAGTCTTAACAGATACAATAACATTACCTACAGTGTTGTACTGGATCACACATCATTTCTGACCCAGAATTCGGACGGACATTGGGAGAGGTAGTGCTTAGAGCAGCAAGGCCATGGCATGTGGGATATTGATGTATAGGGAGGTGGCAAGTTGGGCAAGTAGGTGTAACAAGTAGGAATCCATGAGATAAGGGAGTGGGAATGGTGGAACGTCATTGAAGGAAGTAGTTGGTATCCATCCTCCCATATGAAAGGTACCAAATACTTCCTTCAGTTACCATTCCCACCCCTTTATGTAGTCGGTCCCTACTTGTCACAGGGGATGCCACCTCCCAATACACAAACATCCTAGATGCCCATGGCCTTGCCATTCTCGAACACTACCTTCCCCAACATCCCTCTGAATTCAAGCCCGATACCTCATTCCTCATATCTCTCACCAGCTTTATCCTAATTAACAGGTATTTTTCCTTTGAGAGGAAAGATTATCATGAAAGCCCTGGCAGAGCCACATGCACTTGCAAGCCACCCTCCTATGCCAACTTGTTTATGGGGTGTCTGAGGAATCCTTCCTAGCATCCGAAAACCCCAAATCTGTGGTCTGGTTCAGGTTTATTGATGATACTTTCATGATTTGGACTCAGGGCCAGGACACCTTATCCTCCTTCCTTCAAAACCTCATCCACTTCATCTGGTCTTCCTGAACCCACTCTTCCACATTCCTGGATGTCAACTCCACCTCACTGATGGCTCCATCCACACTTCCGTCCATATTAAACCTACCATACCCTTCACAATGTGGGCACTGGGTGAGTCCATTCCTTTGTTTTGTAGAGGCAGCCACCACAGTTACAGGGTGCAGTTGACTGCTGGCTTAACAGACAAATTGTACAGCCCAGCAGGCAACATAGCTGGTCACCCCACAGAAACTAAGGAATGGACTCGCCTGCGCACAACTCAAGACTGCGCATGGG
This sequence comes from Locusta migratoria, assembly GCA_026315105.1. Taxonomy (NCBI): domain Eukaryota; kingdom Metazoa; phylum Arthropoda; class Insecta; order Orthoptera; family Acrididae; genus Locusta; species Locusta migratoria. The sequence goes on along the minus strand of CM048750.1, from coordinate 75,158,267 downwards.
CCATGACTTCTTGCATCAGATATTCCTACACTTTGACAGTTGCCATCTCTTCCATACCCAGGCCACATGTGGAAGGTGTATTTGCAGTGATAGGAACTTCCTTTCTCAATATGCTGAAGGTCTCAATAAGGCAGAAACTACCCCACAGAGCTAGTCTGCAAACATATCTCCTGTGCCAAATCCTCCCTCTACCACCAGTAACCATCCACAAAAGTGTGATTCCCTTGTTACCCAGAACTACACTGGACTCGAACAACTAAATTGCACCCTTTGCCAAGGTTTCTGTCCTCATGCCAAGAAATGAGATATCCTGTCCAAAATCTGCCCCCCCCCCCCCCAAAGTGGTGTTCCAATCTCCATAACATCCTAGTCCTTCCCTATGCCATCCTGAAGCCCAGCCCACTGTCTCAGGGATTATATCCCTGTGAAAGATCCCACCCACCCAGCACTTCCTATTCCAGTCTTATCACAGGCTTATCCTATCCAATCAGCGGGTAGGCCACCTGTCAAATCAGCCATGTAATTTACCAACTGTGCTGCAATCACTGCACAGCTTTCTATATTTGCATGACCACTAACTAGATGTCTATTAGAATGATTGGCCACTGCCGAACTGTGGCCAAAAACAAGGTGGGTCATCCTGTGGCACAGTATTCAGCAGAACATATGCTTGATTTCAATGGCTGCTTCACAACCTGGACCATCTGTATCCTCCCACCCACCACTAGCTTTTCTGAACTGCACAGATGGAAATTATCTTTACAGTACATTTTCTGATCCTGAAATTGTCCAGGACTCAACCTATGATAACTCCCCCTTTTTTCCACACCCAACAGTTCCTATTCCGTCTATCTTAAATCACTCCTGTATCATGTGTGTGTGTGTGTGTGTGTGTGTGTGTGTGTGTGTGTGTGTGTGCGCGTGCACGTACATGCGCGTGCACGTGTGCGGACCTTCAAGTGTGTGCACATGTTTGCTTTGTTTTGTTCTTTTTCCCTCCCGTCACCCACCTCTCCACCCCATTCCTAAGCTGCATCTTGTTACTCCCATCTAATATGTATATGCTCTGTAAGGCCATGCTGTATCCATCCCCACCGCCATGGGAGAATGCTTAAAAGAGGCAAAAGGATAAAGAACCTGGGTTTGGAAACATTACAACAACAACAACAATTATCGCTGCGGTGTGGTCTACTGGTCTATTTACGAAACTTCCATCACCAACATTCATCTCTGAATGTGAAAATATATTGTTGACTCTCAGGCAGTGAAATGTTTTTAATACATTGCTTTTTAATTGTATCTGGGTACCATCAATACTTGATGTCATATTCTTAAGTGTTGATACACCATGGATGATTTCATCTGTTGTTGTTTTGTACACATAGCTCAAAGAGGAACAAGATTTTACTATTTTTTATTTGTTTGTTTGTTTCCATCATCTCTTTGGTCACGGACTATCAAATTATTTGTGATATCTGAAAAGCAGAATATGGGAGATTTGAAATTTGTTGAAGACCAGTTACTCTTTCTCCATACTTCAGAGTGACGATTTCCATGTTACGGGATGTTATATTTGTTTCCTTCTTGATTACCTTCCATATTGCTTTACTTTTATTTGCTGACCAAGTTATGTATGTATGTATCATTGGCCAGTTTTATTTCCCTGATGTACCGCCCTTCTATAGATTTGAATATGTTTTTGTATGTAACTATCCATGGAAGGAATATTTATTGTTTTTTCAGTATTTGAACTGTTTTCTTTTCTTCACACTTGAGATTCTGATACCTGTCATTATCCATTTATTTGTATTTGATGGTGTGTCACTTATTATTTGTGTTTTGAGAGGGGAAAGCAATTTCAGAGTACTCACTCAAGATACCAGATTGTCTTTCAAATTTTTGTTTGTGTCATCTATTTGTAAAAGTTCTTATCAACTTAATCTTATTACTAAGAAGTTGAATATTTCTATATTATGTGTACTGAAGTTTCTTGCTATTAAAGGTATTTTATTGTTCTGGGTGTGTAGTAAATGAACTGGGAGGGTAACAAGTTGGGCTTCATGATTACTGAGGCTTGTATTCAAGCATTTTAAGTACAACTTGTGTTCACAAATATTGGTTCTAGAGAATTAGCAGTATTTTTGTCATTCTTGAAGTTGTTATAGTCTGTCCTACATTGAATGTGTCTGTAAGGTTAAGCCATAGCTGTATTCTTTTGCTTCAAGAAAATCAGTGTTGAAGTTCCCACATGACAGTATTGCCAGATTCTTTCTTTTTTTTCCAGATGAAGCCCATTTAGCACATATTCTAGCTTTCCACTTGGAGAACTATATTTCCATCATAGAGTTCTTTTCTGCATTGATATATTGTAATTTACTTATAGTTTCATTCTTGTTTTATGAATACTTATTTTTATAACTACTCTACAGAAATGATTTGCTAGTATGTAGCCCAGAAGAGAAAGGGAGTCAATCTGATTAATGACATAAAAGTTTTCTGGGTATTGTACTGCGTCATGATGTACGGCTATTACTTAAATAACCGACGTTTTGGCCAACGTTACAGTGGCCTACATCTGGGTATACTGATGTAAGCTGGTTGTTACTACACTTTATATTACTTTTATTTAGACATAACCTCACAATTTTTAAAAATAAGCGATGTTATTGGTGAATTTTTGGCGGAAGAATGGAACTTTATTTTGATAGGATGCTGAGATGGAAGGGGTGGGGGTTAGCCGTTGCTTCTTGCATAGCGAGACATGATTGGTGTTCATCGGCGAATGGGGTGAGGGCTTCCGTTTCTCTCTTGCTGGCCGTGGGCCGAGCGGCGGCAGTTGCTTACTAGTGACGCTCGCGTGTTGTGATGTCAGTGTGGCCTATTTCGCTATGATGGCTGGTAGCCAAGAGGGGGCAAGCCTGAGTCCATCTTCTCTATTCATGTTATTAGGGTGTTTTACAATTTCGATGGCTTCCCTTATCTTGCGTTTAACCATCCCTGGTTGCTTGGCGAGTATTCTGGCATCGTTAAATTTTATCTTTTTACTGCAATCTTGCTGGTGTTCGGCTACTACAGATTTATTGTGTTGGCCTAATCGAATGTAGCGTTCATGTTCGCGTATGCGTGTTGCCACTGCCCTCCCTGTCTCACCTATGTATACTTCCCCACACTCGCATTCCACCTTGTATACTCCTGATGCCACCCCAGATGAACGCCAGTGTAACGTTGGCCGAAACGTCGGTTATTTAAGTAATAGCCTTACATCATGACACGGTACAATACCCAGAAAACTTTTATGTCATCTGACTCTGGCTGCAGAAGCCTACGTAATTATATTAGCAACCTGTATGGGCAGGATGTGTACAGCACAATTCGACAGCTGGAGATGTTAAGCAAGAAGAAAGGGAAACTAATCAACGACTTAATCTATCTGACGAGGTGTCGGGACCAGGACATCATACCTAAATTCCTGCAGTTTAAACCGATCATCAACACCAACAAAGCAAGATCCATCTACAGAGGAGCCAGTACATCTCTACTGAAGGAGCGGATTCAGCAGGTACGAAGAGAACTTGACTCCCACAACAGAAGATTGCTACATATTCATCTGCTGCTATCAGCTTCACTGTCGCCAAATGACTGGGACAATGTCAACAAAATCACTCACTTTCAAGCATGTTCTACTAATGAAACTGTTGCTAGACATCAGAAGAGAAAATTCGAACAGCTCTATAAAACGACACGTAAAGATACGCAACGACTAAATGCATCTCGAACGGTGCTAAATCTTTCGTCTCACTCTATCAGCAATGCAGCCACAGAAGTAAGCAAGGGTCTAAACTTTGCAATCACACCTCAGAGGATCCCCACAGATGAAATCATCGTGTCTGTGGAAGCAGCACTCCGTCACACATCCACGATAGAAGCAGAGAAAATTCGGCAGGAAACTGTCCGAATATTTTCACGTGCCAAGCCACCGAAGCACAATCTCAGACGCGAGGAAAGGGCAGCCATCACAGAACTAAAGAACAACAAAGAAATAGTGATACTTCAGGCAGATAAAGGGAACACCACTGTCACCTTGGACACAGTGCAGTATGAGGATAAAATGAAAGAATTATTAAACGATCCCATCTACAAAGAACTGAAGATGGACCCCACGGCTAAGATAATTCGAAAGACACAGAGTGCAATCAAGGACTCAAGAATTGACGTCGACACAGCCAAGGGACTAATTCCTAGCGTTCCAGTTCCCCCTAGAATTTATGGAGTGCCAAAGCTACACAAGAGTGGCCAGCCTTTACGACCGATCGTGGATGGAATTAACTCGCCGACATACAATTTGGCAAAGTTCCTAGCCTCCAAACTAAGACCTCTAGTTGGCAAAACTGACTCGTACATGAAGAACTCTACACACTTTATAGAACGCATTAAGGAAGAAACAATTTTACCCACGGACATCATGGTCAGCTTCGACGTAAAGTCATTATTCACCAATGTGCCAGTACACGAAACTGTTCGCATCCTACAAGAACATATTCCGCCAGATATATGTGACCTGGTTCAGTTGTGTTTATCTTCGACCTACTTCAAGTGGCAAGAAAGATTCTACGAGCAAACAGACGGCGTAGCAATGGGGTCTCCCTTATCCCCTTTGGCAGCCGACATATTCATGGAGGCCTTCGAAACAACAGCACTTTGTTCCGCCCCTTTACGCCCAAGATGCTGGTTCAGATACGTGGACGATACATTCACAATATGGCCCCACGGTGAGATGAAGCTACACAAGTTTCATGAACATCTGAACAAATTGCACAAGAAGATCCAATTTACATTAGAGATCGAGAAGGATGCCGCTATTCCATTCCTAGATGTGGAAATTTATAGAACTAGGCAAGGCACACTTGGGCACAGGGTATATCAGATGTCTACATATACCGACAGGTATTTGCACGCCCAATCAAACCACCATCCAGCACAGAAGAACTCTGTTATCCGTTCACTGACGATTCGCGCGCAGCGACTAAGTGATGAAGACAACAGAACAGCTGAGCTCAGCAAACTAGAAACAACATTTCTGGCTAATGGCTACAACCATAGAGTGATTAATACCACCATGGACACAAATAAAAGAAACAGCAGTAGGCAGGAAGTGAATAAAAAGCAGCCAGCAGCACGCTTACCGTATGTAAAAAACGTCACAGATCGGATTGCTAAACATCTTCGCCGGGTTGGAGTCCAGCCTTTCTTCTATAGTAGTCACAAGATCAAGGATGTACTTGGTTCCACAAAGGACAACATAGAAGCACTACATGCATCAGGAGTATACAAGGTGGAATGTGAGTATGGGGAAGTATACATAGGTGAGACAGGGAGGGCAGTGGCAACACGCATACGTGAACATGAACGCTACATTCGATTAGGCCAACACAATAAATCTGTAGTAGCCAAACACCAGCAAGATTGCAGTAAAAAGATAAAATTTAACGATGCCAGAATACTCGCCAAGCAACCAGGGATGGTTAAACGCAAGATAAGGGAAGCCATCGAAATTTTAAAACACCCTAATAACATGAATAGAGAAGATGGACTCAGGCTTGCCCCCTCTTGGCTACCAGCCATCACAGCGAAATAGGCCACACTGACATCACAACACGCGAGCGTCACTAGTAAGCAACGGAAGCCCTCACCCCATTCGCCGATGAACACCAATCATGTCTCGCTATGCAAGAAGCAACGGCTAACCCCCACCCCTTCCACCTCAGCATCCTATCAAAATAAAGTTCCATTCTTCCGCCAAAAATTCACCAATAACATCGCTTATTTTTAAAAATTGTGATGTAATGTCTAAATAAAAGTAATATAAAGTGTAGTAACAACCAGCTCACATCAGTATACCCAGATGAAGGCCACTGTAACGTTGGCCAAAACGTCAGTTATTTAAGTAATAGCCGTACATCATGACGCGGTACAATACCCAGAAAACTTTTATGTCAACTGACTCTGGCCGTGGAAGCCTACGTAATTAAATCTGATTAGTATTTAACTAGTGCTCTGTGGTGCATAGAACATTAGTAAAATGGAGTCATGTATTCAACTGAATCTCAACTTCCAAGACTTTGTGACTGACTGGGTATTATCTACATCTACATCTACATGGGATACTCTGCAAATCACATTTAAGTGCCTGGCAGAGGGTTCATCGAACCACAATTATACTATTTATCTCCCATTCCATTCTCGAATAGCGCGCGGGAAGAAAGAACACCTGAATCTCTCTGTTCGAGCTCTGATTTCTCGTATTTTATTCTGATGATCATTTCTACCTATGTAAGTGGGAGTCAACAATATATTCGGAGGAGAATGTTGGCGATTGGAGTTTCGCAAGTAACCCACGCCTCAGCGATAAGCGCCGTTGTTGTAATGATTCCCGTCCCAGATCCTGTATCATTTCCGTAACGCTGTCTCCCCTGTATCGTGACAATACGAAACGAGCTGCCCTTCTTTGGACACTTTCGATGTCCTCCGTCAAACCCACCTGATAAGGATCCCACACTGGGCTGCAATACTCCAAAAATGGACGGACAAGCGCAGTGTATGCAGTTTCTTTAGTAGTTCTGTTGCATCTTTTAAGGATTCTGCCAATAAAACGCAGTCTCTGGTTCGCCTTTCCCACGATATTATCTACGTGTTCTTTCCAGTTTAAGTCTGAAGTAATAGTGATTCCTAGGTATTTTGTGGAGTTTACGGCGTTCACATTTGATTGATTTATGTTGTAAATTGTTGTGATTGGAAATACAAAGATTTTTACTGCTGTGATTTATTTTATCACAAGTAGGTCCACTGATTTTTACATTAAAATTAGATTTTCCCAGTGGTGTATCTATTATACCACTAACCTCATTCTTGTTTGGTGGGGGTCTGGTGTAATTTAGTTGCTTTGACTCATTCCATGTTTCTTGCTGCACTGATTCTTTAAAAACAGTCTTTCTTATTTATTTATCCATCTTTAAGCATTTGTGTGCAATTGATGTCATCATTGGAGTATGTACAAAAGATTCTATACAGTATCACTCATAGATTTAAAAAACATATATAAGAGAATAGCATAAAATATGGTACAATGCGTAACTGGTACAACACAGGTATATTGTCACCGGTAAGTAATAGAGCCAAAATGTTGCAAGATTAACATAATATTAGGACTAATACAGTTTAGCAGACATTATTAACACACTTTGGCATAGTATTACAATTTTACACATATAAGTTTGACCTAATTGGTCCATCAGAAATTACTTCAGCTTATTTTTAAAATTATTATTTAATTTTCTAGATATATCCTATTGGAACTATATCAGAACTTAAGATCATCTTTAGAGCACATTTTAAATTCTTCTAGTGTATAAAATGCTTTCTCTGTAAGCCATTTCTGCATTGTGTTTTTAAACTTACTCCGTGACATATTGTGTGCTTCTTCTGGCAACATGTTAAATAGTTTTATCCCCACATACACATAACTATCCTGTGTCGTCTTAAGTCTAGCAACTATGATGTCAATATGCTTTTTGTGTGTGTCTTATGGTGATGGACAGACTGTCGTAGTTTGTGACTGGTTAGGTTTTCTTTTGTATGTATTAGACAACTTAATATAAAGGGGACACAACTGTTGGAATTTTTAGTTTTTTGAAATATGGTCTACAAGACTCATTATTCTGGACTCCACAGATGCATCTGATTGCCTTCTTTTGCCAAATGAAAACTTGTTTAGCTCCTGGGGAGTTTGCCCATAGTAAAACACTCTATGTCAAGTGGGTGCAAAAAAAAGGCATAGTACACATTAAGCAATACCTTATCACTAACACAGGACCTTAGTTTACCTAATAAATATGTAACATGTGCTAACTTAGTACACATACTCTCAGTATGACTTTTTATGTTAATTTAGAGTCCAGATGTATCCCAATAAGTTTAGCTGAGGAACAATCATTGTCATTGTCTTTAATCAAGGAAGTCTTTAATACACAAACTGAAGAGAATGTTTGCAGTTTTTTCATGATTAACACTCAATTTATTCATTTGGAACCACTTATTGGCTGCACAGAGATGATCCATACTTTCTTGCTTTATTACTACCAAGTCTTTTCCAGAAGTAACAAAAGTTGTACCATCTGCATAAAGTGTGGATTTACATAACATAACACTGGGCAAGTCATTTACATACAATATGAAGAGAAGGGGGCCGAGCACGGAACCTTTGGCACACCCTGTGTGATATCTAAAACATTAGATCTCATGTTGTTAAACTGCACAATTTGTTTCCTATCACACAAGTAGGACCTTATCAGAGATAGTTCTAAGTCTCTGAATCCGTAGCAGTAGAGTTTCTCTAGCAGAATTCTGTGACTGACAGTGTAAAATGCTTTGCTGAGGTCCACAAGCATAGCATTGACAGATAATTTTAGATTCAAATGATGACAGTATAAATGAAACAATATTTTCAACTGCTTTTATTGTTGAGAAGCCAGACCTGAAGCCATACTGTGAGTCACATAGAATATTATTTGTGGAAAGGTGCTGGTTAATTTGGTGCTGCATGCAAGAGATATTGGGTGATAATTATTTGGAGAAGACTTATCACCTGTTTTGCGCAGAGAAATAACAACTGTCATTTTTAAGGATGAGGGGAAACAGCCACCAATTAACATCCAGTTTATAAGAAAACATAGTGGGTGTACTATTCCATCCACAATTTTTTTGGTGACAAAATTAGAGAGATCATAGATATCTTCAGATTTTGAGTGACTTAATTTTGTTATTGTGGTTTTAATGTCATTTACTTTTACCTCTTTCCATTTAAAGATAGGAATTTAAGTTTCAAAATTTTTTAGTAAAGGCATTCTATGATTTGAGTTGTCATTTGTGATGTTATGTTCAGTTGCACTCACGTTAGACATATTCCCAGCTTTTAGGAAGAAACTGTTGAATTCATCAAGTTTGATACTAACATCACATGAATTAATTTTGTTAATAGCTGTACTTCTACCTAAATGTGTCTTGACAACAGTCCAGGCTGCTTTACATTTGCTTTGGGACTTGTTTATATAATCATAGCTTTACTCTTGCTTAACCTGATCTCTGCCTTATATTTATTCCTTGTGTAGCTTACTCTTTCTGCTTCACTATTCTTTGATTTACCATAAGAATTCATTAACAGAGTTCTAAGCCTTTTTAGTTCATGTGTGAACCAGCTATGAACAGATTCAAGCTTATGTATCTTGGCAGGAACCTTAGTTTTTTTAGGGCAGCAAGTGTTAAAAGTGCCTGACAGTGTAGCAATAAATTTTGTAAAAGCATTTTCTACAGCCATACTTTCAAGAAGAAGGTCATGCCAGTTTATCATCTTTAGCTGCGTTCTGAAGTTATCGACATTCTCCTCATTCAGAAGCCTAATATACTTAGTTTGATTGGAGTTGTATAAAGGTCTTCCAGTTTTTAGCTTTAACCAAATGCCCTTGTTATGCTTCAATAAAAAATGTGTATTGAATAATCCTAGTTTATACTGACTAGTCAGAAAATTAGTGATTACATTATCAAGACAGCCAGATTGTCTTGTTGGCTTATCATTAATACAGTACAAATAATGTGATCTTCACATACTGAGTAGATTAATTTGTTTAGGTGTCCTTTGCTTTATATCAATACTTATGTCCCCAAAAATTATGAATCTATATTTAGGCCATTTCTCAAAGTGTACAATTTGTTATTGTAGGGCCTGCTCAAATATTTCAATATTACTGCCTGGTGTACGGTACACAGAAACAATTATAAGTTTCAAAGAGAGGGGTAACATTGCAGCTGTTTCCAGTATTTCGTCTATGCAGCAATCTTTCACACTAATGACACTGTAATGCAATTCGGTGCCACTACTAACGTATATTGAGCCCCCCCCCCCCCCCCACATAGTTTTGTGTTTGTCTACAGTAACCTGTTAATAAGTTAATGTTCATTAATACATAATATAATATTCTTGTTTACTCCTAACAGACTGCTGATATCATCAGCTTTATTCTTTAAAGACCTGATATTAACAAGTATAAACAGTAATGAATCATATTCACAAATGGGAAGTTTAGAATTTTTATCTAGCAGCACATCAGTTTGTTCACTTTTCTTGTATATCATTCTATCACTTGGAGATTCTGTACTTACAACTGTAGTTAAGTTCTTGATCACACTGGATCCCGATTGTGTCCTCAAAGTGATTTTTCCGATGTCAGCCATAAAAAATCACTGCTCTGCTCTGGTACTTCTCTTGTTTGAGAAGATACACGTGTAGTAGCTTTTTCACTTTCACACTTGGACTGGGTACTTGAATTTTTCACTTTTACATCTTGGCTGCCTATTGCTGCTTGACTGTTTTCACACACTGAATGAGCACTAAGTTGTACTGCCTTTGCTGCTTGAGTGATTTTTGTTTTTAACAGATCTGCATAGGTTGGTGATGTTAACTTACCACTGACACAGGTAGGTGGGGTCCCGATAGTTTGTGTTAGGGGCATACCACAGAACTGCTGAAGTGCCTAAATAAAACCCTGTTTGCTGTGGAATGTTGTCATATACATGAGATATAAGAATAAAAAGGCTAGCATATTATGCATAATTTCACTCCATAATGTCATACGGGATTATTTTCTGGGGCAACTCATCAGGCTAAGCAAAAGTTTTCAGAGCACAAAAATGTGCATTAGGATCATTTGTGGTGTCAACTCAAGAACATAATGTAGAGGAATATTTAAGGAACTGGGGATAGTTACTACTGCTTCCCAATACATTTATTCTCTAATGAACTTTGTCATTAAAAATGTATTTTTTTTTTTAATTTTTTCAAACCAATAGCTCCATCCATGGGATCAATACTAGTAACTAGAATAACTTGCATAAAGATTTAAAAAGTCACTTACTTTGGCTCAGAAAGGTGTCCAATATTCAACAGTACACATTTTCAAGAACATGCCAGCAACCATCCAAAATTTAACTCTCAATAAGTACAGTTTGAAAAGAATCTAAAGGATTTTTTGGTGGCCAACTCCTTCTACACCGTTGTGAATTTCTTACCAGAAGTGATTGATGTAAGCTATTGTATGTAATATTCACAAATAATAATACTGTGTTCAGTTCGTCTTCAGTACAAGTTTTGTGCAGTAATGTTACCATTGTATGCATCTAGTATATTAGTATGTACTAATAAGTTTTATGTCCTTTGAAATGTATATATTCTTGAGATAATTGTTTTTCCTGGCCAATTACACATCCACAAGGGCAATTATATTATCTGTGGAAGGTACAATAACACCTATGCTCTCTTTTTGTAAGTATATATTGTGTATTTTGTTCTGACATGTTCTACATCAAAGAGGATTTCCTCAATTCGGATATACCAGAATGAAAAGTACATCAAATCTAATCTAGTCTCGACTTTGATCCCATTGCTTCTCCTTCCAGATGTCATTACAATCATTTCTGTGGACTGTGCTTGCTGTTAGTCTCTTATTTTTCAGCTACTTCTAGTGGTCCTATAAATGAGGCAATTGAAATTACAGTTGAAGCCTTTTGTGTTTTTGATAGCAGAGGACAGGTGGCTACTGATGTTAATTCCGTATATGTTTTTTTTTTCCTGCTATTGTTATTATTCTTTCATTACTTTTAGTTGGGATTCTGATTCCAGGACTGTTTATGCTGCTGTCACTGGCGAATGAGACATAGCAGCTGCCTCTGTTGGTGGTAGTTCAGCTCTTTGTAATGTTGCTTCAGTTATTGCAGTTACTTCTGGTGATGCTGCCTTTTTAGATGCACTGTTACTTCTATGAGCTGCAATCAGCATTTCTAGAATTTTATAGCTGAAAAGTCTCTTGCCCTTTCATTCAAGTGTAGACCATGTCTGGTGAAACTGTTTCTCTCTAGGAAATCAACAGGTACAAATTTAGTCTTTCGAAGGGTTTTGCAGATTTTCTCAAACTGATTGTTGGCTTTAATAATTTCTGTATTTATATGAGAGCCATTTATATGATCATGTCTATGAGGTATTCCAACCACAATAAACTGTTTGCTCAAATTTGCTTCAACTAGTAACTTTTAGTTACTATGTCACTGGCACCCCATTATAACTGTAAATTCCTTTGCACTTGGAGTTTCAGGTTGTATATTTTTTGTAACTTCTTGCACAGGTGTTCCAGATTTAAGATAACTGCAAGAGCTACACCGAGCTCATCACTTAGCATTTCTGCGAGTCCACGACCATGACTATTTGAGTGAATATGTACGCTGAAATATCACTTAGACATCTTTCTCATCAAGTCTCTTGTTGCACTTAGGAGTCAGTTATCATTTTCACTTGATTTTATAATTCTTTTATTTCCTTGAATGTCATTGAGAATACAGCTTCACTTTCAACTGGGCAAGTTAACTTTATAGGCCTACAAACATTGTCACTTTTATTCAGCACAGCTTGCAGAATATTTGCACTGTTCAATGACTGTACATATTTCAAGTTCTGTTGCAACTTTATCATGCTGTCACCAAGGATGTTAATTATATTCTCTTTTGTAACTGTTACACCCAGAATTTCATTGACATTTCTTTGCAAGGATGAAATTTTTGTGAGCTGATTAATGCTCCTTGTACTTACTCATTTAACCAGCACCTTCTCTTGTCTTCCTGTGGTTTTTAAATACTACAAGATACACATGAATTATCATATATGCATTAAATTCCTCACACAGAGTACACTTATAAGTGCATTTTTCCTCGTGAAATATGAATTTTATCAACTGTACATTTCTAACAACCACCATTTCAAAGATTTGATAAGTTGCCAAACTCTGCTTGAAGATGACTCCACTCCAGTTTCCTTGAACTTTTACATTTCTACAGAGAAATCATTGTGTTTCATTTCTCCCTTCCTCCCTTCATCTTTCTCTCTCTGTTTCTTATTTTGTATTAAAGTGTTTTCTCAAGTGCATAACAAGAATTTTGTTTGTCTTAAAAGTATTTCATAGGCTACTTTCAGTGGCATAATCTCTTGCTGAGCAATAATGCTACTTACCAACCAAGACTTACCTTTTTCACACAGCAGATTCACTACTATTTCCTGTGTCTTCAAAGCTGTTTTACCTTGACACAAAGTATGCTTTGTGAAAGGAAGGGAAGAGCAGTATATATATGGAGTTATGTTTCCTGTGTGTATATATGTATTGTTGCTGGAGAAAAGCATTCACGATAAAAAGTTAAAGGCTGCATTTACACTTATCTTGCTATTGAAAACATCTTCACTGTTGATTATAATTTTCTGTAAACTGGAATGCTTTGAGTAATGCTATGGCAGTCATTCTGCACGTGAACCAAAGATTTTTATCTCTCCCTCAGTTGAATGCCTGTTTGTGTGAAAATACCAGAACTGTTTGATGTCGCCGACCTCCGTGCCTACATTGTTGGAGAAAGTACTAAAGCAGATGTTCAAAAATATGTTGCAAATCTTTTCCTATTTATAACAATTGTTTTAAGAATATTTTTATGCTTGTATATATCTGTAGCCTCTGTAGAATGTAGATTTTCCAAGTTAAAGATGATTAACAATTGTTTGAGAATTTTACTGAGCAATTAGTGGCTAAGGAGTCTCACCATGATATCAATTTAGATTTCATGTTCTCTCCACATTGAGAATTTGATGAAGGTCTTTGCTGTTCAAAAAGCCATAAAAGTGAAGATGTAGGTACATAATTTTTAAACTCATGTTTATACAATTTGGTAAGCTTTTATCCATCTTATTTCTTGTTAGGCAGAATCTATTAAACATATGCCTAATTGTGCCCACTATAATTATTTATAGTGGGGCATGCAAAAGACATTAGCACCTGATCAGCCAAGCTGCAGTCAGATCCATTCTGAGCTTTCCCAAATCCATGGTCAAAATTGATAAAGTATCATAAAAAAAGAAATAAATAAATGTCAGTCATGTTTATTTCTGCAACAACTTCACCATTTGCTGGTCTGGATTGTAATAATGCTTTTTTCTTCTTAAGAAATAAAAGTTAAAATCGAACACTCAATTTCTGTAGTAATATGTGCTTACCTCAGTCTGTGTGAAATATTCTAAGAAAATGTTATAATACATAACAAATTTATGATCTGAAGAAAAATATTAAATTAAACTTCAGGATGCCTGGTATAATTTTTCGAGAATTATTTTACATGTAACTTCATAGTTACAATATCATATTTCATAACACATTTACAAATATTAAGTGTTTTCACATATGTTAGGCCTCTCTGAAAGTTTTGGAAAAAATAAGAAGTACAGTATTTTTTTGTAGAAGACATAAGAATAATCAATTAACAATTGCTGTAGTATTACTGTGATGGTGGAAATGCCTAATAAATTAATAAATTTTATGTTTCCAGTTGCATTTTTTGTTCGTTTTAGGGAGAGGTTCATCCTATGACTCAATTGCTCATTCATATATTTTTGTGCATATTTTTAATAATGGAAAGTCAGGGTTGGAATTCAACAATATAATGAGATTAGTTTGCAACTCATTGCAAAAATATTTGTCAAGCTTTGATAGGTAAATAAAGAAGACACTCATACTCCAAACTTCAGCTTTCAGCCATCAGCTTTTATTGGAAAAATAAATAAATAAATAAATAAATAAAAATGAAATAGACACACCCAGACACTGTTCATACAATCACATAGGCTCACTTCACAGAGACACAATCATTATTTCCAGAAGAAAGAGGCAATTCTAGGTTGGTCCCAGTTCCCAGATGATCTTGGGACCAGAAAATGTTCTGTAAGGATAACTCCCATCTGTGTAGTTCTGAAAACCTGGTAGTGGGGCGGGGGAGAGGTAGAGGATCCATATGGCCTGGATTGTGAAGCAACCATAGGAAGGAGACATTTGGTGAGCTGCATGTTGTTGTGCTGTGAGTTGTCTACCTTGTGTGTGACCACAGTTTGGCAATGGCCATTGGTGCTATTAGACAGCTGCTTTGTGGCCATGCCAATATAAAAAGCTGTGTAGTGATTGTCAGACAGTCAGTAAATTACATGGCTGCTTTCTTAGGTGGCCTGGCCTTTGATCGGGTAGGATAAGCCAATTATGGCACTGGAATGGGGAGTACTAGGTGGGTGGATTGGGCTTGTCTTCTGTGGGGTTTTCCATAGGTATGTGCTGATTGTGGCAGGGGCCTGGGTTTGGGGATGGCTTAGGGATGGACTAGGACATTATGAAAGTTGTGTGGGTGATGGAACATCTTTGGCCACAAACCATTTGTCCATTAAAATGAATGGTCACTTTGGTGCTCCTAGTCAGTCCCATTTGGCGGTCATGGTCCAAAACACCAGAATGGAAGCGGCAACTTCCAGGACCTGCTAGTCTTGGTGCAGAATGGTTGTGGTGACTTCTAATTCCAGGAACTGGTGGTTCTAGTCCAGAATGGTTACAGCCATTCCCATTCTAGTTCAGCAGGCCACATAGCTGGTCCCTTTCCGGTCACTCTGTTTCACTTCCAGCTCATTGCTTGGTATTGGGGAAAAATTTTACTTGCAATCCTGGCAGCCATGTTTGATTATTTTTGCAACATCAACAACACACTAGAAAATGTTTGCCCTATGTTAATATTATTAGAAATCTGGAACACATAGAATGATTTTATCAGTGATTGTAGAGACCAATGAAGTAATAACACTGTTTCTGCTCAATGGATGACAGGATCTTTTATATACCCTTGTCTACTCATAAAAATAATTTCCCTCATAACTAAACATTTGCATTGTCAAAAGATTGGCTAATGCCAGTATCACATTACCAGCAACATTATTTTCACAGTGATGTGTTGTCATCTCTTTACGGCACTGAACTCTCACATTCTCATTGTTTTTCAGACTCTTTTTGAACTTTGGACTACTGGTTCTTAACGTATTCCATTTAGTGCCCATCTCCAGTAATTTACATTTTTGAGGTAATTCTGTAATGTAGTGCACATAAAAATTGCATTCTGGTAATACATACATAAAGACAAATCTGCTTACTACTTTGTAATTTTTATCAATGGCAGGAGTCATCATAATTGTCTGATTATTTTTTTGTGTGTACTATTGGCAGTACCAAACTATGGTAAGTACTGGCCTGCCACTCTATCTCTTTTGCATATTATTTTTAAATCTCAGTAAAGAATTTCCATGATGGATTATTTTTATTATTATTTGTATTTTTTAGATTTTGTCTGCTTCATGTAATGTTCATTTCTTAATGTAGCTTTTAATCATATCCCAATAATTTAGTGTAAAAGTGTTCATCTGAGCAGAAAAAGGAATTTTGATTTTTAAAGATTACACTGCAATAATATCATACTTACTTTTTTTTATCTTGGACATTTTTTATTCAGCTTTCATAAACATACTACTCAGTTTGTAACTATTTTGATTATCTGATGTAGGATAATAATTGGTTAAAAAAGGAACAATTCCCAGGCAATGATTATCAGTGAACTTGTTTCCAAAAATGGACTAGTTTGCCCATCTCAAAATTTATTTTGCTTCCTTCCCCTGCCCTGCCTCTCCAATCGATCCCCAAGCTGCATCTATTTCCACCCATCTAGTACCTACTAGCTCCATTAGACCATGTTGTGTCCATCATAGCCACCACCTTGCAGCCTTCCTTCCCCCTCCCCTACTGCCCCTGCACTCCTATCCCATCATGGCAGAGCAGGTTTTTTACTTTAATATGTTTTTATATATTTTAATATATCTCTGATCATAATTTCAACCAGCCATTTTCCACTCTCCACATTAGTATGTAACTACATATTTTGACTCTTGTGTGTCTGTGAAGTGTGCATATGTGATTGTATGACTGGTGTGTTTTTATGATTAGGGCTAATGGCTGAAAGCTGAAGTAGCTTGTGTGTATGGGTGTCTTTTTTTATGTGTCGGTTGTAGGTTGATGAATGTCTTTGCTAAGAGCTGAAAACTATCCTCATTATATTTAAAACTATCCTCATTATATTGGTGCACATTTTAGTGTATATTTTTGGTATTTTGTGCATATTTCAATGCATAAACAAATATATTTAATATGTTGGAGACAACTAGAAATCTATATTGGTCATAACAATTAGGGAATCAGTTGAAACATCGAGGTTCTGAAGTATTGTCCTCAGGAAACAAATAGAAATGGTTTAACTCTTTCTGTCGGATCTATGGAGTTGAGACAACAACATTATGGCAACCAAGATAGTGTTAATAATAGAAAGTAGCTGCAGAGGGGGTTGGTGTTGACTTGTGTTTATCTACCAAACAAATTACTGTACACAAGCACACAATGCAATAACAACATGACTTACCCAAAGCTATGATATGGAGAGCCATAAAAAGGTTGAAAGTGGGTTGCTGCAGCTATTGAATGCTCCAAAATGTAATTTCCCAGGAACCGTTAGAGTCATTCCATGTCAACTCAACACAGCCATTTTACCTCACCATCTCAGGTTACAATGAAATTTGGTATACTGGTACCCCCCATATAAAGAAAAATTACGAAATTTCAAATTGATTTCTCAAATGGTTTCAAAATTACACTTTGTTCAAGTTTTCAAATACCGCTCAAAATCCATCTGTTTCTGAAACTTTAAACTACTATAGCATCTCTCAGAGTTAAGCTAGAAACATGAGTGAGGTGTCATTGTGTAGCATTTTTAAAACTCTTTCCAAAAATGTAACATTACAGGGGTCTTAATAAAAAATGTTTACTAATTTCAAAATCAAAAAAGTAATTTTAAATTTTTCAAAATGTGCCACTTTTAATATTTTGAAAAAATTCTTAAACAGTCCTTGTGGTTAATTGATATTATAAATTTCATAATGGGATCATAATGGGTCCTTACAGAAAATACAGTTGAAAATATGCTTACATTAGAATTTTCACTGTATTAATGACTTTTTTTTTTATATAGTTTGGTGAAATTCAGGTTTGAACTACACATGAATTTTGGTAAACAAGTTTAATGTGATGTAACTGCATTACCATCTTAAAAGAGTGTTTGTAAATAATGGAAAAAACTTACATAATGATTAACTTGTAGCCCTTCTTTTAAATCTCTTCTGAAGGTTAAATTACTAAAGTCAGTGAAGGCTTTGATGGTTTCCTGCAGTATATCATTTGACAAATTATAAGTTCAGCTAGTTGGAATTACTTGTAACAGGAAGCCAAAGGAATATCTTTGCATGAAAGGGAAGAAATACAATTGTCATGCATTTGCAGTTCGACATTTGACATTGAGTTAATTTTTGTGTTTCTTAACATATGTCTTACATTTAGATGGCTTGTGCAGAGACATACTGAGCGAGTATCGCTAGATCTTGCCAGGACACAGTTTAGCAGTCTTAGTTCTGTGAACTTTCAAAACCCTGCATTTATCATAGGATTGTTGTCTTTAAAAGGTAAGAATGCCTCCATTAAATTGCATAAAACTAGTCTTTTTTGGCAGTGTGACTTTCTTCAGTCCCAGACTTAAGGAACACAGTCTCTTTCTTACCAGTTAAAAACCTGCTTATTTCATTACTCTTGTAGGAATCACGCATTGCTGTTACTACTTCTGGTAGCGGGTTTTTGCTGAGTGTCCTCTAATATATGGTAACTCTAACTATTTTCTTTAATTGCCTGATCATGTAATTTGGAGCATTAAATTCTTGCACTATTTTTGTTATAGGCCATGCATCAGGCAAACATGTTAATATCATCATCTTTTTGTCTCTTGAAGTGCAGTGGGAGTGGGAAATCTTCTAGATTTATTAAAATTGAATCATCAAGGGTTTCATTAGCTTTATCAGAGGAGTCAGAGGAGTCATCTTGAAGTTTAAGCCTCATGGCTGAATCAATTTTGACCATTTTTTTGTGAAGCATACCCAAAATGTTCAAATGTCTGTAAACCTATCGGACCAAACTGCGTGGTCATCAGTCCGTAGCTTATAAACTACTTAAACCTAGGTAAACTAACCTACAGACAAACACACACACCCATGCCCTAGGGAGGACTCGAACCTCCACGGCGAGCAACCGCGCGCCCTGCAGCGAGATGCTTTAGACCGCTCGGCTACTCCACTGCGGCGAAGCATACCCAGTTCATGAAGAGAAGCATTAAGTGTGTCAACAACATCCTACTTAATAGTTGAAATTAGGGTCCATTTTGGAATCAGAAGTATTTAAAATTTCAGGCTCTAGGTGTAGTGAGCACTGGCATGATTTGTTTCTTTTCTTTTTTTTTTTTTTTTTTTTTTCCTTCTTTATAGTTGATTACTCTTTTCTGGGAGAGTCACGTACTTCAGCATCATTAGAAAATGTTCAACCATCCATTTTGCTACTGTTCTAAGTTCATTTTTTTCTATTTCTGTGATGTTTTTGAAAGGCACGATACATTGAAATGTTTATGCCTTGCATCTTCCATTACTGGACAAACAACTTTTCAAATCACAAACACTTCAACTTTACTCAAAACTAAACATCATACTTGCTACACCATCAGTTACAGTCCAACACTTGCTGCAGTATTGTAAAGGCACATTGATTACAGCACATTGTTTACTACGCTCATGTCATATTGTATAATGTGACATTAGCTCAGTTACTCGTTATTATAGTGAAAATCGTAATGTTCACATATTTTTGAATGCATTTTTCTCTAAGAACCAATTATGTAATTTATAATACAATTAACCACTAAACAAGGACTGTTTGAAATTTTTTTCAAAATTTTAAAAATGGCACATTTCGAAAAATTTTAAATTACATTTTTTTTAAATTTTGAAATTAGTAAACATTTTTATTATGACCCCCTTATAGTGTTATATATTTTTCGAAAGGGCTTGAAAAATACAGCAAAATATCATCTCACTCATCTTTCTAGCTTGATTCTGAGAGTTGCTATAGTAGTTTAAAGTTTCATTTTTTGAAAACTTTAACAAGGTGTAATTTTGAAACCATTTGAGATATCAAGTTGAAATTTGGTATTTTCCTTTCTCTGTAAAAGGGGTACCAGTATAGGAAATTTCACTGAAATATGACAGTGAGGTAAAATTTTAATATAAACTGTGTTGAGTTGACATGGCATGACTGTAAAAGAAGGCAAAGCCAATGTCAGCATGGGAGAACTGTTGCCTCCAGTTTAGCCCTTTGAGACAGGAAGCTGAATGCAACTCATCTTCTATGCACCCTCCAGGCAGAAACAATTTGCAATATCAACACAAACAGCCAAATTCACCTTGGAGAATAATGCATTACACTCCTCCATGGCAGATTGTCAGTGCACAGTATTACTGTTTGTTTGTGAAGCATCGCCTGTGACTAGGTTTGTGACACTTCTTCTACAATCCACCAATCATTTTGCACAACAATATGTCGGTGCATACAATGCAAGCAGTGACTTTTCTGTTCAGTCCCTGGGACTGGAAGTACTATACCGTCCACCATACTCTGTGGACTTAAGTCCTTGTGACTTTGATTTGATTCTGGAGATGAAGGAACCACTTCATGGCATTCACGCCCTCAACAGAACAGGCTCTGCTAATGGTATACTACACTTTCTACATTGCTGAAAATGAGTTCTGCACAATGCTGGTGGCTACTTTGAAGGACAGTAATAGGTGCAAGCATGTAACACTTTTGTATTGGTTGTGAATAAATATTTGCCACTTCTTAAGTTCCAATCCATGTACATTAAAAGAGAAAAGGAAAGGGTGCAAGAGGCCCTGATCCACAGCAATGCTGTTGTCTGGGACCTCTTGTGCTGCTGGCAGTGGGAGATTCTGGAATATCTACCATACTCACCTGACATGAGTCCTTGTGATATGATTTCTTCACCAAAATGAAATAATTACTGTGAAGGAACCAGTACAACACCAGAAATAATATTTATCCATGCCATAGGGCAGTCAATTCAAGACATAAGCCTTTAAGAGTAAATAGATGCACCTATGTAGGTGGTATACGACACCTTCTGGATATTTGGCAAAGGGTCAGAAATAATGAGGGTAGTTATATTGAAGGGTTGTAACTGTAAGGGCCTCCATCAATAAAGTAATTTCAGAGAGAAATAATAGTTCTCATTACCTTTTATCCAGAACTTGTATTAACTCCAATCACCCATAATTCATCCCCTCCTTCTCCCCCCCCCCCCTCTCTATTCAGCTGCACCTTTCCCATCTCTGTCCAGCTTCTCTCCCCTTTCTGTTCATCCCCTCCACTCATCTGAAAATCAACTCATGCCACCTCCCCGCATAAATCACCTTCTACCCCTCTCTCAGCCTGCCTCCTCCCCTCCTATCCATCTCTTCCTACCCCATATGGAAAAATTACATGTATATTTATGTCAACTTTCACAGTCATCAGTCAGACAGTCTTGAAATATATTGCAAGATGCTCTCCACCATGTACTATATGGTGGCCAGCTTGCAGAGTGTACACTCTCCTTCATGGGAATAAACATACAGGTGCCAAATTATATGATGATTGGTCAAATACATCTACATATATACTCCACAATTCACCTTAAGGTGCATGGTGGAGGGTACATGGTACCACTACTAGGCATTTCCTTTCCTATTGCACTCCCAAATAGAACGAGGAAACAAATAACGTCTACATGCCTCTGTATGAGCCCCAATTTCTCTTATCTTGTCTTTGTGGTCATTACATGAAATGTAAGTAGGTGGTAGGAAGATCGTTCTACACTCAGCTTCAAACTCCGGCCCTGAAAATTGTATCAACAGAAGTCTCGAAAAGAATGTCGTCTTTCCTCCAGTGATCCCCATTTGAGTTCCCAGAGCATTTGTGTGTCACTGGTGCATTGGTCAAACTTACCAGTAACAAACCTAGCTGCTCACCTTTGAACTGCTTCTGATCTGCTGCAGGTCCCAAGCACTTGAACAATGGTCAAGACACAGTCGTACAAACATTTTATATGCAGTCTCTTTTACAGATGAAGTACATCTTCCCAAAATTCTCCCAATAAACTGAAGGCAGCCATCTGCCCTATCCACAACTGTCATAACATGTTTGTTCCATTTTATATTGCTCTGCAATGTTACACCTAGATATGGTGTTATGTCTAGATTAGATTAGATTAGTACTTGTTCCCTAGATCATATATATGACATTTCGTAATAATGTGGAACATGTCAGTTTAGTTAATGTTGTCTATACATGACAATCAATATTTTAAGGATTTTTCATTTACATTTTTTATTCATTATTATTATTATAATTTTTAAGTTTTATCTAAAAATTCATCTACATTGTAGATTATGGGGTACCAATGCCATGCACCAAATGGTGGCTTACCAGTCATTCCTTAAGCATTAGTCAAGGGTATAAGTTACCTCAATTCAAAATTTAATTCAAATATGTTCACTTATCTCTACATATACATCAAGTACTTTGCAAATCAAATCTAAGGGCCTAGCAGAGGATTCATCAATCCATGTTTTTATTATTATCTACCATTCCAATCTCGAATTGCTTGTGGGTAGAAACAACACCTAAATCTCTCAATTCAAACTCTCATTTCTGGTATTTTATTATGAGGATCTTTTCTTCCTGTGTAGGAGGGAGTCAACAATACATTTTTGCATTGGGAAGAGAAAGCTGACAATCAAATTTTAAGTAGATCATGATTTCCACTCTGACACTTATTTCTGTGACACTCTCCCCCCTGTATCATGGTAATGTAAAATAGGCTGCCCTTCTTTCTAGTCTTTCAATGTCCTCTGTCAATCCCACCTGATAAGGATTCCACACTGCACTCCAAACTCTAAAAGAAGAAAGACAAACAGATGTAAGCATTCTCTTAACTAGTTCTGTTGCATCTTTAGTAATGAGAAGAAAACACAGTCTATAATTTGCCTTTCCCACAATGTTATATATGTGTCCTTTACAGTTTATCTCTTGCCATAATACCGTAGTAATTACAAGATACTTATGTTAATTTAGGGCCTTCAGATTTGATTTATTTATTTCGTAAACAGACAGATTCATTTCATTACTAATGCAGTTGACTTCGCACTTATCATTATTTAGAATCAATATTATCTAAATTGTTTTGCAGTTGGTTTTGATCATCAGGTGACAGATGACTTTTTTTAGACAATAAATAACAGCAGCATTTTGAAATGTATTATGAGCAGTGACAGCACATAAAAAAGACACACACATAACACTTTCACTTTCAGACATAGCCTTTGTCAGAAAAGATGAATTCAAATAATCTCCCCCCCTCTCTCTCTCTCTCTCTCTCTCTCTCTCTCTCTCTCTCTCTCTCTCTCTCTCTCTCTCTGTCACACACACACACACACACACACACACACACACACACACACAAAACCATCAACTTCAGTTGCCAAACTCTGAATCTGGTGAGTTTAAAACTATCCAAACCACTCCACACAGTAACTGCCCTCACTTTGTAATGTTAAACAGTGTCTTTAGGAATGAACCTAAAATTGTGTGTGCGTCAGAATGTGCACCTGCACAAGCGCGCACTGATGCATGCTGAAACTTCTTGGTAGACTGAAACCTTGTGCCAACAAAATCATTGGCTAAAGCTAAATCCTATATTCCCACTAGTATCTATCCCACAAGGTATTCAAGAAGTTTAATTTTGAAAAATGGAAGAGAGGCACTAGCAGAAGTGATGCTGTAAAGTCAGGCTTGAGTTGTGGCTGAATGGTCCAGTCAGTAAGAGTAATTCACATGAAAGGCAACCTTCTGTATTTGATTTCTAGTTTGGCACATAGTTTTAATCTTCCAGGAAGGTTCTTTTATGAGGGTTGTACCAAAAGTAAGGTTCTTGATGATCTACGGCTTCAAGGGAAGATGCTAGGGTAAATCTGAGAAAGGTGATGTGTGGAGTGGTTCCTCCACTCTTGAACCCACCCATCCGAGATTTACTTCATTGCTCAGTGTTGGCTTGGCATTGTCAGAGATGGAAGTGTTGATCCTCACTCCCATCAAGTGCGAAGTTTGAGCAGTAATCCAATTTCTCCATGCAAGGAAGTTACTGCCCGTGGAGATTCAGCGGCAACCGACTGAGGTTTATGGTAAAGAGTACATGTCTGTTCAGCACATCTGCAAATGTTGCAGGGCTTTTGCTGAGAGTTGAATGGAAGTTCACAATGAAGAATGGAGTGAAGATTGCCAGTTTCAGATGCAATTGTCCAGAAGATCAACAGTGAGCTGCTCAAAGATTAGAGTGTCACTGTGTATGAACTTGTTGAATACATTCCTGAATCTTCCCACAGCACAACTGAAAGAACTGTAACAGAAATGTTGGGTTATCGCATCATGTGTGCTCACTGGGTCCCCCGGATGCTGACTGCCAGACACAAGGAGCAACACCTTGACTGTGCTCGCAAGTTTCTTCAACAATGTGAGTGCGGAGGCAACAAGGAGAAGTTGTTGGACTCTGTTGCCTTGGGAGATAAAATGTGGGTGTTTCATTACACCCTCAAAACAACCCTCAGTGTTGTCACTCTGGTTCAGTGCCACAAAAGAAATTCAAACAAACACAGTCGGCAGGGAAGGTTATGATGGCTGTGCTTTGGGATCGGACGGGGTTAGTACTCATTGATTCCATGCAACCTGGAATGACAAACTTACATATTGTGAAACATCGATCAACTGCCAGTGAGCAAACCAGAATTGCCAGAGAGGTCAACTGACAGAGGGAGTAGTGCGTCTTCACGACAATGCTCGACCAAACATTGCACAGGAGCTTTTGAAGAAATTCGGGTAGACTGTTATGCCCCATTTCCTGTACAGCCCAGACATGGACCCCAGTGGCCACGCGGGAGTAGCTGAGCGGTTTGGAGCGCCATGTTTCAGATCGTGCAGCCTACCACGTCGGGGATTCGAATCCCCCCTAGGGCATGGATGTGTGTGTTGTCCTTAGGTTAGTTTAAGTAGTTTGTAAGTCTAGGGACTAATTGATGACCAACGTAGTTTGGTCCTATAAGAATTACAAACATTTGGACCCCAGTGCTTATCACCTCTTCCCCAGAGTAAAGGAACACTTGGTGACATACGCTTCAAGAGCAATGATGAAGTCCAAGCAGAGGCCACGTCTTTTCTCAAAAGGTTGGTGAGACACTTCTTCAAATTAGGAATACAAAAGCTGGAGCACCATCTTCGAAAGTGTGTGTAAAATAATAATAATAATAATAATAATAATAATAATAATAATAATAATAATAATAATAAAGGACTATGTTGAAAAACATTGTGACCTTTTCAATGATGTATAAATTAATAACAATAAACAATGTTTTTATTTGTAAAAAATATAGGAACTTTACTTGTGGTACAACCCTCATATTGCTTAAATTCTGTAGATTGTAGCTGTTCTACTTATAGTGTCATAATATTTCTATGATCAATTGCAAAGCAAAGCTAAAGTTGTCTAAATTTGCACTTGGTGATTTAGTCTCCAAATTTGTTATTCACAATAGCAGTTGCTTCTCACTTACCTCATTGCTTCTGAAGGACTGCTTCTTGATTGTATACATCACCTACACTTATATTTTTTGAAAAGGATAGGTTGCCACTCACCACAGAGATGATTCAAAGCATCATATAAAGGCACCCACTACAGATTACAAATTTACGAAAAGCTTTCTGCCATTATGACTTTTATCAGAAAGACAAACACACACACACACACACACACACACACACACACACACACACACACACACACATATATATGTGATTGCTATCTCCAGTTGCTATTGCTAGACTGCGAAGCTCGGCTGACACAAGGCATAAGCAACCAATACTGGGGGTGAGAAAGCAGCATTGAGATGAAAATGTATGGGTCTGGGAGGGGAGGATGTAAGTTGGGGGTGGGGGAATACACCAGTGCAGTCTGACAGATTGTGTTCTTAATACTGTTGGAGGCAAGGGGACAGGGAGGAAGGCAAGGGGTGAGGCTGGAGTGTGTGGCGGAAGATATATGTGAGCCTAGAATGTGGGCAGTGACGGGATCATGCAGGTCCGCGCACTCTTGCAACAGGATGGTTCAGGTGTATCCTGGTCACAGTTTAATGATAGTCATTCATGAGGACATACAGCTTGTTACTGGTCATGCCCATTTCTAAACTGCACAGTGATTTCAGTTCATTTTGTTGATTGTATGACTGCTTTCACAGTTTGCCATGCCCTTTGTGGTATAGGAAATGCCTGTGACAGGACTGGAGTAGGTGGTAGTAGGATGGTGGTTAGATTAGGTTAGGTTTTGCATCTAGATATATTGTAGGAATATAATACAGGGGTCAAGGGGTGAGAGCAGTCCTGGAATAAGTATGGACAAGGATATTATGTGGGTTTGATGGCTAGCGGAATACCGCTGTTGGATGGTGGGTAGGGCATTTCTCATTTTGGGTCAGGAAGAAAGGTAGTCAAAACCCTGATGGAGTATGTCGTTTAATTACTCCAGTCCTGAGTTGTACTGAATCACAAGAGGGGTGTTCCTTTGTGGCTGGACAGTGGCTGCAATGGAGAGATTGGATGACTAGACAGACATGGCATATGAGATCTGTTTCTGGACATGTTTGGGAAGGTAATTATGGACAGTGAAGGACATAGTGAGGCCTTTGGCATATTTGGAGAGGGACTGCTCATCACTGCATATGCAATTACCCTGGATGACTAAACTGTAATTAAAGGGCTCTTTTGGAGTGGAATGGGTGGCAGCTGTCAAAATGGATGTTTTGTTGATAGTTGGTAGGTTTATGTGGACAGAGGTACTGACGAGGCCTTCTTTGAATGTCAGTGATGAGGAAGGGGGCTCATTGGGTTGAACATGACCAGGTGAAGTGAATGGGGGAGAAGGTGTTGAGGTTTTGGAGGAATGTGAATAGTGTGTCCTCAACTTCAGTCAAAATTATGAAGATGTCATCAATGGACCAGATGAGGGGTTTGAGATTATGGTTAGTTAGAAATGAATCCTCTAGATGACTCATGAACAGGTTGGCATAAGAAGATGCCATATGGGTGTCCATGGCTATAGATTTTGTTTGTAGGTGATACTTCCAAAGGAGAAATAACTGTGGGGCTAAGTATGTAGTTGGTCATGGTGATGAGAAAGGAGATTGTAAGCTTGTAGTAAGTCAGGCATTGTCAAAAGCCGTGTTTAACTGTGGCAAGGTAATGAACATTGGGGATGTTGGTCTAGAGGGAGGTGACATCACCCAAGATGAACATGGCACTAGTTATTAAAGGAACAGAACCTGTGGAAAGTCAGTGGGGAAAATGGTTACTTTTGTCTCAGGCCATCCAAATCCTGTAGTCTAGCCATAGTGACTGGAGACAGCAGTAATGTTTGTGTGAGTATATGTGAAAGAGAGTGTGTTTCTCTTGCTGATGAAGGCCATAATGACCAAAAAATTTTTAGTAAACTTTTAATCTGTTATGTGTGCCTTTCTGCAACTCATTGAGGTGTCTGTCTGTTTTAAAAATATTGTTGATCCGTCCTAGAAATTCCATTGTTTGATCATGTATACTTGTCTATCATTCCAAGAATCATGCAGTTCAGTTTTATTTTGTTCCTTTTGTGAAAGGCAGTGTTTATGGCAAATGTAATTTCTTGATATGTTCATAGAATTCCATATATATCGACAGGAAAATGTGAAACAAGTACTATAGTTCCGCAACCATGATTTTGTTTGGATAATTGTTTGTATATCATGATAATAAGGTTACTAAAACAAATATACTAACCTAAATAGCTTACTTCATGTTATTATGAAGGGACAACAAGTGGTATATTTTCATTTAAATTGTAAAATGCTGTTTATGTGTAACAAAAGAGATTACATGAATTTCTAAAGAATGAAACAAAACTTCACAGCTACGTAACTAATTTAGAAACTGTAAAGACTGATTTTTAATGTTGCGCTGTGTTCAGTTTATGTCCAATTACAGGTAAGTGCAAAGTAGGTAATATTTTTGAACTCACTGTAACAGTTTCAAGGAAAAAAAATTTTGTGTAAGTAAATTATGAGAGTCATAAAAAATACATATTAGAAATTATAAGACATTTTAATTTATAAATTCACATTTAAATTTCACTGAACAATAGTATCACCTTGAGAATTCTCTTGTACAGCATGCAGGTGTTGTTACATCATTATGAAAAACAATTTTTACACTTTTTTTTTATACACTACACATTCACACCTATGCATACACACACATCATAAACTATTAACTAATTATTTATATAAAAACAAATCATATTTAAATACTAATACAAAATTTGTTGCAACAATATTGAGAATCTTAGAAATAGTTATGAATTGTAGGTCAGAAAATCTGCACTAAATTTTGGCACGTTGAAGTATTTGTGGAGGGTGTTTGTTAGACTAAGGTGTCATACTAACATTTACAGTCACTGTATCATGTCTAGACTTCCAGATGATCATACAGCTCTTTGTCATATATTTGGAATGTATATACCTGTATCAGAAATAACAAGACAGCTTTATTACCTTTTTCTTATAGGCCGCTTTGTTCCCCTAAAGAATATTGATTTCAGTTAAACTTGTTTACTGAGACTGTACTGTCTGGAGTTAATTTCCTTATGCTAGTCACTGGCAAAGCTCTGTATTCACATGAAATCAGGATGAATTTAATCTAATGCCAAATATTAATTTTTGCAGGCTGTACCCTACAGAGTGTTTTGTTTAACTGTGAGATGAAATACATTTATTACAGTCATAATTTGAGTCTGATATCAATATACATCAGTTTTTTATGTTCTTAATTAACAACAATCAAGAGAAGAAAAGCAATGTGTTTAAGTTTGACTAAAGTAGTGTTCCAAAGAAAGCTTTGCAAACATTTAGTGGTTGCTGTACAGAAATGAGCCAAAGATTACAGTGAAATCCTGCACTCTCAATGGATGGACAAAAATTATTGCTAAAATGTCAATGAATAATTTTGTATATAAAAAGGAACAAGGCTCCTTATTTTTTGTTTGGAAATTTAAGTCAAAATGGAGGCTCCAAAATACTGGAGTCAACAATCTTGAGCACATTTCATTTCTCATGATACGAGAAGCTATGTTCTTTCTGCTGTATGGCACTGATATGGTATATGTCACATGAATCCTCCGAATACAGAGGATACTCCTTATAGTACTCTTGTAACTGCTGCAACTCATTCCAATTTGTGAGGCACCCTCTGTCTAACAGCTAAGAACAATCACAAAATGAAATCCAACATTTCTCGAGAAAGCATCCGTAAGAATTGTCCATAGCCACAAGTAACCACTTCACAATGATGAAAGTCTTAACAGTTCTGTTCTTGTGGTCCAATTCTTTTTTTACAAACTTTTCACATAATTAAGAAAGAAAGATTTTCATTAAGTACGGGGAAAGGACCTAGACTGTAACGTCAGTTGAAGGGCCACGAATGATTGGTAGTTCCCGCAGCCCGTCACAGCCAGCCTCACTTCTTCATATCACTAAGTTCTTTCGGCTTTGAATCCATACCTCCACCTGGTTGTTGGGAAGAACTCACTGATATGTGTGATCCACCATTGTTGTTAGTTGATGGGTACATCTTTTCCAGATGCTTTAATGACTCAGTCAAAAAGTTCTGTAACATAAAAATAAAGTACTCTTTCATTTTGAGTATAGTACATGTTAAATATACACTAAATATATCAGTTATTCTTGCTGTTAGGGTAAATGTTATAATAATTTTTATACATGATAACACTTATTACGAAATTCTGACAACTCGTCAGATAAACTTCTATTATGCGTCATGATCTCAAATTACTTGTAGGACAATAAGGATGTCCCACAGAGTTATCTAAATCTGCACATTATATAAATGTTAACTATAAACTACAGTTTATGCTACAAACATGTTCTCAAACAATAGATGTAACTAATGACTACAAACTTGTCTTGGTCACCAAACATTTTATTTATTTATTTTTGTTACAGCCATCTATGGGTTACATTTACACAACTTCCCTCTCTTTCTAAAGTTCCTTTCCTTCCCCTTTCACTGGTACTCCATCTGTTGGCAATCTTTTTTCCTAATGATCTGCCTGTACACAATTTCTTCTGCTGTGATCCCACATTTTTCTAAGTCCATGTACACTTCTTTCATCCATGGAACTTGTCTCTTCCTGTTCTCCTAGAAGAGAAGAAACTTGTTGGCAAGCCTCTCTGATTTCATTCTTGCAATATGTCCATAGAAAGACACTCTTCTTTATTTCATTGTGGTGGTGATATTTTCAAATCATTGATGAAGTTCTTGATTTGAACTTATGTGGAACGTAAATTCATTTGTTATTTTTTGGGGCCCCAGAATTTGTCTTAGGAATTTCCTCTCTTTCTTTTCCAAGTCTGTAAGTCCCTGGCTATTGTCTCAGATGCATATAACCATTCAGGTTTGATGATCGAACTGTAGTGTCAGAATTTGGCCTAGTATGAGAGTGACTTAGATTTGTATGGGTTCTGACTCAATCTCAATGCTTTCACCATTTTTCTTGCCTGTTCTTCAATTGCTGCCTTTTCATTGTTGTTTGAAGTCAAAATCTCTCCTAGGTACTTGAACCTCTGGACTCTCTTGATGTCACCATACTTGATCCTCATTGTGCAGACTTGATCAGTGGCATTTACATTCATATATTGTGTCTTTTCAAAAGATATTTGCAATCCTGCCATCACTGCTGTTTTCATGTTGACTTCAATCTGTTCTTTATTTTAATGTTTCATGACATGTTTGAAGTTATGCCATCATCAAATTTGCGGTATAAGAATCCAGTGCGTGGCAGAACAAAGATGTGTTCATTACAATGAATCAGTGAAGCCCAGTAACATACCTTTAATACAAGAATCATCGTGTCTGATCTCACAGATACATATTCCTGGAATAGGCAAACCAGGCATCAATGGACCTAAAAATACTATTGTTATTTTTCGTAAAATAAATGTTGAGTTGCTACTATTGTAATATTTAAATGTTTTTCCCTCATTTTGTGTACGTATTCATTGCAATATATGAGGTTATTTAAAGCTAACGTTACAGTGTTGACCCTGTATCTCTCAAAACAACCCGAACACCAGTGTTCCTCCTAGTTATGTGACCATTGCAGTGTTAACATAGATACATAATGTTTTGTCAGTCTTAATAAGTCCATTACATATGCACTACATTTCATCCTAAGGCAAGTGTGACATCCCAGTGATTATCACAATTAATACTCTGGCTCCGTCTTTTCCATGTTTTACCATTTGACATGATGTTATTTACTGTATTCAGCAGTTGTCATGGTGACACAGGTCAAGTTTTATTTTGATTTATTGGGATATGGCATGGTATTTCCGGGAAATCAATATGAGATGCATCATTTGTCTGTTCCAATAGGTGCTTTACGTTGCATGTTTTCCCACTTGTGTGATACTCATTTTTCAAATATAAGAGTGTCATCCTACTTGGTTGTCATAATAAATGAACCTGGTTCCTATTTGCCAAGTTTTTAGGTTTGTCGTGCACTGGAATTTGCTGCACAGCTTAGTGGCATGTTAAAGTTTTGTTTGTGTTATTTTTAAATGTTTCTTATTTCTTTTTATTCGTCTTTTGTCCCACGTTTCCAGGGTCAGCATTGTTATTTTGGTATTTTAGTTAAGGAGTGCCCAGTTTGCCCAGTCCCCCCCCCCCCCCACTCCCAATACCAAATGTGTGTACTCCAGTTGTATGTGTATGGTGTTACACATGTGAAAGTGAGTGAAAGTTTTCTTAATATTTGCGAGACATGTAAGAAATGCAGGACTTGAGTGTCAGCCTGGAACTTGAACCACTTGTAAACCATATTCAAGCTGGCCAGCACACTGAATCACATCAGTAATTTGCCAGTCATATTAGATCCAGAGCTGGTAAACCTCCCCATCCCAGAAAACAGTGCTTTAAACTATGCAGATAACTGGGAAGGTGCTCATATTCTTATTAAATATCCAGTACAATAAATATTTTGTTATATTAGTTGTATAGAATTGCCAAATTACCTATAATATACATGTTATGTCTGTCTTAATAATAAGAAAATTATTGGCAACTGGACTGTATGTAGCAGAGGTCCTCTGTGGTTCTAATAATATTCTTGTTCTCTAATGCACAAGAAGGTATTAGTAATTTTTTGTTATTTTATGTAACAGATTTAGTTGTTGTCAGTATTAGTTTATTAAAAAACACACTTAATCTCTATAAAACTCACTTCCTACATTGAAAGTAACTCATGTCCTTATATTACCTCACCTATACTCCCCCCCCCCTCTCTCTCTCCTCTCTCTCTCTCTCTCTCTCTCTCTCTCTCTCTCTCTCTCTCTCTCTCTCTCTCTCTCTCTCTCTCTCTCTCTCTCTCTGTGTGTGTGTGTGTGTGTGTGTGTGTGTGTGTGTGTGTGTGTGTGTGTCATGTCAGAATAATTTGTTAAAGTTTGGCCAAAAATTAAATATTTAATTTTGCAGCTGGCTTGAACTTCGTCTGCTGAATGGATTCACTGAAACCATTGTGCAGAGTGCTGGCAAATCAGATTGGCTGTCCCTTGTGGTGTCTCTTTTGCAATAAATTCAATTCTGTAAGCTGTCTTAGCATTAGTATCACCCCATGAGTGCAATTTACGTCGAAAACATTGCAGATAGCTTTCCTGCATGTTGTTCTGGATGGGTGATAGTGTCATTTGAAATGTGATGCAGCTAATTGATGCCTTATGTCCATCTAAGCATCTTCACCTCCATGATCCTCAGTCATTGTTCTTCCTGTTTTATAGCTGTTCTTTCATCATGCAACCACAGGTGACTCCTGTTGTCATTTACTACTTCATTCCGACTTTCTGTATCCTTGAATTGACATCATTTGTAAGTTGGCCATCACTATTCATTGTAGAACAAAGATACTTAAATATTGTTACTCTCTCCATCAAAGTTGATGGTTTCAGCTTCTCATGAGTCTGATGTCAGGTACTTATTTTCTAGCCACTGGTCATATTGTACAAGTTGATCATTCCGCTCTTGTGTTTGGCACGGTAAATCAAGATTGTTCACTGCAACTGACATGACATCATCAGCATAGAGAAGTGTCCATCTTGTGACATATGCAGGTCTGATGTGACAGCATCCATCACAAGAATGAGCAGCATTGGTGACAAGGCTGAGCATTGGTGCATTCCTGCTGTGATTCAAAAGTCAGTGGACAATTCTGCAGCCAATAGAACAAATCTCATCAGTCCAACAAACAGAAGTTGTAATGAATTAACTATATTCTTTAGAATACACTACACTGCACTAACAAGATTGAGACATACAATGCTTAACTGAAAGAAGCCTTTCCAAGATCTAGAAAAGCAAGGTGTCATTACTTGTTCTCACACATCTATTTGTTGATAATGTGTTCAAAGTATGATATTTATATTGTTAAGAATATATTTTTAATCTCATTCAGTGTTATAGAACATTATTTCTGTCACTCACAAGGTAATGCACAGATATCTCGTTTATCACGGAAGTATGTAAGGGAACTTTTTCTTGGTTTGAATTAATATAGGGAAAAAGTATCAAAATAATCTATTAATCTGTCAAAAATTATCCACTGAGATGCGAAAATATTAATCTAAAGAGAGAGTGGTTGGCAGTACTTATCTTAGTTCTGTACTGCCAATAGTCACACAGAACAGGTGCCAATGGAGACAAAAATAAACAGGGACCCGCTTTTGAAATGATTTTTAGTTGTAGCTCTGAGTTCCACACACCACCCATCACCATTGCATGGCCTAGGTTGTGAGTAACCTTTCCCTTCTGTTCCCTCCTCTCCTACCTGATGAAGGATTGTAGTTCCAAAATCTAGTGTTCCTTTTTATTTTCATCTGTTTTGTGTGACTATCAACTGTACAGAACTAAGGTAAGTACTGGACAACCAAGCTATCTCTTTAGAAAAAGTATCATAATTGAAACTAAATTTGCCACTGTGGAAACAATATTTACAGTTACAGACCTGTATGGCAGTGAGAGCAGCAACGATGGCTGGACTGCCGAATCCATGAGAGATAAGCGAAAAGTGTGTCAAGTGACGCTGGATGCTGGGATCCAAGATATGTTGTGGTCGGGTATTGCACAGTGGTGAACGGTCCTGGTTTAGCAGGTCCATAAGCTCTTTGGTGATCTGCCTGCAAATCAATCAATAGTAAACATAAATAATTTTGACTGTCATGTTAGCAGTGGTTTAAATTCTAAATGAAAAACACAGCACTGTCTCTCATTATATACCTATTAAAAAAAATTACTGGATGAAGAAATGTGATTACTGTTGCTGAATATAACTCTTGCAGAACATTTGTCAAATTTCAACATTAATTCATTGTTGAAGTACATTATACTCATTATTATTCACTAAAGGTAAGCAATAGTAGACTGCAAAAATTACAAATGTTGTCAGTTATCTTTTTAATAATTCATCTATATACGACATATATAGGTCCAGAAGTGAAATTTAGTTTTATTTACAGTGATTTAATAGTGTTTAACATAAAAATGGTACTAGTTAATAGTGATAACATTATCTACTGATCTTATGACATAATATCACATTATCTATTGAAAATTGTGTTGGGGTCAGAAGTCATAGAACAATGTTAGAACATTCAAGTATTTGGCAAGTTGGATTAAGGAAGACATAGATTGACAACAATATATCAAAGTGAGAATGGCTTTGGTGAAAGAAGATTTCAAAAGCAGAGAACATTCCTAACAAGTGGTTTAAATAAGGAATTAAGGAAGCAACTGGTGATGTGCCTAATATGGAGCATGGGCTTGTATGAGGCAGAAATGTAGATTTTGAGAAAGCAAGATTGAGGAGAATTGAAGCTTTTGAAATGTGGATATGATGTAGAATGAAGAACATCAGAGGGACTGATAAAGTCAGTACTGATGAAATACTGAGTAGAGTTGGCGATAAAAGGCGGATGCTGTTGATGGTGAAAAGTAGAAAACTAATTTGGATAGACCACAATCTGAGACAAGATTGCCTTCGAGTAAACGCAGTTGAAGGTTTCATTTCAGGAAAGAGAGGGGAAGGGCAGAAGAAGGTACCAGATGCTGGGCAATGCCAGAATGAAGAGAAGACTGGAAGACAGAGAAGCATGGAGTCTGTGCAGTCAAAACCTGCCTCAAGGCAGATAACCAAATGATGATGACTGATACTTTTGACACTATAACTATTGAAGTTTAACCTCCAATTCTTAAAAAAAGGTATTAGAGATTAGATAACATATTTCAATTCTCAACACACATACAAGTCAGTTCAGAATACTTCAACTGCTTCACTCATATCATGTAGGTTCAACTGAAAGAAAGTGTTATTTATATTATCTTTTTGTGTATTTTCCACACAAAGAATGAACTTACTTAGTGGCGTGTATGAGCTCCTTGCGGCGGTAGGACTCACTGGGGTCCGTGTGCTGCCGGCTCAGGTACTCGGCCACCTGCCGCGCAGGGAACTCCGTCTCGCAGACATAGCCGAAGTCCCTTGCCAAGTGGATTGCCTCTCCTATAAAAGGTAACACAGCAGTTGCATTTATTGTGTATCTGGGTTTATTTGATGTGTTTAATACATTCAGTTGCAATGTTAACTAGAAAGATTTCAATTAAGCAGTTAAGAAACTTTTGTGCTACAACAGTGGCGAAAATGGGAAGAAAATTAAGTCATCAATGATAAGGGTGTGTGCAGATTTCTTGTGTTGTGGTCTTCAGTCTGAGGAATGGTTTGATGCAGCTTTCCATGTTAGTATACCTTGTGCATGTCTATTTGTCTCTGCATAACTATTGCAAATAAAAAATCATATCCTCAAACCAAAAGCTTTACTGCAGTGGGATATAGGATCAGAGGGATATCTGTGGAGATGCCAGACTAATGTCTGGTTTTATTTGTGAACAGGTGCAGTAGCCTTATTAGTAGTTATGGGGGCAACGGTCTGCATGATTAACAGATCTGGTTTTGCAACATTACCCTATGCTTGCTGCGTAGGTACTAAAAGTGGCTGAAACCAGTGGGAAAATGTAGCCATTATATTTCCCAAGGAGAAGAAAACTGCTGTGTGATTTAAGAACAGTATAACCCACTTAGTTAAAATATTCCTGAGGCAAAGTGATTCTCCGTTTGTATCTCTGGATGCTGGCTGCTCATGAAACTGTTACTATCAGATGGAAACATATCTGATGTTCTGGAGGCTAATTGTTGGGAAAGTGGAGAAATAAAAAAGGGTAATAGCTTTAAGTTAGATATAATAGGCATTAGTGGAGTGCAGGATTTCTCATCAAGTGAGTACAGGATTATCATCTCAATCAAATAGCATAAAGTGGGAGTACGACTAATCACAAAATCATAGAA
This sequence comes from Locusta migratoria, assembly GCA_026315105.1. Lineage (NCBI taxonomy): Eukaryota > Metazoa > Arthropoda > Insecta > Orthoptera > Acrididae > Locusta > Locusta migratoria. The sequence continues at coordinate 75,121,763 of CM048750.1, read as the reverse complement.
TTGCAGGCAATATGCATAGCATAGTAAAACCATTATCTTGGAACCTGAAATCATACTTAGATGATTTTACCAGCTCATGTTCACATACTAATATAGCAGCAGTGTTGTTTATCATCAGCAGTGTATGTGTCTGCACTTTAAATGTTATGTTTCAGGATATTATCACATATCAAATGGCTTAATTAAGTTAGCAATTACAATAGTCTTTCTCAATCGTGATTGTTCTTAGAAACTGTGACACTTCAAAGTGCTATATATGATTTGAAACTCTGTCTTCCATAGCAGTAGCAGCAAGTGGATTTCTTGACAGATTACCTTTAGGGTAAAGAAAAATCAAAAAAGAAATATCTTGTTACCAAAAGTTTCTAATAAACATATTTCGTGATCTTATGTCGGTTCATGGGAGGGGGGTAGTGCAACTCGTTACACTACAACCTCTGAAGATGTTGCCCATAGGAGGTAATGAAACGTCAGGAGTTAAGTTTTATTGATGTACCACAGCATCTTAGCCCAGTAATTTTAATTAATGAATAGTCCACAATGTTGTTGTGTTACTGTCATTGTACTTCCTTTTGACATAACATAATTAAAAGAAGACAATAAAGGATGCTGATAAGGAATTGCAGGACAAAGAAATTGGTGCGACATAAAGATGAGGGTTTGTTGGTTATAACAACTAAGGTTGCCAGATTACTGGACTAAAATATCTGGAGAAAAAAGAAAACACTTATCATTGCAATGAGTTTGGATTTATTGCCAGAATAAATATGTAATTATTATAAATCTTTTAGTAGTATTCAGAAATGATTTAAAATTCCAACAATTTGTATTAAAGTACAGCATTTAATAAATTAAATTCCAGGCAATACCTCTCTTTGGTATATAAATGATTTAGTGGGCTTAACCCATTTACACATGAAGCCTTGCTTATAGGAATTGACAAAACAAATGGTTAAATATTTTTTAACTGTTTGAATTCCTTTTGCTGATGTTTTTTTTTTTTTTTTTTTTTTTTTTTTTTTTTTTTTTTTTTTTTTTTTTTTTTTTTTTTTAAAAGAAATGTGCTCAAATTTTGTGATTTGACATGTCCTTGCTCAAATATTTCTCGAAGACAGCAGTAATTGAAATATCAGTCAGCCTGTTGTATAATTTGAAATATTAACGACATAGAGTAGCCTAATCTATAGAGCTCTTCCCTCAATATGGTGTCTCCTATCTTCATCTATTTCCCCTTCCCTGTCTATAACAGCTTGAATTTCATTTCCCTTCTAAAGGCCCTGTATATAGGCTTATTCCTTCCACCTTTCTCTTCTTTGCTGAGGTGTACTACTGGTTCTCCATATGAGCTCTACATGTTCACGAACCCACTTTCTTGCCTCCATATGTCTCTTTCACTTTCCTGCAGTGATATCTATCTTTCCCCTAGTTATACATTGTTATATGGATTTTCATTTGTCCTCAGCCACACCTGCTAATCCAGTTGGCACTTCCTGTCAACCTGATTTTTAGTCGCCTGTGTTCCGTTTTGTCTGCTTCATTTGCTGGTTATTTATATTTAACCTTTCAACCATTCAATTTTGTATCTCTTGCGTTACTAAGAATTTCTACTAGGCTTTGTGTTTCTACCTACTTGATCCCCTGTTGCCTTCACTCTCTCAACGCTATCCTTTCTTTCTTCTACTACTACGTTACTGTCCCCCATTTCGGTCAATCGTTGCGTAATGCTCTTTCTGAGACTCTTAACAACATCAGATTCCTTTAGTTTAGCTAGGTTCTATCGCCTACTTTTCTACGTTTTTGCAGCTCCTCCAGTTTTTATCTATATAGTTCATAACCAGTAAGTTGTGATCAGAGACTATCTACTACTGAATATGTCTTACGATTTAAAACATGGTTCCGAAATGTGTGTCCAACTGCAGTTCTTCAGTTTGTGTTTTGTATCACATGAGGCGAATTAAACTTTAATTAAGTACGAGTGGCTTTCAAAGCCCGATCGGGTCATCCCGCTTTGTTATCCGCGAATGCCTTAAATGACTACCGTAGTAAAACATATGAAACGTTCTCGTACTCTCAGACGAGTTTTAGCACATGTTTCTAGCTCTCAGATTATTTAGATGTCGACGAACCGTTCAACTGAACTTTTGTCAACGTTTATATTTAATTATTCTATAAAACACGTGTATTGTAACAAAATTCACCGCGAAACTCAAGCGAATTCCGTTCGTAACAAAAAGGTCAATACCGCCTTCTTCAAAAGTCCCGCATCTCTGCCTTCGGAGCAGTGATAGATGTGAAAGCAAACAAGGTTGTATGCTTACTGATTTATTTAACGGCAGCAGCAAACAAACTCTACCCCGACGAGATGAATAATAAAGCGTAGCAAGAAAGTCTACCGTTGTATTCTCTCTATGGTCACTTCTTTTCTCATGTCACGATTTCTATAGCTCTCTTCTGCGAACTACTATTTTTGTTTTGTTTTTCGCAACGTGTTACTCTTCTGGCGTAAAACAGAACTGTGCAGCGCTAGAACAAAAACCACTCTGTAATTTATAGTTAACGCATTACTACCGTACTTAAAAGAATGGCTGCCTGGCAGAATGCAAATTTCTACAAGACAAAGGAGCAGGGAGAAGGGGGGTAAGAGAATACAGAACTCAGCAAAACTCTGATGAGAAATAAAGGAGCATGCTAACTCTAGCCCTGCAGTGCGAAAACAGGTTTGTCTAGTTATGACACGTTTTTCAATACACTGCCCGTAAAGAGTGCTAAATGATGTATACGATACGTGCAATTATCTCAATATGCAGACGTCAGTTTTGAAACGAGAATATTTTGAAAAACGTTTTTCCTCTTTCATGACTACCATACCTCTGCGCGGATGAAACTTTCGTTTCCTGTATCGAATTCTATTTTTATTTCTTTAATTTTTCGGCTTGCATATGTTCAACCATGCCATATTCGGTTTTAGAAGAAAATTAGCCATGGGCTAGTAAACAGATGTTTCTTTATCAAGTATGTCATCTAGACCAACTGTACTATTCATAGATTAAACTTCTTTGCCATCTTTCTCAATTTGAGTTTGTACGTTTCCTGAATACACTTTGTTGTTTTGAACAATAAGACGTTAGGTGAAGATAAATAGTTTCAGAGTTATTGAAATATGCCAGAGAGCACCTTGTAGCTTAGCTAGAAGTACTGTTTGAAGAGTTTTGCCAGACAGAGAGCTGCTCAAAAAGGAGACAGAAAGATGTTAATAATTACAGAGGAATATCATTGCCACCAGTCGCCTCTAAAATTCTATCCCAAGCGCTACAAATCAGGACTGAGGGGTTAAGAGAAAAAGAACTTGGTCAATACCAGGCAGGATTCCGGAAACAGAAAGAAAGCAGCGAGAATATCTTCATCCTGAACTCTATAATACAGCTGCGAGCACTCACAGCCAAAAATCTGGTGATTGTATTTGTTGACTTTAAGAAAGGATGTGATTCATTCCACAGAACAATCTTGATCAGCACGTCAAAAGAATTTGGGATAGATAAAAAGACCAAAAAATTAATCAAGGAAACTAACAATGACACTGCATCACAAGTTAAGTTTATGGGTATGTTATGAAAACCATTCAATCTCGAAACAGGTGTCCGACAAGGGGATGGGACGTTGCTGCTCTTGTTTAATGTTATACTTGAAAATGTGGTCAGAGAGTGGAGGAAGAGATTGACGGAATTAGGGGTGGATAATCTGGCATCAGAACTGACTGTCTAGCGTTCGCAGATGATATGGCAAGGGACAAACAAACACTTCAAGAGATTGCTGTACAGACGGGACTTCAGATTTCCTTCGAAAATACGGAATTAATGATTCAGGACAAAAAGGATCCGATACACAATATTGTCACCCAGCAATGAACAATTAAGAGTACAGAAGTTTAACTATTTATGGGAATGGATAACCCCATCAAGACTACGAGGTATCATTACAGGAAAGCACAAGAAAGCTGGAAGTAGCATACCAGTTATGTCCAAATGCTTCTAATAAAAATCAGTTTTATTCACCGTAAAACTCAGACATTACAATACTGTGATCAAGCCAGAGAGTTCCTGTACGATCGGATGTATTCCACTGAACAGTAACGGCTCAGTAGAGATCATCGAAAAGAAAGAAAGAAAAATCTTGAGGAAGATGCTAGGTCCCAGGAAAGTGAGCCAAGAATTTAGACTGCGACCAAATGAGGTACTATACAAAAGGACTGAAAACATCAGAACATCCTTCAAAAGAGAAGACTTAGTCTCGACAGACACATTAAAAGAACGCCACCTGAGATAACAGCCAAGAGAATTCTGGAATACATTCTAAAACAAGGAAATAGGCTAAAGTAAAAAATAAAATGAAAACAGCTTCAAATGACTAGCTACTTCATATGTTAACGTAAATTATTTGGCGATAAGCATGTAAGCAAAGGAGGGGGGGGGGGGAGGAATAGAAAATGTTCGGAAAGTTTTGGTAAGTGCTTTAATTAATCATCGAATATTGAATGAGTATAGTCTTGATGAATTGCACTTTATTTCAAGCCAAATATGAGTTTTCACGCATCTCAATGTTTGTAACGTCATATCACCTTAATCATTTGGTCGTCAAGTGACATACCTCTTGTGGTACATTTGGCAGTCTATGTGCATATTATCTGTAAAATGTAGGCCTAACGTGAATGAAGTGAGTAGTATAGAAGTAAATTAAAACGAAATGTTTATGCTGAAATCTGACTGTAGGCCTGCACAAGGAAAAAAAATATAAATGATAAAAGATGTGTAAAGATTGTTGGAAATGCTCTCTTTTCTCAAATACTGGATGAAAACATTCAAACTGTCGTGGCGCGAGCTATACTGCTTCAAGACAAATACTGTTATTGGTCTTGCTGTATTTCACCTTTAACAGAGAGTAGTAGATTATAACAGCATTATATTATTATTATTATTATCTGATTTGGAAATCAAATTTATGCGCCCTTAGTACCCACTCGGTAAGGTAACGTGCAACAGGGATACCCCACGATGAAATAGGTTGGCAGTTTAGTAAAATACATAACTGTATAAGACTGGGTAAAAGTGCGTGCATGAGCTAAAAATACTGAAGTAGAAACTGAGAAGTAGTGACGTAGAAATGCACCACATCATCGCCTCATGCAGTTAACTGGCACTAAGTTTTACTAATAGGACGACAGAATTTCCCGACGCGGGCGAACAAGAAGGTTTAAACACTGTTATGTTATGAAAAGAAACACCTGCGATTTTTTAAATTCTGTACTCAATATCGGTTGAGGTAAATTTACTCCGTCCACTTTCGCGCTTGGTTGACGCAAATTGAAATCATCTGCCGCAAGAAGATACCCTAATTGTAGTGTATAACATGATGATGTGCTTAACTACGTCGGTGCGTGAGAAGGAGCGTGTTGTAATAGAGTTTGTAACTGCGGAAACAGGCCTGCAAATGAAATCCACAGAGGAATGAAAGCTGTGTACGGTAATGACGTTATCGAAATCAGTAATGCGTGATGTTGCGTTGTTCCTGCTCGTAATGAAGGAAACAGTGGTGCTAACTTGTGTGACAGAAGTCGGCGGTGGTTGACTATTTACGGCTACAGATGACATTAATCGGAATTCGGGTTCATGAACTCATCAGAGAAAATTGCCGGGTAGCACAGAGACGGCTCTCAGGTACGTGTGCCGTATAACGAGAGTATGAACACAACTGTTTACACGGGGGGTACCTCGAGTGATCACTACTGATATGAAACACAGGAGACCAGACATCTGTTAATACTGTAATTACTTTTACTCATGAACATGAGGGTGACTGGTTCTTTAAAACATGCGCTGAACATTTGATCCAATAATTTATTGATGTGGTCGTGAAGAATAAAGTTGCAAAACTTCGTTTTATTTAAAGATCTTTAAGAGTTTTTATATAAATTTCATATAAAATATTTAGAAATACTACTTTTCCGCACGCCCTTGTATTTATAACTGTGTTCGGTATACAGTAAGTATAAGCATGTTACTGGAGGAAAGCAGGGAAAGTTCATGAGTCGTGACTTTGTGTTGTGGTTGGTTAACAGCTCTGCCTGCAAAAAGCAAGCACTGTTTTAGTATACCATTAAGATTCAAAACAGTCGGCACTTCCTTAGAGACGTCGAATGGTTATTTATTCAGGGATCAGGCGAACATGTTCCTGAACCGGTACAGCAAAATTTTCATTAGTTTCTGGTGCACCAGTCTGAATGATTAAATACACTAGTAGATCCATTGGCAAGCGCGGATGGCTGCGAGCAACGACAGGGAACTCGACGATGTGGTTTAATAAGACATCATCATCTCGAGAAAAAATATTTCGAAGGCAAAATATGCCTCAATTCCGACATGTAGGTTGAGACTACACAGTACGATGTCGTCATCAGAATACTATTTAAGGAACCCGTAGAGTGCGATGAATAAGATGGACGTATTGGGTCTTAATGGAAACTCCTCTAGAAAACTAACCAGGTGTGATCCATTTACGAAAGAATCTGATCGAAGTCTGGCGAAATGAGGTGTAGGCTAGTCAACTTTCTAACCTGTACAGTTAACATCGAGGAGCTTCCCAGAAGATATTCCAAAGATTAAAATAAAGGAGCACAGAGGCTGGAGGGTCTCGTTTCGCAGCAACCTGTTTCCCTCGATTCTGAAAGCAGACAGTCATCTATTTTCGGTTTCGTAACATGAAAGCGGGAGAAAGATGCAGCACACAGATGGCAATCAGAATGGAAACACCTGTTATAGCACACAGTATTTTCGTGAAATGTTGACGCTAATTAATTTGCAACTTGTCTTCCCAGAGAAAAATATTAATGGGCGTTCTATAGCGAATATTTTTGTCCAATTGGCTGAAAAGAGGCAAAGTTAACTGGGAGAACTGGATCTAAAACTGGCATATCGAAACCCAAGTGTCCAAATTAATACAGCATACGTAACTAATGGCATGTTGCTGTGTGTAGGCAATGGTTGTTTTCAGGTGTTAGCACGCAAAATATGGACACGATTATTACCGAGAAACACGCAGGGCATATGTACCGGAACTGCATTAGGGTCTTAATGACATCGACTAAGACTAGTGTACCGTGTTTTGCGTCCTGTTCTGTTGACAGCGCGCCAAATCGTGTTACTAGTCGCTGATTTTTGGGTGGCTGTATTAGGCGGTTTAGTCAAAGGGTTAGAAAGGTATGCAACTTTTGGAAATAAAAATCTCAAAGGGCGTAAACCTATTTCAGATATAGCAATCTGACTCAGGGGATTATACGCTGTCACTGCCGGTCGCTTCGCTTGCGATACACTGCACGTATCGCGCAAATCATCAGGTTAACAGATACCTGAGTACTAGGCGTTAACATTTAGATCAATTAATGGGATTGTGATTAAGCGTTTCGTGTAGATGTTTCCCAATCCCTGTCCTCTCCCGTTAATCCAAATTCGTAAAGATTCGTCTCTAACAAAATTTAACGATTGGTCAAACGCTTATGTTTTAAAGTAACTTCTTGGGTGTGGGGAATACACAGACAGGTTTCTTCCAGTGAATAAGTATGTCACTGACTTCTCACGGTTACTGTGTGGACATTCGACCTTACGTCAAACGGATTTGTCCGTAGTGCATGAATACAATTTCTGATTAAGTAGACACAGTATCTATTGTCTTGACCGCAAATTAACTGTGATGACTAGTTTCAACTCATTTCTGAGTCATCGTCGGATCAGTTTACGTGTTTGTCAATAATTGTATCTGCCAAAAGGCAGTATAACCTTCCAATCATCAAATTACAACTTATAAATGGCAAAAAATGCGGTACAACATTTGAAGAAAACCACATTGGTTGTTGCACATATATGACACATGTTGGTTAAAACATTTTTGACGAACAGTAGCAAAAATCAGGCATTGCACATATGACACATGTGAGTTAAAATTTTTTTTGACGAACAGTAGCTAAAATCAGGCATTGCTGGTTAAAATTCACTGACCATGCCTTGTACATGAAACACATGCTATTTAAAATTACGTTTTTGAATTCTAGCCACATGGTGGCTAACGTCATAGTGAAGCACAGTGAACAAGTTAATCATCATATGCAACATAGTTCCATGATCAGAGTAACATGGTAACTGGGTTTCAGTACCCAGAATGAAACTTTCACTCTGTAGCGGAGTGTGCGCTGATATGAAACTTCCTGGCAGGAAGTTTTGTGCTTCAATATGACGTTAGTCACAATGTGGCTCACTTATCTACAGCATTTCATAGAGCTAGAATTCAAAAGCTTAATTTTAAATACCATGTTTTTCACATACAAGACACTGTCGGTGAATTTTAACTAGTAATGCCTGATTTTAGTTACTGTTCGTCAAAAAATTTTTAACCGACGTATGTCACATACGTGCAACAATCAATGTTGTTTTCTTCAAATGTTGTACCGCATTTTTTGGCATTTATAAGTTGTAATTTGATGGTTGGAAGGTTATACTGGCTGTTGGCAACTACAACTATTAACAAACACGTAAACTGATCCGAAAATGACTCAGAAATGAGTTGAAACCGGTCATCACTGTTAATAAATTTGCTGTCAAGACTATAGATATTGTGTGTACTTAATCAAAAACATTTAGACCGATTCACAGACAATATGTCAAATAACATAATACAATTTCCAATTATTGACCATGCAGACCAAATGGAATGTTTGTATAGGTTAGGTTACTGACTTTTGCACCTGTATATTAGTCTACTTTCGCTATATTTTAAAGCATCTTGAGTGGTTAAGTTCTTTGATGTTGTCCTCTTCAATAGTTTCTTGTAGGACATTGCTCCTTGCTGTCACTTTGTACAATTGCACTTTTTATAAAAAGTTCCGAAAAATCAGCATTTCTGCAGCATCGGTCCTTTAGGACCATCTTGAAACAGCCATTCTTCACTGGACCATACTACATCTCCGGGTCATAGACATCTTGCATATACGAAGGAGTTTGAAAATTCCGTGCAAAAATAAAACTACCAACGTGTTTGGGAAAAACCTTTATTTTTCGACATAATCTCCTTTTAGACTTACACACTTCGTCCAACGCTGTTATAATTTGTTGACCCTTTCCGAATAATAGGAATTGTCCAATCCTGCAACATAGCAATCTGCAATCACCTTCTCGATTGAATGAAATCTTTGTCCCGCCAGCCATTTCTTCAAACTGGGTAATAAATAGTAGTCCGACGGAGCCAAGCCTGGAGAATACGGGGGGGGGGGGGGGGGGGGGAGGGGGGGCGATGTGAAACGAGTTGTAATCCTCTATTTCCAATAATTCAATAATTTTGCGACCACAACTGCTGAGGTGTGTGCTGGTGCATTGTCTTGATGGAAAAGAGGCCTTTTTTTAAGGATGAATCACCGGCGTTTTTCTTGCAGCTTGGTTTTCAGACGGACCAGTAACGATGAATAATATGCACTTGTAAAAGTTTTACCTTTTATCAGGAAGTCGATGGGGATTATCCCTTGCGAATCCCAAAAGACCGTTGCCTTAACCTTTCCGCCTGAAGGACCGATCTTCCCCTTTTTTGGCGCAGATTCTCCCTTGGTAATTCATTGTTTATATTGTTCTTTGGTCTTAGGATTATCGTAATGTATCACTATTTCATCCACAACGACGAAACGACGCTTTAAGTCCTGCGGATTCTTCCTGAAGAGTTGCAAACCTTCCTTGCAACACTTCACACGATTCCGTTTTCAGTCAAGCATGAGCAATCGTCGCACCCACCTTGCGGATAGCTTTCTCAAGTCCAAATGTTTATGCAAAATATTATGTACCCGTTCATTCTAGACGCCCACAGCACTAGCAATCTCACACACCTTAACTCTTCTGTCATCCATCACCATATCATCGATTTTATCAATGATTTCTGGAATCCAGAAGGTTCTGCGTCACTTGTGGCCATATGGTCACTCCGAAAATTTTGAAACCACTTATAATCTGTTGTAATCGCAGGTGCAGAGTCACCATAATGTTTGTAGAGCTTCCCTTTAGTCTCCTGAGGCGCTTTGCCTTTCATAAAGCAATGTTTAATCACCACACGAAGATCTTTTTCGTCCATTCTTTGAAAATGACAAACACCAAGAAATAGACCAATATGACTGACACTTGGTGTGCGTTCTTTCCAAGGAGGTTAGAATAAAGGGAGGTGGCGTTATCTATGCAGAAAACAGACATGGGGTGAAGCCAGAGGAACCCTGCGTTTGTGCCCAAAACACAGATGTCTCGTGTAAACCCTGTGTGAATATTGCCTTCTTTACGCAAATGAACTAAATTGAGAGCCACATTGGAGTATTTACTTACATATGACGTACATTTCAATTACTAGAACTCCATACACACACTTGTGCCCAATGTTTTGGGCACAAACAAATGCCGTAATGCCCATTTTGCTGGCTTCACTTTTGTCAGTGTTATGGCATCTCCAGAGATTCTAACCTCCTTGGTTCTTTCCAAAGATGCTACTAACTAAACATGACCTTGACACGCGCCGGTGGTGCCATCTCTCGGACTCTGCACGGACTTTTCAAACGCCCCTCGTAGGTACAGTACCACCAATCCCTCGTCCCCTACCCTTTCCCGGAGCCGGAATCCTCTTGCTCAGTGGTCCATAATTCGTCAGTCACGCTGTCTCGTTAGATCGTCATGTCTGAATATTGTTAGCTGCTTCTCGGCAGCCTAGCGTGCTGCCTGCGCTCCTGCATTAATGTCATCGGTCGACAGCGTGCGCGTCCTAGTGTCGATACTTGGAGAGTGGAAGCCTTGCTGCAGCTCCGCTAAGAGCGAGCTAATTGCAGGGCCACTTGTGGGACGGAATTGATTCTGAAGAAGATATTACTTCTCCGGAATGAAATTACGCCCCAACTGCGGGACGGTCGGGTGTTGCCAAAATCGCCCGCGCGTCACGTAGCGGCCTCGTGTGTGGCGCCATTACGTCGCTAGCTATTACTACCGCCCTCCCCCTTCTCCGCCACTGCGCCATTCCATGACCGCCGCATAATTAGTGTATTCCCTAGTCGGAGGCGCTCGACTTCCCAATTACGATGCATTAGTTCCTTACATGGCCGCTCAACGACTGCGCCTTTGGCTTTCACTGCGACGGGCCGCCGTAGCCTGCTGCCGTCACAGCAAGGTAAGATGTACATGGCCGTGCATCTACGAGGGTTACCCTTAACATAATGAAATGTATTTTATTCTGCCACCCCCATGAACCACAGACATTGCCGAGGTAGGGTGGCTTGCGTGACTCAACGATTCAAATAGCCTTACCGTACCGTAAGTGCAACCACAGAGGAGGGATAGCTGTGGAGAAGTCAGTCAAACGTGTGGTTTCTGAAGAGCGGCAGCATTTCATTTCGCTGCGTACCAAAATTACTTTGCAAGATTTACATTTGTTACGCCATTTAATGTATTGTTAGATGATACTTATGATACTTCTTTCTTATCTTTTACTAGATGACCCACCCGGCAAACTTGTTTGTCTTAGGGCGCACAACTGCTGAGGTCATTAGCGCCCAACACTGCCAATAGTAAAATCAAACCGGGGTTAGAACTTAAATGGCTTTCGCCATATTTGCACGATTTATAAAAAGTAAAACTCTGTCAGTAGAAAGCGGATCATCAGCTAAAATATCAGACATTTCAAATGGTAAACATAGATCATGACGGAGACGGTTAAAAAAAAAACGGACATTGCACTAAAAGGTGGTACACATTAGAAGGTTCATCACAGTGCTCACAAAAGTAAATACTGGTGGCTATAACGGCAGGACAATCTCCGGGCCAGGACAATCTCCTCGCCGGCCGCGGTGGCCGAGGGGACTGAGGCGCTTCAGTCACGGTCTGCACGGCCACTACGGTCGGGGGTTCGAATCCCCCCTCGGGCATGGATATTTGTGCCGTACTTAGTTGTAGGTAGTTCATAAGTAGTTTGTAAGTTGAGGGACCGATGACCCCGTAGTTAAGTCCCATAAGCTATAGAAACATTTGAACATTTTAACCAAAGATCAGGCACAGGTTTAATGGCCCACAATTTGTTCCCTGACAGGGATGACCAATGTAAACACCAACGGGAGATGATACGCCGGGAGACGCCAGCAAACTTGCCAGGATTGAATTTTTCACAGCAGAGAAAGAGATTGTTGCGAATATGTACATACGTTTGTGCACTGTCTGTGGATCATCTGCAGTCGACAGGACTACCGTTAGCGCTGGCCACAGAGAGTGAAGTCATCAGAAGGTGGTTCGACACAGCTACAAGATTTGCAGTGGTCGGCGAGTCTATTCACATGACATGTTACAGCGAGTTGATGATATTCACAACGTATCACGCATTATGTTCCTGTCAATTAGCAAAGGAAGTGTCGATGCAATAACTCACACTCTTGGATACTCAAAGTACGTACAACATGGGTCCAGGGGTGTCGAACGAAATTCGTTATTTTCAGGCTTTGATCCGAACAGATTGGCAGCTCAAAGCTATTCTCTTTCGCCATCCGACGCGTAAGGCTGTGAGTTGCGAATAACCCTCACGAGGAGTTGCAGTAAACGGAGAGCTCGACCTCTTTCGTCACGGTCGTACATACACACGGCGCAGAGCAAACCGCGGGACGCGAGGAGATTGTTTTCTTTTATTCTTATTATTATTTTCCTTTTGGTTGGCAGTGGTCATCCAGAAGAAGCCCGCGGAATAAATCCGAAGTGAAATGTGTGGCGGGCGGAACACAGCCGCAGCGGCGCGAGCGGCGGGATTTTTACTGCCTGCGCTAATCGTTCGCCATCAGCGTTTCGCAATCTGACGCCGTGCAGCGCCGCCTGGAACCTGTTGCGGGCACCGCGCTGTGTTGATTTCCTGCTCGCCCGCAGCCGCGAAATGCGACGGCAGCCAGCACGTGGCTAAGTCTGCTGTACTGTGCACGACCGGCAAGTAGCACTGGCTGCACAGCAGAGTTCTCAAATGTTCAAATGTTTGTAGAGCTTATGGGAGCTAACTGCCGGATCATCAGTCTCTAAACTCACAAACTACTTATGAAGGCCGTAAACTCCACAAAATACCTGGGAATTACTATTTCTTCAGACTTAAATTGGAAACAACACGTAGATAATGTCGTGGGAAAGGCGAACCAGAGACTGCGTTTTATTGGCAGAACCCTTAAAGCATGCAACAGAACTACGAAAGGAACTGCTAGTCCGTCCATTTTTGGGGTATTGCTGCCCAGTGTGGGATCCTTATCAGGTGGGTTTGACGGAGGACATCGAAAGAGTCCAGAGAAGGGCAGACAGCGTTACGGTAATGATACGGGATCTGGGATGGGAATCATTACAACAATGGCGCTTATCGTTGCGTCGTGGGCTACTTACGAAACTCCAATGGCCAACATTCTCCTCCGAATGCGAAAATATATTGTTGACTCCCACTTACATAGGTAGAAATGATCATCAGAATGAAATACGAGAAATCAGAGCTCGAACGGAGAGATTCAGGTGCTCTTTCTTCCCGCGCGCTATTCGAGAATGGAGCGGGAAATAAAATAGTATATAGATGGTTCGATAAACCCTCTGCCAGGCACTTAACTGTGATTTGCAGAATATCCCATGTAGACGTAGATGTAGTTTATACTAAAGACGACACAAAGATCCATGCCCGAGGGGGGATTCGAACCCCCGACGGGGAAGGGCCTCGCGCATAGTAGCATAGCGCCTCAATGCACTCGGCCGCTCCACCGCGGCTGCAGTGGTTTCTCTTTTGCAGTGGAACCCACGGTCTTTCTAAATTTTGTTCAGTCGTTATTTCCGTCTATGGCTAGCCCTACAGGATGCATGGTGTCAATTCCCATCAGCACCACTTCAGACATTACAAACATAAATCTCCAAATACTACACACCGCAAACAAAGGAATAAAGATGGATCTTTTAGAACAATTAGAAATTTTCATCCATAACAATAAAGCCCATACACCATCTTAAATGAACAAACAGAACTGGCAAACAACTCTTTCTACAAAAATTTTAAAGACTCTTTAAGCCTGAGAAAACCAAACACAAATACACATACTTAGATCACATAACATCTGCCCCCCACCCCCACCCCCTTGCCATTCCCAAATGCTACTCCAAACGTATATGTTTAATCTTATAAATGCAGTCTATGGATTTTTCTTTAAATATAACATTAGTGCTACCAAAAAAATGTTCAGATGTTTGTAAAGCTTATGGGAGTTAACTGCGGGGTCATCAGTCCCTAAACTTACAAACTACTTATGAAATAGCTAACACTAAGGACGGCACAAATATTCATGCCCGAGGGGTGATTCGAACCCCCGACCGTAGTGGCCGTGCAGACCGTGACTTGCGCACCGCAGTCCCCTCGGCCACCGCGGCCGGCGAATAGCAACATTTTTATGATTTAATGTCAACAAAAATAGCTTGGTCTCGGTAAAGTAAAAGGGGCTTCAGCACAAATTATTCTCTGAATATGAGCAGCAACCTTGATACGAAATATCATTTGGTGTCTGCTTAGAATTACTATCTTTACATTAGTCTTGGAACCTCCTCGATAATATGTGTATGCTATATTCTCCATTGAGTCAGTGCAACCGCTATTTCTTTTTAATTATCAGAGGAGGATAGCTTAATGCACAGTCTAAAGTCACTCTGTCGATGTTAGAAGAAAAATTTTAAATTGAAAGCGTAATCTGACAACCCAAGAACGTTACAAAAATATTTTTTCGTTTACATTTTTGAGAAAATAGATTGTGGAGGCAGAAGACCGTCAGCTAGGAACATATTTCACACTCGATTTTGGACTGTTGATACCACCGACCAGAAACAGAACTGGAAAATTGGTTTTTTTCCAGTTTCGCTCAGAGTGGGGTGGGATCGAGGCATAAGGGAGGGAGGTGCACTGTGTGTTCATGTATAAGAAAGTGTATGAGGAAGTTATAGAAAATGCATAATATTTTTTAGGAAAATCCTAAGATAAAACTCGAGCATAATTACATTCTTCTAGAAAAATAACTTTATCTTAAAGCAACAACGCTAGATTTCAATGATAGAGTAGTAAGTTCATCTGCTGACTCGAACACCAATACAAACATTACTTCTTGTGGCAGCTAAAAGCAGGAAGAAGTTAAACTTTTTAATACAATATACGTTTTAAAGTTGATTGGTTTGGCTTCGCAAGACATATGTAACGTTTTTAGCGCGTTGATGTCCCACGGGAATGAGTTGCCTGAATATGTTATTAGTGCGGCAAGAGTTAGAGGATGGTTTCGTATTCAGGAGTAAGAGGGTTCCAGTCCCTGCAGTGAAAATTTCCTCGATTTACCCGACATCACCTAAAAAGGTCGAATCTCATTTTCATCTCTTATTCATGCCAATTTCTGGCCGGAAGTTCGTATCTAGTGGCCTTTCACGGGACGTTGTCATTTTTTCTTTTTGTAGAACTACAGTAACTGTCGCTGTTGGGTGAGTACGGTGTCCAACGTAGATACTTGCGCCCGTCGTGGAATATTACATAAAATGTAATACGATGCGGAAAATGAATTTTTGTCTGTTGAAAACTTGTGACTTATCAATTTTACATCGGTGTGAGAGTAATGGAATTAACGTGTACAGTTTCAAAGCGGGTGCAAGCAGTGGAGCTTAAAGTACTGACAGAAAAAAGGAGATTATAAAGAGCTCTGAAGGCAGTACCAGGAAGCAGAAAAATAAGCAACTGGAGCAAGAGCCGTCTGATGAATGTTTTCCTCTCGACAGCGGCTACGCCGAACATGCTGTTAACACACAAAAACTTTCCACAGAAAGACTAAAACGAGTATTTAATATGTAGTTTGACAGAAAACTGTTTTCATTTATTTTTTAATTAATGACTTAATTTTAATTTAAATGGAAGAGTTTTTCCTTCAGCTATTTCACGTTACCTAACTTGTCGCGAAAAATACTAGCCCTGCTTGTAGAACTATGATTATTCCTTCTTCGTATTATGATTCAGCCGTATGGCCCATGATTTTGCTTTGTCGACGCCTTCGTCATAACGCTTTCGAAATTTCAGGTGGGTAGAGTAAGAATGGCTATGATACTTGTGCAGTATAGCTTTTTATGTGTAGTTAAGGGTCATTGCAAAAGTGAAGGAAGAGAAATACTGAAAACCGCGTGCTAATGCGTAATGTACCAACACAGTATAAAACATTTTCGTTCCTATCTCATGGACAAATTCCCATTTTTTTCCAATCTTAGTGTAACTACCAGTAGTCGGTCGCCTTCTAAGCTAAACTTATTGTGAAAGTTACCTAGTAACCACTATCTCGTCGACGTTATCTGTCAAGGATTCTTGGGCTTTCTAAAACGGAACTGAACGTACGAGGGTCATTATTAACACTGCAATGTACATGTCAAAAGAACATTCGTGGTCGCGTTGTATCTGTGAGATATGGTCAACATTGCACCGTTAGCTTTAATTAAACTCAGTTGTGGCAGTGAATAAGTAAACAAAACGAGGGAAAAATCACGTAAGTACTACAATAGTAGCAACTGAACATCTATTTGATGAAAATTAACAATAGAAAGTTTTGTTCCACTGACGCGCAGATTGCCTGTTCAGGAAAGATGTATCTGTGAGATCGTACGCGACCATTTAGTGTTATGTAAGACTTGATTTGTAATGCAGCAAGAGGAACTTTATACTTTTCAACAAGGTCACCACGAACTTTTAAACATTTCTCAAGTGGTGGCACCAGCAAGCAACAGTTTCTTTCAACCTATCATTTTCCATATGGAATTTTCGGTGGCTGCTCGTCATTAGTAAAGCGCCTGCTTTAGCGAATTGCTTCCTGAAGTTCTTCTGACAAGTTTTCATTCACGACAGTAGGGTATACAAATCTTTCTTCGTCGTGAACATTTGTCCTATCTTCATTAAACAGTCTACACCGTTTACTCAAATTTCCATAATTCATTATTCCTGAACCATAAACTTCAACAAAATGCCGATGAATTTCAGCAGGAGGAATTAGTATTGAATTTAAGAACCGAGTAACGGAGGGCAGTTCACACTCTGCAGGATTACTAACTGAAGTAGCAATCGAAACAATATCACCAACATTTTTTCAGCATAATAAAACATCGCAATTCCGTAAAAAAACTATGTTTGAAAATTGTGTTCAAAACTTTGCAAACTACATCTGTCATTTGACATGGTTAATGTAAATTAGAAAAATAAATTATGAAAACAAAACTTTTCTCGTAGTTTTTCGTACACACTTTGTACTAAATACAAAAATTGTCGGCAATAAATAAATAAATAAATAAATAAATAAAAATAAATAAATAAATAAAAAACTTTTTTTGCTGACAAATTTATGTTTTTAGTACAAAGTGTGCACGAAAAACTACGAGAAAAGTGTGTGTGATGACCCGGATAACCCTCGGATCCGCCACTGAAAGTAACTGATTAACAGTGTCGACACATTGTCTCCATAATCTTTTAAGTTAGTTGCTTTCGGATTAGGGTCTGCCTTGAACAAAACACTTTTTCTTTTGTTTTGTTTTTGGATGCTCTTACATGTTTCACTACAGTTGTAGCTACAACATAGTGAAACATGTGTGGGCATACAAAAACAAAAAGAAAAACTATTTTGCTCGAGGCAGACCCTAATCCAAAAGCAACTAACTTAAGTTTTTACACAGCAAACACGGACCAAAAAAAGGGCTTCAACATAAAGATGATTCTCCACACTCTAATACTACGCTCGTGCAGGCAGATTCGTCTGCAAAAGAAATGTCGTTCCATCCCGATTCTACCTGCACCTGGACCAAAAACATGTCTTCTCCCAAATAAACTGGGCAGTAATATATCAGGTCCTCCTTGGCGCCTCCCCCCCCCCCCCAGGGACTGCATTTCCTTTGGGAGCAGGAGGGAATCCTCCCAACGGCAGGTAGGCGAACAGGGGACAGAACTGAATCCTCCCGAACTATTCTAGCACAGTGGCACCTCCTGCAAGTACCAGCAGATCGCTTAACAGTGAAGATGTCCTCCGACACCCTTGAAGTTTCAGTGAGTAGAAAGGGAAGGAAAATGTTACTTCTGAAAGGTAACACTTTCGGATTTCAGAAATCGTTGAAAAGTGTTGTAGCGCGATGGAAGTACAACATTAAGGGTTGCAAAAGTTTTATTAAAGCAATTTCTGTCGAGGAGCTGGATGTTGTGGACATTCATGGAGACCACAACCACGCAGAAGTGCCTTCCAAGAAAATTCAGAGGCAAAAATTCAAAAACATGTTCAAATGTTTGTAATTCTATCGGACCAAATTGCGTGGTCATCAGTCCGTAGCTTACAAACTACTTAAACTAAACTAACCTAAGGACAACACACACACCCATGCCCCAGGGAGGACTCGAACCTCCACGGCGAGAGGCAAAAATTAATTGTTAATATGAAGCGAAAAGCCACAGAAGACCATTGTGAGAGGCCATCTAAGCTGATTTAGGACCATTAAAAGGAGAAGATACTCAAGAAGTAACAATTAGAGATGTCGACAGCTTCCGGAAATCTATTTAGAATGCTAGGCGGAAAATTCTGCCGAAATTGCCGACGAGTGGTAAAGATGTTCATCAAGTTCTCAATACGTTACATGTTGAAACTACAGACGGGAAAAATTTCTTGTTGGACAACAATGCCGAGAAAAAGTTGTAATATTTTGTGACTCTGAAAACCTTAACGTGCTTACTCAGTGTGCAACAATATATGTTGACGGAACATTCAAGTGTTGCACAAAATTCTTTTGTCAGCTGTTTACTATACTCGGCCTAGTTAATGGACGGTTAATGGACAGTTTTTGCCTTATTGAACGACAAGAAAACTTCGTCGTATCAGTATGTCTTTGATACAGTCATCAATAAATGTGCCGATCTAGGACTGAAATTTTCACTATCAACGATGTTTTCAGATTTTGAAGACAGCATAATGAAGGCTGGAAGAGAAGTCTTGAGTGATATAAGGATCCAAGGATTCGTAAAGGTCTGGCGACACACTCTGGTCTCGGGCCGCCACCAACTACCTGCTTGAACAGGTTGTGGAAGGATTCAGTCCCGTCATTTTCCACACCCTTGCAGGCTCGGGAGGATTCAGTCCTAATTTTCTGACCGCGGGAGGAATGGATCCTGCGCCCTTTCCTTTCCCTTCTCCTCCTTTCCTATCCTCGCTCCTTCCACTCCCCACCGGGGGACCGATGACGTAGGCAGTCCCCCCCCCCCCCCCAGGCCCAAACAGCCTTCTTGGTGTTTCATTTTTCGATGGCCAGCAGTGTATGTTATTGCATGTAATGCCAGCGCCTGCCGAGTGCCCTGTCTGGGGAGGCGCTACGTGAATGGCAGCACGCTGCTGCGCAGGCGAGGATGCCCGCGGCGGCCTGTGACGTCACCAGCGCGGCTTCATTGAGCGCGGCTCGGCGCTCAGGACCCGTTACACGTGGCCACACCTGCCCCGGCGCTCGCGGCTTCTCACGACTTCGCGCTGTTCCTTTTGGTCACTGCTCGCTGCTGCTGCCGCCGCCGCTTGATAAATGAGCACTGACGGTCGGAAAGAATCGTAGAGCAGTGTGCGCTCGGCAGTTTCTCCGGTGCCGCCAGCACCCAGACAACCAACGTAGAGGCGCGGACACCATCAACCGTCTTCTGTGCGGAGTTCTGGAGGTGCATTGGTAAAATAAGTAAACAAAAACATCACTGGAGAACGGCTCGACCGATTTGAGTTTTCCGTGCTGGTTATTGTCATGAAAAGATCGAAAGAAGTACTTCAAAAGTGGAGGCTCATACCAAATCCAAGTGAGACAGAAGTCAGCTGCTTTCAGCTTAACGACAAATGGGCAATGCGAAGTTGAATGGTCAGATCCTTCACCACAAAGACTCTCCAAAATATCTAGGAGTGACTCTTGATAGAGCTGTATTCAAATATTATGAATTATCTCGAACAGAACGATCTATTGACCCAAGGTCAACACGGATTTAGAAAATATCGTTCATGCGAAACACAACTAGCTCTTTATTCACACGAAGTGATGGGTACTATCGACAAAGGTTCGCAAATCGATTCCGTATTTCTTGATTTTCAGAAGGCTTTTGACACCGTACCTCACAAACGGCTTTCAATCAAATTGCGTGGTTATGGTATATCGCCCCAAATTTGCGATTGGATAGGGGATTTCTTGTCAGAGAGGACACAGTTCGTAGTAATCGATGGTAAGGCATCGACTAAAAAAGAGGTGATATCGGGCGTTCCACAGGGTAGTGTTATTGGTCCTCTGCTATTCCTTATTTACATAAACGATTTAGGGGAAAATCGTAGTAGCTCTCTTAGGTTGTTTGCAGATGACGCCGTCATTTACCGTCTAGTAAAATCATCTGAAGATCAAAACCAACTGCAGAACGATCTGAATAAGATGTCAGTATGGTGTAAAAATTGGCAATTGACTCTAAATAATGAGAAATGTGAAGTCGTCTACATGAGTACGAAAAGAAATCCGTTAAACTTTGTTTACAATATAAATCAATCAAATGTGAAGGCCGTAAACTCCACAAAATACCTAGGAATTACTATTACTTCAGACCTAAACTGGAAATAACACGTAGATAATATCGTGGGAAAGGCGAACCAGAGGCTGCGTTTTATTGGCAGAACCCTTAAAAGATGCAACAGAACTACTAAAGAAACTGCATACACTGCGCTTGTCCGTCCATTTTTGGAGTATTGCAGCCCAGTGTGGGATCCTTATCAGGAGGGGTTTGACGGAGGACATCGAAAGAGTCCAAAGAAGGGCAGCTCGTTTCGTATTGTCACGATACAGGGGAGACAGCGTTACGGAAATGATACAGGATCTGGGATGGGAATCATTACAACAACGGCGCTTATCGCTGCGGCGTGGGCTACTTGCGAAACTCCAATGGCCAACATTCTCCTCAGAATGCGAAAATATATTGTTGACTCCCACTTACATAGGTAGAAATGATCATCAGAATAAAATAAGAGAAATCAGAGCTCGAACAGAGAGATTCAGGTGTTCTTTCTTCCCGCGCGCTATTCGAGAATGGAATGGGAGATAAATAGTATAATTGTGGTTCGATGAACCCTCTGCCAGGCACTTAAATGTGATTTGCAGAGTATCCCATGTAGATGTAGATGGTTGGTTGTTTTGGACAGGGGGACAAAACTGACTACGCCATCAGTGCCACGGTCAGGAGGGAAACGGAAAGGCAATGAAGTCCAGGGAGGAAAGAAGCCGGCCGCGGGGACTGAGGCGCTTCAGTCACGGTCTGCACGGCCACTACGGTCGGGGGTTCGAATCCCCCCTCGGGCATGGATATTTGTGCCGTCCTAGTTCGTAAGTAGTTCATAAGTAGTTTGTAAGTTTAGGGACTGATGACCCCGTAGTTAAGTCCCTTAGACTAAACAAACATTTGAACTTTTTGAGGAAAGAAGAAAGAAAGACTCCACTACCTCGGGGCTCGGCGCTCACCGTCCACGTACTCACGGAAGAACCCTCTTTTATAGAAAACACCGCAGCGAACCTGAGATCACGCAATAACTTCATACAGAAGCTGAGTGGTACCTCATGGGGCGCAACAGCTACGACACTGCGGTGCGCTACCCTAGGGCTGGTCTATTCTGCTGCCGAATATTGTACCCCAATGTGTTTTAACAGCTCACATGTGCGAAAAATGGATACAGAGCTGAATGTAGCAATTAGGACGATGACAGACTGCATCAAATCTACTTCTTTATCCGGTTACCACCTCTAAGCAACACTATCACTGGCCCTTCGAGGACAGAATGTCAACTGCTGCTGGCGTGAGCGCTCCAAAATGTTCAAATGTTTGTAAATCTATCGGACCAAACTGCGTGGTCATCAGTCCGTAGCTTACAAACTACTTAAACCTAGGTAAACTAACATATGGACAACACACATACCCATACCCTAGGGAGTACTCGAACCTCCACGGCGAGCAACCGCGCGCTCCGCAGCGAGACGCTTTAGACCGCTCGGCTACTCCACCGCGGCTTGAGCGCTCCGAGGCAGGCCTGTTTACTTCGCATCATTGAAATAGTGTCAACGTGGTCGAAGTCTGCTTGCCGTTCATGGTAGGGAAAACTTAGTGAGAAGAAAAAATATTGAAATATTTTACAAGACTTTCCCTCGAGTATGGTTCTGTCAGATGTTTAGACAAAGCGAGGTGGCGCAGTGGTAAGACACTGGTCTTGCATTCGTAAGGACGGGGGTTGAAATCCACCTCCAGGCATCCAGATTTAGGTTTTTCGTGATTTCCCAGAATCACTCCAGGCAAATGCCGGAATAGTTCCCATGAAGTGGTACGGCCGATTTCCTTCCCCATTCCTCCCCACAATATCTGATTATGAGCTCCGTGACCACGCTGTCGACGGGACCTTAAACCCTAGACTAGCTGCTCGAGACTGGAGGACGTTCGGAACTAAATAGCCGGCCGCGGTGGCCGCGGGGACTGAGGCGCTCCAGTCACGGTCTGCATGGCCACTATGGTCGGGGGTTCGAATCCCCCTCGGGCATGTATATTTGTGCCGTCCTTAGTATAAGGTAGTTCGTAAGTTTAGGGACTGATGACCCCGTAGTTAAGATCCATAAGCTTAACAAACATTTGAACATTTTGAACAAACATTTGAACATTTGGAACTAAATATTTGCGTCAAAGTGTTTTACTCCTGCGGCTGCGGCGGCGGCACCACTTAAAAGAAGTGAACCCCAATTCATCTGAAGCATGAGCCGCCACTGCTAATGAATGTCAAAACAGTGAACCAGAAATGTGTGTCAATTCATATGGCGTTTGTTTATAGCATCTGTAGTACCATTTCATTTTTCAGAAACAATGACGAACATTAGTTTCGGAATGTTGCTCGTAATCTGAGCCTTGTAAGTATCTCGCGTACTTGGAGGAGTTCAAAAAATGTCAAATGTTTGTAGAGTCTATGGGACGTAACTACGGGGTCACCAGTCCCTAAACTTACAAACTACTTATGAACTAGCTAATCGGCACAAATATCCATGCCCGAGGGGGGATTCGAACCCCCGACCGTAGTGGCCGTGCAGACCGTGAATGGAGCGCCTCAGTCTCCTCGGCCACCGCTTCCGGCTTTGGAGGAGTCCTGCCAGTTTGTCGAGTGGTACCAGTCAGTCGTATCTCCCTCACAGAGGTCAATAAATCCACGACTTGCTTTGAATTTAATTACGGACCTGTGTCGGCGCTGCGTTTTCCCACCTTTGCGTGTCAGACGTGGGCCCAGCACACGGCGCCGTTAGCTTTATCTGAGGAGAGCGCTGCTCTAGGCCGGCCGCTGGGAACCGGCTCACCCGGCGGCCGTGCGGTTGGCTGCCTGGCTAACCTTTAACTCCCATCACTCGCTTCCGGCGGCGTGATTTATCCTGCCCCCGCATTAACACTTCCTGTGCAAACACTGAATCACCGTCTCTTTTTAATATTCCATTATGGAAAACGACTTTTCCGCTTCCTGCGCGGGGAACGTCATATCCTGTTAATTTGGCACGCGGCTCGGAGAAAGACGCATTGGATGCTGGGACGGAGAAATATACCGCTACGCCCTGTCACTGACGTTGAATTGACTTCTCACGAGGTAAGACGAGTTGCCGAGTTGTTAGAAGTTGGGATAGCGTATAACGTAAAGCTGTTAACGATGGGAGCATATAAATAAGATGCCTCACTAACAACACACGTTGCTACTGCTTGGTAAAGAAGGCAAAACAGGCACCTTTTTTTGGATGTTGGAAACGGACAGAACTTCAGGAACTGAGAGCTTACAAAAAGGAGATCAAATCTGTCGCGACCGCACAAAAAGCCACATCTTATGAAACCAATTTTACCGAAACGGTAATCCACTGTGACTTAACCTTTTAATGAATGAATTTTATTTGAAGCTATAAAAACTACTACGTTTAATGTGTAGTGCGTATATATTGAGAAATATATTGAAAAAAAATTCCTTAAAATTATTATGCACTACTGTTGTGGTCTTCAGTCCGGAGACTGGTTTGATGCAGCTCTCCACAATACCCTATCCTGAGTAAGCCTCTTCATCTCCACATAAGAACGGCAATCTACATCTGTCTGAATCTGCTTACTATATCCATCTCTTGGTCTTCCTCTGCGATTTTTACCCCACACACTTCCTTCTAATGCTAAATTCACATTTCCTTGATGTCTAAGAATGTGTCCTACCAATTTATCCCTTCTTTTAGTCCAGGTATGCCAGAAATTTCTTTCCTTTCCAATTCTGATCAGTTATGCACTACTCGATGTGTGCTTTCATGATG
Organism: Locusta migratoria; assembly: GCA_026315105.1. Lineage (NCBI taxonomy): Eukaryota > Metazoa > Arthropoda > Insecta > Orthoptera > Acrididae > Locusta > Locusta migratoria. The sequence continues at coordinate 75,097,320 of CM048750.1, read as the reverse complement.
TACCCGATGTAGTAAATGTCACTATTATGCCTCTCATCGTTCGAGAAAGTAACTCATAATGCAACAGTAGTATGAGATTGACTACATTTACATGACAAAGGATGAATACTAATGTAAACAAAAACACATATTAGGAGTAACTCAATTCAGCTAACTGAAATTTATAATTTCTAGATCGAGCTACTAGCATATGTAATACCATGTATAGAAGCAGCTACAGATGAATTTCTGGTAAAATGTTGATCCGTTTGAGAGATAATGAAAAAAATAAAGTATGTAGCTGATCAGCTACCCTTTGAATTAATGGGTTAAGAAATGTGTACCGGATCGCCGCGCGGGAGTAGCCGAGCGGTCTGGAGCGCCACGTTGCGGATCGCGCGGCCTCCCGCGTCGAAGGTTCGAATCCTCCCTCGAGCATGGATGTTTGTGTTGTCTTTAGTGTCAGATAGTTAATAAGTAGTTTGTAAGTTTAGGGATTGATGACCCCGCAGTTAAGTCCCATAAGCTTTACAAATATTTGAACATTTTTTTTGTGTACCGGATACTACTGTGTTCAGATCAAACAACCAGTTGGCTTGGGGGCAGTAACAAGATAAGGACGAAACTACCCATTTCAACAGTTGCCCGTGCAAAGGACAATACGCGTGACGGAAAGCTCCTCTAGTAAGAAAGTGAGCAGAGTTTTAAAACAGTAGAAAAGTTCGAACAATATTATTTGGTTACCAGCCGCGAAGATGGCGTGGTAAGAGTGGCAGTTCCCCTGCTGATGGGAAAACGCAGTAGGGGAGCAGCAGTTTTAGAGCGACTGTTCGACAGATTCAAACACCATTATCTGGAAAACTTAAAAGGCCATTTAGACAAATAACGAAAAGCAATTAAGTTCCTCTTCGAATGCAGAAATCAAACTACATACGGCGCAAAATTCAAATTTGTGCACTACATAATTTCCTTAAAATCGAATGGTAATGTAATAATTATCATGATTATTCTACATTTGTCCTTGGAGTGATATGGCTGTTTTTAAAATAGGAGTGATATATATAATCGACAAATGAAACATTACCGTATTAATGAAGAATGACAGAGGTATGTATACTGTGTAAAAGTGTATTAATGTTTCCTTACTGGTCGAAATGGAAGGATCTTTAAACTTTAACGCCTTTTATTACGTGTTTAAACTTATCTCTTATCTGAGTATTTTTGTGAATACGTCTTAGCCAACAATAAAAAAAAATGGATGTGGATGGTGAGCTGCCATTAAGTGCACAAGCGGCAAATTCAAAAAGGACCGCATTCTCTAACGCTATCTTGAGTCAAATAACAATATTTGATCTGCAGTAATACATTTTATTTCATGGCACTTAATGAATAATAATAGTTAACAGACTGAATAAGTACAGACTGGAGACTGTGAGGTACATGCACGAATCATTATGAACGTTATAGAATAACACGGATATTTTGTGGACAACATTTGTAATGTTCTCTGGAGTGTGAAACATGTTTGTGTGTAAGATAGAGTTTCAAATATTTGTGAAGCTTAAGGGACTTATCTGCGGGGTCATCAGTCCCTGAACTTACAAACTACTTATGAACTGCCTTACACTAAAGACGACGCAAACATCCATGCCTTAGGGGGGATTCGAACTCCCGACGAGGAACGCGCATCGTAGCATAGCGCCTCAATGCACTCGGCGGCTCCGCCGCGGCGATAGAGTTTCTTGTACTTGAAAAGCAGTGCTTGCCATTTTCGTTAAAGAAGGACAGAGATAAGTGAATATTACATTTCATGTTGTTTTCAATTCATGACATCTTAATTTTACTAAAAAGCAATTAATAGTGCAATGAACCATTGAATACAGTAGTGAAAGGACAGCTCATAGGTGTGGCCATATGAACTTACATATTTTGACAATGTGAACAGAAAATTAAATATGTTGCTTCCGGCAGTAGACTAGAATGATATTTTGAATAGCATATGTGTACAAGTGTCACACTTTCATATGTCACTGGCTATCACAGACAATAATCACTCCCCAATGCTAAAACAGATTTGCAGGGTTTTTTGACTTGGATATGAGCCATTATCTTGTCCGTTTGCATACATACGCATATATAGTAACATACGAACACACAGTTACTACACACACGCACACAGAGTCGCGCCCAACGTGGGGCACGAACCCACACCCCTGAGAATACAGTCTCATGCTCACCCACTGACAAGGAAAGTACTTGGGCTCGAACAATCATATCTTTATGAACGTTTGGTTACAGTACCTCTACGTACACCTCAATGTGGTAGTGGGTGTCGTTTTTATGCAAAACTTTGCAATTGTGCTCTAGATAGCACTGTAGATGTAATTGTAGACGCCATACGTAATGCAGATATCTGAACCATAACTTATGTAATAATCGTCGTACATGTTCTCTAGCGTATTGTCATCACAAGCCGTGATTATAGTTGCAACTTTAACCTTCTTCTCGGAAGACTGTTGGTATTCCCTGCCACTGCTTCCACCGTCTCTTCCCGCACTTACCGTAGCACTATCGCTAGCAATGAGTTGTTCGTCATTATCATCCCTATTATCATCTGTTACAACAATATCTATCTTACGCTCATATTTCTGTACCATACAGATACGAGAAAGCATGCGTATGATTCATCTTCTTCACTAATACCATCTTCATCATCTTCTTCGTAACTTCATCTCAACCAATCACAATACTTTAGAAGGATTGATTACCAATCGCGACCCCAACTGACGCTTCACCACACAAATACCGCCACAAAAGGCAATTTCGGAGGCACACTGCACCGTCCCTACTGGCGAACCGACAGGTCAAAGTGCAATGTGGCATGACACACGGAGAGGCCTCTAACGGACGATTTCAGAGTTTTGCAGATGCGGGAGTATCACTAGTGTAATAAGAGAACTTTACATTATCTCTCATACGATTTTGATGTTCAATCCCAAGTATTTCCTTGTGAGTCGGACTTTTTTTCCAGTCCCCTGCCGAAAATCGAACGCGGGCTCCCTGTGTGGTAGTCAGCGACCTTGCCGTCTGATACATCACATCGGCCAGCGCTTCGGACGTAAATTTCTCTCTGCGCTTCGGCCACGGAATCCTGCACGAAGTCTACTAGCTTGCGCTAACGACCTGCTGTACACAGACGGAAAATTAATGGGAATAAAAATAAAATGCACCTTTTTTATAAGTCGGCGACCAGACACCCCTCCCCACGCCCTGCTACGCAGGCCCAATTGTGTGGCGGGGTCGGCGCTCTCGCCGGATCGGGGCCGAGAGAACAATGCGGTGGCGCTGTTATCGGCGGCGACTGAGAGACAAATGAGCGTCGGATTAGCAGCGGGAGGGCCGGCTGCGGCAGAGGCAGAAAGCGCAGCCGTGACCCCGCCGACCCGACAGGTGCCGCCGACCGCCCACGCGGCAGGTGTCAGGGGAACGCCGCAGGCGCGCCAACTGCGCTACGAAAATGAAAGCAGTGCTCTCACACTGGACCACGTTAGGCAGACTCTCCGCTGCCCAGTACCTGTGATTCTGTGAGTTGACATAACCGTTCTAGTAAAATCAGGCTTCGTCAGACATATAGAATTGACCAATGTCCAAGTCATTCCTTGCTATCTCGGTGAACAGCCACTCACTAAACTGGAGGAGCAGCTGTTGGTTTTAATTCATTCGGTAGGTATACATGTATACTACATCTACATCTACAACCATACTCCGCAAGCCACCCGACGGTGTGTGGCGGATGGTACCTTGAGAACCACTATCGATTTTCCCTCCTATTCCAGTCACGTATTGTTCGCGGAAAGAAGGATTGTCGGTATGCCTCTGTGTGGGCTCTAATCTCTCTGGTTTTATCCTCACGATCTCTTCGCGAGATATACGTAGGAGGGAGGAATATACTGCTAGACTCCTCAGTAAAGGTAAGTTCTCGGAAACTTCGACAAAAGCCCGTACCGAGCGACAGAGCGTCTCTTCTGCAGAGTCTTCCACTGGAGTTTGACGATCATCTCCGTAACGCTTTCACAATTACCAAATGATCCTGTAACGAAGCGCGCTGCTCTCCGTTGGATCTTCTCCACTTCCTCTATCAACCCCACCTGGTACGGATCCCACCCCGGTGAGCAGTATTCAAGCTGTGGGCGAACAAGTGTACTGTAACCTACTTCCTTTGTTTTCTGACTGTATTTCCTTAGAATTCTCCCAATGAATCTGGCATCTGCTTTACCGACGATTGATTTTATATGGTCGTTCCATTGTAAATCCCTCCTAATGACTACTCCCAGATAATTTACGGAATTAACTGCTTCCAGTTGCTGACCTGCTATAGTGTAGCTAAATGATAAAGGATCTTTCTTCCTGTGCATTCGCAGCACATTACACTTGTCTACATTGAGCTTTAATTGCCATTCGCTGCACCATGCATCAATTCGATACAGATGCTCCTGCATCTCAATACAATTTTCCATTGTTGCAACCTCTCTATTTACTACAGCATCATCCGCAAAAAGCCTCAGTGAACTTCCGAAGTTATCCGCAAGGTCATTTATATATATCGTGAACAGCAACGGACCCACGACACTCCACACCTACCAGGTGTATTCGTCCGAATGATCGACGTGATATGCCGGCTGTTTGCGACAGAATCTGATTGATTTGATAAAGCATTTTGTGGAAAACTTCAGCCACGTGTTCTGGTGTGCGGGCACATTTCGGAATGGTTTTTGACTTATAAGGGAACAAAAGGCGGAGTTGAAATTTATGTAGTGGAGAGGGGCATGTCTTAAGACTATCCGTCACTGTAATCGTTAAGCCTCGGTAAAAAAAAAGTGCCCTAATTGTTATGGCGTCTGCCTAGTAAGCAGGAGGTCCCTGGTTTGAATCCCGGTCGCGGCATAAATTTTAATTCAATGCCTCGAATTCAGTTTTATATCTTTAATAGATAAAAAGGTAAAGCAGTCAACAATCCGAAGATTGGTTTGAACACCACAGTGCTTTACTAGGCATGGTCCTGTTTGGAGGTGGTAAGCCATTGCCTTCCTCCGACCTTCGAACTGACTTACCCAGCCAGTTTAACGTGGGTTCCGAACCACGGTGCTACTCGGTATTTTTCACATGAGCAATACTGCTAGAGGTGAAAGAAGTGGAAAATGACAGATAAAAATCGAACCCACGACCTTTGGATTTGTAGTCTGGCACTCTACCACTGTGCAACCGAGGCGCACTACCGATACAAAATAAGTCTCTGGGCAATGTTTATTTGGTTTTTAAACTTGTTCAAAACACACCCTTTCTGACGCCATTTACGGACTGAGCGTTGTTCGGCACTATTTGCTGGCACTTTGTCACCATTAAACGCCACAGCTCTCAACTGACCACACCGTTTCTATGACTTTGCTGTCACGTTCCACAACGAAACCCGCTGCTTCACTGAGTACCACCGTCCCCTTTGCACTGCTCCATTTATTCTCTCACAGCCTGCCTTGCACTACAGGTGCGGTTATATACATTCATTCATCACCAATCGTATCTACTCGTCTGGAACACTTTTATTTGCCCGACCCAGTGCTTGCCTTAGAGTGGTAAATGTTCAAATGTTTGGAAATCTATGGGACTTTGCTACTGTGATTTTCAGTCCCTAGGCTTACAAATTACTTAAACTAATGTAAGGATAACACACGCTCAACCATGCGCGAGGGAGGACTCGAACCTCAGACGGGGAGCAAGCGCGCGCTCCGCAACAATGCGCCTTAGAGCGCACGGCCATTCCACTGCGGCTACAGTATTAAACTCGCATCACAAAGATATATCTCTTATTGAAGACATTTTGACAAAGTCTCATATTTTGAAACAGAGAAGTATATGAAATTTTGGGTACCAAATTTTTGTTACCCTGGCAGCCGTTAGATAGGTAAACTGTAAGCGAGAGTAGGTCATCATTACCCGGAATTGCCGTTTAGTAATACAGGTATTTGTGAAGCCAGGGGCAGCACTTACTATTGTTACTGTGTTAGAGTTACTGGGAATGATTCCTTTGATGAGTTAGCATGAGCATTATAGTACATGTTGCCTCTTGATTCTGTGTCAGTTATTATAGGGTTGTCTAGATAACTTTGTACACACGTTTTTTGATCCCGAACAAGTGTGGTGTAAATAAACGAAGGAAGATACCACTTAGCGAACTAAAAACGATAAAGGGGTAGAGTGGACTCACAAACCACTTCGCCGCTCATCCATCCGTATTTGTTAACGTCTACTCGGAAGTGGCTTCGAGATAAACGAACCAGTATTTCAATTAACTCTTGACGGTACAGAAATTTATTCAGACAATTAAGTTTTAATTGACATGTTATGGAAGGACACGTGTTCGCAGCAAAGTCAGTTAATCTTTACTTACGCCTTAAATTGTTTTTCTGCATCACCCAAGGCTGATCGTTTCACTATACTCGTTAAACACGAGGATATATCTGTGCCTGAGGTAACCACAAAACCTTATCAAAGATAGTGGCAAGCGAAGGTGGGATATTCAGTATTTATCATTTCATTTCTAAGCAGCAGCTTAAAAAAAAGCACTCAAGACTTCGGCATTTAAGCACAGTGTGGTCGAATGTCTAATAATTATCAATAAATAGTACAAAACATTAAGTCCTTCATGCATGTAAATTCACTCGAAACGTATTTACTTCAGTAATCACTTTTAACGACACAAGATTAGCATCAATTACTCTAACTTGAGCCAAATTACGTGGGAAGCTTAGTGTAAAGAAGAGCATCGTTATGCTGATAAACGCTTTAATATGCCAGAATTAAGATTCATTACATCCATCAGATACCATGGAAAAGCCTTGCAAAGAAAGAGATCTAGTAAGCGGAACTTCTTTACCGGGCGGATCTCTAATCCCAGTCCTGTAACACTCCAACAGTTCTGTCATTCTAAGTAGCGTAAATGGTTCAGGTCTTTTTAGTAGGAGCCAGTCTAGTTACTACTCGTAAAAATCTATTTATTGACTGCCAGACTACATGAATTTTAAATACAAACGCATTTTAACACATTAAAATATTGAATTGTGTTTTCATTCATGAATAAGGTAAGTGATTCAGTTTACTGTTGAGAGAGAGAAGATGCTGTGAAATTACATTAGATCATGCTGAATGGGAAATTTACGATTTGAAGAATTCTTAACCAAGTTTCACTTTAAATACTGCGTCCCTTTCGGGGATGACGTATTCATCGTAAGCAAGTTGAATAAAGAAGAACCCACAAATAAGGTGAAATAATTAAGATTTTGTAAACGTTTGTGCGTACAATACAATGATACCATGCTATTGCAGTCCTCCTGAAATAACTTCTGTTTTGTTGATGGTAAGTCCAAAATTGGTCCCTTCTTACACGAAATATATTGGGACCACAGTGTTACAGACGTCGTAGAATGACATAATTCTGGTGTTTGCTTTGTGTTCTCATGAAATAAATAAATAAATATAAGACGGAAAAGATTCCACCACAGCCTAGTATTCCTTCATCTACAGCCTTCTCGTACAAGAGAGACGAAAGATCTACAAGCAGAAAGATATTTACGTTATACACACAAAATACTCCGTAAATATGAAAACGTATGTAAAAAAATTTCTATTCAACAGTGAAACAGACAGAATTATTATATGAGAAAATTATTTTCGCCGAAATTTGTCCGTTAGCAACAAGAAAAGACATGAAAATTGACGTAAAAATGCGCTTTTAACTGAATTTTCGATACTATTTGATATGTCTGCAAGTAAAAAATTTCTTCGGCATATAAATGTATAAGTTTTGAAATGTTTAGACAAGACTTTTCCTACTTTGTTTTTTTTTTGTTTTAGGTTCAGAATAGTACAGATATTACCACATGACATTTGTCGAGAATCTTTTATACCGTATGTATTACCCTGTCGTCATTAATAAACTCAGTTATTTCCTGCTCCTACAAAAAATTTCCTAGTGAATTGTCATGTAGATGCGAAAATTCACATTAGATAGCTCTAGTTTTCGTGGTAAAGTCTAGCGGTCATGAAATCATGGCGTCGTTATCATCAGTTTGTGGTACCAGCTACAAAAAATGTTCAAATATTTGTAAATCTATCGGACTTCTAGGTTATCAGTCCGTAGCTTACATATGTTCAGAAGTATGTAAATCTATCGGACCAAACTGCGTGGTCATCAGTCCGTAGCTTACAAACTACTTAAACTAACCTAAGGACAACACACACACCCATGCCCTAGGGAGGACTCGAACCTCCGACGGCGAGCAACCGCGCGGTCCGCAGCGAGGCGCCTTAGACCGTTCGGCTACTACACCGCGGCCCGTAGCTTACAAACTAGTTAAACTAGTGTAAACTATCCTAAGGACAACACAGGCAACCATGCCCCAGGGGGGACTCGAACCTCCGACGGCGAACGGCGGCGCGCACCGCAACACGGCGCTGCAGTACGCGCGGCTAATCTGCCGCGGCTACCAGCCGAAATACAATGATCCCTGGTGGCTCCGCCAGTCGGCTTTGAGCGCCAGCTGCGGTAGCAGACCATTGGTGTAGTCAAACGCGAACGTTTCTCTGCGCTGTGCACATTTGCCAGTTCTGTCTGGCAAGGGCGACCTTAAGCTACACTCTCCGGCAGCGAACTAACTTCGAAGTCTCTGCGGGTTTTCTGCCGGATAATAAAATCAAACTGATTCAATATTTCGACGGTACAACTGTCCGCCATCTTCAGGAAGCAGCAGCAGTTTCCTGAAGATGGCGGACAGCTGTACCGTCGAAATATTGAATCAGTTTGGTTTTATCATCCGGCAGAAAAACCGCAGAGACTTCGAAGATTTGTCACGCCGGGAAAGCCTACGAAGCGAACTAAATGTTTGGCAAGTTGGTTTCATTCAGTTTCTGCGACAGGGGCGGTCTCCCAGCCCAGTAGGCGGAGCCAGGGATCATTGTGTTTCGGCCCGACAATACTGTTCTCTGTTGAAAACAAATATTCCTGTCTCCCGACTATCGTGACAAGTGGTGGTCAATTCTGCATCAGTGTTTCTGATACGATGTAAAGTTGCGAAAGCAATAGCCTCCTTTCAGTAGCACCGGACGACCGCATTGATAATCTTCCCCCGAGTGCCCGTCCATCCAGTCTCCAGCAAGTAACCTGTTGGACGGAGCTGCACGCAGTCGCACGTAGGCCACCCCGGCATAATGTCGCCAGGGGAGCCCGAGTGCTTACTCGATCACGGTCACCCACTCGCAGGAAGCTCTCACGGTCGACATAAAGGGAAAACACGACTCCGCAGAGAGAGAAAAAGTGCGCGTCACATCCGCCGCGAGATTTCTTCGAGCGGGGTCGACCTCGGCGGGCGCCGCTCACGGAAGGCTGGCTTGCGCAAGCCGCGCTCGCAGGAAGCCGACCCTGCTTGCGCCTGACTCATGCGCGCAACGTTGGCAACACCTGCGCCCAGACCCCACATGCGATTACGCACTGTTGGTAGAAAGCAACCGTAGCATTACGTGAGCCCCACTGCCGCACAGGCCGAAAGCAGACGCTAGATTCCGAGGATGGCGCGTATTTGTACAAATACAAATTAATATTGATTTACTTTCAGAGGTGGATGAGCAGTGGTGCCCACAGGGGGAGGAGGGGGGTCATGACGCAAACTGCGTCATTGAAATTTCCGGTGGGTGGGGGTGTGTGTGAAAAATTAGTACTTTTGGCCAGCCTAGAGGGGGGGAGGGCTTTATAATACTGTTGTTATATATTGACAAATAAGAATAAATATGTGAGTTTTGAAGTTTCCCAGGCGTACGGAATATTTCATAAAGTTTCGGGATTGCACCCGGATTCCGTCGACTTCTTGCCACGATATTTCGGCTCTCAACCGTTCAGCCATCTTCAGGTTAGTGCGTTCCACTGGAGATTGTTAGTTCCCGACGACGCCTATATACCAATTTGGCGCGTAGGCGCATGCGCATCAGTGACCGTCACAAGCGCGGTAAATTCGAAAGAGGGCGCGCTTGTGACAGTCACTGATGCGCATGCGCCTACGCGCAAATTTTGATATATAGGCGTCGTCGGGAACTAACAATCTCCAGTGGAACGCACTCACATGCAGATGGCTGAACGGTTGTCAGCCGAAATATCGTGGCAAGAAGTCGACGGAATCCGGCTGCAATCCCGAAACTTTATGGAATAAAGAATAAAGATGTTTATTCTTATTTGTCAATACATAACAACAGTATTTTGCATGACAAATTTGAATACATCAAATCTAAATTTATATAATATCGATCACCAGATGATGGGCTAAACCTGAAACATGTTGTGAATTGACAATAAATAATCTACTGATAACATCTTTTGATTATTCAAGCAATCTCTAGCAATTTTAGAATCATTATTAAAAATTTTACAATGAAGGTTGCCTACCTCTACCTAGACTTTCAGTCTAAAATAAGGTTTATAAAGGTAATATCTGAAACTTCCCTACAACGTGCCGCAGCGCTCCCGAGCACCTGCTAGCGGCGGAGTTACGAACTAAAGCTGGGAGACAGCACCGGATTTACATCGTGATGCTCAAGAAGACTAACTCGATTGATCGGTGTACTTTACAGAACTAGGAAATGGTTGGAAGATGGTGTATATGTGTGGTATACGGTAGTAATAACTACACTCACCAAAGCACTCAGAAATCTTTCTTCGGATTCCGGAAAAATAAGAGAGAGATACTTTAAAAGCGTAAGCAGGCTTCCATTAGACCCAAATAGATCGTTTGCTTTTAATAAACAGTGTCTTTTACGCTTTTTGGAATAATTTGTTTATGGTTGCAGCTAGTGGGTTATTCGTAAAAGAGACGACTTGGATAAAATTTTAAAAAAGAAAGTACTGAGCAGTTGAATAAAAGCCTATTATCCCAAAGCTTGGTGCCGTGCCTTCCATTCGGCTTCGTAAATCCTCATGGAAAGTGCATCTGTTGTGTTATTTTCAGTTGGAATCCTATCCAGACAAACTGTAAAGTTTATGAAGGGCATTATTTGTCTGTCTATGCAACTGCAATACACTGCGATCATTTTTCTCAAAAAGCGTTCTGTTTTATTGCAAATAAAGCACTTTCAGTGGTCTAAAATGAGGTTTATGTATGATTTGATTTTTTTTCATAAATCTAAAACAATTCCTTACAAGTTTGGTAAAATGTATATTTTTTTGAAATTTTTCTTGGAATTTCAGTTTACATCAGAAGTGCTGACGTGTTGCACTTATCAAGGCAGACAGGACGTTTTATTTTTTTCATCCCTGAACTTTAGATAAATTATTGTCTAATGTAATATCTTAAAAGACGTACCAAATATAAACCTCCCACAGAAATTTTGGTACGCAGGAAATAAAAGTACAGAATCACAGATGTCAAGGCAAGTATAGTATACAACTCGAACCAACAGATGGCACTGCTAGCGGTATCGTCTGACAAACGCAGAGTAAATGCCACGGAGTTTCCGCTATTATCTTTATAAGCTACTTGTTAGTGCTACTTTCAAGCCATGACTGTTTCATTCAGTTCGTTTTAAAAATCATGTGCAAGACATTTCTGTCGCTTGGCAAACACAAATAAAGCTTTGAATTGTTTTCATTTGTGGCAGTGACGTTACCTGTTCACATAAGATCACACCTCAACAAATTTGTCCTATAAATTTTACCTTATGGAGCGCCAATTGCTCTGTGCAGAACCCAGGAGATAGTATTGCAAGACTTACGCAAGGCCGTAAACGCAGACTGAACTGCAGGTGTAAGATGTCTGGATGCTGAAGCAGCGGCATCTTGATTTTTCCACCTGTCGCAGTATGCCGTGGTCCAGGAGGCACTTAATCGGCCATGTTGACTCTGGAATAAGGGCGTGCTCTGAAGGCCGTGAATAAAAGCGGACTTTTACGACTCCAGTCATTAAAATTCGCTGCTTCCACAGTATTTCATGGAACGTGTAGCCAAATCGTAAAAGGAAACGCCTACTTACATCTATTAAGGAATGGGACCCAGTCACCAAGGAATCCGTTTCTTCCTGTTGCGTACGCCATTTCGACGCAGTTCAGCTGTATGCCGGGCGCCGTGGATCAGCGAGCCCGGTGAGGGGGCTGAACGCCCCCTGTAATAAAAAAGCTGAGCCAAATGATCAACGAACAATCAAGAACGAACCAAACGAACGACCGCAGAGCATAGATCTACCTAAAGAAACCAAAAACTGCGAAACGAGTTTACCTCGGTAGCACCTAATCACATGGAAACTTATCTCGCCATATAACGGCGCACACGAGGTCAGAAATTCAGAAAAGGTCGATGAAAAGTTTCTTAATCCCACTGCCAAAAACTCTGTTCTCTGCGCTTCGGAGAAGCGTTTCGTTTCATTCCTGGATTCGGCTCACCTCAACATAAACATTTATCTCACTAACTCTAAACTCAAACAGAGTGTTACATTCGACTAACGTCGCCTCTGTTTCTGTGACAAAATCTGATAAGACCAAGTGTTCATTCAGAAAAAAAAGTGTATAACGACAAAATGGTGAAATGGACAGATTGAATTTATTGATGTGTGTTTCGTACAGAACTGAATAAATGTATTTGTAATTAAAGATAAGCGTATGCTTAATTTCCTTCCCTTTCTTTAATGACTTTCTCGGGTTGTTAGTTGTGTTGGATAATAATTGAGAGTACCCTTTTGTTTTATATTATACTCCTACAATATGGCTTATTGACCTGTTGATGGGAAGTGCCAAGAGAAAATCACAGTCCATTGCTACTACGGATACCTTCAGTTCTGAGTAAGTTGCGGAGTTCTGATAATAAGCAGGTAGAAGGGACAATTTGTGACAGGCGGCAGACGTTTTCGATATCCTTACAAACCATCATCGTTTGTTAGGTTTCTAGAGTAAGGTGAACCACAACATTTGTTTAAGTTGTATTCCATAATAAGAATATCCATATCTTTTAAGTAATTTGTTTTGTCCTATTAGTTATGTGTCGTGAACATCTGTCAGAACACAGTGTTTCTGTATCTAAATTTCTTTTACTTAGAGTTCCCTCTTTATATAAGAAGACATGTTTGGTTTGATAAGGCCTGGGAGGTGAAATTGGTCGACTTCACGAACTTTTTGTTACAAGTTTGTTCCAGAAATTACGCAGCTTTAATATGATTTGTTGAAAGTTTCGGATATGGATATCAAAGTGCGTTTACTGTTTTAGTGAACACCAGAAGAGACTAGTGTCTGTTTCACAAGACATGGTGGGTGTCAAATGAAGCAAGCAAACACAAACGTGTATAGAAAAGTGGAGGGTGAATATATTTTTCATAATGAAGTCTTTATATATTCAAGATACATCTCTCTTGTTTGGTGTTTAGTTTGTGTAAATTAGATTCACTTGCGGTGCGAATGTCTAGTAAGCTATGAAATACGATGCTTGTTAATGCTAAATATATGCCTCTTTCTGGAAATATATAGAACGAGACCAAACCAATAAATCTAACAACAACGCCAATTTCAAGAATGTGGTCGAGACCGGATAGGAACATGTTATAATCGCTTCGCGACCGCTAATGGCAATTTGCATTTGTAAGCATTATGCAGATATATTCGCGGAGTGACGTCTTCTTCGATGGTGTATAATTAGATGAGTTAAGGCATCGGGCAGTATTTCCTCAGCAACGCGCGCAAGCGAGCGAGAGAGAGAAGCAGCGAGAGAAGGTTAAAAAAACACAGTTATTTTAGGCGTTATTTCGACCTGGTTGTATTTCTACTAAAATAAGTACTGTATACATACCTAAATTCAGGAAATTTTCATCATTGAAATAATCAGAACGTAATTTTATGAACGAAACACTACTAACAAAAAATCGCACTGGCATGTTTTACGGCCCACTTTACGTTTCCCTGTAGTATTACGTTGTTTTTTTTTTTTCTAAATATTTCGGAAAAAATTACTAAAAGTATAAAGTGTAATGTGTAAAAAGGTAATGTTCAAATGTTATACATTTAATTTATTTATTCAATTTGTACAATGAGCAAGCTTTGAAGGAAAGCAAAGAGAAATTTGGAGAAGGAATTAGAGTTCACGGTGAAGATATAAAAACATTGCCAATGGTCCCTTCAGTGCAGATTATAACGCCACATATGAAGTATGTTACGAACTGAAGTATACGATACCTGATTATAAACCAAGAGATCGCATGTTTTTACGATATTTTAACACTTTTAGGATACTTGTACAATCTAACCTTATCAGATATTTACGAATATTAAAGACAATTTGTTTCGACATATAATCTATTTCAGAATGCTGCTCACATTATCGTAACGTATCCTCCATTACACACATTCATAATCATAAACTACTCAAAAAGTCTTCCGAAGGACTTTCCTTTCAAATATTATCGGTTTCTTCAAATCTTGCTTGGTCGTACTCCATGTGGGACATCCATATAGTACTACTGGCTGTAGGAGTGTTTTGTTTTGTAGATGTTTATTTTGAAATATCTTTAAAACCATCGGTTTTGAGGAGAGCATTAAGGCCGTGGTGACAGCGATTACCTGCCTGTAGTCGTGCCTGTATTTCCATTTTACTGGATGGTTCATCTCTGAATACTGCGCCCAGATATTTCAACTCCCTGGTTTGACGATAGGAACCTCCAGTTGTCTGTAAGGGTGGAAGTGGTTCTTGAGTTTCATTATGTCTACAGTGCAGAACGATGTACTCCGTCTTGTTATGATTGAACTGAATTTTGCTCGCTGTTGTTTTCAAAATGTGCGCCATCTTATATATTAAAAGAATCTACGATATCTAAAGTATTTTGGCCAGACCAAACTACCCGGCCGATTTCCTTCATTTTTGCTTTAAACAAAAGGCATTCATTCGCAGATTTGTCATCAAGTATCAGATTTAACCTAAGTCTCTCCATCCTTTATTTTTATTAAAACGCGGTATCCTTCTGTCCTCGCACTGAATATTTTAATCGATTTGTTTTCAATATTCAAAAGAAATCCGTTAAACTTCGTGTACAAGATAAATCAATCAAAAGTGAAGGCCGTAAACTCCACAAAATACCTAAGAATTACTATTACTTGAGACCTAAACTGAAAATAATACGTGGATAATGACGTGGGAAATATAATGATATATATGATTTGCAGAGTATCCCATGTAGTTGTAGAATATCTTTCGTGCTAATTAAGGTGCTCAGTACTTTTTGACCTGACAACACTCAGCGGATCAAGCTCTTTCATTTGCGCTTTTAAAAACTTGTATTGATTGATTCTGAAGATAGCTATGTGTGAACATTCAACTTTACTTCCATTTTCTTCCCAACTTTTGTGTCCTTCCACTAACACTGGGAAGTATTCGTACGGGTCCTCTAGTTTCTCCTAATTCTTCTTGCGACCCAAACAGTCGTATCCGAGGTACTTGATATTCACAACCCCAGTCTGCACTGCTCCGAGTTCATTAGAGGCCATCTCTCGCATTACCTTCCCTAATGCGAGATTGAAAAGAACAGGTGATAGTCCATCTCGCTGCCGTAGCCCACCCAGTATTGTGAAGTCTCGTCGAACAGACAGCACATACAACACGCGCTACATACCGCTCAGCTACCTGCTGCAAGCGTACTCACCTTCGACCAGGGAGGTGAGCAGCGTGACGTTGGCCGCTTTCCGGCGGCCCGCCGGCAGGTTCAGCCCGATCTTCTCCAGCTTCTCCCGTAGCAGCCGGCCGCCGTTCTTCGACTTGGCTCTGCAAAGTGAAACATGAGCTTTAGTGTCTGACGATGCAACAAAACTACCACGAAATTTGTATTCCTCACGAAAAACATAACTGTTAAAGATCTAACGTCTCAGTGACATATAACTACGGGGTCATCAGTCCCTAAACTTACAAACTACTTATGAACTACTTACAACTAAGGACGGCACAAATATGCATGGCCGAGGGGGGATTCGAACCCCCGACCGTAGTGGCCGTGCAGACCCTGACTGGAGCGCCTCAGTCTCCTCAGCCACCGCGGCCGGCAACATATGTAATTTTTCTTTAAATTTACCTCAAAATCTCTCTCTATGTAAAAACGAAATGACACTCATTCACACACAGTAGTCGTTTTGTTGCATGGCAAGTGGTTACCATACGTCGTATCTATCACTAACTACTGATATCGCGAGACATTGCAGAATGGGGTGAAGACGGACTTGTTGTGTGAAGGGGACGTCATAATGTCCTTGGTATTTCTTTGGTGCTGACACAGTCATTCATTCTGAAACTGATCACTGCATTTAATTTTGTTTTAATAAAACAGAACATTTGAAGTTAATGTTGTTGTTAAGTAAGTAACAGATCATTTTTATTTTCATACCAAAAAAGCTAAAGTATAAAAGCTCTTCACTCGCCGCCTCCACAGCTTTGAAGAGCGTTAATCCTTTCGGACCCTATGGCTACAAATCTGTACATAACTTCTACGGTGTCTAAGATGGTTCGGAAGCGTTTTTTCTCAATGGAAAGAACATGTATACGACACCTGAGTGTCCAATCATTTCATCATGCACAATTACTGCCACCTGCGGAAGATCTCTATAAAAATATTAAGAAGCGAGTGTCGCACTGCGTAGCAGTTTGCGAACTTCAAAGAACACGGAAATTGTGGGTTACTTGTATCCCACTGTATAACTGAAAGTAGTAGTTGTTATTTTGCGATGTGGTTATTGAACGATCAGTTGATTTAGTACAACAGTTGGTACTACAAAATTTAGTCCTTAAAAAAAGCCTTGTTTTTCAGTATACGTAGTGTTGTAGGATGAAAATGGGTGCATATAATTGCATAAATCTTGCTTCTAAAATCATTGAAAATTTAACTTAAGAGTATTACAGCATTAAAAATAATGTCCTACACACACACACACACACACACACACACACTATATATATATATATATATATCATTAATATACTTATAAGACTAATTTATTGAAGTAATTGCCTCTTTCAGGGGTGAATTGGGATATGATGAGATTAGGCCCCAAAAAAGCCATACAGGAAATCATTTTCCCCGCGAACCATAAGCGACTGGAGTACGAGGAAGTGACAATGAATGGTACGCAAAGTACCCTCCAACACACACCACAGTGTTCAAATGTTTGTAAAGTTATGGAACCTAACTGCAGTAGTCATCGGTCCCTAAACTTACAAACTACATAAACTAACTTATCCTAAGAACCAGGGGATGTATCCACGCCCGAGAGTGGACTCGAACCTCCGACGGCGAACGACCGCGCGTACCGCAGCAAGGCGCCTTAGTGCGCACGGCGATTCCTCCGCGGCGCCGCCACAACCCGTCACCTGGGTTGCGGAGTATGAATGTATATGTAACCGCAATTGGAATAAGAGTCTAATAATTCGGAAGTGAGGAAAAAGTAGAGTGTCTGAGCGATACATTTCGGCAAATGGAAATGAGCGTATGGCTTTCTTGGCGGGGAGAACCCTTGCGGGTTTGTTCGGCCGCCTTACGGCAAGTCTTTTTATTTGGCGACTTACGTGCCAATGCTGATGAGATGATGATGATTAGGACAACACACAACACCCAGTCCCCTGCCTGGAATCGAACCCGGGCCTCCTGCGTGGTAGTCAGCGACGCTACCTTTTTTTTTTTTTTTTTTTTTTTTTTGTGTGTGTGTATTTCTGTTGGTTGCGGACGTTGATCAAGTTTGTTCGTTTTTATTCGATTTGTTCTTGGCTCAACTTTTTTTATTACAGAGGGCGTTCAGCCCTCTGACCGGGCGCGCTGAGCCACGGCGCCCGGCGCGCTGAGCTACGGAGGCGGACTACATTTGGGCAAAGCTCGGCGCAGCGGCAAAGAAGATGCTGCATGGAGCGGCGCGGCGGCGGGGCGATCGGTCGGCAGCGGCGGAGAGCGACCAAGACGCTCGGCTTGGCGCGGCTTGGCGGCACTTCGCCTCCAGTTTTAACAAGAAGCGCTCGTTAGGCGCGCCTGCGCCTCGCGTATAATGAGAGCTGGCGGCGGCGCTACGTGCCCAAATAGGCGGCGGGGGCGGCTATTAGCAGGGCAGGGGCGGCGGCGGCGGCGGAGGGCGCGCGCGCGTTAATTCACAGCGATCGGACGCCACTGCTGAAATGTAGACCAGGCGCCGGCGCCGGGGCGAAATTTTATCAATTCCGTAGCTCGGTTATAACGCTGGGTGACCTCATCAGCACCGCTCTGCACAAGGACTGTAATGAGAGGTGTTTTGTTTTCACTGCAGCTACGCCTTAAAGTGCAGTCCATTGGAAGAGATGGCTTACAGTAGCTGGTAACACTGCAATCAGGGCACGGAATTTCTTTGTGCTTCATATTTATCTGGCACTTAGCCTGATCTACCTCTGGGTACTTAGCTACACCTACCTCTGGGTACTTAGCCACACCTATCTCCGGTTACTTAGCCACATCTATGTGCACTTAGCCTCATCACTCTGGGTACCTAACTGCATATATGTGCACTTAGTCTCATCCCTCTGGGTATTTAATTTCATCCACATTTAGGAACTATCTCTTGCTATTTAACACAATGAATCTCTGAGTACTTAATCTCAATCTCTCGGTACGTCAAATGTTTGTAGAGTTTAAGGGACAGCTGTGGGTCATCAGTCAAATGTTCAAAATGTTCAAATGTTTGTAAATCTATCGGACCAAACTGCGTGGTCATCAGTCCGTAGCTTACAAACTATTTAAACCTAGGTAAACTAATCTAAGGACAAACACACACCCATGCCCCAGGGAGGACTCGAACCTCCACGGCGAGCAACCGCGCGCTCCGCAGCGAGACGCTTTAGACCGCTCGGCTACTCCACCGCGGCGGTCATCAGTCCCTAAACTTACAAACTACTTATGAACTACCTTATACTAAAGACGACACAAACATCCATGCCCGAGGCCATGCCCAAAAACACCCATCCCCGACGGCGGACCGCCGCGCGCACCGTAACACGGCGCTACAATACGCGTGGCTAATTCTCGGTACTTATCCTTTGCTATATCCAGATAAATACCTTATCGGCTCTAGGTAATTCATGTATTTCCAGATGTTGCCCATCGTTTGTCTGTGGATACTTAACAATATTTATCTCTTGATGAGTATTCCTCCCTTGTCTCCAGGTGTTATTATACGGTCACATGGAGGCGCACACACACGCATGCACACAAGCATGCACGCATGTTCATGTTAAGGTGCCACTTATACTTCCTTTATATTTCTGTGAGTCTCCTCCTCCCCGCCGGCTGCAGTGGCCGAGTGGTCTGCAGCGCTCCAGTTACGTTCTGCACGGCCGCAGCAGTCGGGGGTTCGAATCCCTCCTCGGGCATAGCTGTTTGTGCCGTCTTTAGTATAAGCTAGTTCATAAGTAGTTTGTAAGTTTAGGAACTGATGACCCCTTAGTTAAGTCCCATAAGCTCTACAAACAATTGACCCTTCCCCCCTCCCCCGCCTCTGGTCATTTCGTCTCATCTATCACCGTGGTCTCTTCCTCCCACCCTTTTATCCACCCCCCCCTCTCTCTCTCTCTCTCTCCGCCGTAGTGGAGTGGCCGAGCACTCTAAGGCGCTTTGAAGCGGAGCCCCCCCCGTCGGAGGTTCAAGTCGTCCCTTGGGGGCATGCGCGTGGGTGTCGTCCTCCTTCAATCTCCTCCTATCCCCTCTCTTTGCTCATATCCTCCCTCTCCTTCTCCGCGTCTCTTAGTCCATACATTTCCAGAAATCGTGGCTGATAAGACTTGTTGTTTCATTCGATATCAACAATAGTCACAGTAAAACCTAAGTAAAAAATGTCGCTCTTTGAAGACAAGTAGGAATTTTAGTGTTGTTACAACACAGGTCCTAGTTCTTTTATCTGTCACTTTCCACTTCTTGCACCTCTGGCAGTATTGCTCATGCGAAAAATACCGAGTTGCACCGTGGTTCGGAACCTACGTTAAACTGTAGGTCCCCCTATAACTGGCTGGGTAAGTCAGTTCGAAGGTCGGAGGAAGGCAACGGCATACCACCTCCAAACACGACCATGCCTAGTAAAGCACTGTGCTGCTCAAACCAATCTTCGGATTGTTGACTGCTTTACCTTTTCTTTTTACCTTACAGCACAGGAACAGGTCGACGACAATCGTCGTTATTTCCCAATGAGTGTGCAAGACGGTGTCCGCGGAAGCAATTTAGATGACAAGCAACGTCACCAGCGCCGAGTGGCCAGTTAGCTGACTGCGCAACTAGTGTCCGTGTCCGCGCGGACTCGGGCTGTTGTGTCGTAATTGGGCCCGGCAACGCGGTCGAGCTATTGTGCCGCGAGCAGTCTGCCCAACATCGGTGATGTCGGGTACTACGCTGACGTCTGCCGAGTCCGCGTCCGGTGCTGGACGAGTGTATTGTTACCGCGGGCCGGGAGAGATGTCGAGTGACGGGCCCGTGTCGGGCACTCGATATTGCCGATGCCGCGCGCATCGGTGACGGAGTAACAAGACGGCGGGGTCGGCGGACGTGACGCGGTGTCGGCCGGCGATTGCGGGCGTTGTTACGGCCTGGGAGCGGCGATGGCGCGGCGGACACCCGGGCCGTAACGAGAGCGCCAGCGGCCGCAGGTGGAAGGCCGGCGTGTGTGCAGCTGCCGGCTGCCGGCCGGACAGCTGTCTCGTTACGGCGGCCACAATGGGCTGTAACTCGCCGCGGCGCCTATTGTCTCTCGGCGCAGCCATTAAGAGGCGCGGCCCGAGACTTCCTCATGCTCGCAGCTCCTCCGACTCTGCGGGACGGGTCGGCGCAGCAGCTTCGCACTCGGCTGGGTGGACGCCGCGCCGAGTGCGAGGCGCAGGACCGCAACTGTACAATGGCTGCCGCTGGCGGCCGCGGTGTGAGGAGCGATGTAGCTGTCCCTGCCAGGGTCGTTTCATGTAGCCACGCTACACTGCTGAGTTCTTTCTTGTAATTAACTCGTTCACTGCTAAGTTCTTCGTTGGGGGGGGGGGGGGGTTGAGTTGTTCGGTTGGGTTAGGGGTAGGGATGGCGGTTATTGCTGAAACAACCGGTTTTAGGTTATACCGGTTTTTTTTTTTTTTTTTTTTTTTTGTATCCCAGCCTCGTCGCCACTTTTGTGTCTCGCTTCCGCCGTTTGTCTTAGGTGTCGGTAGCCGAGTGGAGAGAGAGACCGACACAGGAAAATAGGATGCACGCGTGTGCAGGTACGGAGGTGACCAGCCAGTGGGTCAGCAGCAACTAGAACACTAGGCTAAATTAAAACAAGATATATATTTCGTGGAGTCTTGGTAATACTTAACTTTTACATAGTTCTTGACTGCAGAATGCTGATACATAGTTTAGATAGAGGCCTGCCTACTGATGATTCCTAGTGCCTATCCGATAGCCAAGTCTTAACTGGTGCCTATCTGATTCCCAAGTGTTAACTGGTTCCTATCTCAGTCCCAAGTGAACGATGCAGCAGTCGTGGCCACGAGCGAAGTTGCAGCAGAGGGCGCTCGTGGCTGACGTCGGAAGAACGCCGTGCCGTGCGTGCATGGCGGCGCGCGGCGTAAGTACGTAGCGCGCACTTCGTACATTTGCGACACCACACTTTTCATCTCCAGTTTAACCGCGCTGTAAAAATTGCTCAAAATAACCGGTTTTCGACTTTTTATTGCTATTATTTCCAGTAAGTTCGACCGAAACATATTTTGTGGCCGAAACAGAAACCGTAATCGAATTTTCGGTTCTTCTAGTTTCGGCCGAAACCGAAACTTACGAAATTTAGTTAAAATTCAGATAAATTTACGTTATACGACAAATCACTAGTCATTCCATATTTTCCAAGATCCCCTCCCAATACTACGCCTTCTTGAGTGTGTGTAAGCCTAGCCAGGAGTCTGTAGAAGACGATATACGAAGCATATGAATAAATATTCGTTTATTTGGTACTGTAGGCAACCGTAAAAGTTTCTCCGTGATGACCTTGACTGTATTGTCTCAAAGTAGGTTAAATCTATTAACAATTATTACGGCGATTACTTTTAAAATAATTAACAGTTTCCGTACATTTTTTCCCATCTGTATCGTTTTTATTAGACAGCCCCTTATGTAACATCGCGGCATAAGCGCCTCAATACCTGGAGGTCGAACACATTATCTAACTTTTCCGAAACACATTGCAGTTCTAATTAACCCACTAATTCTGTTGTTAGAAAATGCTATCGCTTGAGGCAGGCTACACTAAACATTGCTAGACAAAACGTTATTAATTGTGCCCTGTATATGAGAAAGTCTTAAGCACTGAATCAATGAATTAGAAACACTTTGTTGTTGTTCATTTAGTGATCTAGCCTCTAAATGGAAATTCGGATTCAAACGTGGTACCTGCAATAGAAAAACAGGACTCCCAACCGGACGCAGGAAGATTCCTATTTGGGTATCTGATGAAGTCTCGCAAAATAAGTAGGTCCTCAGCAGGCAGAATACGCTGCACCTCTACGCGGTTGTGTCATTACCCACATTAGGTCCCAAGGTAATCGAAAACGGGAAATTACGCAGTGATGTGGATTTAAAAGTGAAACGACTCCGCTTCTTCGCTGCCGATGCTAGAGGGATTAAAGGAACATTCGCGGTGGCCGGGGACTCTGTTGAATTGAATCGAGAGCCCAGTAATTGACTTCCGACGCGCAGCCGTCATTAAGCCGAGAACGTGCTCTTACGTCCGCCTGATGAGTCGCTACCGCTGATGGGCCGAAACTCACGGGTGGCCAGTGCCTACTGCGCCGGTTCGGCACATCGGAGGCGCCACAGAAGCGTCCAGCAACAAATGCCGCCACCCGCTGCTTCAGTACAGCACGTGGGAAGTTACAGCGAAATTCTGAATACAGGACGTCGCTCCTTAACGCGTTGTTCTTTATTTCAAAGCAAAATGCTGACATTATCAATAAGCTTAACTATTTTAATATTGTAATGTAATTAAATTCCTTAGAATAAAGCGAATAGAACCAGTCAGTTCTGATAAGCAAATGCGTTGACGTGCCTCTTAACGGATATCAGAGGTGAGACGCTGTCTCGGGCCAAATACGCCTCGTGAATTGATGGTGAGGGCTGGTGAGACTGCCAATGGTTGTGATTTTCAGGGTTTTTACCACATCCATACGCCTCGTGAATGCATTGATGGTGAGGTCTGGTGAGATTGGCAGCATGGTCTTGTTTTTAGGCATTTTACTACATTCACACACCTCGTAGATGAATTGAAGGTGAGGGCTGGTGTGACTGCCAATGGTTGTGATTTTCAGGGTTTTTACCACATCCATACGCCTCGTGAATGCATTGATGGTGAGGTCTGGTGAGATTGGCAGCATGGTCTTGTTTTTAGGCATTTTACTACATTCACACACCTCGTAGATGAATTGAAGGTGAGGGCTGGTGTGACTGCCAGCATGTTTGTGGTTTCTAGGCTTTGTATCACATCAACACGCCTCGTAGATTGACGGTGAGGGCTTGTGAGCCTGCCAACATGGTCGTGGTTTTCAGGTTTTTTAACACATCCACACGCTCCATGGATTGACGGCGAAGGCTGGTGAGCCTGCCAGCACTGTCGTGGTTTTTGGGCTTTTTACCACATCCAGCTAGTAAACATTGGATGTCACGCAATTCATGCATAGATAAATGGTGCGCAGTACTCACACATGAATGTTTACTCCACATAGAGACAGGTGTGGTGCAGAAATTCCGTTCTGGCACCAGGAAGAGCATCCAGCCACAATCTGTTACTGACTCACCCAAACACATACACTGTCACTTGTACTGATGTGAACTCGTGTCAAAAGCTTGAATAATCACATTTCGCAGCGTGGACAGCTGCATGATGTGCAGGAAGAAGGTCTATAACGCTCCGATAACCCGGTGACACCAGTGCGGTGTTACCGTCTGTAATGACCACGATGTTGACGGGACGTTAAACGATAATCTTCCTTTTCCTTGTGCCGTGGCCAGCAGCTCTAGTTTCTTCAAATGAGGATCGATGTAAATGCTGAAGTCGAAAAGCTTTTGAATGTTGTCCCAGATACCTAAACCAAAGTGAACAGTATCGTTCTTCACTAGCTTTGCCTGACCGTATATTTTACGTGTAGGTCCTTACAGTAACATGACTTTAATGAGATTTGCATAAACTACGTCATATTAACAAAGAAGGCCAGAGCATATAAATGTGGCAGCTATCAGACAATTAGTCTGACAATTCACATTCGTCATTTCCGATAAGAATAATTTATAGAAGAATGGAAAAATAATTAGTCACCCCTCAGATTCAAATGTTCAAATGTTTGTAAATCTATTGGACCAAACTGCGTGGTCATCAGGTAAACTAACCCAAGGACAAACACACACACCCATGCCCCAGGAAGGACTCGAACCTCCGACGGTGAGCAACCGCACGCTCCGCAGCGAGCCGCCTTATACCGCTCGGCTACTCCACCATGGCGAACCAGTTATGGAGGACTCCTACCTACGTTTCCTTTGGCTGGGAAAAAAGAGTGTCTACATCTTCTGCTTGTGATGACAAGACATTATTACTATTATGATGAACGATGGACAACTACGAAGATGAGATATGGAATTGGCAGATCCACGGCTAATTTGTCAAGATTATGTTCAGTGTGAGTGTAGAGAAGACCAGACTGCCCATCGTTTGCTTCAGTGCCAAAGATTGTCCAGCTCCGTCTACAGAAAATGGGATTCTTTCAAGAAATGTAATTCGCATCCGAATTGACCAAGTTTTGGACATGAGTAATTTAGTCTTACCTGTATGTATACATGTTTCTGGTAAGAGTAATTAAAAAAAATTATGTTCAAAGAAATCTTGTATTTGAAAGCGGTTTTACCTTTATGTGCTGTCAGAGATTTTTTTTTTTTTTGTGGTTTTAGGGCGCACAACTACTGTGGTCATTAGCGCCCAACACTGCCCATAGCAAAAAAAAGACCCGGGGTTAGAAATTAAATGGCTTTCACCATATTCGCACGATGTATAAAAAGTAAAACTCTGTTAACCGATTGCGGGTCATCAGCTAAAATGTCAGACATTTCAAACGGTAAACACAGATCATGACGGAGACGATTAAAAAACGGACATTGCACTAAAAGATGGTTCACAGTAAAAGGTGCATCACAGTGCTCACATAAGGGAGCAGGACCACCACGTAATAAATGCTGGTGACTATAACGGCAGTGGCCAATACGAAGCCGGGCCAGAACAATCTCCTCTCGGCGGGAGGGTCGAGATGACGTTGACCAGAGATCAGGCACAGGTTTAATGGCTCGCAATTTGTTCCCCGACAGGGATGACCAATGTAGATACCAACGGGAGATAATACGCCGGGAGATACCAGCGCGAAGGTCATCAGAGCTGGTGGAAAAGGTAGATAGCCGAGGAAGGAGAACTGCCTCCTTGGCAGCCGTACTGTCAGAGATGGGTGGGGCTATAGAGATTTTTGGGTGCACTGAAGAATGGAGGTGCGATGATCAGCTAGGAGAGTGAGTGTTGGTGAGGTACCTGCGCAGGACTCCGCCGAGCAGCGACGCGTTGAGGCACTCTGGCGGGCTGAGGCGGCGCTGGACCTCGCCGACGGTGACCTTGTACTTGGAGGTGGAGCTGAGCAGCGACAGACGGCCCGGCACGCTGCAGAACACGTCCGACGGCGCCGACGCCGACGACAGCACCACGTCCTTGCCGCCCTCGCCGCGCGGCTTCATGCCTGCCAACACACCACACCACAACTCATCAGCACAGCTCTTACGTCAGGTCTGCGAACCAGCAGGCCAGTGGTGCAAAGTATTACAATACACAAAAAATGATTTCATCAGCTGTGTCTGCAATAATACGTTCTTCCTCGACCTATGATGACATGATTGGAAATAATTTGAACTGTTGAGCTGTCATAATAATAAAAGTCTTGCCTGTAGCCTCATCTGTCGAAAGCATGCTCATTCAATTTAATGCAGGTAATGTAGAATCATTTGTACCTTGATTCAATACACATTGCAGCAACAGTATGGGGCGCTTTTAGATTATGCATGAATGTTCAAATGTTTATAAATCTATGGGACTTAGCTACTCTGGTGAGCAGCCCCTAGGATTCCAAACTACTTAAACATATGCTAAGGACAAACACACACACACACACACACACACACACACACACACACACACGTTGTTGTTGTGGTCTTACACACACACACATGTTGTTGTTGTGGACTTCAGTCCGCAGACTGGTTTGATGCAGCTCTCCACGCTATCCTGTCCTGTGCAAGCCTCTTCATCTGAGAATAAGTTCGGCAACCTACATGCTTTTGAATCTGCTTACTATACTCGCCCCTCCGCCTCCCTCTACGAATTTTACCCCACACACTTCCTTCTAATGCTAAGTTGACAATTACTTGATGTCTCAGAATGTGTCCAACCAATCTATTCCTTCTCTTAGTCAGGATATGCCAGAAACTCCTTTTCTCTCCAATTAGGTTATGCACCTTCTCATTAGTTACGTGATCTAACCATCTAATTTTCATCATCCGTTGTAGCACCACATTTCAAAAGCTTCTCTCATCTTTTTACCTGAAATCCTTCTTGTCCACGTTTCACACCCATACAATGCTACACTCCAAACAAATGCTTTCAGAAAGGACTTCATAACATTTAAATTAATATGGGATGTTAACAAGTTTCGCTTCTTAAGAAACTATTTTCTTCCCATAGCCATTCTGCATTTTATATCTTCTTTACTTCGGCTATCAGAAGTTATCTTGCTACCCAAATAACAAAACTCATCTACTACTTTTATTGTCTCATTACCTAATCTAATTCCTTCAGCACCTTCCACCAATAAGTGATGATGCCTGAAATTTGCTATACGCCGATGATCTCGCCATTGCTGTGCAGTCACGAAGGTTCCAGACATTGAGGAAACACTGAAGAAAGCACTTGAGGACATGATTAAATATTATAGAGAGAACTGCCTAAAACCAAACCCTGCAAAGACGCAAGTTTGTGCTTTCCACTGAAATACTAAAAATGCATACAGAACCTTGCAAATCAGATGGAAAGGAAGTACCCCGAAGCATACAAACACCCGTAAATACCTTGGTGTAACATTAGACACGCCACTAACGTACAGACATCACTGAATCAACACCAGGCAGAAAGTAGACTCAAGGAACGCCCTGCTTAGAAAGCTAGTGGGGAGCGGCTGGGGAACGAACCCGACATACTGCGCACCACAGCACAGGCTTTGTGCTTGTCAACAGGAGAGTATGCCTGCCCAGTGTGGAATAGATGTGCACATGCCAAAACCGTCGATATCGCCTCGGACGAAACCTGTATGATAAGGCATCTGGTTTTGCCTCACCAAAACACCGAAGAACAGCCGCAGAGTACATGGAGCGACTGAATCAAACGAGAGCGCCACTTTCGCTACAGTGCCCAAGTTCCGCCCGGAAGACTCAAATCAGAGAAAAGCTTTTTGAGGAATGTACCGATTGAGCCACCTAAAAACTACCCCCTGCAACAAGCACGCCCTACCGGAAGCGAACTGGACTGGAAGACCTGGCGAACTCTGAATAGGATGAGAACGGGAGTTGCGCCTGTGAAAGCCATTAAAGCTAAGTGGAAAATAACGAAGGCTGATGATCTGTGCGAATGTGGAGAACTACAGGACATGCCACATTTGGTTCAATGTTCTAGTTGCCCACGGTCCTGTACCCTCGATGCTCTATGGTTAGTCAGCGATGCGGCAGTTGACGTGGTCCGATATTGGGCCAATAATTTAGGTTGACAGAGAGTTCGGACTAGAAAAAATTAAGTAAGTTCCCTGCAGTGTATTATCCGCGTCAGTCTAACCGTTAATCGGTGGACGTGTTGAAATAGACAACCGGAATACTGAGATATATTTCTGTGTGTCGCGTCCTATCATATTCAACCGCATACTTGAATGACAGAGTGCACGAAAGCTCTGCAAGTTGCGGCTGATGCCAGGTTGATTATAAGTGGACTACATCCTCGTCTATGCGAGGTAAGTGCAGACGGATGTAGTATGTCACGTATCGTTAGTGATCCGTGCCCTGGAGGTCAACTGCAGCGGAAAGGGGGACGTGCCCTACGACGTAGATCTGCTCTATGCGACTCCTAGTTCCGTAAGCTCGATTTATCTCGATGGCGATGCGGCGGATGTCGGACTAATGGTGAACGCTGAACCGGACAGCATCTAGGCAGGAAACACACACACACACACATACACACACACACACACACAATGAGACCGGGGATTCCTGCGCCGTGAACAAACAGGAAGCCACACGCCCAACAGCAGGCACCAGCTGCTCTCGCTCCCAACCTGTCCCGAGATTAAGATTTCCTTGGAAAGCTCTGCTTCAGTTTACGGCTCCGCGACCACTGGAGAGGAAAATATATCGCAGCCGCGCCACGCTTGATGGAAGTACTAAACGAGAAACTCGCCCGAAACTCTTTCTGTGCCCCATTTATGGTCGAGTGTTTACTCCGGCGCATACTTTGCGGCGAAATGCCATTTCATTCCAACACAATTCTTTCTATCTTGATGTTGGTGTTTATTTCCCCTCGTGTTCTAGAAAGTCTCGTCGAGGGGCGATAAAAAACGGAGAACATTTATGACAGTGCGGTTTTGTAAAACGCTGTTTCATTGGGTGCGAGAAGGGGGCAGGGGCGATTTGAAGTCCGTGCGTGGTGTGAAATTTTGTCAACAATGGGTGAACTTTGGTATCACCTACTCACAATAGTCAGCTGCGGTTCTCACTCACAAGTGTGGCGTGAAGTGAGTAACAATAGATCCCTATGGAGTGTTGAAATTCTAAGAGCATGGTCCAAGGTGAACATCACTTTCAATTCCAGGAAAAATGTAAACTGCAATCCTTGTAACAAGTGACTGGTGATACATTATGTAGACACTTACTGATATTCTACCTACAGTGTTCACCATTCCGCAAATGAAAAATCAGGAAGGACCAGAGATATCATGTTGTGGTCTGATCTTCACTCAGGAGACTGCTTTGATGCAGCTCTCCACCCTTCTCTACCCTGAGTAAGTCTCTTATCTCCTCATAAAGAATGGCAACCCACGTCCACTTCAATCTGTTTACTGTATTCGTCTCTAGGTCTCCCTCTGCGATTTTTGCCTCACACACTTCCCACCAATGCTAAATTCACGATTCCTTGACGTCTAAGAATGCGTGCTATCAGTCGATCCACCTTCTTTTAGTTAACGTATGCCAGAAACTCCTTTCCTCCCCAATTCTGTCCAGTACCACCTCATTAGTTACGCGATTCACCCACCGAATCTTCAGCATTCTTCTGTTGCACCACATTTCAAAATCCTCTTCCTGTCTGCACTGTTTATCATCCTTGTTTCACTTCCGGACAAGGCAACACTCCACACAAATGCCTCCAGAAAAGAGTTCCTTACACTTAAATTAATATCTGACGTTAGTAAATTCCGATTTTTCAAAAACTCTTTTCTTCCCATTGCCATTCAGCATTTTATATCCTGTGTAATGCGACTGTCGTATGTTATTTACTGCCCAAGTAACAAAACTCATCTACCACTTTTATTGTTTTGTTCCTTCAGCATCACCTGATTTTTTTAAACTGCGTTCCATTACCCTCGTTTTGATCGTGTATTACGCTTCATTCAACACACTGTCAATTCCATTCAATTGCTCTTCCAGGTCCCTTGCTGTCTGACGAAATTACAATGTCATCAGCAAAACGTATTGTTTCTATTTCTGCACCTTGAGCTTTAATACCCTCTCCAAATTTTTCCTTGTTCTCCTTCACAATTGCTTGATGTACAAATTGAACAACATTGAAGAATGGCTACAACCCTCGTGTTACTCTCTTCCCAACCAAAGCTTCCCATTCATGCCCTTAGACTCTAATAACTGAGATCTGGCTTTTGTAGAAGTTGCAAATAAGTCTGCTACATTCCCTGTATTTTACCCCTGCTGACTTTATATCATAGGCACATTTATTTGGGAGATAACACTATGTACTAAGATCACATAATTGGAACAACGACACCCAAACAACGTTCCTCGCGCCCAGCTGACACCGGGTATCGGGCAACCAGCAAAAAGCTGTAAGTTGCTCTGAACTGTGTTTCTACAATTTGGTTAATATTAAGGTTTAATTGCCACTATCTGTACGAATCGCCGAAAACCCAAGGGTCATTGTGCATTTCGGTACAATTTTCCAGCGTAAACTTCTTTGTATACTGCAGCATCTCTACGAGGAACCTCAGTGAACTTCCAAGTTGTCTTCTTGATTATTTGCTCGATTCCGACATTTCGACTAACTTAAACAACTTCCAGCGGAGTGGTGCAATTGGTAGCACCCATTCGGGGGGAAATGCGTTTCAAAGCCCCTTCCTGCCGTACAGATTTAGGTTTTCTGTGATTTTACCTAAACCATGGCGAATCAATACGTCCAGATGTAGTTAAAAAGATCCTTAATTTTACACAGTCGTTCACGACCAGCTTCGGGATATAGATCCCGTCTCCAAATGCTGATTGAATATTTGATGATCACACCAGTCGCATTATAATAGGTGGCATCCTTGGATATTCCGTCAGCACATGGGATCAACCATGGGAGTTCAGATGAACAGAAAACGACACTATGGGTGTAACTGAAGCCTTTACTGAGCTCAACTACCTCACCTGTTTAACGAATCGAAAGATTTTCTGTCCAAAGAATCCGTGTGGCTTGACAAGAGCCAGTCCACACTGAGCACTTCACCGTCAGAGTTGAAGCCCTTCCCTTTGAGATGTTTTTGTTTCGAATCAAACGAAGTCACGGAGAGACATGTCCGGGCTGTAGGGAGGAGGCTGAAGTTACTCCCACTTGAACCTGGCCAGTACACTTTGCGTGACCCTGGAGACGTGTGGACGCGCGTTATCATGGAGCAGAATCACTCCTCCCGTGAGCATCCCAGGCCGTTTGCTCTTTATGGACACGCGTAGGCTACGGAGTGTCTAAC
The DNA here is from genome assembly GCA_026315105.1 of Locusta migratoria. Classification (NCBI taxonomy): domain Eukaryota; kingdom Metazoa; phylum Arthropoda; class Insecta; order Orthoptera; family Acrididae; genus Locusta; species Locusta migratoria. The sequence goes on along the minus strand of CM048750.1, from coordinate 75,066,203 downwards.
AGTACGTCACTGTTCCGTGTTCGAGGAATTCGATGAGTATAGGACCTCGGACGTCGAAAAATACGGTGAGCATCACCTTACCTACTGGGGGTACAGCCTTTAATTTTTTAGGGGTGGGGGGGTGGGGTGACGACGTTTGCTTTGCCTCCCTGGATGTCCCACTACGTTACCCCAAAGTGGCAAATTCAAATTTCAGCCGGTTTGATTGTTAAGACGTTCCGTACCTTTTCATTTGAACATAAACCATACAATGGGAGGCATCCTGACATGTTCTGTCAGAACTTGGAGTCTACATTCCGAAACTGTCATGGAGGATTGTGGAAAATAAAAAAAAATAAAAAAAATAATCATCTGATTACAAATGGAGCGAATTGTTTGATCATGAAAAATTGGGACAGTTGTGAATATGTGAAATGTTTGTAGAGCTTATGGAACTTAACTACGGGGTCATCAGTCCCTAAACTTACAAACTACTTATGAACTAGCTAATACGAAGGACGGCACAAATATCCATGCCCGAGGGGGGATTCGAACCCCCGACCGTAGTGGCCGTACAGAACGTGACTGACGCGCCGCAGACCGCTCGGCCACCGCGGCCGGCTAGTTGTGAATATTCACTGCAGAGAGATACTAGTTTAAAAAAAAAATATTTTATGAACTAAATCATAGATCCTTATCTCTGACGAGGTCTGCTGCAAAGTTCTGTAACACGTCTTGCGCTGATGTACAGCGACATCGAAAATCTCGTCTAGGAATCAACATGGTTCCCCGAAGCCACGATTGTGTGGAACCTAGTTCAGTCTATACGTTGCAGAAAGCAGTAGATAAAACCTCCCGCTTACCATAAAAATTCCCAAATAAATACTATGTTTCTAGCCCCTAAAAACTCGACGTGTAGCCCAACACTGTTCTGCTCAGACCAACCCTGCGGTTGAAGACACCTTTTATCTCCTCCATTGTGTTTGAAGCCAGAGTGCAACATGCTCTTCTACGTCATCGCCGAAACCGTAGTATGTAACAGAGGTTGTTGCGGAACAGGTTCTTGTCCAGAAATGAGGGAAAACCGGGAGGAGTTATCAGCGAGAGGTCATCTCTATTCGGCTAGCGGGCAGCAGCCTCCTCAAAATGTAGAACGGCGCTCCCGGTGGCGGCTAATTGCCGGCAGAGGTGTTTATTGCAGCGGGTCAATTCTCTGCCGGACGGACCGGACGGCGGCGGTCGTTGGCTGGCTGCGGTGCTTTCGCAAGGCGCGGCCGTCGCCTCGTGTCTGTGGGCGCGGGGCCGCTACGCACTGTGCGAACTTCCTGCGGCCAGCGGCTAGCGGAGCGCGTGTGACCTGCCCGTGAATATACGCGCTGGGAGTCTGCGTGGCGGAGAAGCCCTGCTGCGAGCTGCGCTCGTTAACGGCGTAATATATCTCCGCACTGCGCACAGCGGGCCGCCGTTACACCAGTCGAAGGACACGCGAGCCAGCCGGCAGCAGGAGGAAGAACAAGGAAGGGGCTCAGGGTTTAACGTCCCGTCGACAGCGCGGTCATTAGAGACCGAGCCTCGCGCTCGCATGGTTATGTGATAAGGAAGAAACTCGGCCGTGGCCTTTCAAAGGATACACGGATACATCGCTGTATTTGCCAAGTATAATTTAGGGAAAAATCACGAAAAAAATGGATTATCGGAAGGGGATTGGAAGCACGGCCAGCAACAGAGGCGGACGAATCAAAGGAAACTAATGACAAGCAGTGACGTAGCCAGGATATTGCCAAAGTGGGGGGGGGGGGGGGGGGGTTCCGAATGGTTAAAGAAAAATTTACAAAGGCTCATGTTTTCCATTTATTATAAAGACAAACTGATGCTAACATATTTTTTATATTTGCGTTTGTCAGACCTTCGTATAAATACTGTAATATTTTATATACAAAATTGAGGAAAACATTTCTTAAAAATTGTTTCAATATACGCCAGAAGAACCTTCAGTTGTTATTCCAAACGGAGTCAGATTATCAGATGAGAAGTGTTTCTCTGTATTTCAACACTGGCAACGACACGATTGCATGTCACCAAGCTCGCTGCCAGTCAGCCACGACTGTAGCTTGGTGTTTCGCAAAATCTGCATTAATTTTTGCATCAGTATAAATACCTTGCATACTGATTTAAGAAGCGTAAGTATATAATTTTATTTCCAAGATTATTGTTTTTTTTACTCTTTTTGGTATTGCAACGTATCCATCCTCTAGATAAAATATTACTCTTGAACCTAACTTTAAAAAGTATTACACATACTGAGTGAGGTGCCTTATGATATAATGAAATATTGCTACTCCAAATAACGACTCCACGGCTGTAAATAGATAAATAAGCTGTTATAGTAGTATGTATTTTAACTTACCATAACGCTAGTGGACAAATGAAAGTCTATTTTTCTCTTTTTTTCTTGTTATGAACTTATTCATATTGAAAACGTATCTTAACATAACAAAAGAAATAAACGGCAGTGGCAGCATTCCAATGTAGTGATTAACTTAGCAGTATTGGAGCAAGGCCAACAATCGACCTGTCCGATGCATGTCTGCCACAATTTGCCGTCTTTCTTTGAAGGCTTTTACCCAACGAGCCACTGCTCTGTACGGCAATGCCAGTTCCCGCTCTCCTCGTGAAGTCCTAGATGACACTGTCGTGCTGTACGACCTCTTCATCCAACTTCGAGGTTCCTGTTTCGAAAACACAGTGACACCGTTACGTTAGACCGCTCTCTCACATGTGATTGTGTTTCCCTCGAATGTGCGCACGCCGGTGACGTGGGACGGGCGAGTTCATTTACTCGGAGGTAAGGTAGGTATGTCAACAACGTGTGCTATCAGCGACAATAGTAGATTCCAATGCATAGTGTCTCCACAGCAGTGTTGCCACTATTAAAGTTCCAACTCTGGTATTAATGTACGCCGATGTCAGCATCTGAATGAGGACGTTTGGTTAGGTTCAAAGAAGCCTGTTAGAGTAATTGGTGATTCGATCAACATTTAAATAGGTCAGATGCCACTATTTGATGATGTCAGAAGAAATGGATGAACAGTGCCGAACACAGCCGAACAGAGCCTCCTCTCAGCTTGACTGGTGTCAGTACCGATCTTAATATTTAAGCAAGTCGCCAATAATACTTCTACCACTCTCGCTAATTTCCTTTTGGTGCAGTTAATTCGGAACACACATTCAGCGTTGTCTCGAGATGCGGGCAGTGTGAGAAATGAGATCTGCAGATCTCTGTTTGCCGTCTCGGTGGCGTGCCAACTGGCTCGAGATAAGCGTCGATTATCGAATCGCACTACAGTGTAACGTGAGCCACCGAGCGCGCAGGTCGATGCAGGTGGAGATAACGGCGCATTATCCCGCGGTCGACCAGCCGTCCGGCCAAGCGGAAGCCGCGCGGCGTCTGATTGAAGCGTCAGATGCCTCCGCCGCCGGCCGTGTTCGATTGTCGGCGCGATCGATTTATCTCGACCGAATCTCATAGCGGGACATGCGTCCGCCGTACGGAGCGCTCGTTAATGCGACAAGCGTACACGCGGAGAAACCCGGGGGAGCGGTATCGCCAGTGCGGATCGAGGCGTGTTGGTGCGCTATCTGATCAGGCGGCCGCGGGACGACGGAGCTCGTTACGAAATGCCCCTCCTAGCTGCGCTTGTCAGCGCTCGCTAAGTGCCTGCCGCGTGGCTGGGACCTGGCCACTCATAACGCGAAATTCCCACTCTGTTGGCGGTGGAGGTGTAAAGACTTCCCGGACCAATGCCGAACCCACTCACCGAGAAACAAAAGGCGATTAGGACTCACAAGGGTATCGGATTTCAGAATTTCTTTATATTTATGGTACGTGAAGTTAAGTATTTAAATAACTATCGCCGGCTGCAGTGGCCGAGCGGTCTGCGGCATGTCAGTCACGGTCTGCACGGCCGCTGCGGTCGGGGGTTCGAATCCCCCCTCGGGAATGGATGTTTGTGCCGTCTTTAGTATAAGCTATGTGTTAATTTTGTATTTTAACTGACTATTGCAGCGGTGGAGGCACCTTGCTGCAGAGCGGGTGGATTTTCGCCGTCGCAGTTTTGAGTGCTCCCTCTGGCATGGATAATAATAAATTGGCTCATTGGCCTGGAGCAAGTTTTCAATTGGACGCCACTTCGACGACTTGCGTGTTCCAGTTATCCAACTGGGGAAAGGGGACCCACACCTTAAAGTGGAATCCGAACCACGTGTCGTTTCTGGCGACTCCTCACATCGTTGAGAGGTGAGGCCGAGTTTTGTACCCGCGTCCCTTCGGTTTCCAGTCGAGCACTTTACCCCAAAGACCACCGGGCCCGACTCTGGCATGGATGTGTGTTATTCTTCGGTTAGTTTAACTTAGTTGTTGTTTGTAAGCCTGGCGAAGAAAGAAATTAAGCCCCATAGATTTTCAAACATTTAACATTTTTTCTCACTGTTTTGTAATAACACATTAATTTGAAAGTTTTACAGCTCCCACATAAGGGGCGCTCATACGTTCTGTATGACCATGCTGATGTCACAGTCTCTAATGATACGTCAGTTGTAAACATTTTAAAAGGTCGTATGTGTACTTCTGTTTTCAAGAACTTGACTGACGGATTGACTCGACTGGCCTGTACTAGTTTTTTTCAGCTCCAGCACTGATGATGGCTCGTTATACCCAAATTCTGTTTGCAATAAATCTAATTCTTTCACGACTTACCCCGCCTAAACCATTTTACCACCACCCAAGGAGAGCTGGACAGACGTTTGTGTTTGTTGTTTTCGTTGCCTCGACTAGCGACCTCGCACCCTGTGGCGCGGCTTCCATTTACGACGACCTCGGGACGAGGGTGGATCCACCCTCCCCTGCAAAGCCTTCCGCTCCCGCGCCGACGCGTCGGGGCCCCCAACCGACAGCGGCAGAAGCAGGTCGGCGAGTTTCGCATAGTTTGCCTGTTATCTAAAGGAGTGGAAATTTCAAGTCAATACAATCCTTTTATTTAGTTGCCGGAGAGATATTTTAATTAAAAATAGCCGCCGCAGCCCCCGTCGCTGCAGCGGGGGTGGCCCGGCGCGCCGCTGCCGGGTCCCCGGTCGCCGCCCCTCATATATTGCGCCGAATTGTTTGCGCGACCGGGCCCGCACTCGGCCGCTCTCTATAATGAGAATCCGAAGCAATTTAATTTCGGGAAAATCGGTCCGTTTCTTACGGGCCCATTGCCGGTTATTTGCTGGCTCCTGATATCTCAATACACCGATAGATATTACAGTCAGATACAGGGGCTGCAACGCACAGGCGCCCAAGTTGGGCAGACTTGGGTGAAATTTCTGGAAATTAGCCGGAGAGGGAGACGGAGGAAGGGAGAGAGAGGGGAGGAGAGGGAGAGAGAGAGAGAGAGAGAGAGAGAGAGAGAGAGAGAGAGAGAAAGAGAGAGAGAGAATGTCGCATCGCGAGCTGGTGCCTAAATACGCGGCAAGGATATATAGAGAGACAAGCGACAATGGTCGGTGAGTGTACTAGCAAGTAACATTACCCAAGTGGCATTGGCCGATCGCGATAAGCTTCGAATATGTTGAAATATAGGTCAGAATATGAGGCACGTATTTCGGCCCACTTTGAGTGACGGTACTTAACACTAAAAATGTGCTCGAAATTTAACCCTTTAATGCATAGTTAGTCCAGTCAATGAGTGCTCAATAGGGGAGTTTAGAGTGCATGGAATATGCGAGAATTTTTGACTTCAGGATTTTGTTAGGGATAGTTAGAAGGTGAACATACTTAAAATCCTCGCCCCTGGGGAGAGGGGGGGCTGAGATAAAGCGGGGAGTGGGGTGGAAAGGTACCATTTTTTGGTTTTCCGCTTCGAAAACGGTCGGTTTTAGGAAAAAATTATTCCAAATAAAAATGAAGGATAACTGAATTTCCTATAAAATTGTTTCGTTACATATACTTCTAATTCCCAACGTTAATGAAAATCGACAATTTCCGAAAAATCATCTTTACCTCACTAATTTTGTCAAACATTTACTTCTAGTGATTCACTCGATCGTTTCACAGAAAATTTGTCAGAAAAACGTTGTAGAGCATTAAATTTCCTTCAATTTCATATGCACATTTGCTACCTTATCTTCAGCTAATCAGAAGTTACATCGTTTATAAGATGTGCGCTCAGTTTAGATGTCTTTCAAAAAATGTTTCAAATGTTTGTTAAGCTTAAGGGACTTAACTACGGGGTCATCAGTCCCTAAACTTACAAACTACTTATGAACTACTTACGAACTAGGACGGCACAAATATCCATGCCCGAGGGGGGATTCGAACCCCCAACCGTAGTGGCCGTGCTGACCGTGACTGGAGCGCCTCAGTCACCGCGGCCTGCAGATGTCTTTCCAGAAATGAAACGTGCTAGGATGGTAAATAAAAAGAGTTTAACAATGACAAGAAGGTACTTGCACTTGATACAGAAGATTTTTTTATAAATATAGCTTTTATACAATTTTATGAATCATACAATGAAAGTTTTTAGAAACACTGATAGTTATTCAGAATGAAAAAAAAAAAGTGCATTCAAAGCAACATCTTTGTTGTGGGGGATTACCACTGCCAACAGATCCTGACCCGCCTAAAATCGGCTATCATGGGTATAATGTTGCAAATTATTATTATTTTACTGCTGATTGCCATATCATCTTCTGTACATCCTTCTTAATATTTATCATATTATTGTATTACAGTCGTCCTGAAGAGATGGTCTCGAAAGCAAACTGAAACCTGTTGCCTAACAATAATAAAACAAAATTCTCTTGCGATCAAGACTGTGTTTTTAGAAATATAATTTCATTTCCGATCGCTGTTTCTCCAGAATGTTTTCAGTCAATGTCAATGTTTGTAAATCTATCGGACCAAACTGCGTGGTCATCAGTCCGTAGCTTACAAACTACTTAAACTGAGTTAAACTAACCTAAGGACAAACACACACACACACACACACATCCATGCCCTAGGGAGGATTCGAACCTCCGACAGCGGGCAGCCGCGCGCTCCGCAGCGAGGCGCCTTAGGCCGCTCGGCTACTCCACCGCGGCCAGAATGTTTTCTAAAATTGTAATCAGTATCTTGCCCAGGCGCTTGTTACATGTGACAGTTTCGCAAAGGGAAAATTAATTGGGATTAGTAATAACAGGGGACCTCAAGCATCTGAATGACGTGAAACACAACTCTAAATAATTCGCAGTTTGAGGCGGAGTTGGACAAGTGACATGTCCCGCTGGACATGTTGACGTAAAAGGGATGGAAAAAGCCACAGGAAGGTAATCAGTGGGGGCGGTGTTCACGTCGGCTCTGGACGCGGAGCTCTGACAAGTGGCTGCGTCGCCTTCGCGCCGAGCAGAAAAGCGGAAAGCAGGAAAGCGGTCGGCTGCACCTGTCTCCGGACGGCTGGAAAAGCTGCGCGTTGTAATGAGTGCGCTGCAGGCTAAGGCCTCCAGCCAGCAGCTCAAGTGCCAACTTCTGGAGGCGAGAAGCTGTTTCCACCCAGCGGTTTCTCCGTTAGCTGGGCACTGTCTGTTTCTGGTCTGTTGGTAGGCGTGCGCAGGAATAACAGATACATCTCACAACTGTAGTAACACAAGACAATGCGGAGTGGACGGAAAGTAACTCCGTATTTTGGAATAGCTATGGATGTCATGAATAGACTGCAATATGGATATATATATAGATGTCACAATGATTAAATACAGGGTGACACAGAATAACGGGAATGTTTGAAATGAGTAGTGGCAGCCGTGAGCAGTACTGCGGGTTCGCGACAGCGAGTAAAGAGTCCGTCATTTCAGTAATCATTGATCAGTGGAACGTACAACAGCGTGCGTTAACCATAAAATCTAATACTGTATATAAAAATTAGTGTTTGTTGCTTGTCTTTTTCTTCGTGTTTTAGGCACGGCCATACCGTACATCCGAATGCAATAAAACTTTTATCAACTCATTGGCGATGAATTTATAAGCAAGCTGTGGATGTCAGATTAAGCACATTTCCATCTCTCACGTTATGTGAATAAACTGAAAAACCGGTACCGGGCAAACACAAATCCTAATGAAGTTTATGAGCGCCCTTCAGATGGTAGTAAAGTGACAGTATGGTGTGGTGCTTCATCACATGAGATTATCGTACAGTATTTTTTAGTAAATGAACAGGAACCTGGAATAATGGTAGAAATATTAGTCCTACTCCTTCACAATAAGAATGTATTGACATTACTATCTAATCACTTCACCGAATTGTTTTTAGAAACACACACACATATATATATATCGACATATACTTTCATGCGTCAGAAACCTAGACTATCCGATAAGCATACTAAAATGCCAAGGGCTCTATGAGATTTCAAGTTATGGTACGGTTTCCGCCCTTACTCCGACGGTGCCCATCTTTCTGCTTCAGGTATCGGGCTTTCGGGCATCTAACGCATCGAAGCGCGCAGCAGAAGCCACGCGGTGGGTCAGCTATGTAGCAAAAGGAAGGCAGCTCACACGGAAGTAATGCGAGGGCGGTCAGTCGGAGGGCGGCGAGGGTGGGCGGTGGTTATGGAATGTGCCGCTGTTATTGTTTCCCGTGGTTCGTAACGTACTCTTTTATTACAGTAAGTGTCGGAAAAATAGTAGCAAAAGAAAAGTTGTTATATATTTGTATTATCATAAATCTCTTAATGGGTATTGCTATTTGGAATACAACAATATAATGAGTGAAGTTTACAACTCCAAAGATGTAAGCTGAGTGCCACAGGTACAGGAAGAAAAGGACACTTATACACACGGAACTGGAGCTTTACGCCGTTAGCTTTCCTCAGAAAAGTCTCAATTTACACACCTACACAGGCTCGCTTCATCTCCAGATTCAGAAAATCTTCAAATGTCTGTAAATCTAAGGGACTTAACTGCTGTGATTATCAGTCCTTAGGCTTCCATACACCCATGATCGAAAATGTTCAAATGTTTGTTAAACTTATGTGACTTAACTGCAGGGTCATCAGTCCCTAAACTTATAAACTACTTAGAAACTACCTTGTACTAAAGACAAAACAAACATCTATGCCCGAGGGAGTATTCGAACCCCGACGAGGAACGGCCTCGTGCATCGGAGCATAGCACCTCAATGCGCTCGGCCACTCCGCCGCGGCGCCATACTCGAGGGAGGGCTCTAACCTCCGACCGGATTCGGAGTGTGGCGGCCGAAGATGACGGTTGTGGGTCTGTAAAGTGTGCCTGTGTCGTTTCTGAGGAAGGCTAATGGCATAAAGCTCAAGTTCTGTGTGAATGAGTGTGTTTTTTTTAATTACACAATCGTAGCTCTGCGTACGTCTTTGAGGTAAGTTGTAGTCTTCCCTCATTATATTGTGATTTATCACTAGCTGAAAAGCCGGTGTCGCCCAAGTACTTATTTATTCCTATATTTACTCCATCTCTCCTCCCCTTTTCTCACAGTTTCCACCTTCTCTTGCCTTTTCTCTCTGTCGATCTCCTCGTCCCCCCTAACTCTCACTCACACACACTCACCTCTCTGGTCATTTTCTCGTGTCCCCCTCCCCTCTGCCCATCTCCACCTTCCCCTTTCTCTGCCAGTCATCTCCTCGTCTCTCTGTCGAAGTCATCCTGTACCTTATCAGTTCGTTGCCTCCTCCATCTATGAATATATAAATCTTAACTTTCAAGGTGATATGTAGTACTGTTATTGCAAAATACCCTCTTATATGCACCGTATGAAATCGTGTGCAGACGGTGATGTTTCTCTTATTTTGGAGGTTAATTGTGCAAAATTTCATCAATATCGGAATAAAACCATAGATTTTGTCGAAGTTCATCTGTAAAATGCCCTCTGGACCATAGAAAAGTTTACGCAGGCAGAGATTTTCCTCTTGTTTTTAAAAGCAAGTGTGCAAAGTCTTATCGCTATCTGATGAACGGCAAGGCAGCGCACAAAATTCGAACTAAAACGATGCGGCAGTTTCCTATGCGTCTCAGTGTTTTTGACGTCATATCGCTTAAACTATAAGTCATAAAAAGAAATAATTTAGTAGGCACATTCAGTGGCATAAATGCATAATGTTTGCGAAATAGGTTGCGAATACGCATAGTAGCAAAGAAGTAATAACTTGAAACGTCATTCATAATGCGGCAGTTTTTCATGTATATAGTATACATGACATCGTATCTCCTGAAATATGTGTCGTACAGTGATGTAATTATTCCTATAACCTTCACTAAAGTACGAGCAATGTCTTGACAAAGACTCATCGCAATCGGATGAACGGTAAGGCGGCGCATTAAATACTAACGAACATATAAACAAACAAACATTCAATTTTAGATCAAGATATTAAAACGTCCGTCTTTTGCAACTGAAATTTATTTTTTAATCATCAGTACCACACTTGTTTCGCCTATTCATTACTAGGTATTCAGAATAGTATTTCAATTTTTAATATCCAGTTTAGAGTCTTCTAAATGTGATAAATGGTCAGTTGCACTATGTCTTTTTCCATATAGACACATATCCTACTTTTAGGTGTTGTCCTGCTACCAGGACGTACAGTTACAGATGTATGCATGAACTCTGTCTTTGTGCTGCTCATTTAGTCTTTATCAAAAAAGCGAAAGGACTAGCACAGTACAGGCTAAATACAGCAATAATTAGTAAACCAACTATGCCAAAAGAAATAAAAATAACTTCCATCACAAAGCGAGTGAACAGAATAATAATTATCGAATTACATATAAATTCAAATACCCTGAGACGGTTTTTCGTCTCAAACATGTCTAAGACATTAACGATAAATTAGAAGCAATGAATTAAAATTTGTGATGCGGCAGAGAATGGAATCCAGACCTGCATGCTTACTAGGCAGACGTCTTACCGGTTTAGATCTATGGTTCGCGGTCGTTTGTTCAGTTTGTTCGTGGTTGCTCGTTGAATGGTTGGCTCAGCTTTTTTATTACAGAGGAGCGTTCAGCCCCCTGACCGGCGTACCGTTAGACCACCGCACCACTAACGATTAAGGCGCCTTGGAATAGTCTAAGTACAACTTCCCTCCACGTCACAAACCTTAATTCAGCTTCTGTGTTCCATAGATAATTGCCACTACTGCCAAAGCTCTCCATGCAGTGGAATAGCACCTCGTCAATGGACATATTGGAACATAATTATTATCACCAGATACTGAATAATAAAATAAAGGAGAAGAATAAGAAGCTGTTAAACCAGTAGAACCAGTAGAAAAAAAATGAAAAATTATTTCAACTTAAACAAACAACCTAAAGAATTAACTCCCTCCCGCATTTGCGGCCCTCTTCATCCCTGCTACTTCTTCTGCTGACGATTTTTTTTTTTTTTATAGTTGATGAAAAGGCTTGAACAAATTTATGCCCCACGTCAGTAGCATTGGATTCTAGGACGGCGTATTAAATAAGAGATTCAAACGAGTAATAAATGAAGCAACTATCGCGGAACTTCCGTGTTTGACGAGAAAGGACAGGTGGGTATCAGAACGGCCGACGCCAAACGATGCGGAAAATTGGGCAGTTTTCTTCTGGAAAGGAGTGGTATGGGTGGTGAGTGGGGGGGGGGGTGGAGGGAGGGGGGAGCGGACGCAAAGCTCTCGACAGGTGGGCGTGCTCCAAGGCCAGCGGCGGCTGCTCTCTTCTTTAATTACTCGATGCAAATCGCTACAGGCCGGCTGTCGCGGCGGCGGCACCCTGTGGCCAGAGAGTGCAACAGCTGGACAAATGGGGCGTAGGGCGCTCCATTTGCATTTAGACTAATCGCTGCCGCCAGCGGATTAAAACGGGCGCTCACTGCTCGCTGCTCGACGACCCGGACTCCCTGTTGCTGTGCATCGCGCACCTGCCGGAGAACGGGACCCAACGAGGCTGGACGTTGCCTCGTATTGTGCCAATAGTGATGAACATCGCTGATAGCAGAGATGCTACTAATCCCTTGACTGCGGCCTGAGTGAAGGGTCGGTGATAGTCGATTTGTGCATCTGTTACTACTTGAAAGTTGGGGACGAGTATCGGCACCACCGAAAGAGAAGCCCGCGGAGCTCTCGTGGGGCATCAGGCGGAGTAGGCCCAGGTCGTGCAGCCCAGTGTTTTTCATCCTGTGGGTCAGTCTTGCTCGGGGTTCACCGTCGCAAATCGATTCCTTATTTCTTGATTTCCAGAAGGCTTTTGACACCGTACCTCACAAAGGGCTTTTAATCAAATTGCGTGGTTATAGTATTTTGCCCCAAATTTGCGATGGGATAGGGGATTTCCTGTCAGAGAGGACACAGTTCGTAGTAATCAATGGTAAGGCATCGACTAAAACAGAGGTGATGTCGGGCGTTCCACAGGGTGGTGTTAATGGTTCTCTGCTGTTCCTTATTTACATAAAAAATTTAGGGGAAAATCTAAGTAGCTCTCTTAGGTTGTTTGCAGATGACGCCGTCATTTACCGTCTAGTAAAATCATCTGAAGATCAAAACCAACTGCAGAACGATCTGAATAAGATATCAGTATAGTGTAAAAATTGGCAATTGACTCTAAATAATGAGAAGTGTGAAGTCGTCCACATGAGTACGAAAAGAAATCCGTTAAACTTTGATTAAGAGATAAATCAATCAAAAGTGTAGGTCGTAAACTCCACAAAATACTTAGGAATTACTATTACTTCAGACTTAAATTGGAACGAACACGTAGATAATGTCGTTGAAAAGGCGAACCAGAGACTGAGTTTTATTGGCAGAAACCTTAAAAGATGCAACACAACTACTAAAGAAACGGCATACACTACGCTTGTCCGTCCATTTTTGGAGTATTGCTCCCCAGTGTGGGATCATTATCAGGTGGGTTTGACGAGGGACATCGAAAGAGTCCAATGAAGGGCATCTCGTTTCGTATTGTCACGATACAGGGGAGACAGCGTTGCGGAAATGATACAGGATCTGGGATGGGAATCATTACAACAACGGCGCTTATCTCTGCGGCGTAGGCTACTTGCGAAACTCAAATTTCCAACATTCTCCGCCGAATGCGAAAATATATTGTTGCCTACCACTTCCATAGGTAGAAATGATCAACAGAATAAAATACGGGAAATCAGAGCTCGAACGGAGAGATTCAGGTGTTCTTTCTTCCCGCGCGCTATACGAGAATGGAATGGGAGATAAATAGTATGAAGGTGGTTCGATGAACCCTCTGTCAGCCACTTAAATGCGATTTGCAGAGTATCCCATGTAGATGTATATGTAAAACTACTTGCACCATAAAATAACCAGGGAGTTCAGTAACACAGTGAAATATATTTAATGTTAAAATTAGGGAGTTCATTGTATAACATTCAGTATGAATTGAATGTATCATAGATTATTAATGATGAATAAGCAAAAAGCCTGAAAAATTGAAAAAAAAAGAAAGTAATTTAAAAAATTAGAAAACAAGATGTACTTCATAACACATTGTCTATAAGTAGAACATTTCTTAAAGAGCATAATCCGATTCTAAGTCTTGCTGAAATGCGAAACAGTCGTTAATAAAGGATATTTTTCTGTCACAAATCATGTAATAATAGGCCCATGTGATCCATTCCGAAAAATACAAAATCTTTGGAGAACATTTAAAAAGAAAGCTGAAGGAAAAAGGAAGACGATAAAATTGGTCTCCTGTGGGATAAAATAGTTTTGGTCGGGTCTGTGAGGACGGGGAGGGGGGAGGGGTTGCCAGAATATTTTTACTTGGAAGGGGTCGCATATTCGAAAAGGTTCAAAAACACTGGTGTAGGTTATTGGCTAGCGGGAAGGGCCTAGTGGGCTATGCCCAAACGGCCAGCCAGTGAGTATTCTTGTGTTGATATGTGATTCTAAAATCTTCAATAGTCTGTTGAGCATAAGGGACTTAACTGCGGAGTCATCAGTCCCTAAACTTGCCAACTACTTATGAACTACCTTATACTAAAGACGACACAAACATCCATGTCCGAGGGGGGGGGGGGGTTCGGACCCCCGACGGGGAACGGCCTCGCGCATCATAGCTTAGCGCCTCAATGCGCTCAGCCATGCTTATGTGATTCTGAGGCTAGTGCTATTGAAATTGTAAAGGTAATTATTTCGCTATTGAAGTACATTTGAAATAATATTAAACGTGTTTGAAAATATTCACGCATAGCACAAAAGTGATACATGAGTGGACAGACACACAAAAGCTGTTGCTCCTAAAAAGGTTAACAACCGAATTTCCCATTTCAACATGTGAGTCACAGCGTCCAATATAGTGGACGACTGTTGGTGGAAGTATTTCTCAGAATTATAGATCGTTTTTCGAGTCTCAAGTGCATGGAGCCCACTCCACGGGATCTTTCTCCCAGATGTTGCACTATATATGTCGCCAGATGAAGTGACAAGCGTCACTTTTTCACCTGAAGGCAGTAGCGGATTAAGATAGATAGCGTGAAGCGCAGCGGTCGTTCTCGGTACAGTATTCCACCAAAGTCAGAAGAAGACACAAAGTACATTTGCTCTAAATGCAAGAAGCCTCTATGTCCAAAATGCTTCGAAAGTTTCTATACAAAAAGGAAAAACACACACAGAAAGAACTGCGGAGCTCTCCAGTGCACAGTGATCGCTCCAGCGCACATGACAAATTCTGTAACAAATAGTAAATTCTAGGAAATTTTTTTATTATATGAAACTCGGCAAATCGTATTTACCATATAAGTCCCATTTCAGAATAGTTTCATCGTTTTTAAATTCGTACATCGCAGGGTTATTAATATGTTAACAACTGACTTTACGGTACTGAGGTGCTGTGACCATCGTTTTCTCTACATTCTATGCCTTCAGTATAGGAGCATTGGAACTTAAATCGTAGAAACACTGCTGTGCAGTCTACTATTGTCGCTGATAGCACACGTTGTTAACATACCTACCTTACCTGCGGGCAAATGGACTCGCCCTCCCACATCACCGGCGCCACGCGGGCGTAGCCGAGCGGTCTGGAGCGAAACGTTTCGGAAAGCCTGGCCTCCAGCGTCGGAGGTTTGAATCCTCCCTCAAGCATGGATGTGTGTGTTGCCCTTAAGTTAGTGTAACTTAGTTTAGGTAGTTTGTAATCTAGGGACTAATAACCAAGCAGTTGAGTCCCATAGATTTACAAACATTTGAACATCACCGGCGTGCATATAATCGAGGGACACACAGTCACTGGTGAGCGAGCGGTCGAACGAAACGTTGCCACTATGCTTTCGAAACAGGAACAACGGAGTTGGATCAAGATTGAATGTGCCAGAGGTCTTACAGCACGACACTATTATCAAGGTCTTAAAAAGGCGCGCGGGGAATCGGCATTGCCGTACAGTACAGTGGCACGACTGCGTGGGCGCATACAGCGCCAGCTATGGCTGCTCTGGTTCGGTGATGGGACCGGGAAGTACTGTGCCATCCACCATACTTCCTGGACTTAAGTCCTTGTGATTTTGATTCCGAAGATCAAGGAACCACTTCGTGGCACTCGCTTTAGAAATGTTCCAGAGAATAGGAAGACAGTAGACCGCTCCATTCGCACTATCAACAGAACAGGCTCTGCTAACGGTATACCACGCTAACACATCGCTGGCAACGGGTTCTACACAACGCCGGTGACTGGTGACTGCTTTGAAGGATACTAACAAGTGCAAACATGTAACGCTTTTGTATCACTTGTGAATAAATAGTTGCAACTATTTAATTTCCAACTCTTGTATATTGGTGTGGCTATTTCTTATATCAGATATTTAATTTGTATTTCTTTTTAATGTAAATGCTACCTACTTAGTGTTGGAATGCGTTCATCTACATCTACATACATACTCCGCAATTCACCGTAAGGTGCGTGGCGGAGGGTACACTGTACCACTACTAGGCATTTCCTTTCCTATTCCACTCCCAAATTGAACGAGGAAAAAAAGAATGGCTATATGCCTCCGTACGAGCCCTAATTTCTCTTATCTTGTCTTTGTGATCTTTACGCGAAATGTAAGTAGGCGGCAGCAAGATCGTACTACACTCAGCTTCAAATTCCGGCCCTCTAAATTTACTTAACAGAAATTCACGAAAAGAACGTCGTCTTTCTTCCAGCGATCCCCAATTGAGTTGCCGGAGCATTTCCGTGACACTCGCGCATTGGTCGAACCTACCGGTAACAAATCTAGCTGCTCGCCTCTGAACCGCCTCTATGTCTTTCTTCAAACCGATCTGCTGCGGATCCCAAATACTTGAGCAATACTCAAGACGTGGTCGTACAAGCGTTTTATACGCGGTCTCCTTTACAGGTGAAGTACATCTTCCCAAAATTCTCCCAATAAACCGAAGTCGGCTGTCTGCCTTACTCACAACTGTCCTTACATGCTCGTTCCATTTCATATCGCTCTGCAACGTTACGCCTAGATATTTGAACGACGCGACAGCATCAAGAAGCTCACTACTAATGCGTTTAATGCGTTTAACTGACGTGTACCGTAAAATAGACCACAAAAGGCAGTTTGACTTGAAACAAAGACATAATCAATACATTTTTGTGTGCTGTAATTTTGTCTGTGTGCCACAGGAGACAAATATTGTGACATAAACTGGACAAAATGGGAAGCAAAAGACGAACAAATACTCGCTGAAAAAGCTGGTTTTGCTGCTTAATTGTGTTTTACCTGTATCATACTGGATGGAATTTTCCTCACCTAATTAAGATTTTGTCCTTATCATTTGCAAAAAAACACTGAATGATATAGCAAAACTAGAATGGGGTTGTTACGATAAGAATAAGAATACGAAGTTTCTTCATGAGTAAGTAAATAACTATCCAGATTTTCTTCGAAAGGCGCAGTTGAACAGATGTGATTCATTTATGGTATTCGAAATCAGTTAAATATTTTGACAACTTCTGGAATGGTATATATACGCCGAGTTTGAGTGGAAAACATTTCTTCTACCGTAGGCAAGAAAGTCTCTCTGTATGTCGAGAGGAGAACCAGCACCAATATTGTAGGTGAAATTCTTTAAATCAATTAATCCCTACACCGCCATGAATGGCTACAATTTATGAGATTTTAAGATTTGAAATTAATAGTTTGGTCAGTTAGAGCAGGTAATCAAACAAGTTTTTATAAAATATTTGTTTCTTTACCTCATTGACGTTTTATTTTATCGTCTACCCACAGCAAACTGGCCTTGTCAGGTAATGGTATTTACGCCAAATCGTAGTCTGCATTTGGTACTGCAGCAATCATACAGTTAAAGTCATTAGACGTTTATTTATTTCTACCCGACCAGATTTAATTCAAACAGCACCTGTTGCAAGATGTACGAATAAGACATTCCTGTGCGTAAGGTAGACGGCAATATTTAGCTTCGGTTGTTGACACGTGGTTAATCTCCTGCGCATTAATGCCAACTAAATATTCATTCAGGTAAACAGCCAGTTCGATCGCCTCAAAACGGTGTGCACGGTAGTAACGGTTCTGCCAGAGGAAGCGGCAAATAAAAAAATGCAAAACCGGTTTCTCCATATTTCCGCTTTCAAATTAATGACGCACCATGGAAACGATCTAGCAGGACGAGCTCATAAAACAAATTTTACATCATCACAAGGAATCTGAGAGTACATGAAAGTGTTGAACTTGAGTGTGCGCCAAAAGGATTTTCTGGTGGCGATGTAATTTTCTGTTCATTCTGGTCACTTCAGAAAGAGACTTTAGTACGAGAAACCACTCCACAAAGTACATTATTTAAGTGTACCATCTTGCTATGTGTTTCTGATTATTGTACTACATTAATATTTCAAAGCAGTTTCACGGAAAGTATTTTATCGTTAGTACTGAAGTTACTACTTCTTTCAGCATTTTTGAAGTAAATATCTTCGCTAATTACTCCTTGCCGCAGTTAAGTTATCTAGCGTTATAAGGCGCCTAATTGCAGAGCGCGCGATTGCTCGCCGTCGGAGGTTCGAGTCCTCCCTCGGACATGCGTGTTTGTCCTGTTCTTAGCATAAGTTATTTTAAGGTTAGTTTAAGTAGGCTGTAAGTCGAGGGACTGATGACCAACAGAATTAAGTCCCTAATATTTACAAACATTAGAACAATAAGACTAACAACCGGCTAAATCGCTAAAATTACATTTATTGATTACGTCGTTTAGGTATCTGCCATCATCAGATCTGCAAGATGAAGGAACAAATGTTCAATGTACAATCGAGTTATACAGAACGTTTAAATACAAACTATATAACGTTTTTACAAGGATAAAAGTGTACACTCACCTAAAAACCATTGAACTTGCACAGTAAAGTTCAGTGTCAATGATAAAGTATCTACCTAGCAGGTACGTCATCTGTAGTCTTGAATAAAAATTACACATATATAAAAACCTTTTTAACTGACAGATGGCGCTAGTGTAGAACACTGCCATCAGATTTTACACTTACTATTTTACCTTTACAATCATATATAAAATGGGAAGAAAGATAGATAAATTTAAAATTTAAAATTTTGATCATCTTTCCTCCTTTTTTATATGTGATGGCAAGGGTTATTTTATGCTACTACTTACAGAAAAAGAACTGGAGAAAGTGCTTCAGGTAATAATCTTATTAATTATGACACCATCATACTTGTTACTAAAAAAAATCGACAGTTATATCAAACGCCTTTAAAGCGTTATGGTTCTTCGTTTTATCATCATGCTTCTCAGTAGTTGCCATTTTTCCCTATTCGAACATTAGAATTTCACTACTAGTATCCTCGGTGCGCCATTTACACATCAGCCAAAAACAGGTCTCGCTGATATATAGTTTCGAAAGTCATCGCTGGCCTTCAGTCCGAATTTCGTAGGATGACGACTTTCAACCCCCCTTCAGCTATGAAAATGGAAATGCTGCAACGGGAAACTTTGGACTACAGCTTCACAGAGAGACCATTCGTCTGCGCCGTGTAGTTTTTGCTGCAAAGCCAAATGTTGACACACACACACGCACATACACACACACACAACGCGCGCGCGCGCGCGCGCGCGCGCGCGCGCACGCACGCACACGCGTATAATTTTATATGAGTCGATAACTTTCGAGACCCATATCTTCCACCTGGTTGTTGTTATCAACCCTCGCTTTAAATACGCGAAACAAGCGGCTAGCGCACGTCCTGAGCAGCATGGGGTTCTCGCCCGAGTCTCAGAACGTGCGCTCTCCGCGCGTTTCGTGTATTTCAAGCGCCAACTTCGCTTCGCAATATCTCGCGATGTTATTGGCGTATTGCGATGCAATCAACGCCAATATTTATGCGACTTGTAATGCTATAGATTGCTGATGAAATAATACAGGGTGTCCATTTAAAAACAGTCGGGCCTGGTGGTCTCGAGATAAAGCGTTCGACTGGAAACCGAAGAGTCGCGGGTTCGAAACCCGGTCGGGTCTATGACTTTTCTTCAGTCTGCGTTTTAACCCAGCCTTCACCTCTCAACGGTTAGGAGTCACCAGCAACTACATGTGGTCCGGATTCCACGTTAAGCTGTAGATCCCCTTTCCCCGATTGGATAGTTGGGGTAGGTTAGAGACATGCAAGTCGCCGAAGTGGCATCCAATTGAAAGACTTGCAGCAGGCAAATGAGCCACACGAAATTATTATTGTTATTGTGTTAAAATATATGCTTTCGTTTTAGAATTTTTCAAAATATTTACATTCATGAGCCCCTGTCTTACACTCATACCGGCGAAAGTCGTTTTACAACAGCTGTTGTTGTTACAGATATATTTCGTGGGTGGTCAAGATATATGAGACACCGTGTATATGTAAGAGATTATTAGAATATTTCATGCTTATTAATGCATATTAGGAGAATATCAGTCTGGTGTTCGGGGCATGGACTGTCAGGTGGGCATAGGTTCTAAACGCCGACGATTTATGGCTGAGAGGGCAGACAAAGTGTCGGAACGACTTGCAGCGCGTGTTGCTTTTGCTTTCTGCAGGTGCGTCCCTGACTGGGAGTCCCACTGTTTTCTTTCCCCTCGCGTCGCAACACGGCGGCGGCGGCAGCGGCAGCGGCGTGCTTTCGACGCAGCCACCTCTGTGGTCGCGGCCTCCCCTTCAAAGCTCCGCGAGCCGCAGCCTGCAGAATGCCAGCAATGCGACACACACACACACACAGGGTGTCAGGAGAGGACAGATTTTCGTACGGCTGTGAGGTGCACGCGCGATGCTTACGTTCCTCAGCTTTGAAACAGCCTCCTTTCCTACTCTGCTAATAGTCTTGTGGCCATCTCACGTTAGCTACCGACCACATCGCAATAGTATTTCAATGAAGAAGTACATTAAAAGAATAGTTCGTCTAAATACCGAGTTCGCTTTCGAGGAGAGTCAGTGTTGACGACAGGTAACTGTTACTTGTCGGTTCGCCGGCCGCAGTGGCCGAGCGGTCTGCGCCACGCTAGTCACTTGTCGGGGTTTCGAATCCTCCCTCGGGCATGGGTGTTTATGTAGTCCTTAGAGTAAGTTAGCGACTGATAACTAAGAAGTTTGGTCGCATAAATCCTCACACACATTTAAACATTTCGAACCTGTCTGTTCCATAGAGTAGCAAGGAGAATTGGCGAAAGATTTCCTGAAGGCTTTTGACACTACCTCACAAGTGTATTCTAATCAAATTTCGTCCTTATAGAATATCGTCACAATCGTGCCATTTGAGTCGTATTTTCCTACCAGAACAGACACAGTACGTAGTAATTGACGGAAATTCGCTAGGTAAAATTGGAGTGATTTCTGAAGTTCATTGGGGAAGTGGTATATAAGGCCCCTACTGTTCCTTGCGTTTATAAGCGATTTTGGGGACAATCTGAGCAGGTATCTTAAGAGTGTTCGCGGATGATGCTGTCGTTTATTGGTTAGTAAAGTCACCAGAAGATCAAAAGCAGATAAAAAAATGATGTAGATATTTCCGAAATGGCAGACACCATTTGTTGACATTAACGGCAATAATTTTACGAATTTGAAATATTTAAATTTTTCGACAGCTTCGAATACCGGTCCAGTACAAATTTTCATCTTTGCCATTGAATTTATTTCAATGTCCTGAAACGGTCGAAATGTTAAATATTTCGAATTTCCAAGACTCTTTAGTTGACACCACTTCGGCGACTTGCGTGTCGATGTTGATGTGGGAAACACAACACCAGTTCACAAGTGGAGAAACTCTCCAGCCCGGCTGAGAATGTAACACGGATCCCTACGTGGCAACCAACCAATCTGTACACTAGACTACAGAATGTTAGTAAATCTATGCATTGGTTATTAGTCCCTAGGCTTACAAACTATTAAACTAAGGTAAACTAATGTAAGGACAACACACACACCCATGCCCTAGGGAAGACCCGAACCTCGGACGGCAAGCAACTGCGTGCTCCTCGGCGAGCCGCCTTAGACTGCTCGGCTACTCCACCGCTGCTAGGCTACAGAGGCGGACGTAAGCTGAAGTGTGCAACATGACTATGAACGATAAGAGCACTAAAAGAAATCTGTTTAACCTCATTTACACGATAAATCTACCGTAGATTCAACTAGATACCTAGGAATCACAGTTACCAACAACTTAAATTGAAAGAACACACATAAAATATTGTAGGGGAAGGAGAAGCAAAGGCAGATCAGTTAGAAGACGGAACAGTTCTACTAAACAAACTGCCTACACTAGTGCGCCCTGTTTTAAAGAATGGCTGCTCGTCGTGTGTCCCACTAATTTGGACTGACGGATGATGTAGAGAAAGTTCAGAGAAGGGCAACTCGTTTTGGATTATCGCAATATAGGGGCGAGAGCGCCACGGAAATGATGAACGAGTTGGGATGGAAATCATTAAAAGGAAGGCGTTATTCGTTGCGGTTAGATCTATTATGCGCCTTTTCTGTCACCAACTTTCTCTTCCGAATGTGACATATTTTGTTAGAGCCCATCTATGCAGGGAGACATGATTATCATAGGGCGAGAAATTAAATAAAAACGAAAATATACTAGTGTTCCATTCTCCCGCGCGCTGTAAGAGAAATATCATGAATCTAAAAATACCACATGCAAAAGCAACGTAAATATCGACAATATTAAATTAAACAAAAATCAGAAATGCCTGCTAAACTATTACAGAATCTAAGGAATCATTAACTTCAGAAGCTACATATTTATAAAAGTCATTACTCTTCGAGACTTTATGGCTCATTAGAAATTCAAATATTGTGAAACTTGTCTGGGCTGTAATCCAAAAATAAAAAATTCAGTTGCGTCTATAGTCTGAATACGAAATTCATTTGTTACAAACGTTGATCTAGTATCCTTTGTGCTATCACAGTAAAAAGTTTTAAAAATGGTCTTCTCGTAGAAGTTTAAAAAGAACCGCTGCGGGACATGTAGAGTTTTAAAGAGGGACGGTACATTATATTTGTGCAGCTGTTGATCACTACACAGAAGTGGAATTTTATGTGAGTATTTATCAAAGTCTATTTTGTATTCAGCATAAATATTGTCTTTTGCATCACTCTGGAGTAAATGCGCCTTGTTCGGTACCGATAGGCCAAATAAGTAGACACTGTTTGCATGCTCACTAAAAAAAATTAAAGCTCTCGTATTCACAGTGTAGCACAACACGGGCGTTCATAATCGGATGATCATCACATTGAATTATAGTGGAAAGAGCTGCCTGAATAACTCGCGAAGAATACTTCAGCCTTTTTGTTTCTGCATAACGAATCATTATTATAATATGAAAGTGTCAACTATGCACTTTCGACATTATCGACGTCTTATATAACAGACTAAACAACTGCGATTATTGTTTTTTTTTTTTTTTTTTTTTTTTTTTTTTTTTTTTTTTTTTTTTCGAGAAAAGTTAAACTCACATCCGTCGAGTCTGCGAGTGACAATTCTAGTCAGGAATCCGAGTAACCATCAAACTGCTTGAGAAAATTATTGTACATATTCTGGGAAATATTATTGCGCTGTGCTGGAGAAACTTCTGCTTTGTTATGGATACTGGATTGCTATCCACAGCAATCTAGTTTTCTCATTTAAGTCCTAAATTTTAGAGAAATGCGACGTATGTTTCCCAGAAATGCGCAGAACTCGTGCGCTCCTTTCTTTGCTCTTCTCGGCAGAAGGCGTGTCGCAGAGCGATTACATCGCGCGGAGTGAGTGGATTCCGCGAAACAGTTATGGCGGCCCTGGATGGAGCAGACGGCGCATGCGCAGTAGCGCCGCGCTGTGACAACTTTTCACCTGGTAGAAAGTCCATCATTAGGCGGCCAGCGCTAGCCCGTCGTTACGTTAACGTGTTGGTCGTCCACTCGCGAGATAATCTTCCGCGGAACCTACTTTCTACGCCGCTAATTACGGTCTGTCTCTTCCGCCCGCTTGTCCACGGTCAGTATAATAGTGGTAGTTTAGCAGGATGTCTCATCCTGTATCGTGAAGTTATGTTGGAGATCCTGTTGGGGCACCGAATAACATGAGGTCGCTAAAGACAAGTATTTGTGAGGATGTGACGATTCTATCTATCAGTTAGAATAGGACCGCCACAGCCCCAAACGCAAGTTCTAATCGTTACAATGTTTTACATTTCACCACCTGCTTCGCCGATGTAGACAAAACTGCTATGTTGATCAGCTTCTTTGCAGTACATTGTTGTCCTGAAACTATTTAATCTGCCAGCTTGGTTTTTTCGTAGTAATTTGCACTGCTGTATGTTTGACTTCGGTTTGTTATCTTCGAAGACATAAATGCATCAAGATATATAAAAACAAACGATACACCTTGTGTTACAATAATTGACACTGAGCCAACTAACGACAGAGCCAAACTAACAAGGAGACCACAGGGTATCGGATTATGGTATTTCTTTATGGTACGTGAAGTTCAGAACTTAGATAACAATCAGCCAAAGCCATCCGACACAACTCTCAAAAATTTTCAAGAAAATCGACTTTAAAATTTCGCAAAGTACACGTAAGTACTAACAAGGAAAGTACTTGGGCTCTAACAAACACATATACACCAAAATCGTATGAGAGATAATGTTAAGATCCCTTATTGCACCAGTGATACTCCCGCATCTGCTAAACTCTGCAGTCGTCTGTTCGATGCCTCTGCATGTGCCTTGCCACACTGCACTTTGACCTGTCGGTTCGCCAGTAGGGACGGTGCAGTGTGCCTCCAAAGTTGCGTTTTGTGACGTTATTTGTGTGGTGAAGCGTCAGATGGGGCGGCGATTGGTAATCATTGCTGCTAACGTATTGCGATTGGTTGAGATGAAGTTACGAAGAACCCTTCTTCGTGAAGATGGTATTAGTGTAGAAAATGACTCATTCGCACGCTTTCTCGTATCTGTTATGATACAGAAATATGAGCGTAAGTTAGATACTGTTTAACACCAACACATAATGATGATAATAGGGATGATAATGACTCATTGCAAGCGGTAGTGCGGGAAGAGGCGATGGAAACAGTGGCAGTGAATACCAACAGTCTTCCGAGAAAAAGGTTAAAGGTGCCACTATCATCACGGTTTTTGATGACAATACGCTAGAGAACATGTTCGCTGATTATTACATAAGTTATAGTTAAGATATTTGCATTACGTATGACGTCTACAATTACGTCTACAGTGTCATCTAGAGCATCATTGCAGAGTTTTGCATAAAAACGACACCCACCAGCACATTAAGCTGTACGTCGAGATCCTACAACCAAACATTCATACAGATATGTTTGTTCGAGCCCATGTACTATCCTAGTAAGTACCAATAACTAAAACGGTTTCTGAAGCTGTACGTGTAGCTCAGGTGGTAGCCTTCTGGCTTTTCAATTTCATCGTCAGTGGTTCCAATCCTGTCATGCGAATTTTTTTCTGGGTTTTTCTAATACTTACACAGTTTTAATAACTAATGGTAATTTTTACAAAAAGTGAACGTGTTTTTGCTTATTCGTAATTTTCTATATTTTATGGAAGGTTGTTAATAATGATGAAACTTTCCTCATGACAGCACGCTGTAGGTGTCGCCACCGACGCCAAACTTGTGTGAATGCTCTGAAAAGCTAATAATATGCCTATCACAGCATCTTCTTCCTGTCGGTTATATTTCGCGTCTATAGCACGTCATGGTTGTAGCCTTTCTCCAATGTTGAACAATTTGTACATTGAGCAAGCTATAAAGGAAAGCAAGGAGAAATTTGGAGAAGGAATTAAAGTTCAGGGTGAAGATATAAATACATTGCGTTTTGCCGATGACATTGTAATTCTGTCAGAGACAGCAAAGGACCTGGAAGAGCAGTTGAACGGAATGGACAGTGTGCTGAAAGGTGCATATAAGATGAACATTAACAAGAGCAAGACTAGGGTAATTGAGTGCAGCCTAAGAAAATCAGGTGATGCTGAAGAAATTAGATTAGGCAACGAAACAATAAAGGAGGTAGATGAGTTTTGTTACTTGGGCAGTAAAATAACAAATGATGGTCGCAGTACAGAGGATATAAAATGCAGAATGGCAATGGGAAGAAAAGCGTTTTTGAAAAAGAGAAATTTCTTAACATTGAACACTAAGTTAAGCATAAGGAAGTCCTTCGTGAAGGCATTTGTGTGGAGTGTTGCTTTGTATGGGAGTGAAAAATGGACGATAAACAGTGCGGACAAGAAGAGGATAGAGGCTTTTGAAATGTGGTGTTACAGAAGAATTCTGAAGATTAGGTGGGTGGATCGTGTAACTAATGAGGAAGTACTGAACAGAGTTGGGGAGAAAAGGAATTTCTGGCATACCTTGACTAAAAGAAGGGATCGATTAGTAGGACACAAAGGAATTGTGAAAATAGCGTTGGAGGGAAGTGTGTAGGGTAAAAATCGCAGTGGGAGACCAAGAGATCAATATAGTAAGCAAATTCAGACATATGTAGGTTGCTGTCCTTATGAGGAGATGAAGAGACTTGCTCAGGATAGATTAGGTTGGAGAGCTGCATCAAACCAGTCTCCGGACTGAAGACCACGTGATCTTCGTAGTTCGGCAATTTTAAAGGGCAGGAGTGTATGTTGCGTTACTTGCGACAAAAAAGAAGGATTACTTCCGTGACGTAGTTAACCGATAAAAGTAGCTTACTTATAGTTAATGTTACTTTATGCAAATAATAACGCCGTTACAGCCCGTTACCTTTGAAAAGTAACTGTTACTAGTAATGGCGTTACAAGTAACGCGTTACTACCCAAGCCTGTGCTAAATCGGTGCAGACGTAAAGAGGTGACTAAAAAAATTAACGCAGGTGCTTCACGCAATTCTCGTCTCGAGTGTGAGGACGGAGAGAGAGGACTGTGCAGATGGAGCGGTGCTGCTTGGTGGTCGGCGTTGAGTGGACAGCAGGTAGTTCGCTGGGCAACCGCCGCCTGGGCAGACTGCAGATCGCGGACCAGCTGGCGGGCAATTTTCCGTCATTTTCATTCTGCCGCGGCGCCGCCTGCATCCTAATGCGGCGCGATGCTATCTGGCGCCCGCCCTGTTTTAATTGCCGCGGTCGCGCTCTGCGCTGCCTAGTTTGGCTGCGGTCGGCCTACTCTGTCTCCCCGGCCGCGGAAGAAATTCCTTCTCTCGACACGAGAACCTCTGGGCAAACATCTTTTAGCGGCGCCGCGCCCGGCATTCCTCGTACCGTCCGCCGCGTGTTTCTCTTCTCACCTTTACGTGGCACATGCCAGCAGCCACCTGTTCAGGTGGGCCCTCGTGCCATGTGCCCCATGCCATGTGCCATGGATACGTGGTTTAAGACTCCATGTCACGGATTGCGTGGACGCGCCCGGCGGAGGTTCGGGTCGTGCTTCCGGCATGAGTGTGTGTCTGTTGTCCTTACCTTAAGCTAGTGTAAGTTAGTTTAAATTAATGTCGGCGTATCTTTTCGCGGACATTGTCACTGTCAGTAAAGTTCTTTAGGGTATTATACCGCATCGTCATCGTGTGAAACCAACCGACGTTTCGGCAACTATTGCGAGTCGCCTTCTTCAGGGTATTCGTGTGTGGTGTCGCACAAGTCCAAAGTGCGCGCCACCTACTTTCGCCGCGCGCCGCCATGCAAGCACGGCGCGGCGTTCTTACGACGACAGCCACGAGCGCCCTCTGCTGCAACTCCGCTCGTGGCCACCACTGAACGACATCGTTCACTTGGGACTGAGATAGGAACCAGCGAACACTTCGGAATCAGATAGGCACCAGTGAAGACTTTGCTATCGTATAGGCATTAGGCAGGCCTCTAACTCAACTATGTATCAGCACTCTGCAGTACTGAATTGTGTAAAAGTTAAGTATTGTATAAATTCTGTGCAATATATATCTCATTCTAATTTACTCTAGTGTTTCTAGTTTCTGGCTGCTCCCCTCCGTACCTGCACCAGCGTGGTATCTTTAGTCCTGTGTCGGTCTCATTCCACTCGGCCACCGACACTTGGACGGAAAAGAGAGACAAAAGCGGCGACGAGGCTGGGACACAAAATCGTGACTAATAACCTGAGAAGGCGACTTGTAATAGTGGCCAAAACGTCGGTTGATTTTACACGATGACGAATTTAGTTGAAATAGTTACTAAGTCTCAGGAACAATGACTTTGTCAGTTTAAATTTGCTTTATAGGTTTGGTCCGCCTTGAGCAAACACAAATGTTTTTTCATTACTCCCATACATGTTTCGCTGGCGTTGCAGCATCATCAGTGGGATTTTTATTGTCTCATAATACCACATGTAGTTAAGTTTGTGGTTCTTCCACTCACAAAACGTCACTGATAGTTTTGACAGTTGGTCATTTTGGTGGATATGCGCTGTTTTTCGTGTTGTGGACAGGCACTGTGACACTTTCACTTTCAATCAATGTTTATGTTATGTTATGTTTATGTTATTTTCATAACAAACATTGAGTGAAAGTGACACAGTGCCTGTCCACAACACGAAAAACAGCGCATATCCACCAAAATGACAAACTGTCAAAAACTATCAGTGACGTTTTGTGAGTGGAAGAACCACGAACTTAACTACATGTGGTATTAAGAGACAATAAACATCCCACTGATGATGCTGCAACGCCAGCGAAAGATGTATGGGAGTAATGAAAAAACATTTGTGTTTGCTCATGGCGGACCAAACCTATAAAGCAAATTTATTTTGTAAGCAAACGCAGAGATTGAAGAGCTCTTAAACCTCAAGATGAATTTGTCAGTTTAGTCACTTAGATTTACAAACGTTTGAACAACGTCAAATAATAAATTGAGTGTCCAGAGATATATTTTGTCTCAATATACAAGATGAGTAATAAATAATGAAAAATATTTCGTGCAAACTGTCACACACTGAGCTACTAACATAAATTCGTTTTCTGCATGTTCCTATGTCAATAAATGGCAATGAAATTGAATTGTAAAAATCTGGACATAAGGACTTTTGGCTGTTACTGTGCGCTGACATTGTTTTCTTTAATTTTGTCACCTCTAGATCAATACTTCTGTTCTTGAGTATACTGACAACACTCCACGGTAATGTCAATGTCGTTAGCTTTTCCAATGGAGAAAGTAATAATTACGAAAGAGTTTCCATTACAAAGTCTAGCAGTTGCCTACTTTTATATTATTTTCCTCCTAGAACGAGGAAAGGCTACTTTTTGACGCTTCATCGTCGTGTTAGAAATGAAGCAATTTTCTTGGGTTATGCCGCGCGGAAGTAGCCGAGCGGTCGGGAGCGCTACGTTTCGGATCGCGTGGTCTCCCGCGTCGGAGGTTCGAATCCTCCCTCGGGCATGGATGTATATGTTTGTCCTTAGATTAGTTTAACTTAGTATAAGTAGTTTGTAAGTCTAGGGACTTACGACCAAAGTAATTTGGTCTCATAGAATCTCAAACATTTGAACACTTTTTCTTGGGTTATGATACACAATGAAACCAGCCGAGGCGTTTCTGAATACGAGGTCTAAATGTTCAAATGTTTGTAGAGTCTATGGGACTTAACTACGGGGTCATCAGTCCCTAAACTTACAAACTACTTATGAACTACTTACAACTAAAGACGGCACAAATATCCATGCCCGAGGGGGGATTCGAACCCCCGACCGTAGTGGCCGTGCGGACCGTGACTGGAGCGCCTCAATCCCCTCGGCCACCGCGGCCGGCTATACGAGGTCTAGGCACCGTGTTACGGGCTGTGTGGTTGGCATATGTTATTGGACAACTTTCGTACGCGCGCGCGCAAAGCGAAATCAGAACTATCAAAAACATCAACCACCAGTTCAAGCTTCGTACAGATGATGCGAACGAGCTAATTCAGTACCATTTGAACAGATATTTACTTTTTCGTAATTCTCGCTTGACTGACCGATAACCTCAGCAATTTGGTACATTAGATTTACATACATTTACACATTCGCTTTAAATGACAAACTGCATTAAATCTAAATTACAGTGATGAGCCCTTGTTTGAAGCCCTGCCCTTCACAATACAACTGGCTAAAACGTTGGTGTATTTGGATATTGTTCACGAGAATTAGCACATATGAATGTTGTGTCGTATGAAAATTACAAAACTCGCATACTATGGTGGAGGATGACAACACATACTAATATTTTGTTGTTGTTGATTTCCTTTCTACTATCTTCTTCAGTCATTACGACTGTAAAGATATTTCGCCTAACTAAAAAAAAAAAAAAAATAGGTTTGCCCTGATTTTAAATTTACCAATCACTTGATAAATGTATTTTCACAGATAAGAATAAAACTGTTTTGGAAAATTACGCTGTATGCTAAGAAACTTCTTTGAAACTAGTTCCACTGGTCTAAAGGGACAAGACTATTATATAACATGTACAACACAATTGTGGACGATTATGTTCTGCAGGATGTGAGTGAAAGAGAGCAAGAAGAGACATAAAAAGTAACAAAATGATGAAAGTCTAAGAAAACTATACATCTATCAGGGTGCAAAGGAATATCACTGGGGGACAGATGACATCCGTAGTTTTGTCCCCCTAAAACAAAACAAACCAAACTAAAGGAATATTACACATAACCTTTTGCCTACGAAGGATACAAAGACATAATGATGATTATGATGACGGCGATAATGAGACTTACACTGGCAATCACACTTATCCTGACAATCACCCTCACCCTGACAATCACCCTCACCCTGACAATCACCCTCACGCTGACAATCACACTTACACGGACAATCACCCTTACACGGACAATCACCCTTACACGGACAATCATGCTACAGTCATACTGTACAAACAAGAAATTCGCCACTGGTCTTTTCAATACGAGATCAGTATTAAGAGAGCCCTTACGATTGTGTGATTTTGTGAAGTAAAACACATTACAACCTTTCAATATTTTGTGATCGAAACTTTTTTAAAAGCTGTATTAAGTGTAAAAGAGCTTGATTATGTGTGCAACGTGTTATCTCACTCTTAACGGAATGAATGAACGTGTGCGCGCGCTCTTTTGTGTGTGTGTGTGTGTGTGTGTGTGTGTGTGTGTGTGTGTGTGTGTGTGAGAGAGAGAGAGAGAGAGAGAGAGAGAGAGAGAGAGAGAGAGAGAGAGAGAGAGAGAGAGAGACCGAGCGAGGGAGCGCTAGTTGTCACTTGCTAACGTGAGATCATTACGGCTAACAGCAACGGCAAATTTCACGACTGCCAGATCTTCCCCTCTGATAACTCCCCACATCTTATTAAATAGCCAAAGCTTACCTTTATACGTCCGGTGTAAATTTGTTCAGCCCGAAAATGGGAAGATAGTATCATTCTCTTAGCGGGAAAAACTAAATTAACGCCCTAAATAGTTTTTTTCCCGTTCTGGAACTCGTTGCGGTTCAGTCGCACTTCCTTAGCTGTCGTAATATTCACGCTGCGGTAAAGGGATAAAACTTAACTGTTAGGTACTCAAATAATCACTGTATGTTGCCCGTCTGTGTAATGTATATTGCTACCAGTCATTGCGAGCAGCATATCACGTTATCATTCACAGATCTGTTAATACGAGTGTTACGAAGATGGAAGGAAGGAAGGAAGCTTTAGGGTTTAACGTCCCGTCGACAGCTTGGTCATTAGAGACGGGCGATGATGAATACACTGCCTGATTACTGCATTGTCACACGTGAAACGTTGTGCCCCTTTATGGTCTTATAAATACAGTAATGTACTGCTCGGGAAACAGTTGACTGTTAGGGACTAAATTTGTTGGCCGCAATTAAATGGTAGAAGGCAGCGGTGTGCAATACTTACTTTTCTTCTGCTTCAGGAAATTAATCTTTATTTCTTAAAGTTAATGATAATCTTTGTGTAAATAGAGATATCAGAATGCGGAGTCAGTGATCATGCAGTAACTTACACTCTTTCTGTCGAACCGAGCGAGGTGGTGCAGTGGTAACACACTGCATTCGCATTCGGAAGGATGGTGGTCCAAATGCATCTCTGGCCATCCAGATATAGGTTTTCCGTGATTTCCCTAAATAACTCCAGGCAAATGCCGAGATGGTTCCTTTGAAAGGGCACGGTCGATTTCCTTCCAGATCCTTACCCAAACACTACGAGCGTAAGCTGCGTCTGTAAGGACTTAGCTGTCGACGGGACGTTAAACTCCAAGCTTCCTTTTCGGACGAAGTCGTATTGATATGACACATTTCTATTAACACCTTCCTTGATGAGGTATTTTTTGGAGGACAATACCATGGAACTTCGACAAAATCTACGATTTTATTCCTATCCCTGAGGAATGAAATATTCGTGTGCAAAATTTTGTACTCGGTATATCACCAAATAATTTAAAAGATTAAGAATCTAGTGTTCCTATAATGGTGTCAACGCACTAATGACAAGCATTTCCTTAGTTGTAGCTGGATTCGCGATTTCCTGTCAGAAAGGACACGCCGGCCGCGGTGGCCGAGGTGACTGAGGCGCTCCAGTCACGGTCAGCACGGCCACTACGGTCGGGGGTTCGAATCCCCCCTCGGGCATGGATATTTGTGCCGTCCTAGTTCGTAAGTAGTTCATAAGTAGTTTGTAAGTTTAGGGACTGATGACCCCGTAGTTAAGTCCCATAAGCTTAACAAACAACAACAGAAAGGACACATTACGTCTGTTGTGGTGCGGGCCTGGGGGGGGGGGGGAGGCAAACCACCCCGAGCCACTCGTCTTGGAAGAGGAGGGGGGGGGGCCTCCAAATACCTCGAAAGCTTTTGAGCGCCCTTGGCCTCAAAATCTCGAAAGATATTTTTTAGACTGTCCCGTGCCTCTCGTCCTGGGGGGCCTCCAAATCCCGAAATTTACTTGTTTATAGTAATACATGTACTTCCTAGTGGATTGGGGGGGGGGGGGCGTCATTTTGTTTTGCTGCGACCCGGGCCTCAGACAGCTTTAGTCCGCCACTACATTACGTACTATATATACATGTGGCGTCTGTTCCGAAAGAACAGACGTATCTTCTGAGCCTGCAGTTGTTATTGTTTCATATTCACAGAATATATGACATCAACTTCGAATGGGCAGTTTCATAACTAGGAGCTTGAGTACTGTGGGCAGGGTGAAGCTGGGAATTTGTATCTGACGGGAGGCGTGCTTAGGTAGTCCTTGCAGGTGCGGTAATCACTGTGTCCCCAGTGGTGTAGTGGTCAGCGCAACTGCGTAGAAAGCAGGAGACCCGGGTTCGAATCCCGGCTGGATACACATTTTCAGCTTTGCCCATTCGCAGTTGATGTCATATTCTGTGAATATGAAAAATTACGTAGTAACTGACGAAAAATCATCAAGTAAAACGTAGACAATACAAGGCCTTTCCCAAGTAGGTCTTATAAGGTCCATACTGTTTCTTACCTTTATGAACTATTGTGTTTACAAAGATGTAAACGAATTTTAATGGCCAATAGCCGTGGTGGAGTGGCCTAGCGATCTAACAAGGGGAGGCCGCCAATTGTGAAATTCAGATTAGATTCATACTGCGCATAATAAAAGCTCATGGCCAGAGGTGTAATTTGGCAACGCACCAAGATGCACTTCTCAGCCGTTGTCCAGAAAATCGACAATTTGAAAAGAACCGTTGCGGTGAAATACTCTCTACGATTAATAATTTTCTACAGCGTTGTGGCGTAGCGGTAAGCGCTCCGGTTCGTAATCCGAAGGTCGCCGGATCAAATCTCGCGGCATGCAACTTTTTATTATTATTTGTTTTTTGTAATTCAAATGTACACACACACACACATACACACTATATATATATATAATTCCCGGCTATCAGTTTCAACAATTATGCAAATAATAAGTTGTTTGAAAGTCGTTCGTCGTGGAATAACTGGCGACTTCGAACTAATTTGTATTTCACAAGTGTTATTAATTGTCTTCATAATGTTTACCACGTATAGTTAACGGAAGAAGTATTACGATATTCCGAAATGATTACGTATAGTGTAAGTCAAATGTTCGAATTAGAATAGAGACTCCCCGAACACAGATTTGCTGTGGCAGGTATGAAATATAAACTCCGTTACTCGCTCGTTACACTTGAAGGACAGGTGTTGAATGGGCCGAAACGAGCCGCCGCATAACAGCGTAGTTGCCTGCTAACTTCGAAAGAAGGTAGATGCGATCCCTAGCGCAACTTTCAACATCGTCGAAAATCAATGCATACGTGAGAGTTTTGTTACAAAAAAAAAAGTTGCATGCCGCGAGATTCGATCCGGCGACCTTCGGGTTACGAACCCAAGCTCTTACCGCTGCACCACGTCGCTGTAGAAAATTATTAATCGTAGATAATATTTCACCGCAACGGTTTTTTTAATTGATTTTCTCGACAACGGCTCAGAATTGCATCTTGGTGCTTTGCCACATTACACCTTTGGTCATGAGCTTTTATTATGCGCAGTATGAATCGAATCTCAATTTCACAATTGGCGGCCTACCCTTGTAAGATGCCTTGCTCCGGAGCGCGCGGTTGTTCGCTGACGGAGGTTCGAATCCTTCCTCAGGCATGAGTGTGTGTGTGTGCTGTCCTTAGGTTAGTTTAGTTTAGTTTACGTAGTTTGTAAGGGACCAGTAACCAAGTTAAATTCCTTGGATTTACAAACATTTGAATGGCGAATAGTGTGCGTCTATACGAATGGAGTGGTTTTGTCGTGGATCGTTGTAGAAGAAGCTCTGAAGGAAACACCGAGCAAGATGGTGCAATGGAAAGACACTGGATTCGCATTCGGGAGGATGGCGGTTCAAATCCGACCATCCAAGACAGATTTTCAATGATTTACCTAAATCACTCCAGGCAAATGCCGGGAGCCGGTCGCGGTGGCCGAGGGGAAGGAGGCTCTCCAGTCACGGTCTGCACGGCCACTACCGTCGGGGGTTCGAATCCCTCCTCGGGCATGGATATTTGTGCCTTCCTTAGGATTAGCTAGATCATAAGTAGTTTGTAAGTTTAGGGACTGATGACCCCGTAGTTAAGTCCCATAAGCTATACAAACATTTGAACATTTTGATTTGAAATGCCGGGATGGTTGCTTTGATAGGGCACGGTCGATTTCGTTCCACATTCTTCCCCAAAAATCCGAGCTTAAGCTCCGTCTCTAATGACCACGCTGTCGACGGGACGTTAGACCCTAATCTTCCTTCCTTGTGTAGGAATGCCGTCTACAGAGAACAGAAACTTTGCGGAAGTGTGCTCGTGGAAGCGGCCACAATGTGCGGCCAGAATTGCCCGTCGCAGGTGCTTCCTCCGCGGGGCAAAGTAGTCCGCCGCGGCGGCCAGTTTCACGTAATAGGGGAAACCGGGAGATTGCCGGGCCGCGACCGTATTTAGGGAGCAAGTGTGCGCAGCTGGGCGTGCGCGGCGACCCTCGGGTTATCTCAGCGACTGGCTGGGTGTGGCGACCCCGCCTCCAGCCGCCGCGCCGCGGCGCGCAGGCATCCCGTTATCCTCGCCGCGAATCGTACGCGCCCTACCTGCAGCTGCCGCCGCTGACGTAGGCACCGTCGACTGGCCACAGCGAGTATCTGCAGGTGTTTCGTACACGTATGGGGGATGGAGGAGGGAAGACTGAAACGATGGATGCATTAGGACAACACTTTCGCAATTGACGATCTCATATGAAGATAAACAGTAGTCTCGCGAAAATCTGACGTTTGATAGTCCGATACACTGGATAGACCGAAGCCCGCCAACAGGCGAAAACACTCCACAATTATGACACTCCAACTCACCGTGGCACTCGTCCATGTCCACAAAAAAGTTCAAATGTTTGTAAAGCTTATGGTACTGCGGGGTCATCAGTCCCTAAGCTTGTGTTGTTGTTGTGGTCTTCAGTCCGGAGACTGGTTTGATGCAGCTCTCCACAATGCCCTATCCTGAGCAAGCCTCTTCATCTCCACATAAGAACGGCAACCTACATCTGTCTGAATCTGCTTGCTGTATCCATCTCTTGGTATTCCTCTGCGGTTTTTACCCCACACACTTCCCTCCAACGCTAAATTCACAATTCCTTGATGTCTAAGAATGTGTCCTACCAATCTATCCCTTCTTTTAGTCAAGGTATGCCAGAAATTTCTTTTCTCTCCAATTCTGTTCAATATCTCCTCATTAGTTACGCGATCCACCCACCTAATCTTCAGCATTCTTCTGTAGCACCATATTTCAAAAGCCTCAATCCTCTTCCTGTCCGCACTGTTTATCGTCCATGTCTCACTCCCATACAAGGCAACACTCCATACAAATGCCTTCAGAAAAGACTTAATTAGGCTTACATCAATATTCGATGTTAACAAATTTCTCTTTTTCAAGAACGCTTTTCTACCCATTGCCATTCTGCATTTTATATCCTCTGTACTGCGACAATCATTTGTTATTTTACTGCCCAAATAACAAAACTCTTCTACCTCCTTTATTGCTTCGTTCCCCAATCTAATTCCTACAGCATCACCTGATTTCCTTACACTGCACTCCATTACCCTAGTTTTGCTCTTGTTAATGTTCATCTTATATGCACCTTTCAGCACACTGTCCATTCCCCTCATCTGCTCTTCCAGGTCTTTTGCTGTCTCTGAGATTATTACAATGTCGTCGGCAAAACGCAATGTTTTTAATTCTTCACCCTGAACTTTAATTCCTTCTCCAAATTTCTCCTTGCTTTCCTTTATAGCTTGCTCAATGTACAAATTGAATAACAATGGAGACAGACTACAACCCTGTCTTACTCCCTTTCCAACCACTGCATCCCTTTCATGCCCTTCAACTCTGATAACCGCTGTCTGGTTTTTGTACAAGTTATAAATAACCTTACGTTTCCTATATTTTACTCCTGCTTGCTTCAGAACTTGAAAGAGTTTATTCCAATCAACATTGTCAAAAGCCTTCTCCAAATCTACAAAAGCTAGAAATGTAGGTATGCCTTTTCTTAATCTATCTTCTAGGATAAGCCGTGTTCCTAAATTTCTCCTGAATTCAAACTGATCTTCCCCGAGGTCGGCTTCTACCACCTTTTCCATCCTTCTGTATATAATTCGTGTTAATATTTTGCAACCATGACTTATTAGACTGATAGTTCTGTAGTTTTCACACCTGTCTGCACCTGCTTTCTTTGGAATGGGGATTATAACATTTTTCTTAAAGTCTGAGGGTACTTCTCCTGTCTCATACATCTTACGCACCAGGTGAAACAGGTTTGTCATGGCTGGTTCTCCCAGGGACTTCAGTAGCTCTGAGGGAATATCATCTACTCCAGGGGCCTTGTTTCGACTTAGGTCTTTCAGGGGTCTGTCAAATTCTTCTGTCAATACAGTATCACAAACTACTTATGAACTAACTTATACTATAGACAAAGCAAACATCCATGCCCGATGGAGGATTCGAACCTCCGACGAGGGAGAGCCGCGCAATCTGCAACGTGGCGCTCCAGATCGATCGGCTACTCCCGCGCAGCCCATGGTCACCAACGGGCATTAAGGCACTGACATAGCGACTTTGTTACTGATTGGAACAATGTGAAGCATGCAAAACTGCCATAAACGCACTCCTTTGTTTTCTTTTCTTTCCCCCTCGACGTCATGTTGAGGGACATGAATTCCTCTTTCCTTAAGACCCATCGGAGTTGGTCACTTTATGTTTAGTTCTTGTTACCTGCAGGCTCTTACGAAGAAGGTGATCCCCCCTGCCCCCTTGGACCTCTGAAGTAACGTTCAATTTCGCCCACCATCCTACCTTTTCTCTCGTTTTGATTTTCCACTTCTGATTGCACTATAAGAATATAATTTTGTTTTACTCTCTTAAGGATGGAATCACTAACCAAAGGATCTGCGTTTCTCCCTTTGTAGGAAGGGATGATTTATCCTTTGGTATGTTTCTGTTTGCGTTTCTTTTGTGTTCCCAGCAAGGGGTCTTTTAGTTTCACAGAAGCTTCTGTTAAAAGAAATGAGTTAAAAAAGCCGCCTCAGACGTCAGCAGCGCGCCTGCAATTGCTATTCTAGCGACTACTTTTTTTTCTCAATGGGTAGATCTTGTCGTTGCGGACGCTGATCGTGTTTGTTCGTTTTTTTTGTTCTACGTGTTCTTTGGCTCAGCTTTTTTTATTATTATTATTATTAGAGAGAGCTTTCAGCCCTCTGACCGGGCGCGCTGAGCTACGGCGCCCGGCGACTACTTGGCCACCCGTGCTCGCCTCCTGGCCGTCTCAAATTACCACAAGTCGCACGCTATGGCTGTAGCGTCCCTATCGTTCATGCCCTCTTACACTCGCCATTTAGGATTCCCGTCTGAGGTCGAACGTATGACCGCATCTGCTGTGAAATAATTGAAGCTGACGCCGTCTTCGCATGTAAATATTTATTATTTTAGTGTGGTGTCTGTTCTTTCGGACATAGCCGAAAGAACAGACCCCACACCAAAATAAAAACTCAATAGTTTTATTTCTATCTTTGTGAAATTTTGCATTCGTTACCTTTAAAACAAAACGGCCGCTATTTGTTTAATATTTCGTACAATGTGTGACAGAAGAAAAATGTTCAAATGTTTGTAATCCTATGGGACTCAAAGACTTAGGTTCTCAGTCCCTAGACTTCCAAACTACTTAACACGATGGCTGCCGTGCAGCAGGTGGCTCTGGCCACCACCACCTGGAGAGAACCCCGCGGCGCTCTCGTATGACGTCAGGAAGCGTAGGTCGCGCGCATAGCTGACAGGCGTGCTGCTTCGGCATAGTGGGCCGTGCCCCAGCGGCTACCCAGTCAGCTACGCGCGCGCAACCTACTCTGCCTGACGTCACACGAGAGCGCCGCGGCCTTCTCTCCAGGTGGTGTTGCTCTGGCGCGCTTCTGACGTCGTCGCGCAGTCAACATGTTAAACAAACTAAGGACGACAAATACACCCATGCCCGAGGTAGGACTAATCTCTGACGGGGAACGGCCTCGTGCGCCACAGCAAGGCGACTTGGTGCGCTCGGCTGTTTCGCCGCGGCGCGTGATGGAGGGTACCTTGCGACAGATGTCCACACTGCTTGATTATCGCGAAAGTTGGTTATTTGTGTATGTTTTATGGTGAAGCCTTTTATACTACGTAAGTCACTCTATCGTGCATGACTGAGGATACCTTGCAATGAACTTCAACACCGTTTCGCCGATGACCATAGAAGTAAGCAAATATATGTAGTTTTTGCAATGACAGAGGGAGGAAGAGATGGGTGTGAGACGAGATGGACACACAGAAGGGAGGAGAAGATGGTGGGAGGAGGTGTCCCCAGAGAAGGGTGGAAGGAAGAAAGGGAGATTAGGGTTTAACGTTCAAATCAAATGTTCAAATGACTGAAGTTCTATGGGACCAAATTATTGTGGTCATCAGACGCTAGACTTACACACTATTTCAAGTAAAGTTATTGAATTTGAGGAGAGGTGTTGAATTAAAATTTGTGCTGTGGGCGGGATTTGCACCTGGAAGCCCCTGCTTACTAGGCAGACGCTTTAAACCGCTCGGCTAACAAGGGTTAGCTTTATACTTCCGGTATAACGAGATAATTTATGTCTCAAGGAATTGCGTTATTGATGATATTAGCTCACGTCCATTCCACCATAGCTGGGTTTAACGTCATGTCGACATTGTGATCATTGGAGAGGAGGATGAGGTTGAGAAAGAGTGGAAAGACGAACAAATATGAAAAGAAAAGAAAGAGGGGCAGCGACAGGTTTAATAAATAGGCTATTGTGAATTATTTGTACCGTTATATCAGGAGGGGGTGGCGAGTGATAGGGACAATGAGATGGATTGGGGGGGGGGAGGAGGAGGAGAAAGTGAAGAAGTCGTAGAATACCACGTAACGAC
This sequence comes from Locusta migratoria, assembly GCA_026315105.1. NCBI lineage: Eukaryota > Metazoa > Arthropoda > Insecta > Orthoptera > Acrididae > Locusta > Locusta migratoria. The sequence goes on along the minus strand of CM048750.1, from coordinate 75,026,800 downwards.
TGTGACCTAATAAGGAGACCACATGGGTATCGGATTTTAGAATTTTTTGATTCTTATGAAGTTCAGAACTCAACAATTAGCCAGTTATCGAGAAAATCGACTTCGAAGTTTTGCAGTCATTAAATAAATAGGAACATCTGTCGGCGTACCTCAGGTTGTAGCGTTATGGTCTGACAACCGTGTATTCGATCGTTCCAATCCTGCTGTGACAGGTTTGTTATTTTTTTTTTCTTCGTTTTGTTCGAACACTTACAAAATTTTAATATGTACTTTTTCGAAAAGTACTTGTATTTTGTTTATTCGTAATTTCCTATATTTCATAGAAGGTTGTTAATATGATGGTTTCAATAAAAAAAACAAACGCAAATTACATTTTTTTACAGTATTGGATTCACTATTAATTGACGACGGTAGTATATATTTGTTCAGTTTGTGAAGAGCTACGAAACCTGTTTTTGTAAACTCATCTTCATAGCTACTAATGGCTTTCCAGGCAGATAACCTACTGAACCATCGTTTTACGTGTCGACAACTTTTTCAGCTCGTCTACATACACATAAACAAAAACTGACAATACGTGGAAGTAGTTATCTCAAACTGTTTTATGTAACTGAATTCGAAAACGAAAAAAAATCTAGTACAGGGGGATTCGAACAACCTATTCTGTGGCTATGAAGCCAGAACTCTACTACCTGTCTTTAGTAAAATTTAGTTCATAAGTAGTTTATAAGTTTAGGGACTGATGACCCCGCAGGTAAGTCCCATAAGCTTCACAAACATTTGAACATTTTCTCTACCACCTGAGCTGCACCGACATATGCAACAACTGTTTTTATTATTGGTACTTACACTGTGATTTGGAAAACTTCAAAATTGATTTTCTCGATAATTTTTTAGATTTGCGTCTAATGGCTTTGGCTGATTGTTATTTAAGTTCCGTTGCACAGTGGTAGAGTGCCAGACTACGAATCCAAAGGTCGCGGGTTCGATCCCCGCCAGGTCCTAGGATTTTTATCTGCCACTTTCCACTCCTTTCCCCTCTGGCAGTATTGCGCATGTGAAAAATACCGAGTAGCACCTTGATTCGGAACCTACGTTAAACTGTAGGTCCCCCTATAACTGGCTGGGTAAGTCAGATCGAAGGTCGGAGGGAGGCAACGGCATACCACCTCCAAACAGGACAAAGCCTAGTAAATCACTGTGGTGTTCAAACCTTAAGATTCCTAAACGAGCGGTAGCAGGTGACGCGACTAGCTTGTACAGTGTAAGAGATATGTGATTGAGATTTCGAGTGCGTCCCCGCGGTATCAGTGGCCGCCATTAGGGCAGATGGTGCGCGAGATAGCCGCCAGGGGCGCTAGCGGCGGGCGTCGCACAGTGGCCGGACACGGCGCTTCCGCCGAGATATAAATCGAGCCAGCGGCGCCGCAGCCGCAGCCGCTAAATCAGAGTGCCTTTTTGTGCGGCCCGGCTGCGAAGAAAGGCGGTCTCACGGCTACCGCGCTGTCTGGAGCAGAGGAGAGAAGAGGAGAGGAGAGGAGAGGCGGCGCGTAAAGTTAAGCCGGCAGTCGGCGTCGTGACTGCGCGCCCGCTGGCGCAATACTTTACACTGCGCGCTCCGGGCTCCAGACACGCAGAGGGCGCTGGGCCCGGCAGCTGGAGCTGTCAGGTCGTAGTGTGTGGCTCCCACAACGTTTCATCAGAAGTATTTAGGTGCCAACTACAAATCAACATGGATGATGATGATTTGTGTTCTAGGGTGCTTAACAGCGAGGTCATCAGCGTCCGTGTTGAAACGTAAACAGATGGCAATAAAATGGTGCAAGTCGGATGTTGTTGTTGTTGTTGTGGTCTTCAGTCCGGAGACTGGTTTGATGCAGCTCTCCAACCTAATCTATCCTGAGCAAGCCTCTTCATCTCCTCATAAGAACGGCAACCTACATCCATTTGAATTTGCTTACTATATTCATCTCTTGGTTTCCCTCTGCGATTTTTCCCCCACACACTTCCCTCCAACGCTAATTTCACAAATCCTTGATGTCTAAGAATGTGTCCTACTAATCGATCCCTACTTTTAGTCAAGGTATGCCAGAAATTCCTTTTCTCCCCAATTCTGTTCAATACCGCCTCACTAGTTACGCGATCCACCCACCTAATCTTCAGCATTCTTCTGTAACACCACATTTCAAAAGCCTCTATCCTATTCCTGTCCGCACTGTTTATCGTCCATGTTTCACTCCCATACAAGGCAACACTCCACACAAATGCCTTCAGAAAGGACTTCCTTATGCTTAACTTAGTGTTCGATGTTGACAAATTTCTCTTTTTCAAAAATGCTTTTCTTCCCATTGCCATTCTTCATTTTATATCCTCTGTACTGCGAACATCATTTGTTATTTTACTGTCCAAGTAACAAAACTCATCTACCACCTTCATTGTTTCGTTACCTCCTCTTATTCCTTCAGCATCACCTGATTTTCTTAGGCTGCACTCCATTACCCTTGTTTTACTCTTGTTAATGTTCATCTTATATGCTCCTTTCAACACACTGTCCATTCCATTCAATTGCTCCTCCAGGTCCTTTGCTGTCTTTGACAGAATTACAATGTCATCGGCAAAACGTAATGTTTCTATTTCCTTACCCTGAACTTTTAATTCCTTCTCCAAATCTCTCCTTGCTTTCCTTTATAGCTTGCTCAATGTACAAATTGAACAATATTGGAGAAAGGCTACAACCCTGTCTTACATCCTTCTCAACCTCTGCATCTTTTTCGTGCCCTTGAACTCTGATAACTGCTGTCTGGTTTTTGTACAAGTTGTAAATAACCTTCTGTTTCCTATATCTTACTCCTGCTAATTTCAAGATCTGAAAGAGTGTATTCCAATCAACATTGTCAAAAGCTTTCTCCAAATGTACAAAAGCTACAAATGTAGGTTAGCCTTTCCATAATCTATCTTCTAAGATAAGCTGTAAAGTCAGGATTGCCTCCCGAGTTCTTACATTTCTCCTGAATCCAAATTGATCTTCCCCAAGGTCGGCTTCTACCATCTTTTCCATCCTTCTATAAATAATTAGTGTTAAAATTTTGCAAGCATGACTTATTAAACTGTTGGATGAACTTACAAAATTCAAATGTACAACCGAAGTTGTAGGGACGTCTTAACTTTCAAAAAGGGACTACAAGTAAGGATGAACTATCGACAGATGTTTGTGGTCTGGTGACTACTTAAAAATAAAGTGTAAGTGTGTAAAAATTACACACCCAATATTTTGTGACCCACAGCAGGTTTACTCTATTGCTTTCCCCTAGCTCCACCATTACCCTGTGACATTCTGCAACAATTTTAGACCTTGTTGCAGGAGCTGCCAGTAATTTCAGGACTACCTGGCTGTCTGAATAAATGTGGATGCTACGGTCTTTGTAGCACCTACGCAAATTCTCCTCCACACACGCCCTGATGTCAGTGATTTCGGCCTGGTATACTGAGGCCAGTTTTTCTAGAGAGATTATACCCTCCAGTCTTGGCTGCACACCGTACACCCTGGCCCCAACGCCTTGGTTTGATTTAGACCTGTCAGTGAACCAGAGAATTTCCCCCATATGGTATTGAACTGATTTCTCCCACTGCTCCCTGCTTCTAATACTGAAAGGCTTGTTGAAGCAGTGTGGGGTTATAATATAGTTGAGAGGTGGGCAATGAGCGAGCCGCGCTCTCGGAGCCGCCTGCCTGAGTGGGAGCAGAGGCGCGAGCAGCTGGCGTCCATCACGTAGTTCCCGCGTAGATGGCGTTATGCGCAGCCAACGCGCTAACGTAGCCGCAGATTGCGTTATAAAATAACTTATAAAGGCAATAGTGCAAACTCTTTAGTATCCAACTCGAATGAACAGATTCCACTGCAAGGGTATCTCCTGAAAAATGCTATTATGTTTATAAGTAAGTAAATTATAAACATAATACTGGAAACTCTTCTCTAAAACGTCCAGCGCGTGCAGTCGAGCTGGCAAATATCTTATAAAGAAAGTTCGAATTTTGTATTCGTTGTAATCTATGATATTATGTTATGTTACAGTACGCTGTGGAGTTGAAATGACTTGTCAAATCGGCTCGGTAAAGCGGCGTTCTATTTTCCAGTTCAACTCTAGTTGGGAGTTTGATTACTTGTTCACTGAAAGCGAAGGAGGAGCAAAATGTTTGGTGTGTGGTAAAATACAAGGCATAAAGTACAATTTAGAACGCCACTACAGAACACATCACTTCAACCAGTATGGAAGTGTACAAGGTGAAATGCGACTTAACCTTCTTAATAATCTACGCGAGGAAGGAAGTAAAGTAGAGGTAAGTATTATAATGCTGTACCTACTTACGATATAACTTAATCACAGTGTTTTGTTTAATAAAACCAATTTTCCTTTGAAATGACAACTCTGTTAATTTCTTACACAGGAATGTGATGCCTCATCCTCCGATGCAGCTGTTCGTGCTAGTGACAGAATAGCTTTGCTGATAGCTCGTACCTCCCGACCATTTTGTGACGGTGAATTTGTGAAGCGGAGTTTGGAAGTCGTTGCAGACAAACTATGTCCACAGTTATCACGTTCTTTCGCAAGTTTGAGTCTGTCGCGGGGTACTATAACTCCCCGTATCGAGCGTTTGTCAGGTGCGCCAGCAAGCATGCAGACCTCCAACGGCAACTAGGATAACTACCGGCCGATCGCGAACGCTGTTCTTTTTCCGGCCTGAGCCGGAGCGCTGCTCATTGAGCCGATTTGTGCCCACCTCTAATATAATCGGTCGGCATTTCCCCAACCTTTCCTATATTTACTTCACTCACTATTTTTGTTTGCGTTTCAGCTGACTCCAGCTGTAAACACTCGTCCCATCGTTCAAGAAGGCCTTTAAAGCTTGGAGCTTCTAATTTTTGGTGGCAGCGTTTGCATCCTATAAATGACGCTCTTGAGCTGTAACTTTATTTGCTTCCCTGAAATGCTGCAAACCACAAGACGGATGTGTCGCAGTGGTAGAGAAACACCCCTACACAGCGCGCAGTAGTGGCGTGTCTACCTGTTAGCGACTTATTTACCGACTCACCCTCTTACAAGAGTCCTGTGAAGTTGGCACCCCTTTTTAGGAAAATGTACATTTTTGTCCAGAGTTCTAGGCAGATATGCAATAGTTCTGGAGTTCTCTGTAGAAAATTTTAATAGTTCTGCAGAATTTCGTGAAATATCGCAATTCTGAATAGTGGGAGGGCTGTGTAGTTTATTTAAATTTTGTACAGAGAACTCCAGAACTATTGCATATCTGTCTAGAACTCTGAAAAAAATGCACATTTTTGAGAAAAGGGGTGCCAACTTCACAGTAGCGTGTAAATGGATTCGCCATTATTGCAATTATCTCATGCAGTATAATCTGCACAGAAAAATGTCATTAGGATCTCCTGTAGAACTCTTTGAGAGCTATTTAGAACTGTGATCAGAACTATGTTTGTACCATTAGGCAAAAAATTATTTTGAAAAAACTAAATTTTGTGGTAATTTTTTGTATTTTTTCGGCGAATTTTTGCAGAACTATTTAAATTTTGTACAGAGAACTCCAGAACTATTGCATATATGTCTAGAACTCTGAAAAAAAATGTACATTTTCCAAAAAAGGGGTGCCAACTTCACAGGACTTCTTACAAGAGATGGTGGCGGCGGCGTGCGAGAGGGGGTCCGTTACTCGGCAAAGAGAGCGCGGCGCTGCTATCAGCAGGCAGCATCGGCGCCGGCGCGCCTGGCGAAAGAGCCGCTCGGAATGCGCCGGCTCCATTCCGGGCGCGGCCCGGCTGTTATTTATAATTACCAGAGGCACGCTGAGCGCCTTTACTCGCCGTGTTTAATAAGCGAGAGGGCCGCACAAGCCCGGAGTCACCCGGAAGCCCACCGCCGGGGGCACGTGACCTGCCCAACTGCTGTGCCGAGTCGCGTTTTGCCGCCACCTGGAGTAGCTGCTGTGCCCAGCCCGAGCAGAAACTGTTCTAAAATGTCAACAATAAATCAATTCCCTGAGACAGGTATTGTCTCATTATATCAAAGATATTTAATATGAGGAGAGGCGTTGAATTAAAATATTTGCTGTGACCGGGATTCGAACCCAGGACCTCCTACTTACTAGGCAGACGCTTTAACTATTCAGGTAACACAGCCTTACGGATAAGCTGGCTATACCAAACTGCCTTAAGGCATGTCTCCCTGCACAACACACAGTTTAATTCTGCATCAATGTTCTCCTATGAAATACATATGAAAGTTGCCAAGACTGCCCAATATCAGAATAGCACCCCATCAGTGAATGTGAATAGAAACAATCGTGCCTTGTATCTCAGAGGAACAATATAAATAATGAACACAATACTTTATTCATCGGGCAACCACAGTCGAAAAAAAAAAAGTTCAAATATTTGTTTAGCTTATGGGACTTAACTATGGAGTCATCAGTCACTAAACTTACAAACTACTTATGAACTAGCTAACACTAAGGACGGCATAAATATTCATGCCCGAGGGGGGATTCGAACCCACGACCGTAGTGGCCGTGCAGATCGTGACTGGCGCGCCTCAGTCCACTCGGCCACCGCGGCCGGCAACCACAGTCGAACTGATTCGTTTTGTTGATAACACACCGCTGCGACTGTTAAAAATTCTTTACTAAGAACTCACGACCGGTTTTGCAAATTATATTTGCGTCATCAGGTGCTTATTTCTTTCAGATCTTAACAATATGTTACTTTGACTCTATACTAGCTGATCCCCATTATTATTCTAGAGTTGTAACCACTTTGCCTATAAAACATCTATAAAATTTTTATTCAAAAAGTGGGGCCCCGTCAACATGTATTAAAAACCGAATAAAATCCCATATTTGAAACAGCCAATGGCCTACCTATGATATAAAACATTACACTAAGAACGGTATTCAGCATGAAAGCCGCGTCAGGGGGTAAAAGAAGATTAAAATCTGCTAGAGCACTGACACTTTACCTCCAAAGCAGAGAGCTGGGAGGCGTTGTTGTTGCTGCCGCCATCAGACTCAAATATGGGATTTTATTCGGTTTTAATACCTCTTGACGGAGCCCCACTTTTTGAAGAAAGAGATCTTATAGATGGTTTTATAGGCAAGTTGGTTACAACTCTAGAATAATAAAGGGGATCAGCTAGTATAGAGTCATAGTAACATATGGTAAAGATCTGAAAGAAATAAGCACCTGATGATGCAAATTTAATTTGCGCAACCGGTCGCGAGTTCTTGGTAAAGAATTTTTAACAGTCGCAGCGGTATGTTATCAACAAAATATAAATAATCATCCAAATATCAGAGAGATAATGTTTCATTAAAACAAAGATATCACTCAGCGAGGTGGCGCAGTGGTAAGACACTGGACTCGCATTCGGTAGGACGGTGTTCGAAATCCACCTGCGGCCATCCTGATTCAGGTTTTCCGTGATTTCCCTAAATCACTGCAGGCAAATGTTGGGATGGTTCCTTACAAAGGGCATGGCCAATTTCCTTCCTCATTCTTACTCAAAACTCCGAGCGTAAGCTCCGTCTCTAATGACCATGCTGTCGACAGGAGGTTAAATCCTAAGCCTCATTCCATCAAAGATATTGAATATAAGGAAAAGCTTTGAATTAAAATTTGTGGCCGGGAAACCAACCCAGGACTTTCTGCTTACCAGATGCATTATCCTTAAGGCTGTGTTAACTGAGTGGTTAAAGCGTTTGTCTAATAAGCAGGAGATACTGGTTCGAATCACGACCACAGCAGAAATTTGAATTCAACGCCTCTCATTTTATCCGATATCCTTGATATAATGAGACAATATACCTCTCAAGGAATTGAGTTGTTGATACATCATCTCTCCCTGAGGTATAAGGCAGGACTGCTCCCCATTATTGTTTATTCTGGGATGCTGTTCCAATTTTGGAGAGTCTTGTCAACTTTAATCGATATTCCGTAGGGAACATTGAGGCAGAATAGCATACCGTATAAGAGCAATGTTGTTACTGGGAATTGCCTTTAATTTTCACTGGTAAAATTTCAGAGTAAACTGAAAAATTAGTCTGTGTATTACTTATGCATTGTTGTAGCATACCTCCATATATAGTTCACTGTTTTTGACAGTTTCTTCCTTTCTTTTCTTTACGTTCTTCTGTTCTTCTTCAGTCCGCAGACTGGTTTGATGCAGCTCTCCATGCTACCCTGTCCTGTGCAAACCTCTTCATCTGTGAATAAGAACGGCAACCTACATCCTTTTGTATCTACTTACTGTATTCGTCCCTCGGTCTCCCAATACGATTTGTACCCTATACACTTCCATCTAATGCTAATCTGTCCCAGCAACCTATCCGTTCTCTTGGTTAGGATATGCCAAAAACTCATTTTCTCCCCAATTCCGTTGAGCACCTCCTCATTAGTTGTCTGTAGCACCACATTTCAAATGCTTCTGTCTTCTTTTTGCCGGAACTCACGTTTCATTCCCGTACATTGCTAATCTCCAGGCAAATGCTTTCATAAAGGAGTTCCTAACATTGAAATTAGTAATGGATCTGAACAAATTTTCCTTCTTCAGGAATGCTTTTCTTCCCATACACACCCTGTTTTTTATATCTTCTTTACTTCGGCCATCAGAAGTTATTTTATTACCCAAATAACAAAACTCATCTACTACTTTTATTACCTCATTAAGTAATCGAATTTCTTCAGCATCGCCTGATTTTAGGACACTACATGTCTCGTATATGGGTGGCATTTTCATTTTTTTTACTTAAAAATTGTTAATAACCGTCTAAATATTTTTTACAAAATAGGCGCAGGCTGAGAACAGGTAACGTAGAGTGATGACTGAGCAGCAGAAATAAGGAAAAGTGCCGGCCGCGGTGGCCGAGGGGATTGAGGCGCTTCAGTCACGGTCTGCACGGCCACTACGGTCGGGGGTTCGAATCCCCCCTCGGGCATGGATATTTGTGCCGTCCTTAGTATAAGGTAGTTCGTAAGTAGTTTGTAAGTTTAGGGACTGATGACCCCGTAGTTGAGTCCCATAGGCTTTACAAACATTTGAACATTTGAAAAGTAAACGTTTTCCCCAAATAACAAAACTCATCTACTACTTTTATTGCCTCATTACCTAATCTAATTCTTTCAGCATTGCCCGATTTTCGGACACTACATGTCTCGTATATGGGTGGCTATGTTTTTTTTTTTTTTTTTTTTTTTAATATTTATTTATGTATTTTTTGCTTAAAAATTTTGTTAATGACCGTATAAATATTTTTTACTAAATTGGCGCAGGCCGGGAACAGGCAATGTAGAGTGATGACTTAGCAGCAGAAATAAGGAAAAGTAAACGTTTTCGAATCTAAAACAACAAGATCAGCTAAATATAGATGAGAAATTAATCACAGACCCTAATCGCCAGTAACAATTACACTTCTTTTTTCCAGAGACTGCGCTGTCGCCGTAACTCATTCCGAACACGCGTTATTTCCAGTATTTCATAGTAGTCATCGGGAGGGCAGAATTGCCACTGCGGAGGCGAGGCCACTCACAGCAGCGAGATTGGACGACTCGCGCGTGATTTACGGGCAGCAGAGTCCCAGACTTTGCAGCGCAATTCCGCGATATTGGGTTTAAATTAAATTCGTGAGGACGGCGGCATCGAAGCGGGGACCCCGGCCAGTCGCTCGCCTCAGTAATGGCCTGTCCGAAGGGCCACAGGTCGGAAATTAGGCGTCAACTCGAAATTTCATTACACACTATTGCCGCACGTCGCAAACGAGATTGAGATTATTGTAGAAGCGCTAACGGCAGTTTCACCCTTCCGGAAGCGCCATATATGAGGCAGCCATTTTTAAAATGTATTTTGTACGTGTTTATTTTATTACCTCCACTTCATCAACCCATCTAGTTAGCCGCGTGTTTAACCATTTAATGCATGACTTTTTATTTGAAGCTATAAAACCAACTTATATTGTAGACCTGGAAAAGGCATCGGTTAATGTTATCTGGCAAGAGATGTTCAGAGTGCTGAGGAAAAGTGGAATGAAATACAAAGACAAAATCAAATGTTCAAATGTTTGTATAGCTTATGGGACATAACTACGGGGGTCATCAGTCACTAAACTTACAAAAGACTTACGAATTAGCTAATACTAAGGACGGCACATATATTCATGCCCGAGGGGGGATTCGAACCCCCGACCGTAGTGGCCGTGCAGACCGTGACTGACGCGCCTCAGTCCACTCGGCCACCGCGGCCGGCAAATACAAAGACATCCGTGTGATGTCAAGACTTGACGTTGTTTTCTCTGCGGTATAACGTTTGTCACACTTGAAAATGGCCTAACATAGGGACCGAAACCAGTAGTGTGGGCTTAAATAAAGCACCAATAAATACAACTGATGCTGGATTTTCATTAAATCGAACCACAGTTGCGGCAACAGCAAGCATCCACTCATGGAGAAACTGATATTGCTGTAGTCACGGAGACAAAAGAAGACATAGAAGAAGTCCTCAGAACAATGGAAAGGATTTTCTACAACTAGTGTGGTATGAGAATTACAAAAAAAAAAAAAAAAAAGAAAGACTAAAGTGATGGTATGCAGCACAGAAGGAGAATATGAACCTCCAAAAATAAGAATTGGAAGAGAGGAGCTGGAAGTGATCGAGGAATTTGCTTACTTAGGAAGCAAGATCACAACAGATGGTACAAGTTGGAAAGAAATTGTGAGCAGAATACAACAGGCCAAAATTGCATTCAATCTGAGGAAGAACTTTCTGACCGGCAAGAACATCAGTATGGCGATAAGAAAACGTATAATGAAAGCTTTTGTCTGGAGTGTGGCTCTATACGGTTGCGAAACGTGGACAACAGGAAGAGAGGAGAGAAGACGGATAGAGGTCTTGGAGATGTCGTATTATAGAAGGATGATGAAGATCAGCTGGAAAGAGAGAGTGACAAATGAAGAAGTGCTTCGGAGAGTACAGGAAAACACTTCCCTGTGGAGGCAATCCAAACAAGACGAGACAAACTTATAGGGCACATACTCAGACAGAATAACATCATCGGAACAATAGCAGAAAGAGCTATTGAAAGAAGAAACCAACGGGGCGACCAAGAATATCATACATGCAACAGATATTGAATGATGTTTGGTGTAACACGTATGTGGAAATGAAGAGGAAGGCAGACAGAAGAGAGGAATGGCGCTCTGCTGCAAACCAACCTCAGGGTTGAACACCGAAGAAGAAGAAGAAGAAGAAGAAAATACCACGATTAATGTATTCTCCGTATATAATGAAAAAAAAAATATCGAAAAAATTCTTAAAATTATTATGCTCTACTAGCAACAAAAATTTCATAGCTGGTTAGCCTTATAGTACTTCCATGATGTACCTGATGCAGTAATTGTCACTATTATGCCTCTAATCTTTCCAGAAAGTAACTCATAATGCAACAGTAGTATGTGACTGACTACTTTTACATGGCAAAGGAGGTATACTAATGTAAACAAACGTACATATTAGCAGTAACTCAATGCAGCTAACTGCCGAAATGATTCAGTAGCACTCTGTAATTTCTAAATTCTAGGTGAAGCTACTAGCGTATGTAACACTATGTATAGAAGCAGCTGCAAACGAATTTCTGGTAAAATTTGGATCAGATAGGTAATAGGAAAAATAAGGTATGTAGCTGATGAGCTACATTACGCATTTAAGGGTTAAGGTGCTGCTTTCCAGGTCGGGGGATTATCTACACAGGTCAAAATAATTAGAGGATCAGGTGAGATCACACACAGTATAAATACGGTAAAAGTTTTTTTTTCCATATATTGGTTATAGTTGTTATTTGTCGGTGGTACGGTTCGATATTTTCTTCAAATGTTCAAATGTTTCTATAGCTTATGGGAATTAACTGCGGGGTCATCAGTCCCTAAACTTACAAACTACTTATGAGGTAGCTTATACTAAAGACGGCACAAACATCCATGCCCGAAGGGGAATTCGAACCACCGACGGGGAAAGGCCTCGCATATCGCAGCCTAGCGCCTCAATGCGCTCGGCTGCTCCGCCGCGGCACATCAAAATGTCAAAGGATGTCGTCTCTATATCTCTGAGGAGTCAAAGCGCCATTCTGAACGACGTCCGTATTTCTGCCTATGCTACTGCCAACACCATTCGTCCACTACTACGGTCGGGGGCTCGAATCCCCCCTCGGGCATGGATGTGTATGCCGTCCTTAGTGTTAGCTAGTTCATAAGTAGTTTGTAAGTTTAGTGACGCCGGCCGCGGTGGCCGAGGAGGCTGAGGCGCGTCAGTCACGGTCTGCACGGCCACTGCGGTCGGGGGGTTCGAATCCCCCCTCGGGCATGGATATTTGCGCCGTCCTAGTTCGTAAGTAGTTCATAAGTAGTTTGTAAGTTTAGGGACTGATGACCCCGTAGTTAAGTCCCATAGACTATACAAACATTTGAACATTTTTAGTTTAGTGACTGATGACCCCGTAGTTAAGTCCCTTAAGCTATACAAACATTTGATCCATTCGTCTACCATCATGATTTGGTGATATTTCCTGCACATAAGCGGAACTGTTCCGAGTTCCACTTGTCTCCAGATGAGGGAATGGCGATCTTACGACTGAACACAAAATCTTGACTCATCTGTGAACATGACCCGGCGACATTCGTTACATCCATGCTGGAGGGAGGACTCGAACCTCTGACGGCGTGCAACCGCGCGCTCCGAAGCAAAGTAAGCCCAAGTTCGGCACAAATTTTCTCGTCACCAACATATTGTACAGCTCTCGCTGCATCAAATTCTGGATCTGGAATACATTCCTCGTATATACAAGACCTTTTTTTTTCACTTGCTCAGCCGGCCGCGGTGGCCGAGGAGGCTGAGGCGCTTCAGTCAAGGTCTGCACGGCCACTACGGTCGCGGGTTCGAATCCCCCCTCGGACATGGATATTTGTGCCGTCCGAGTTCGTAAGTAGTTCATAAGTAGTTTGTAAGTTTAGGGACTGATGACCCCGTAGTTAAGTCCCATAAGCTTTACAAACATTTGAATATTTCACTTGCTCAGCACAGTCAACATGATCGGCAACATATGGAACGGGTAGAAAGGAAGAGAGAAACGCTCCAGTATTTGTCCACAGACTACTGGTCATTTTCTCCGGAATCCTCAGAGAGAAATTCAAACATCCAGAGATTTTTTTTTCGGTGAAGTTAGGATTCTTTCTAATAGCACAGCAGCCTTTTCAATAAGGCGACGTTTCACGCGACAACATGTGAATCTATTGCTTAGATGGGAAGGCCGACGCCCTCGACAAGCGAGTGTGGGAGTGTGACAAGTTAATTACGGAGGCTCGACTGCAGCAAGGCAGTTTAATCAGGGGCGCAAAATGGGCCAGCCAGCCATCCAGCCAGGCAGCCAGCGAGCAGAGAGGCACAGATGTCGCCCCGCGTCTGGCGCCATTAGCCTACCCCTTGCTGGCCTGCGCAGGGGGTGTGAACGGCCGCGCCCCAAATTAGGCGCCTCTGCACCCGGAAACAGCGCGCGTCTGGGGGAGGGGGAGTGATTCACACGACGGCCAATCACGATCCAGCGCGGAAGTCGACACTTCCGCCATCTTCGGCGACGCCATCTCAATCCAGGTCCCATACGCTTATTTCCCAAGCAATAAAATTTATTTTTTTAAGGAATTCACCGCCTTTTCACACAAATATTGTTTATTTTCAAGACCAGATTTCGGCCTTACGCCATTATCAAATGATAAAACTCTTCAGACAGATTTTTTTTTTTCTTTCTAATTCATAGACATGGAAAATAAATAAATAAATAAATCGTCTTATAAGTTGATAAGTCCAAGTAATTAACGTAAAATAGGTATCACATTTGCTTTTGTAACGTTATAACGAACTCGTATCTGTATAATTACTTTAAACAAACATGTGGGTACAAATGTGGTACCTATTTTATGTTAATGACGCGGACTTATCAACTTTTCCTAACGATTTTTTTTTCCAATAACAATGACTTACAAGGGAAGTACTCGGGCTCGAACAAACACAAATATACCAAAATCGTCTGAGAGATAATGTAGAGGTCCCTTATTCCACTAGAGATAATCTAGCATCTGCAAAACTTTGCAGTCGCCCATTAAAGGTCTCTGCGTGAGCCACGCCGCATTGCACTTTGACCTGCCAGCACACCAGTCGGGAGCACTAGGGACAGTGCGGTGTGCCTCTGCGTTTTGTGACGTTATTTGTGTAGTGAAGCGTCAGATTAAAACGACCAGATGGAGGTAGTGATGGCCTGCATATGGATATTGATACATCGACTTACTAAATAAGAAAACATACAAAACGTACGGGTGGTCATTCCCGGTGACGATGCCACAGTAACATGCGTGAGAGAGGGGATTCTCTTCACTTCAGAAGCAACTTAGTTTCTTTTTAAACCTAATCTAGTAATGCAGACGCATGGCTACCAGAAGGGCAGGGGCGTGCAGGAAGGAAATAGGGGTGGGATCCGAGCGTGGGCAGCAAGTCACCCCTTGGCGTGAACCTTCTAATTTCCTGTGCAGACGATTGGCCCCACTTCCGGAAGCCGAGATTGAGTGAAAGGGGAGGCCCCACTGGGGTCTGGTCCTCCAAGGGGAGTGTTGGAGTGCTCACCTGTTTAGGCGTCTGGAGCTGCCGCCAGCACAGAGCTCGCAAGTGCGTCCTGGCAGCCACGCATCACGGAATACCAGTACAGCCGCTGGGATTGAGTACTGTTCAAGATTTGAAAAAAAGTCTTGATGGCCATACTTCAAACAGGAGAACGGACTGATTCATTTGTTCATGCTATGCGCTTTAGATAAATCGCGCAACTATTCGATGATAAAGAAAAACACAATAACGCTCGACTCTATTTATGTCGGTTCCTTGCAGACAAAGTCTGGTAATGTAACGATATGAAAGGAAAAAAAAAGTAACAAAGTAATTGCTTGGAGAATCATTTCTCATAGTGTCGAGCATACACTGCTTGTAGACTGGTCTGTTAAGTTCAGTCAAAAGTAATTCACGCGGAGAATAATCTCAGAAACACGAACAAATACCAAGTTTAAATAAAAACTGCGGAAATGGAACCATGAGCAGTGAAAATAAACCGAGTCTGCGACTTTTCCGACTGATTTAAGTTCTGCCGTTCCCAGTTATCAAAATGCACCGCAACTAAAGACATTTACATCGACGTACATACTCCGCATTCCAACCATAGGTGCTTGGCGGAGGGTACTTAGTACCACTACCAGATAATTGCTTACCTGTTCCACTCCCATAGAGAACGAGGGAAAAACGAATGCTTGTATGCACCGTACGAGCCCCAACCTCTGTGACCTCATCTTTACGCTAAATGTAGGTTGGTGGCAGTAGAATCATTCTGCAGTCTGCCTAAAAAACCGGCCCTCTAACTTTCTTCAGCAGTGTTTCTATAAAACAACGCCACCTTTCTTTCAGGGACTTCCATTTGAGTTTCCGAAGCATTTCAGTAACACTCGCGCATTGATCTAAGCTACCAGTTACAGGTGCGAACACCAAACACTTGATCATACTAAAGACGGGTTCAAATGTTTGTAGAGCTTATGGGACTTAACTACGGGGTCATCAGTCCCTAAAAGACTGGTCGTAAAAGCGTTTTATATGCGGTCTCCTTTACAGACAAATCACACCTCTCCCTGAAACATTGATCGAGCGTAACAAATTGCGGTACAGAAGCAGCGAATATCTCTAAAACTGATGTGAAACAAATAAGGAATTATCGAAGGCGGTGTTATCGCTTTCATTTGAAAATATTGAAATATTATCGTTTCCTGACGACCTGCGACCAGAAGATAAAGCGTACGAATTATTCTTCAGATTTTGTCGACACATATGAACGTTAAGAAAAGGAATATTGTGGTCTACGCCCAGTTGATATCTAACAAGGTAAGTACTTGGGCTCGAACAAACATATCTGTATGATCGTTTGGTTACAGGATCTCTACGTACACCTCAATGTGCTGGTGGGTGTCGTTTTTCTGCAAAGCTGTGCAACCATGCTCTACATAGCACTGTAGGTGTAATTGTAGACACCATACGTAATGCAGATATCTTCACTATAACTTATGGACGACCGCGCAGTCTAGTCTCCTCTAAACAACAACAATATAACTTATGTAATAATCATCGTACATCAAACGCCGTGAGGATAGCTGCAATTTTAACCTTCTTCCCGAAAGACTGATGGTATTCACTGACACTTCTTCCATCGCCTCTTCCCTCACTTTGCGTAGCACTACCGCTTGCAATGAGTTGTTCGTCATTATCATCCCTATTATCATTATTATGAGTTTGTAACAACAGTATCTAACTTATGCTCATATTTCTGTACCGTAACAGATGCGAGAATGCATGCAAATGATTCATCTTCTACACTAATACCATCTTCACGAAGAAGGGTTCTTCGTAACTTCATCTCAACTAATCGCAATACATTAGCAGGATTGATTAGCAATCGCCGCCCCATCTGACGCTTCACCACACAAAACGCAACTTCGGAGGCACACTGCACCGTCCCTACTGGCGAACCGACAGGTCAAAGTGCAATGCGGCAAGGCACACGCAGAGGCCTCTAACGGACGACTGCAGAGTTTTGCAGATACGGGAGTGTCACTAGTGCAATAAGGGATCTTTACATTATCTCTCATACGATTTTTGTGAATATGTGTTTGTTCGAGCCCAAGTACTTTCCTTGTAAGTGTCATTCCATCTCGATCGGCCTGCAGAATCACTCGCTGTTAATCGCCAAGAAAATCAGTGGAATAGGTTTTAACAGAGACTGAAGATCCGAAATGAGCATTCCAACAATTTGGTCAAATTAAGCGATCAAATTCTAGGCGAATGGATGCGACCTAGCTGCACAGCCTCGTGGACTGAATGCCTAACCGAAGGAAGGCGGTTATCAAATAGGAGAGGAATATTTCTATAGAAGTGACTAGTCTTTTACCTAGTGACGTTTTGTATATGCATATCCAGGAAGTGATATGATTATGATTAATTGTAACGAAACGAAACTAGTAATTTTAAGTTTATATTACAAATTCCTATGTAAATGTGGCTTGAAGCTGAGCATTTAATAGTCCTATGGAAATTAGTCAGCAGACGTTGTTGACAGCTAGCTGGAGGAAAATGTCAAATGTTTAGCGATGTATATTTTCTAGTCCAGTGATCTCCAGATAGCAGTGAAAGTAATTATGTAACTAGACGGCTTTAATTAATGACTCTGGAGTAATGGAAAGATTAACCTTGTCAAGTGGATCAAAGTGCGGCTAACGAACCCTTTTAGACTAATTTGCTACAGTGGCTTCGCAGAGGATTAATCTAAAAACCAAATGTTCAAATGTTTGTAAACCTAGGACTCGAACCTCCGGTGGAAACGGCCATCCAGTCCATAGCATGACGCTTTGGGCCACGGGGCCATTCCGTGCGGCGAGGATTGATCTGCGTCCGTTGATAAATGCTTCCGTAGAAAATTTCGGAACAATATACTGAAGTGACAAAAGTCGTTGAATACCTCCTAATATTCCGTTGTATCTCCTTCTACCCGGCCAATAGACACGTGAGCAATACACTAGACGGGGTCGCACAAGCGTTCTTAAATGCGGCCTCCTTTACAGACGAATCGCATCTTCCCAAAATTCTCCCAATAAACCAAAGTCAACAATGCGCCTTCCCCAAGAGTGACATATGCTCGTTTCATTTCATATAGCTGTGCTGCATTACGCTTAGATATTTAATTGACGGGATTCTATCAAGCAGCACCTACTAAGCTGTATTCGAACATTACGGGATTGTTTCTAAATGTTCAAATGTTTGTTAAGCTTAAGGGACTTAACTGCGGGGTCATCAGTCCCTAAACTTACAAACTACTTACGAACTAAGACGTCACAAACATCCATGCCCGAGGGGGGATTCGAACCCCCGACCGTAGTGGCCGTGCAGACCGTGACTGGAGCGCCTCAGTCCCCTCGGCCACCGCGGCCGGCGGATTGTTTCTCCCAATCATTTGCATCACCTTACATTTTTCTACATTTAGCGCTACATGCCATTCCTCACACCACGCAAAAGTTTGGTGCAAGTCATCCTACATCCTACACCTTTCTGTACATCAACAAACAGCCGCAGATTACAACTCACTGTTCGTCAAATCATCTATACACATAGAAAATAATAAACGGTCCTATCACATTTCCCTGGGGCACTCCTAAAGATACCTTAGACTCTGAGGAACACTCGCCATCGATAACAAAGTACTGAGTTCGATTGCTTAAGTAGCAGCCGCTCACATATTTGAGTACCTACTCCACATGCTCGTACCTTCGCCACGCTGTCTCTTTCCTATTAGCAGAGCCTATTTGTTCTGTAATGCTCGCAGCCACAATACTGTATTCCCGCATCAGGGAGAACAGACCATGAGGTATGAAGACACAATTAATTCTGTTCTCCCTGATGCGGGAATACAGTATAGTGCCTGCGAGCATTACAGAACAAATAGGCTGTGCTTATAAGAAAGAGACAGAGTGGAGAATGGAGATTTGGGTGTGGCGGGAACGTGCAGGAAAGAGTCCTCTGCAGTCGGGTTGATCACTGTGTCCTCGGTGGCGGAGTGGTCAACGCGCCTGCCAAGTAAGCAGGAGATCCCGGGTTCGAATTCCGGCCGGGCACAAATTTACATTCGCCGCTCTTTGGTATTCCATCTAAACCTAGTACAGTGAAGCCATAACATCGCAAATTGCAATTTATTTCAGTAAAATGAACGCTGTAACGTCGTCAAAAATATATAATCCGAGTTTTACTGTCTGCAATACAGACGATGGCAAATGACGTTCACATGACATCGGATCCTGGAATCGGATCGCTATATTGTGTACCGTGATTCTTAACTCCACACAACGTTTTTCCACTGTTCAATCGTCCAATGTTTACGCTCTTTACACCAATCGAGGCGTTGACTAACGTGATGTGTGGCTTATGGGCAGCTGCTGAGCATGAAATCCTTCTCACTTGGCACCTACAGTTTCGAATAGACTGCACTTTCCGTGTTCCGGAATGTGTGAAGCGGTACGGATCTAGAGAACGGACTCAGTGGTTTGAGGTTCACCGTGTACAAGCTACGAAAACGAGAAGGATGCCCTCGGGTAACCACAGACACTGTCGTAACACCTCCCTTACCCGGAAGTGTTCCAACTCTGCCGGCGGGAAACCATTACTGGAAACCCGAATAAAGCGATACCGGCGACTGTGTCTCTGTCCCTACAATTGATTTTGCGGTTCCCCGTAATGGAAAGACAAGAGAAAAGAGACGCAAAAGAAAATTATCAGTGGGACTGGGCCCGTTCGTAAAATCGCGCCACCAGCGCTCCGCGCAGATTTCTCGTTGCGGTCGAGACGCCGCTTTCGCCACCTGTTGATCCAATTGGCGGGCTCTGACATCATCAATATCTGCAGATCGGCCGCGCAGCTCTCGTTTAGCGGGAAACAAAAAAGTAATGGCGCGGCGGTGTTTGTTGTGGCTACCGGCGAGGGCGATAGGCGCTGGCGTCGCGGGCTCTCGCTAGAAAGCTTCTGAACACGAGACTGCGTAACATCGCGCTGACGACGCTCAGATTGCGAAAGAAAAGAGAGGGCGTTGTATCAGACGTTGCTTTCATTCGTCTTCGCAGCTTCCGTGGTGCCGAGTTGGACCATCTATCCAGAATTCTCATACTTTTAACGTAATGAGCGCGCGAGATGGATTACTCGCCGGCCGCGGTGGCCGAGGGGACTGAGGCGCTCCAGTCACGGTCCCATAAGCAAAAGAAAAAAAAAAGATTTACTCGATGCAAACTGTGGTAACAAAAATCTTGGAAGCTGCATGCATAGTTACAGATGGCGATAGTACCTAGAGCTGTGAGAGTAACGAAGAGATGTGTATCCATATCAATTTAAATATAAATTCAGATACCCTCAAACATGTCCAAGACATTAACGATAAATAAGAAGCAATGAATTAAAATTTGTGATACGGACGGGAATCGATCTCGGACCTCCTTGCTTACTAGGCAGACATCTAACCGTTTTTTGTTGTTGTTGCGAATTTCACTGTTATTCATGTACCAATTTTGAATATTTACTTCTTTTCCCACATAATTTTTTCCTTTTTCAGTGTTTTATTTTTTTTCCTAATTTCTTTATTAAATTTTCGAAATACGGTGATAGGTTTTATCGATTCGGTGTTATTTTGGACCAGTATCCACTATTATTTCCTATGTTACTGTAATTTTGTGGTAATTTCACTGTAATTTTGGTAAATTTGGTAATTTTTGTCCAGTTTGTTGGTAGTTTTTCGCGATTTCATTTTTTTTTCTATTGTGTGTCGCACTATTAGTCCAAATCAACGTTTATTTTCGTTTTTGCTACTTTTTTTTTTTTACTGCGGCGCGTCAGTCACGGTCTGCACGGCCACTACGGTCGGGGGTTCGAATCCCCCCTCGGGCACGGATATTTGTGCCGTCTTTAGTGTTAGCTAGTTCGTAAGTAGTTTGTAAGTTTAGGGACAGATGACCCCGTAGTTAAGGCCCATAAGCTATACAAACATTTGAACTTTTTTTGACATTGCTGATATAAAAGTTTTTCCTTTTTAGTAATAGTTTGTGAAATATTATTTTTACCCAGTTTAGTGGTTTTTCGTTTATCGTGCTTTTCTCCAATGTAGTTTTTTGTTGTTTGTTTTTTATTGTTATTTTCACTTTTGCCGAATACGTTGCTTTTTTGGCAGTTTTTGTGTTATATTTTTCCATTTTCGTTGCTACTCTTATGTCTGTTACCTTTTTAAAAATGCATTTACGCACTTTTTTTTTCAAATTCCATGTTTTTCCCAAACTCTGCGTAATGTTATCACCAAATCGGAGGTTTTATTTTATTTATTTTACCATTTTCGCTTTTTTCCCTCTTTTGGCTCAAAATATTTTTGTTTATCAGTTTCATTTCTTTTTGCCTGTTACAATGCAGTTTTTGATGTCTCATCATATTTCGTTAAATGACTGCTGAACTTTATGATTGTAGGCCTACAATGACATCAGGTTTGAAGGGACAAAAGGCATAATGCAATTCGGTAGTAACTACTGTGAAGTTGGAGGATAGTAGGAGGCGAGGTACTGGCGGAAGTTAAGTTGTGAGGCGGCATCGTGAGTCGTGTCGGGATAGCACAGTCGGTAGAGCGCTGGCCCGCGAAGTCAAAGGTCCCAGGTTCGAGTCCCGGTTCCGGCACGCAATTTTAATCTGTCAGGAAGTTTCGGTATTAAAATGTTTGAAAATTAGCTATCTCAGAAATATAAAATGCTTATGTAGAGGAAAAAAGCAAAATTTCACGGTATGTTATAAAAAATAACAGATTTTACGTTATTTGGCCAAAACCCATCAATTCACATTACTTTTCGCGAAATTTTCCTGTCCCTAATAATACACCCTACGGTCTTTTATACCGGCGGTTTAGCCTGTAGTAACATCTAGTACTCAGCTGCGCGTTTCACAGCGATTTTCATATACTTTTCGACGCCAATTTTCCGGATGGACGATCGCGAATTGGGTGTCGGGCTCGACGCACGGCGCAGTGCTTGGGAGAGGCGAGCGCCCGCCGCCGCCAGCGCCGCTCGGCGGCCAGCGCCGGAAGCAGCAGCTGGTGCCTGGCACTGGCAGCTGGTGTCGCCAGAGGGGGCGTGGCGCTGATTAGGCAGCTAGGTGACGCCGCCGCGGCCGCCCATTGTCGCCTGGCGTGCTTGTTCACGCCTCTGCCCGACCCTCCCCGCTGCCTCCATTATCCTGACACACTGCTGCTCCCCCATCTGAGTACACACACGGTGGGCCCCCGTAACAGTTGCGCACACTGCGCGCATATTGTGGACACGGGACTTCGGTCGAATCCGGGCGTGAGAACGCTCCAGACATTCCCAAGAATCGGGAGATAATGAATGTATTTTAAGCAAAGTTTCGTGCAAGGAAGCAGGCTTTTCCGGTGAATTTCGTTGATTGTGTTTCATTTTGTCGTCACCTGATTAAAGGCGTCGTTCTGTGACAACCTTTCGACAAGTTTCGTACTCGTCATCTTCAGGCAAAGAGGCAGGTTCACATGAGCCCGAACCTAGGGCTGTCTCTATTACGGATTTTATTTGTGCTGTTGAGCAAGCTGTGTCTCATATTCCAGCAGATCAGGCTGATGAAATTAGGCAAGAGGTCGTCTACCAACTTCGCAGAGCACCACCTCCAAGAAGCAATATTCCAAGTAGTGAGAGGGTGGCTATCCGGTCTTTCTTATGCTTCCCGCCGGTGCAGGAAAAGCCACGGTTCTCCTATCACGTGGAGACTATGTGGCGAAGATGAATCTTTTACTGGATGACTCAGCCTACCATAGGTTACGCAATGATCCCAACGAACGGATAAAACGGAAGACTCTTTCACTTTTAGGGAAGAGTTACTGGTTAGTGTTGTTATGAAACTTCACCCTAGAGCTGCTGTCCCTCCGAGACTGTATGGCCTACCTAAGGTTCACAAGTACGGAATTTCTTTT
Source organism: Locusta migratoria (assembly GCA_026315105.1). Classification (NCBI taxonomy): domain Eukaryota; kingdom Metazoa; phylum Arthropoda; class Insecta; order Orthoptera; family Acrididae; genus Locusta; species Locusta migratoria. The sequence continues at coordinate 75,004,132 of CM048750.1, read as the reverse complement.
CCTCCTATTGTGAGCAATGTGGATGCCCCCACATGTAATCTGGCCAAATACTTAGCTTCTGTTATCGCCCCTCATCTTGTAAAGTGTGACGTCACTTCTTGATCTCGACACATACTGTTCGGCGGCCTTTGTCAATTTGTCTTGGTCCATCAGACTTGCTTGTGAGTTTTGATGTTGTTTCCCTTTTTATCCAGGCTACTCTTGAAGAGTCACTGTTATTGGTTAGTGAAAAATTGGATGATAAAACAGTCAAGTTATGTCGTCAGAACATGACTTCGACGTATTTCTTTTTTATTGATGCCTTTTTTGAGCAAACTGAGGGAGTAGTTATGTGGAGTCGTCTTTCCCCCATAATCGCGAACTGTTTTATGGAATACTTTGAAGGCATGGCTATAAGGATGTCGTTTCTTAAGCCAACTCTCCTTTTGTTTAGAAACGTCGGCGACATTTTTATGGTACTGTCTCATAGATGCTTTAAATCATTTTTTAGATAATTTTGTCTCCATCCCAGTATTAAATTTACGATAGCGGTAGCGAAAGATGAGTAACTTACTTTTCTGGACATTTTGGTTCACAAGAAGAAGGATGAGACTTTAGGACATAGTGTAGTTCACAAACCTACACATATCGATCTTTATCTTCATGCGACGATCTGTCATCTGCCACACCAACGCATGGGGATCTTGCATAATCTAGTGAAAAGAGCGTACGCTTTTTCTGATGCCGAACATCTGGATGAAGAACTGGAGCATCGTAAGTTTGTCTTTAAACAGAATGGGTACACTGCTCAACAAATTTGTCGTGCGTTTCAATTTGGAGCAACAGGTGAACCATTAGAGGATAGTTAGAAACTATCACATTTTGCCTTTCGCCGGGAATATATCCTTGGAAATTTCAAGAATTTAAGAGAATTCACATTAAAGGTGCTTTCATGCCACTAGCGAAGACTAGGATCCTCCTTGGGTCAGTCAAGGATGATCTGGGACTTTGGAAGCCCGGTGTTTATAGAATTTCGTGTAATTGTGGTAAGACATAGGCCAAACGATCCGCAAATGTCATGGAACATCATCGTCATACTCATTTACTTCAATCTGAAAAGTCGGCTGTTGCTGAACATTGTCTGAATGAGTGAGACAAGACGTTATATAATGAAACAACAATGATAGCTCCTGCCTCCCCCTACTTGGAATGTGCTCTTAAAGAATCAATGGAAATTCGCTTGGCCGATAATATTATTAATAGGGAGAAGGGCTTCCCTTCCCTTCCCTTCCCTTCCCTGCTGTTTCTTTTAACTATTCTTGTTTCGACCTATCATTTTGCCTATTTTTTCCACAGGCGAGCTACTGCGCCTAGAGGGCCTCTACATTGGTTTCGCGCATAAAGGGGCCGCTGTTTCTGTTCTGTCTCAGTTTATTCGTCGTACTCAACTGAAGATGGCAGCCAGTTAGTCTGCCGAAATATTATGTGTAGTTGACGATACTATCCGGCTGCAGACCCGAGAAGAATATTATCAATGTGGAGATACGGTGAAACCGGACAAATAAAGTTACATTCTGCGATCTAGACTTTTTTTTTTTTTTTTACATTAATATAAGAATGATGTTAGCGTATTTCGATTAAGACCTCACCATTGGCTAATAACTGAGCCTAGGGTGATCAATAAAGCCATACAATGTAAAGGTTTATCAGTTGCCACTTCTAGAGGTATCTGGAACCAATTTCAATAACAGCTAGAAACAAATATCTAGAAGTAATCTATAGGAGTGACCACCAGATACCGATGCCAGGTGCTATCGCGCGGGGCTCTCAAGTCTAATAAAAATTACTGCATGTTTTCTTACCTTTTCGTGAGTGAATACTCATTACGAGTAGTTTCTAGTAAATTTTAGGTTATTACTGTAAATGTTAAAAATCGGCGACCTCTTTCGTCTCTGAAACTTCTAGTAGTATGGTTATAGAAAATAATCATCATCGTAATTACCAGAAAAGTAAATGGAGGCCGAAATAATGGAGAACTTATGCGCGATATGAACTGCCAAGGCTTCCGTTGGATCATGGGATGCATTGTCTGGAAGGCATTAGCAGTTTTAGGTCGATGGGCTATGGGGAGGGGTATGGTGGACGGAACTCCGGTGCTTGTGGGGAATTCAACGACCAGAGCACCCCTGCAATAACGCAGCTGAATGAAGATATTAGGCCGATCTCGGCTCGGACTTTAAGAGGACCATTAGCGTTTTTGTTCGGACGCCGATAAAGCAGCGGGCCTGCTAGCCCAAGAAAAAGCCGAGCATTGAAAAAAATTAGAACGACTTCACAAAACCGGTTACGCGTCGCGCATAGGCAAGAAGGTAATTTGCGGGTGGGTTACAGAAAGACGATACAAGAGATAAAACAGGAGGAGAAAAAGGCTAGAGCCGTTTAGTGAAGCGTATATCGTACAGTTTCATCTGGAGGAATCGCAACCAACATATCAGACTGGGATATAAGAGTTAAGGGTTAAATATAGAGCACTTTTGTTATTCCGCAATGATCTTGAGGTTCACGCCGATTGATCCTGCTTCACCACTTCAGGATCGAATACAAACTATATTCTAGTTTGATTAGAAACTATCTTTAGTATGCATCGTTTGTATTATTTGCTTCTTGTAGGATGCAAACACCAATGGCACTGATTATACAATGAAGGCTTTTACTGCCGGTGTTGTCATCGCTTAAAGCTTTCGGACTGAGATACCATGGTCCATTTATTAAACTTTCCCCTGACGTTTCGTCTTCGTTTGTGGAAGACATCCTCAGAGGTTAACCGGAGACCTGCATCTAGAACTTAAGAGAACGCTGAATATATGGACCGTGGCGTCGCCTGTGCCATAATCTCTGACATTTCCAACATTCTCAATTGAAAATAATTTGCACTCATGTTATCGATGAAACGTTAACATCCAAATTTTACTTAGTTTAATTAGTTTCGTGTCCTTTCTCGCTGAAACTTCATTCGTGATCACCCTCTTGAGAAAAGTATTCCGCTACGGTCGTTTCATCCGTACGTTCTAGGCGGCAATTTCTTTCTACGTTCGCCCAGACGGGTGATAACACATCTTTTGATTGTACACAGTAAAGCGATCGCATTATTTAATGCATAGATCACTACATCTCAAACCGAAAGTTTAAGAGACGATAGCAATGTCGTTTACCAAGTGTACGCCTGTCTCCCCCCCTCCCCCCCCCCCCAACTCCCATTCTTTGTCCTCTGGACGACGCAGATCTTTGTATGAAACTGCTCGTCTGTGTACGTAGATGGTTCTCTGCCCATCCTCTTCGATGAGGTGATGACCAATACACGTCTATTTATTACTTCGGTTTGTGAAATCGTGCAGGCGTTTCTGTATCGTTTTTGTACATTGAGAATTTCTACCATTGCACAGAAAATTGTTAATGGCTGTAGCAGGTGGCTTCAATCTGCACGACACAAGTTAGAGAAATAAATCATAACTGTGTGGGTGTGCAAATGATGGGAATTTGTTGAAGAGATGAATTCAGAGTTAACTGCCCCAAAAGAATATCATTAGTTACAATTTTCTTTATGCATTTGTTTTTGTAGGCAGTATCAATTTTCATTTAAAAAATCCATATATACTTGTTCATATGGTAGTGCAAACGCTCTGAAGTTAATTGAATGTCAAGTTATATACAGTACAGTCCGATAATTTTACAAATGCGCTCGTCTGCCGTGTCGAAATACAACTTCTCACAATAAAGCTCCGTAACATTAACGTAGATAGAGTTACCTTGCTGTCCTTCGAAATAGTCACCTCCGATAAGGATGCGCCGCTGAGCTCTGCGATACATGCCCAGGAAACTTTGGACGATGTCTTCCTCTGAGATGGAGTTCGAAAACCACCTCACGTTTCGTTGAATGTCAGGAATATCGTCAAATCTCTTTCCTTTCAAATTGAGTTTGATTCGAGGGATTAAAAAGAAGTCTTGAGGATTGAGATTCGACGTTCAAGTTGTACCACCCCGTTTTTAGCCTGGAATAGTTTGACGATATTGGCTGTGTGTGGGCGAGTGTTGTCGTGGAACTTGAACATCCACCGTACTCGCCGGATCTCAATCCTCCAGACGTCTCCCTATTCTCTCGACTCAAACTCGCTTTGAAAGGAAGGAGGTTTGACGATATTACTGATATCCAACGAAACTTGACTAGGACTTTGATCACCATCCCAAAGGAATACTTCGTGCAAAGATTCTGGGACATGTAACACAGAGCTGATTGGTGCATAGTTATGGGAGCTGACGATTTCGAAGCACAGTACGGTAACTGCAGTTCATAGTTCACCTAAGATATGTTACATGACTGTTCAGCGAACTTTATTGTCAGGGGTTGTCTTAATGAAGGCCTTTATAAAAGAACTAAAGCTGTAATGCTGAAACTGCACTTCGAAACTTATATTATAGACGTAAAAATACAAGTGGATATATAGTTGGCTTTTTTGAGAAGATATCCGGTGTAAAACAGGTAGTCAAAGTACAGAGGTTATGGGCTGAACTGTGCTAATTCATTCATACGATCGCTCTATGACAAGAATGGTTCATACAGGCTGATAAACAAATAGAAAAAGCAAAAAATAAAAAGTTTACAAACTAACATGGCACAGCGGGCATACAACAATATACTATTTATATTCACGGAATGGGTAAAGTTGAAAATGTGAACCCAGCCTGGAATCGAACCCAGGTCTTCTGCTTTCTAGGCAGGTGCTGACATATATATATTGTTGTAGGGGTCAGCACAACTGCCTATATATTCTATGAGTAGTTCTGTTTCTTGCGGTCGTTAATCGTCTTTGTTCGTCGTTGTTCCGATGTGTTCTTGCCTCAATTCTTTTGTTACAGAGGGTGTTCAGCCGTCTGACCGGACGCGCTGAGCCACGGCGCGCGGCATCATAGTTATGGGACACAGTGATCACCACACCTGTACGGAATTAGTGAAGTACGCCTCCCACCAGATACAAATTCTCAATTTTACCCAGCCCACTAGAATTTGTATCTGGCGGGAGGCGTACTTCACTAATTCCGTGCAAGTGTGGTGATCGCTGTGTCTCCAGTGGTGCAGCGGTCAGCGCAAATGCCTAGAAGGCAGGAGAAACGGGTTCGAATCCCGGCTGGGTACACATTTTCAAATTTACCCATTCGCAGTTAATGTCATACATTTCGTGAATATGAATAGATAATCAGGATCAGAAGAGCAGACACCACACATATATATACTATTTTACTGTGTAACAAAACGAGACAAAAAAGTTCCTTCTGCACTTGTATCGCACTGCAGGCAGATAGTGAAAGCGAGGTAGGAGCCAGAGAGGGTGTACTCACTCTTGAGCAGAGGCAGGTCGTTGATGAAGACGGCGCCGTCGTCCACGCTGGTGTTCTGAAACAGAGAGAAAAACCATTAATCCCTGTGCCGCCTGCTAACGGCTTAATTCCCAGAGGCAGCGGGTGCCCTCTGACCCCGGAGGCCGGGGAAGCCTTTTCACGTCTTACAGGCTCCTGTAATAGCGGCCAGGCCCGCGCTGCCGTCCAAATTAATCGTAATCGTCTCCTCTCTTCTCCTATAACATAAATTACGCACACTCTGCGCCAGACAAGTAGGCCCTCCATTACTGTAATCATTGTTATTTACGCCGGCTACTCCACTTCCGGTGGCCATTACAGGAGGCCAACGTGCGCACACCTACCCACTTCGGTGGCCAGTTATTAAATTTCGCGGCAGAGAAAGCAGCAGTCGCGTCCATACCTGCCTGCTTCCCTGAAGCCGTCTGTGGAACAGGACATGCTGTGCGGAATGGCACGGTAACTGTAATACTGTCAGGCCTTCCCTCATTGGTGTAGATCCCCAGAGCTGGGGATCTCTGCCATGACGCACAGAAATCAAAGGGGGCAACTGCTGTGCTGAATAATACACCTTTAGTGATAAGGTTTGAAGGCTGCGTTAAGTACTTTTTAAGTCTAGGGACTGATGACCACAGCAGTTTGGCCCAATAGGTTTACAAACATTTGAACGTTTTTTTTTGTTAATGTTCTTAACAAAACATGACTAGTTTCGACAGACTAAGCTGTCATTTTCAATTGATGTCATCGTATACTTTGTTCGAATATTATGTACTACCTCGAAGAGAACGACCTATTAACCAATAGTCAGCACGGATTCAGAAAGTATCGCTCTTGCGAAACACAGCTTGCCCTTTATTCACATGAAGTGTTAAGTGCCATCGACAAGGGATCTCAAATCGATTCCATATTTCTGGATTTCCGGAAGGCTTTTGATACTGTACCCCACAAGCGGCTTCTAATGAAATTGCGTGCTTATGGAATATCTCCCCAATTGTGCGATTGGATTCACGATTTCCTATCAGAAAGGACACAGTTCGTTGTAATTGACGGTAAGTCATCGAGTAAAACAGAAGTGATGTCTGGCGTTCCACAGGGAAGCGTTATTGGTCCCCTACTCTTCCTCGTGTTTATAAACGATTTAGGAGATAATCTGAATAGCTCCCTTAGACTGTTCGCGGATGATGCTGTCGTTTATCGGTTAGTGAAGTCAACAGAGGATCAAAAGCAACTGCAAAGCGATTTAGACAAAATTTCTACTTGGTGCGAAAATTGGCAATTGACACTAAATAAAGAAAAGTGTGAAGTAATACACATGACCACTAAAAGAAATCCGCTGAACTTCAATTACGCGATAAATCAGTCAAACCTTAAGGTCGTAAATTCTACCAAATACCTAGGAGTTACAATTACGAACAACTTTGACTGGAGAGAACACATAGAAAATATTATGGGGAAGGCGAACCAAAGGTTACGTTTCATTGGCAGAACGCTTAGACGATGCACCAGCTCCACCAAAGAGACTGCCTACATCACACTTGTGCGTCCTCTCTTGGAGTACTGTTGCCCCTTGTGGGACCCTCACCAGGTGGGACTGACGGAAGATATTGAGAAGGTTCAGAGAAGGGCAGCTCGTTTTGTTTTATCACGTTACGGGGGGGGAAGCGTCACGGAAATGTTGCACGAATTGGGGTGGAAATCATTAAAAGAAAGACGTTATTCATTGCGGCGTGATCTGTTTGCGAAGTTTCAATCACCGACTTTTAGTTCTGCCCACCTACTTAGGGAGACATGACCATCCCAATAAAATAAGAGAAATCAGATCGAAAACGGAACGATTTAGGTGTTCTTTCTTCCCGCGCGCTATTAGAGAATGGAACGGTAGAGAAAAGTTATGAAGGTGGTTAATGAACCCTCTGCCAGGCACTTAAATATGATTTGCAGAGTATCGATGTAGATGTAGATGTAGATTACAATGAAAAACAGAAATCCCCTGTATACACCAAAATGGTTAAAATATTTTGTTACAGTGGCTAAACACGTACACATCTGTACAATGAAAATTCTGGAATGTGTGAAGCCCTTTACACAGACGTTATGTTTCGTACTCTAAGGAACTTCTTTGTTTTACCTTGCAAAACAGCTCGGTATAATCCGTATGAATCGTTACTTGATGTGTGTGAATTTTTGAGCATTTATGCTTTCTTTCTTATCCACACTAATATGTATATCTGCGAAATACGGTACAGCATCGTGTAAGTTTCGATCACAGAGACAAAATGCTGTATGTTACTTGTAATTTCCCCCCCCCCCTGTCCTTGTTCCATGTGTGGATAACGTGTAACAGATTTTGTCTCTGTGATCGAAACTTATCTCATACGATGTTGTACCGTATTTGGCAGATATACATACTGGTGTGGATAAAATGGTCACTTGACTTTGAGGAAAGAAAACATAAATGCTCAAAAACTCACACACATAAAGTAACGATGCAGACAGGTTATACCGTGGTGTTTTGCAAGGTAGTACAAGAAAGTTCCTTGGCGTATGAAATGTAACGTCTGAGTAAAGACCTTCACAGGTTCCAGGATAAATTAATTTTTTCATTGTACAAATGTATACATGTTTTGTCACTGTATACTGAGTTTTTAAATTTTTAATTTTATTGTATCATTTCAAAACGACAGCGCAGTCTGTCGAAACTAGTCATTAAGGATAGTGACTGCGGCTTTTGATTCATATATGAAGTGAATCTAGTATATAAAAGTTAATTTTAGTTTGTCTTTTTGTTCGTATTTTATGCATCGCCATACCGTAAATCCGATTACGATAAAACTTTGTCAACATACCGAGTGAACAAAAAGGCAGTATAAATTTGAAAACTTAATAAATGACGGAATAATGTAGATAGAGACGTAAAAATTGACACACATGCTTGGAATGACTTGGGGTTTTATTAGAACAAAAAAAAGTTCAAAAAATGTCGGACAGATGGCGCTTCATCTGATCAGAAAAATAATAATTAGCATAACAAAATAAGACAAAGCAAAGATGATATTCTTTACAGGAAATGCTCAATATGTTCACCATCATTCCTCATCAATAGTTGTAGTCGAGGAATAGTGTCATGAACAGCACTGTAAAGCATGTCCGAGGTTATGGTGAGGCATTTGCGTCGGATGTTGTCTTTCAGAATCCCTAGAGTGTCGGTCGATCACGATACACTTGCGACTTCAGGCAACCCAAAAGCCAATAATCGCACGGACTGACGTCTGGAGACCTGGAGACCAAGCATGAATGTGGCGGCTAAGCTTTTTTTTTTTTTTTTTTTCCCTAATAAAACTCCACGTTATTCCAAGCATGTGTGCCAATTTTTACCTCTCTATCTACATTATTCCGTGATTTATTAAGTTTTCAAATTTATACTGACTTTTTGATCACCCGGTATTACTTGAACTTTCATGGTGGTTATAGGCATAATTATGTCCCTGTACGACTTATAGTTCATGAGATATGACGTCATAAACACTGAGATGTGTGGGAAACGACCGCATCGTGTTTGTTCGTATTTTATGCGCTGCCGTACCGTTAATCTGACTGCGATTAAACTTTGCACTTTTCATCTTCATAACAAAAGACACTATCTACGTAAAATTTTGTATTGTGCATAGCAGAGGGTACTTTACCTATGAACTTCGACAATATCTACGGTTTTATTCAGATCTCGACGACATTTTGTACACTTAACCTTAAAAATAGAGGAAGGTAAGCATCTACGTAAGATTTCATATCTTGCATGACGGAGGGTACCGTGCAATATACTTAGAAACCACTTCAGTGATCACCGTGAAAGTTGCGAGAAGTATATAATTTTTAACAGGCGGAGGCGTCAATGGATTGAGGCGGTGGCGGTGGAGGAGTTGGATAGAGAAGAGGAGGGGATTGGAAGAGAAAAGGGAAGTTGGTGAACAGGATACAGTGTGATGGGAGATGAACGGAGAGAGAGAGAGAGAGAGAGAGAGAGAGAGAGAGAGAGAGAGAGAGAGAGAAGGAAAGAGAAGGTGGACAGAGAGACAATGGGGAAGAAGAGATGAAATGTATGTATACCCGGGACACGCCGGGTTTTTAGGTAGTATTCTATAAATTATCCCAGTCGCACATCAAAATGACAAGGTTTCTAATTACAGAAATTGAACATTTTTTGCTAGTTACAGAAATAAACCCAGGTGGCTTCTAACGGGGGGGATTAAACGACCTTTCCGAGTACTGAAGTATGTAAACAAGTGAACGAGTAAAACGAGACGATCGGGTTTGATTGCGATTCGTTTTCCGGCGCGATTAGTAGCTGTAGAAGCGCGCGGTTTTGTGGGGCCGGTGTGACAGCGTCATCAGTCACGGGCGCTTATGGCCGGTAATTGTCCGTCACGAGTGACGGAGGCGCAAGAAGGCGCGCGGCGAGGCGTGCGGGCGCGTGCCGCCCATCTCACGGTCCGCCGAGCGTGGCGGCGGCGGCGGCGGGGGCGGCGCCGGCCCGTGACCAGGGAGTGCGGCCGACGCTGGCACTCATTAACAGCCAGCCACTGTGCCCCACACCGCCGGGTCAAGCTGCTGTCGACGCCGGTCTACGCTGCCTGCCTGTCTGCTGACGTTCCGTCAATGCTCTGAGCGGCTATCTGTTTACCCAATTTCATCTGTACGTAACAGCCCGAGACCATTCAGCTACACTACTGTTGTTTGTAAATCTATCGGACCAAACTGCGTGGTCATTAGTCCGTAGCTTACAAACTACTTAAACCTAGGTAAACTTTTGTGTCCCAGCCTCGTCGCCGCTTTTGTGTCGCGCTTCCGTCGTAGGTGTCGGTGGCCGAGTAGGAAGACCGACACAGGAATAAAGGTAGCACGCTTGTGCAGCTACGGAGGTGAGCAGCCAGTGGGAGAGCAGAAACTAGAAACACTAGAGTAAATTAGAACGAGATATATATTGCACAGAATTTATACAATACTTAACTTTTACATAGTTCAGTACTGCAGAGTGCTGATACATAGTTGAGCTAGAGGCCTGCCTAGTGCCTATCTGATTCCGAAGTGTTAACTCGTTCCTATCTCAGTCCCAAGTGAAGGATGTCGTTCAGTGGTGGCCACGAGCGGAGTTGTAGCAGAGGGCGCTCTTGTCCGACGTCGTAAGAACGCCGCGCCGTGCGTGCCTGGCGGCGCGCGGCGAAAGTAGGTGGCGCGCACTTTGGACTTGTGCGACACCACATAAACTAACCTACGGACAACACACACACACGCATGCCCCAGGGAGGACTCGAACCTCCACGACGAGCAACCGCGCGCTCCGCAGCGAGGTGCTTTAGACCGCTCGGCTACTCCACCGCGGCAGTCCGTGTATTAATCAGGGTATCAACTACTTCTGGTTCAAATTTCATTCATACCAGTCTAGCCATTTCTGCGTGCAGGCGGAAGAAACGAATTAACTAATTTTAAAGCACCCTCCGCCGTGAACCATACGAAGTTATACGCTTATAACCTTCGCACGAGTGCAGACATTGAGCTGACAAAGTTTTATCGCAATAGGATGTACAGTATGGCCATTTATAAAATACGAACAAAAAGAGAAACAAACAATTTCTACATATTAGAGCTGCGAAACCCGAGTGCGCCGATTTTGCTTCACCCTGTATATGTAGTACAGCTATAAATTTTGATAATTATGATAACTAGTATGAAAACGTGTGACGTAAAAGGTTCTGTCTTTTGTTTAGATTGGTTTCGAAGCTTGAATCTCTTACGCCGCCACCCTCTATGATTCCGCGTGGCATTTTTGACCGTGTCTTTAGGTGACGCCATTTGGGTGATGACAACACAAAATGATGACAACACAACACCCCACTGTGTGACATCAGCGACAATAGTAGATTCTAAAAATATTCAAATGTTTGTATAGCTTATGGGACTTAACTACGGGGTCATCAGTCCCTAAACTTACAAACTACTTATGAAGTAGCTAACACTAAGAACGGCACAAATATCCATGCCCGAGGAGGAATTCGAACCCCCGACCGTAGTGGCCGTGCAGACCGTGACTGGCGCGTCGCAGTCTCCTCGGCCACCCCGGCCGGCTAGTAGATTCTCCACTGCATAGAGTATCCACAGCAACGTTGCCACTATTTATGTTCCAACCCTAGTACTTTACCGCCCAAGTAACAAAACTCATCTACCACCTTTATTGTCTCGTTGCCTAATCTAATTCATTAAAAAAGCGCACCATGACGGTAAGAGGGTGCGAGGTACGCAGACGATTAAAGACGTTTGTCACATGTCATTTTAGATTATTTTAACCATTACCAAAGCAATGTGATTCCTACCAAAGCAGCTTAAGAAACGGTATCTAAAGATTCTCCAAGAGCTCTTGTTATTTAAATTTAAAAGTTTGAAACAGAGATATCTGCTTTTCCTTGAACAGAGAAAAACAAAATCCTGCAGTACAAGAAGTTCTTTGGTAGGATGCTCACGTAATGTTGTACGTCAACAAAGGAAGTACAAACACTCGTTCGTTCAGTACTTCAGTATTATCGTCATTGGGGGAACCGTACTAACAAGGAAACTACTTGGCTCGAACAAACACATATACACCAACATCGTATGAGAGATAATGTAAAGGTCCCTTATTACACTAGTGATACTCCCGCATCTGCAAAACTCTGCAGTCGTCCCTTAGAGGCCTCTGCGTGTGCCTTGCCACATAGCACATTGACCTGTCGGTTCGCCAGTAGGGACGGTCCAGTGTGCCTCCGAAGTCGCGTTTTGTGACGTGTTTTGCGTTAGATGGGGCGGAGATTGGTAATCAATCTTGCTAATGTATTGCGATTGGTTGAGATGAAGTTACGAAGAACCCTTCTTCGTGAAGATGGTATTAGTGTAGAAGATGAATAATTCGCATACTTTCTCGTATCTGTTATGGTTCAGAAATATGAGCATAAGTTAGATACTGTTGTAACACTAACACACAATGATTATAATAGGGATGATAATGACGAACAACTCATTGCAAGCGATAGTGCTACGGTTTAGTGCGGGAGGAGGCGATGGAAGCAGTGGCAGTGAATACCAACAGTCTTCCGAGAAGAAGGTTGAAGGTTCAACTGTCATTACGGCTTTTGATGACAATACGCTAGAGAACATGTACGATGATTATTACATAAGTTATAGTTAAGATATCTGCATTACGTGTGACGTGTACAATTACATCTACAGTGCTATCTAGAGCATGATTGCAAAGTTTTGCATAAAATTGACACCCACCAACACACTGAGGTGTACGTAGAGATCCTGTAAGCGAACGTTCATACATTTGTTCGACCCCAAGTGCTTCCCTTGTAAGTGGGAATGAGTGTTGTTCATTCAGAAAGTTTGGAAAATCCACTTCGCTTTTGTCTCCATCAACAGAAGTGGTGAACTGCGCGTCCACAGATCCACTAGACTGCAGAGGCGCAGTGTTCGCCCGACAGCCGGCGGTGCCCGCACAGTGGTAGCCGGTGGTTCTGCTCGACGGCTGCGGTCGCAGCTCTGGGCGTCACGTGCGCCGCAAACCGCAGGCGCCGCGCTATCCGCCGAAATCCGCGCCGTCTCCCGATGCCAGTTCGATCGTTAAAGCCCCGTTTTATTTCTCGTCTCTCCGAGCCGCCGGAGTCACCGCACGCCGTTTCGCCGCCGGAACTCGGTGGACGTTTTTTTTGTTTCTGTTTTTTTTTTTTTTTTCTGCGACGGCCGCCTCAATGAGAGATAATGACATGGTCGCGAGCAGCGATTTCGGCCCGCAGCGCGGTTCGGTCGCTCGGCAGACGTGTATTTATTTAAATGATCTCCCTCTCCGCTCTCCACGGAAGGCTACAGATCTGGTACAAATCAGCCGTCGCCTTTCCAGAGCGTAATGGCGTCGAAATCTATTTCACAACTGCCTGCGCTCACCAAACGACGGTACATTTTCTCTGGTTGAATTTCATCTCACCGAGGTCCGCTTGACCCCTACCACGTATCATCATTGCCTACACAAGCGGTGTTCAAAGTTTCTTACTCTGTATTTCATTTTGACAAATTCTCACCTGCCACATTTCAATCCTTAGCTTTCCAGACGTTCTTTTTGCGGTTCCCGTCGGAGAAGAATGACCCTTATAGGATCACGTCGTAGTCGGCCTCTCGTAGTCCCTTTCTCTCACATACAGGTGGAAGTATGAAGCTGAAATTTTAAAAATCCGCCTCTGTAGTCCAGTGGACAGCGGATGGGTTGCCACACAGGTTGCCCGGGTTTGATTCCCGGTCGGATTATATTAGATTAATACTTGTTCCATAGATCATATATTTCGTAATGATGTGGAACTAGTCGTTTAGTAAATATTGTCCACACTTGACAATCTATATTTTAAGGATTTTTTATTACTTTTTTGTTGTTTTCTATTTTTTTAATTTTTTAACAGTTTTATCTAAAAATTCATCTACATTGTAGTAGGAGTTGCCATTCAGAAATTCCTTTAATTTCTTTTAAATACTAGTTGGCTATGTCAGGCTTTTGATGCTACTTGGTAAGTGACCAAAGACTTTCGTGGCAGCATAATTCACCCCTTTCTAAACCAAAGTTAGATTTAACCTTGAATAGTGAATATCATCGTTTCTCCTAGTGTTGTAGCTATTCACACTGCTATTACTTTTGAATTTGGTCGGATTGTTAATAACAAATTTCATGACTATATATATAGAAGCTACAGTGAAGATCCCTAGATCCCTAAATAAATGTCTGCAGGATGCTCTGGGTGGGCTCGAGTCGGAGATTTTCGGAGATTCGTCAGGCAGTAGCCAGCTCCATTCGCACCATCGACAGAATTGGATCTGTTAACGGTATAAAACGTCCTCCACATCGCTGGCAACGGGTTCTACACAACGCCGATGACTTCTTTGAAGAGCAGTTAGAGGTGCAAACATGTAACGCTTTTGTATCATTTGTGAATAAATAGTTGCCACTGTTTAAGTTCCAACCCTCGTATAATGGTCGCAGTACGGCGGATATAAAATGCAGAATGGGAATGGGAACAAAAGCGTTTTTGAAAAAGAGAAATTTGCTAACATTGAATATTAATTTAAGTATAAGGAAGCCTTTCCTCGAGGCATTTGTGTAGACAGCAGTGTTTTTCGGCCTGTTGGTCACGACCCACAAGAGCGTCGCCGTCACTGGAGCAAGTACTTGACACCATAAAATAACTAGGGTTTCTGAAACAGAAAAACGTGTGCCTAAGTGAAATTTATTCTATGTTAAAATTACAGTGTTCCTTGTGTAACATTACTTATGTAGTAAATCGGTCATAGATTGTTTTATAATACAATATGTTAATAATGAAAAGGGGAAAAGCCTGACAACTGTTTTCAGGATTCTATCAATAGATAGAACAACGTGATACAATAAGTAATTCAAAATTCGAAAAAAAAAATATCTGCGTCTTTACAAATTGTCTTTGCAGTAGGTCCTTTCTTAATGAACATAATTCGCTTATCAGCATTGCCTGAAATGTGAAGCACTCGATAAGCAAAATATATTTTTCTATCAGAAATCATGTAACATAATGTCTTCAATTCCGAAAAGTACACAATAAAATCTCCCTGCATCAATTAAAAAGAAAGGCGTAGCAAAATAAGGAAGATTAAATTTGTTTCCTTTTAGATAATTTAATTTTATTTCGGTTCGTTAGGATGTAGGGCGACGCCGGAATATATTTATTTGGAAGAGGGTCGACAGGAAATTTTTACTTGGAAAGGGGGCCTCACATTAAAATAGTTTGAGAAACACTGGTGTAGAGTGTCGTCTTGTACGGCAGTGAAACGTGGACGATAAATAATTGAGGTAGGAAGTGTGAAGGGGCTTTTGAAATGTGGTGCTACGGAAGAATGCTGAAGATTAGGTGTGTAGCTCGCGTAACTAATATGGAGGTACTGAACAGAATTGGGGAGAAAAGGAATTTCTGGTGCACCTTGACTAAAAGAAGGGACACATTCTTAGACATCAAGGAATCGTGAACTGATCACTGGAGGGAAGTGTGTGGAGTAAAAATCGCAGAGGGAGACGAAGAGACGAATACAGTAAGTAGATTCAAATAGATGTGTGTTACCATTCTTATGAGGAGATTTGCTAGTAGGGTGGAGAGCTGCATCAAACCAGTCACAGGGCTGAAGACCACAACTGTTAATGATTGTCACCCCGTAGCTACAGTACGACGGATGATCTAATGGCAGTAGAAATGGGTGATAATGGAACTAAGCGAAAAACGTTTCACCCTGTTATTCCAGTTCAAATTAGAACTCAGCACGAAGACATTCAAAATCGAGATTCCACAATCGGACTTTTGAAACATATTGTTCGCAAGCTTGCAGGCTCGAACTGGGGTGCACAACCCAATACGTTAAGTACTACAACTGTGTTCCTATGTTAATCAGCTGGAGAATACGAGTGTCCTGTATGGTATAATTCGTGTCAACGAAACTTGCCGCATTGTCACGGGGTGCCTACGGCCAGCGCTATTTAAAAACTATACTGCCTTGCTGGTATAGCGCCGCCTGAGACTAGAAGGGAAGACACAGTCATAATGGAACGAACAAAGGCATTGACATCATCAACACATCCCCTTTTTGGTATCAGCCTGCCCATAGCAGACTCAAATCGAGGAAAAGCTTCCTACGTGCAACGTTGGAGCTCGACAAATCACCCCAACTGACCAGATCGGAGAGGTGTAGAACAAACAGCGGGAACCTTGGTGGCTGGGTGACTCCACAGGAAGCTCTCCTAACTGGAGGACTGGATGACGTGAAAGTCCCTCAATAGACTGTGGACCGACGAAGCAAGAAGCAAAGCCAACATGAGAAGCATGAGAAGGTGGGGCCTCTCCGACGCATCCGTCATGTGCGAGTGTGGAAAAGGAAAAAGCCCCGAGCACCTGCTACAGTGTGAGCTTTGTCCAGCCTGTTGTGCCACGCAGGATTTGTCTGGTGCTACCCGTGATAGGTGTGATCTAGCCAGATTTTGGGCTAGTATAGTTTAATTCTGGGGAAAAGACTTTTGTACTGTTAAAACTGGACTTATAAATACATATTAATCATCAATAGTACACATATATTTACATTTCTTGATTTTCATTTTTGTATTTGCGCTCAAGCTATGTTTTGTGTCACATGTATGTGTTATAAGGTGCTTCTGATACGAAAAAAACCGGACTGGAGTGCTTTACAGGACGTGCAGTTTCAACAACTAGGAGTGTAACTGCTTTCTTTAAGGGGGGACGTAGGCAAAATTGGTTAAAAATGAAAATGTGCCTCCATATTGTTCTATAGAATGTTAGAAATACTGTCTCCACTTTTCACAGATTAATTCGAACTACAAATGGTAAAAAAAGCTGTCTTGTTTCAATTACTGCGCAACGTCACTCCCACTTTTCTAGACGACACTCTCAGTGTTTGTGTTGTTTTATTGCTTCCTGCTGTCATAAAAGCATCTGAAGCGTATAGAGATAAGCACAGTCTTCCTGAAACAGACTTAAGCACCATAAAGCCAACATTTCAGTTTGTATCGCATCCAGATTTGTTAAAGAAGTGCACACATGGTGGAACACAAAACCCGAATGAGAGCTTCAACAGTCTCATTTGGAAAAGATGCCCCAAAACAACATTTAGATTATCTACTGTTGTCAAAATTGCTACATATAATGCGTGTCTGGTGTTTAATGACGGTAACACTGGAAAAATAAGGACCCTCTGGAAAAATAAGGACCCTCTCTGGACTAGGATTTGTTGGTGGTTGCTTCACCGAGAAGCTATTGAAGAAGATAGATAATGCGCGTGTTGCAAGATCTGAAATGTCTGTGAAGGATATAGTCAAAAGGGCACGCCAGAAACATCAGTTACAAATGAAACATGTTCAAGAAGAGCAAGATGACCAAATTTATGGTTATGGTCAACATTAAGGCACTATTTTATGGTGTAAATCTTTAAAATTCTTTTGTGTGCATTTCCCGTAACTTTCATTTTTCGGTGTATAAGGAACCAATGAAGTGAAATTTTCTGCAGACTTTGTTCATAGTATAACACAACAGTGTATTTCTGTCAAAATTATTTCCATTTTTGTGAAATTGAAATTGCTTTGCCAGCCGCGGTGGCCGAGGGGACTGAGGCGCTCCAGTCACGGTCTGCACGGCCACTACGGTCGGGGGTTCGAATCTCCCCTCGGGCATGGATATTTGTAACGTCCTTAGTTGTAAGTAGTTCATAAGTAGTTTGTAAGTTTAGGGACTGATGACCCCTTAGTTAAGGCCCATAGACTCTACAAACATTTGAACATTTTGAAACTGCTTTGTATCATACACATAATTTTTGAAAATAATTTGTAAGAGCTCTAAACGTGATATTAAAAAACTTTTCCACGTTTTGCTTATCTGATTACTAAGAATTACCTACCACAATACGAAAGTTGTATGTAAAGTAGTTTTTGAGAAAATTTTCCTAGTGTGAGAGCATGTGTTGCGAAAATTTCCAACAATGCCGATTCCGGAATGTAGCGCATAACATAATTACCTCAAGTGCAAAATTTGGTTCTATTATCTTTCAAACACCGATAACTGCGTTAGATTACGTAATCAAGTCCATTTTCTTCTATGTCCCCCACCCCCTGAAGAATATTGTCGCGTTGAAATGGGTTTAACAGGCTTGACTTCGAAGGCAACTAAACACAGCACTTATACTGAAAGCACGTTTATTACGAACTCAACATACACGCAGCACTGACTGCCTCTCAGGCAGAGTGCTCTGCTATTTATACACAGACAGAATTTACCAGAAATTAGTAGAAGAACAGTTAACATAAGAAACAAGTAGAATTTACAAGTGAACATAAGAAAGATGTAGAATCTTCTGGAATTGTTAATTACAAAGAAATAAATTTTTGCCGGTGGGCGGGATTGTACCGGCGACCTTCAGCACCGCAGTCCGTGACGCTATCCCCTGCGCCACGCGGCAATATGAAAGGTATCATTGTTAAATTGAAAAAAAAAAAAAAAAATTGCAACCCTTGAATTAACGTGTTTCTTTTATATGTATCTGCATAGTCGAGAAGCAATGTGGAAACTGCCCCACTAGCGGAACATGCTGTTCACGGCGGGAAGTACGGATGTGCGAAAAAGAAGGGTGGGGAGGAAGAGGGAGGGGGGAGAGGGAGGTTAGGTGAGGCACGACAGAGTGTATAATAGAGGCGACAAACATTCTCAAAAAGCGATTCGGCGCGCGGCCGCCCTGACAAACTCGTATTACATTTCAATGGAGCCGTGATGAATATAATATTGGCCGTAGCGGTGAATGTGGGACGCGCCTCTCCGGGAGGGTGTCTCGCGGCCTACAAAGGGCCGCTGCTCTCGAGGGGTGTGATGACAGCTCCGTTTATTATCGCGGTTTGTTATTAGCGACAGGGGAGGCGGCGCATTATGCGCGCCGCACTCGACAGCCGGGGAAAGAAACAGCCCGCGCCGGGGATTCCCCCCACTGGCGGGGCAGCTGGCCAGCCCCAGGAGGGCCAACCTACCGGCTTAACGGCGACGGTGACGTCTGCGGCTGCCGCGTACATCCAAGACGGCTACTTAGCGGCTGCTGCCAGATGCGAAGTCCGGCCGACCCTTTCCTTTGTCACTGCTTCCGCGCAGCGTTGTGTTTCGGTCGGCAGTGAAACCGGAGCCTCTTTTGCACTGGCGACTGTTGCAATGACGTTATTATTCGGACAGGTCCGTGTGTAAGGTGGGTTAGGTGTATGCTAATGGTGTGCTGCTTATTGTGAGTTTGTAAATGTACATAGTACTCCGCAACCCACCACACGGTGCGTGCGTGGAAGTGTGTTCCTCGTACCACATTCCTTTTCCACATCTAATGAGGACGAAAAAAGTACTGACTACATAACTGTGGAACAAAAAAATTAAATAAAAAAATTATCATTGCCGTGTTTTACGGCTCACTTTCGGTTTTTCTGGAGTTATATGATGTTTACAAACATTTAGGACATAAATAATAAAAAATAAATAATAAAGAAACAAGTAACGATACGATTACGACTCTACTATTGTGGTAACATTTACTCATGCAACACGTATTTTAACCAACAGTCAATGTTACTTGATATTTGAGTTTAGCTTTGGCAAACACACTCTGTTTTGAACTTTTACCTCTTTAAACTATTATCTTAAGCTCACTCCCATATTTTCATTATCTTTTTTCTGTTAAAATATTATCACCCGTCTTGTCGTGATAGTTTCTCCTTTTCCATGTTTAATTTCTTTGCCTGGCTGTGACGAATCGCCGCTATTTTTGCAAATATCTCTGAAACCGTGCGAGTTATGGAAATAACAGAGTAAAGTCGTTGACAATTGTCTTCTCTACAAATAAGTTTATTCAGTTTTCGTCTCAGCGTTATATACAATTACATTTCGTGCTGTCAAGAGGGCATCACAAGCAGCTTATTTTAATGTTATTGCCTTATTATTTTGTCCAGAGTATTTGAAAAAGGGAGGTTCTGGTCGCTAGCGGCCAACAATAACGTCTGTGAAATTTGGTGCCAATTGGCTGAACGACGCGATCTAAAAAGTGAGAACACGTTACAGAGTCATATCGCTGTTATTTTTTACAAATATTGCTTTTCTTTGTGTTGCAGACCAGCAATACGTTAGTTTAAATCGAGAATATCTCTAACAGTTGTTCTTTACGAAATGGTGTTGTTGAAAATGAAAAAAAAAAGGACCAAAAAAGGGGGAAAGCTACAATAAATATCGGAATATTTGTGACAAAACCATTCATAGGAGGAATAATTCGACATTCTTTCATCATTGGGCCAACATTCCATACGTCCCAGAACTTCCACACATACATCCAGATGGTGTATGTCCCATGAGTGGAAATAAAATTATAGATATACGAAAATGCTCAAGTAAATTCCTGACTGTAATGGATCCAAAGCATTTTATGAGGAAATTACAGGTTGGGAAACGAAAACAAATGTGTAAAAACTGCAATTTCGTTTTAGAAATTTTGTTCTGTATGTTCATTTCCTTGGATGATTTACCGTTATATGTGTTCTAAATGTGTTTTTCAATAAAGAAAATACATTATTATCTGTTTATATGCCAGGATTTTATTACATAAGACACAAAACTGAAGTTAATTATAAAAACGACTAAAGTCCTTTTTTAATTCAAAACTTAAACATGAGGGGAGTACAAGATCATGATTTTGTAATGACAGTCTTATGTAGTTTCGATGTATGTAATATATAATGCAATAATTTAGTGCAATATTTGCTTCAGTAAGATAATAGACACTTTTTTTTGTTTCTGAAAATGTACCTCGAAGGACTTAAGTCGTTTTGCAGATATACGATTCATTTGTAGTCTATATCTTAGGAACTTCTTTAAGAATTACAGTTTGTTTTTGAGCTGTGGCAATTTATTAGAAATCTCTCTCTCTCTCTCTCTCTCTCTCTCTCTCTCTCTTTTGTATAATACGCAATACGTCCCAGCTCCAGAAATAATTTTCCCTTCCAGTGTTTAGCCTTTGTTTTACTTTACAATTATTGTGAATAACAATCAAGGTTATCTGTTTGTGACCTTGTGTGAATATCAACTGATGGCTGCAGAGAGAAATGTTATTTACTACGCAGCGACTTAGACCAGAGAGAAAGCGAGGTAAGAACGAGTTTCATGTCGCCGCACTAACGAAACATATTTAAGTGGTAGGCTTAAACGATATCTCTACAAAAAAGAGCGGTTGTGGTTGCCATGCGCAGTCTTAATGGACTTCAGTTCATTACAGTATCCGTTTAAGTATGAAAGCTGCGCAGATGTACACCATCTCATACAGAAAAGCAAACACAAGTAAAAGGAACTAAAAGGAGGCAAAGAGAAGCAGCAGATACCGCGTGTCAGAAGACTAATGAGCTATACGTCCAGTCCAAGATGAAGTCGGCGAAGAGCAGCCAGTGACGGAACTGGAACTGTATGCTGTATGTAGTGGACGAAACCCTTGACTTGACGTTTCAGCCAGGCGTAATATCGTTAACTGCTTTACAACACGGGTGTAGCACTGTTTCAAAATCATCTGAAATCATGCAATGATTCTGTAAGTATTACTTACCCACAAAGAGCTTGTTATGCTATGTCACACTCATAATAAAGATAACACACTTTTTTTCCGAGTTTTTACGTTGTACTGAAAGGCCAGAAAAAATAGAAGCTGAGATTATGAAATAAGTAATATATTGAAACTTCGAGCCGAACGGTGATGATTTACTGCATTACAGAAGACGCGAAAAAAGCAAACTTTATTTTGTGTGTTATAAGTTTGTGGAAGGTGTCAGCGAGAGAAGATTTTGTACGCGTTTTTAATATTACGTGGGTATATCATATTGGAAGACGTTAGAGATCTCATTCTAAAAGAGAACGCAGTGAGCTGAAGGCACACATACTGTTTCTAACTGCAATAATACTTCTTAACGAGTAGTTTAATCAGAATTTTCCTTTTTTTAATTCGGTCAGTAATTGCATAAACAACCCTTTTCCAGCCTAATGGACTCAGGTGAATATTTTGAATATTTCTGCAAGGGGAAAAAAAAAGAGCCCACTGCTTCCACCTGCCACCAATGCTTTCTAGTGTGTAAACCAAGTTATTACAACGCAGTACCAACAACATCATGAATAATACAGGAAGTCAAGTAAATACATAGCATTGTTACTTCAGTAGTCCTGCTATTGAACACATATGATTGGCATCTTCACGATTAACGGTCGATCTTTATTACTATGAATAGAAAAGTACACTTCAAAAAGTCGAGATCGCTACTTATTATTTTAATTATAACCAATTTCAGCAAAATTACGTTGCCGTCATCTAATCTTTTGCCTATACATCTCAAAAGAGGTATATAGGCATGAGATCAGATAATAAATAGCTACCTAGTGCACCACTAAATTCTGTTTATGAAGTTTATCTACTTTTAAAGTTCTTTTTTCATTTGTTATTATAAGTTGTATTTTACAGAGCTGATTGTGTTTTTTAATGGAGAAGTACGAATTTTACTCTCAGTATTAAAAGGATGGGCCCATGTGGATCCAGTGGGAACATTAGCAAAGTTCAAATTTTTGTAAACCTATTGAACCAAACTGCTGTGGTCATCAGTAACTACACTTACATACTACTTAAACTAACTTACACCAAGGACAACACACACACACACACACACACACACACACACACACACACACACACACAGACACACACTTCTAGTTCGGATCAATTGAATTATTCTCTCTTTTGATCTGTATAGCAATTATTCAATTTACACTAACTTGGTTAAGGCCACTGTGGAATTTATCTGATTTGTGCCCCTCTGTTAGCTCGCATCTGCATTTTTCTTTTCTTTTTTTTAAAATCTTTTGCTTGCTGACCATTTGTGCCGGCCGCGGTGGCCGAGGGGACTAAGGCGCTCCAGTCACGGTCCGCACGGTCACTACGGTCGGGGGTTCGAATCCCCCCTCGGGCATGGATATTTGTGCCGTCCTAGTTCGTAAGTAGTTCATAAGTAGTTTGTAAGTTTAGGGACTGATAGCCCCGTAGTTAAGTCCCATAGACTTTACAAACATTTGAACATTTGACCATTTGCCTCCGTGAGGCAACGCTAACCCACGGTAGTTCTCGTGGACGGTTGGGCACCCTACCCCACCCCCTCTCCTACCTGTCTGAAGTCAGCTCATCTGTTTTGTATGTTGGAGAGTGTATTAAGTTAACGAGTAGCCAGTACTCTTCTTAAATTAATTATATAGTACACTGGAAGTGTTATGGATTGTCTCGGGACCTAATTTCATTGCTGTTTAAATATGTGTTTCTTGTTATGTTAAACGTCTGCCCCGAGTGCTTGTGTTTGTGCCTTGGTTTTAGGTAAACTTAGGCCTACTTGACCTCTTTTATTATTCCAAAGAGTCCGGTCTCTCTTACTGTGATACATAATTTGTTTACTCGGCCTTCTGCCTTGTAATATCACTGAGCCGAATTTGTTTGAGTTTCCTTCTTTCAGGGTGTTGCCTACTATGGTATAAGTAAGATAAAGGATGCTTCTGGCCTTCAGCCCTTTACTAAATTGTGTCAAATGTTTCTAAAAATCGGCTTTCAGCATGATTCAGCTGCTTTCATTTAAATGTTGGAGCTGACCTTTGCTTACTATTATATTATTGTTATAGTAATAAGTTGCTTCGGGCCCTCAGCCCGTTATTAGCCTATGTTAAAAAAATTCTTTGGTCTGGCTTTCTGCCTGGTAATTTGAAGAAGCTGCTTTTACTTAAATTTTAGAGCTCCATTTTATTGTGTTGTTTTCATTGTATTTATAAAAGGCTACTTCGGACCCTCAGCCCCTTACCTACTCATATCAAATTTTAATTTCGGCCTTCTGCCTTGTATCACCCTAGCTGAACTGTTTACTGTTTTTCTTTTAAAAAATTTAAAAAAGAAGGAAAAAAAATGTTTTGTTAGGGGCTTCAGCCTCTAGTTGTAAAAGAAGGGATATATAATATTAGGACCCATAAGAGAGGAAGACGGTACTTACAGAAACAGGCACAATAACGCACTGTATGAACACCAGGAAGATACAGTCACATGTATGAGGAAAAGGCGACTGACCTACGGGCACATGACCCGCCTGAATCACTCAAGGCTAACCACCCGAAGATCCTCACAGTGACAAGCAGGGGAAAGGCGTCCAAAGCCAAGTGGTTCACCTCTGTTAGATCAGACTTAGAGGAACTGCAGATCCCATTACAGATAACCGAGAACCGAACGCAATATCGTCAGGCCATTCTACATGGAGTCTTCCCACTATCTCTCACAAGCAAGAAGTGTACAGGCACCACCAGACCTAAATGGACGGATGAGAGGAAGCAGGCTCACAGCCAGAAGATGAAGGCCTATTGGGCCAAGAAAAAGCAGAAGACCCTAATATATATGTAGTTCGTTTCGGCCTACTAGGGATCACGAGGCTCGTCTTAACTCTCAGCTAGGGTCTTCTGCTTCTTCTTGGCCCAATGCGCCTTCATCTTCCGGCTGTGAGCCTGCTTCCTCTCATCCGTCCATTTAGGTCTGGTGGTGCCTGCACACTTTTTACTTGTGAGAGAAGACTCCATGTGGAATGGCCTGACGATATTGCGTTCGGTTCTCGGTTATCTGTAATGGGATCTGCAGTTCCTCTAAGTCTGATCTAACAGAGGTGAACCACTTGGCTTTGGACAGCTTTCCCCTGCTTGTCACTGTGAGGATCTTCTTGGATAGCCTTGAGTGATTCAGGCGGGTCATGTGCCCATAGAAGGTCAGTCGCCTTTTCCTCATACATGTGACTATGTCTTCCTGGTGTTCATATATATAAGTGTGTGTGTATGTGTGTTAAAATAAAATGCCTAACTTTACCAGTCAACTCCCCGCCGCTCCCGCTATCCCTATCACTAATGGTGAAAGCGGCCGGTGTTCCGAAGCGGGAAATCCGGGTTCGATGCCCGTCCAGCACAAATTTTCAACTTCACCGTTGAGTTTAATGCTCCAGAAACGGTCTAAATGATTCAATATTTCGAAGTCTTGCCACTGACGTAACAGTCTGTGGCGGGGACTGCCCGGTCGCCTGGCTCGTCCCCTCCTTTGCGGTCGGCGACCACGCCGCGAACAGCGACACGCCGTTGTCGCGAACTCGCGTCGCGAATCGCGCTGACGCTAACGGTTTTTCTTCGGTGCGACGCATAGAGCGAGACGGGCGGACAAGCCGTGTAACATGGCCACCCTGCCCGCTGAATCTGCCGTAATTACAGGCCTCTGGTACAGTTAGCCGGGGGACTGGAGGGGGGAAGGGTAGTCCACTTCTTGCGCACAGCCCGTGGTCACCACTGACGCAAAGGCCCTGACTCTACGGCAGGCTTCGTGGACCGCTAAATTCGCCAAAAATTGGGCCGTCCGACCGACGGAGAAACATCGCAGTCCTGGTCGTCGAGAGAGCAAATCAGAAAAGTAATTTTAGATGGCAAACTCACTACATCTGTGAGTGGAAGTGGCTCTCCGTAATTGGAAGAACAGCTGCCGAGGCATGGGAATCACTGTCAACGACGTACAGATATTTTTATTAAGTTTTGATGACGATCAAGCTATTATATAGCACAAGATGATTACGACCTTGAGATTATGATACGACGATTATATCACGGTGTACCACAGAGGGGGACTACAAATGAGTCTAACAAAAACATAGTATCTGGTTGTTAATAGTGATGATAAATTTGAAGTACACATCAATGAAAAAACAGTTATGAGACAGGTAAAGAAATTTAAGTATCTAGCGGCATATGTTGATAAAAATGGATTGGGCCATATAAAAGTACAGAATACAGCAAAGCAGAAAGGTGTTAGGGTGTGGTGGAATAGGAATATTTCCAACAACAACAAAAGAGAGTAGGTAAGATACTGGATGAATCAGTGCTATGCTATGGATCAGAACTGTGGATATTAGATGCGGATCTCAAAAGAAGGCTAACAGCTGTGGAAGTGGATTATTTGCATAGGAGTGCCAGAATATCAAGAATCGAAATAAAAACTAATGATGAAGTAACAGCTAAAATGAAAGCAAATGATGCAATGATAGAATTGAAAGAAAATTACTCAAATGGTACGAACATATGATGAGAATGCCAGATCTCGGTGGACAAAGAAGATCAAGGAATGGAAACCACCCGGCAGATGTAAGCGCGGAAGACCATGACGTTCTTGGACAGACCAGATAAATGGAGTAATGAAACATCGCGGCATCGACAAGAAAGATGAACTGGATAAAGAGGCTTGGCGGAGAATAACAGGAATACGACAAGATGCTGTTATTAATTAGGCTTTGTATTAATAATCCTGTAATAATAACAATAATAACACACTGAAGAGATCTTCGTGAATGTGGACAATGTTAAAATTTATTCCTTTTTACACTTGGATTGAAAAGATTACTGCAGACATTTAAATATGCCCAAACTAAGAAATACATCATCAAATTTACTGGACTTAGAAATTTCATCAAACTTTGATCCTAATTTTTTTAGCATAAGATCTTTTATTTGGCGCCGAAAAAGTTGCTTCAGGATGTGTGAACTGCGACTTGTTACTTCACTAGGCAGTTGCGGTGTGCCTGCAATTGCAGAAGAAGCAGAAAAAAAAGCAAACGTAACAGTTTGCAGCCGTGGGTTCCGTCGTCTGCTTAGGTTGCGCGCAGACCCCTTATACGTCTTACAAACTCTTTAACTCTTAAAAAAATTCCAAGAAATCTTGTAACTTCTTATAAATCTAAGTACTCTTTAGAAACTCCTTATATCTTAATGCAGAAACTAAGTGCCTTCCAATACGTGTATTGACGCTGAGGATTATTATTATTATTATTATTATTATTATTATTATTATTATTATTCTTTCGGTTCACGTGACATTGGGGTACGTTAGATCAATCATTTCTTAATGTTCTGCATCTGTCTATTACCCCAGTATTGTTTCATTCTTTCTGATATTACTTTCCTTTGTTCTTCTTCTTCTTCTTCTTCAGAGATTCGGATAGTTCGTTTGGTTTTGACTTAGACTTTGTTTTGCATTTTTATCGCTGAGCATAATTTCTGTGATATGGAGTTCTCTGAATCCTTCTCCGTCCCTTAAACAAGCCTTTTTTTCTAGTGGTCAATTTTTTGTATTAATCTAGTTTGGTTCATTCTGAGAATGTGTCCATAAAAATAAATTCTCTCTCTTTTTGGGTCTGGCATTATTATTATTATTATTATTATTATTATTATTATTCGCAACGAATCGTGATCGGAAAACGAATGGCAATGCTTTTATCTTGTCACTGATTTCGAGCTTTGTAGTTCAGATAACTATACCCGACAAAAATTCGTAGAAGTCACTTGTAGATAAAAAATGTCTCTCACAAACTTTCGTCCTGCGCGTATTTCCAACAGTAAATGGACGTCGAAGAAATGGGTTGGTGTTCTATACATCAGTGTGTTTCCTAATTACACAATTACAACAACAAACTTCTAAGGGATGTAGAACGCATCTTGAGGAACAAACTGAGCATAGAAACCCATGCCTCGGAACGCCATTCAACGACGCTACGGAGAGTCCAAGTTACAGACACCGGCGCATGAGGCGTAGCAATTTCGACGCTCAGTAACGTCGTTGGATGACGTTTCGTGCATGGGTTTCTATATTCATTTTCCTATGATGCCTTCTACATCCATTAACCGTTTGTTGGTGTTATTGTGAAACACACTGACATCGGAATACACCCTTTTCACTCTTCGACGTCCATTTACTGCTGGAAAACGCACAGGTCGAAATTTCGTGAGAAGTTTTTTTTTTTTTTTTTTTTTTTTTTCTTTCTTTCTTTCTTTCTTCTTTTTTTTTTTTTTTTTTTTTTTTTTTTTTTTTAGATAGCTTTATTAGCCCCGTTCAGCAATCTTTTAAAGAAGATTAATTAGTTAAACAGTTTAAGATCGCTATGTTTTATATAAAATGACCGGTTTCGGCAAAAATCTTTTGGCATCTTCAGATATAGTTCACCATTCAACTGTTGCTGGCGGTCTTGAGCAGTCACAATCAATAGACTGCTCACTTTGTTGACTGGCTGCAAAAAAAAAAAGTTCAAATGTTTGTTAAGCTTATGGGACTTAACTGCGGGGTCATCAGTCCCTAAACTTACAAACTACTGATAAACTACCTTATACTAAAGACAACGCAAACATCCATACCCAAGGGGGGAATCGACCCCCCGACGGAGAACGGCCATGCACATCGGAGCATAGCTGTGACTGCACGTTGCTGCTCAAGACCACCAGCAACAGCCGAATGGTGGACTATACCTGAAGATGGCAAAAGATTTTAGCCGAAACCGGTCATTTTAAATAAAACACTGAGTTCTTAAATAAAGACATTTTTTATTGGCGGAAATTGGGGGCCGGCCGTGGTGGCCGAGGAGACTGAGGCGCTCCAGTCACGGTCTGCACTGCCATTACGGGCGGGGGTTCGAATCCCCCCTCGGGCATGGATATGTGTGCCGTCTTTAATATAAGGTAGTTGATAAGTAGTTTGTAAGTTTAGGGACTGATGACCCCGTAGTTAAGTCCCATAAGCTTAACAAACATTTGAACATTTTTTTGGCAATTGAGGAACTACGCAGGGAAGCCCAAATGTGCGAATTCGCTTTATCCTGTACATGTCATCGTGAGATTATACAGAGTGCTCCAAACATCGGCAAGAAGGGCGGGATGTGTGCTTGGGTAAAATGGGGGGGGGGGTGTAGGCAGAGTGTAGGAGGTGCGGAGAGTGAAGGGTCGAAGGTGTATAACGGAAGGTAAAAACCCGAGAGGGGAAGGGGGATTCCAAAATTTCATAATACGCGTATTACATTTTTGGCGTCCCTCAGGAATAACGAGGCAGGCTTTTTTCCGGAGGTAATTTTTTCATTAAGCTTGAGCCGGAGTCTGAGACTGCAGGCTGCGGTCGGGAGGTATCGGAATTTACTTGGCCGGCCGCCGCGACACTGTACGGGCCCGGCTCCGCTCGGCTGTGCTGGGGGCGGCAACTTCCGCGCGCAACTTTGTCCAGCCACAGCGCCGCGCGCCGCCGACCTTAACCACTGGCCGTATACCTGTTTACGAGGCTGATCCGCACAAAAATACCGGTTTATTTTAATAAAATTTACATGCATTATTTTTTCCCGCTTAATCACCATTTATCTTGAGGCGTAGCGCTTTACATTGCTCCTATGACGCGGAGCCGGTAAGCCGCGGGTAAGCTCAGATTGTCTGAAGCTTTAGCGCAGATAGTTGCTGCAGTGCCCAACAGATGACACTACCCTACAGACACTCAGAATGCAACAAATCAAAACGTAGGAGTAAGTTTAATCACACAATCTCTTTGTAAATGTTATGTATATTATTTCACTGATTTAATGTGTTAATTATTACAGTGAATGGGGTGTGAATATGAAGTTAAAAGATTAGAAGGAAATTGTACTGTTGAATTCATATTATGTAAATTAGTCTGGGAAGATTCAATTATTGTGATACGCTCGGGCTTTTCTATGTAGGCTGATTGGTGATGGTTTCTTCTTAGCTAATGAGAAGTAAGATAATTCCCGT
Source organism: Locusta migratoria (assembly GCA_026315105.1). Lineage (NCBI taxonomy): Eukaryota > Metazoa > Arthropoda > Insecta > Orthoptera > Acrididae > Locusta > Locusta migratoria. The sequence continues at coordinate 74,974,484 of CM048750.1, read as the reverse complement.
GTATGTTATAGAAAAATTGGGCTTTTTCTAGAGAGGAGAGTCGGGGCTCAGCTATAAACACGGGTAAGCACAGGAACATGAGCTCTGAAAAATACGAAGGTTGGAACTTAAATGTTGGCAATACTGCTGTGGAGACACTACGCAGTGGAATCTACTATTGTCGGCCGGCCGCGGTGGCCGAGGGGACTGCGGCGCGCCAGTCACGCTCTGCACGGCCACTACGGTCGGGGGTTGGAATCCCCCTCGGGCATAGATATTTGTTCCGTCCTTAGTGTAAGTTAGTTCGTAAGTAGTTTGTAAGTTAGGGACTGATGACCCCGTAGTTAAGTCCCACAAGCCCTACAAACATTTGAAACATTTGTTACTATTGTCGCTGATAGCACTCCTTGTTGACGTACCAACCTTACCTCCGAGCAAATGCACTCGCCCGTCCATCACCGGCTTGGGCACAATAGAGGGAAAAAGTAACTTGCGAGCGAGCGGTCTAACGTAATGGTGTCAATAGGTTTTCGAAACAGGAACGATTTTGGAACATCACCTGCGACCATCTTTGCGAAAGAAGCGGCAACACTTCTTGCGCAACCCGCCCATCAATTTGTACGACAATGCGAGGCACATAAAGCTCAAACTTCGGTCGATGGGAGTGGATAGTACTGTACCATCCACCGTACTCCCCGGACTTAAGTCCTTGTGACTTTGGTTTGATTCCGAAGATGAAGGAACCACTTCGTGGCATTCGCTTCATAACTGTTCGAGAGATTAAACAGGCAGTTGACCCCTCCAGTCGCACCATCAACAGAACAGACTCTGTTAACGCTATACTACGCCTTACGTCCTGGGAGTATGGTGAATGGTACATTACTTCCCAGTTCCATCGACCGAACAGAGCAGCCACAGCTTGCGCTTTATTCGCTAATCCGTTTCCGTAGGCGAGCTACGAATCGTCTGGCATCGATCACTCTCCACTAACGCGGCAACAGTATGCACTTCTTATTCAATGACGCTAAGACGTCCTGCCCGATGCATGTCTGCCACAGTTTGCCGACAATCGTTGAAGGGTTTTACCTAACGTGCCACTGTTTTGTACGGGAATGCCGATTCCCCGCACATCTGTTGAAGACCTTGATGACACTGTCATTTCGAAACCGTTATGTTAGACCGATCGCTCACAAGTAATAGTGTTTCCCTCGCATTGTACGCACGCGGGTGAGGTGGGACGGGCGAGTCCAGTTCCTCGGAGGTACGGTAGGAATGTCAACAACGTGTGTCATCAGTGACAAAAGTATATTCCATTGCATAGTGTCTCCACAGCAGTGTTGCCACTATTTAAGTTCCAACCCTCGTATATACACTCCTGGAAATTGTAAAAAGAATACCATGAATTCGTCGACCTAGCAGAGCGAAATTTTTTGACACATTCGTTAGGATGTATAGAACACACGATCACTGTACCCTCCCATTGCAGCAATGCAAGTTGCAATACTCTCATGGAAACTATCGTAGAGGTGACGAATGATGTTATGCGGAATGGCCTGCGATGTAATTTCTTCCTGGTGCTTTAGGTGGGCCAGATTTCGTGCCAGTCGTGTAGACTTCTCAACATGACGTGTCATTCGTTCCCAAACATGCCTAATGTGGGAGTGATCTGGGGACCATTCTGGCCAGGGTTGTTGACGGACACCTCTAAGAGCGCGTTGGTTGCTACAGGATACATGTGGATGTGCGTTGTCTTGTTGGAAAAGCATATCGCCTTATTGATGCATGAATGGTATCAAGATGGGTTGAAGTATGGTTTCAGTGTACCGTGCACTGTTCAATGTTCTCTTGACGATCACCCGTGGAGGACGGACAGTGTAGGGCTTGAGTCACTACACCATGTTGCATGATCATGCATACTGCTAGGGTGTGTTCTGCTCACACGGAACCCCGATTTCAGGGGTGTTGCGATAGGCGCTTATGGAAGGACGAATGGAGACGTGTCGCCTTCAATGATAAGAATCACTTCTGCCTCGGTACCAATGACGCTAGTACACGCGTGCGGTATCGTGCATGGGAACGCCAAAATCTGAAGTGTATACGAGAAAGGAAAATGAGGCTGACACCTGGCATCATGGTGTGATCGTAGAGAGAACATTGAACAGTGAACCGTACATTGAAAGAATCATCGAACCGTCTTGCTACCATACGTGCACCAACAAGGTGGTATCCTCTTCCAACAGGACAATGCACGACCATATGTATCCCGTACCAACCAACGTACTATTCAATGTGTACGTCAACTACACTGCCCAACTCGATCAACACCACCTAGACACAAGGCCTCACAACAGCCCGTGCTACTGACCAGCCGCGGCCGCCGTCTGACTGGCTGGCCCCTACGAGACAGTGGACGTGCCCCGTCGGCCAGCCATTCAGCTGACGGCCGCGGCCTGGTCAGTGTGACGTAACATGGGCTGTCGTGAGTTGGCACGATTCCCAGATCTGCCGCCCTTTGATCATGTTAGGGACCAGCTGAAACGTCATCTTGTGAAGTCTGTACAATCGCCACGAAATGTGCCCCACCTGAGGCACCAGCTGAAAATTGCATGGCAGGCCATGGCGAAAGACTGCATTTGGTAGCTCTACTATCGTCTCCATGGGAAAATTGGAGCTTGCATCGCAGCAAAAGGTGTCGACATTACACACCCTCTAGTGGCTGTATTCACTTGCATATGGCTCTGTATGATCGTGTATTGTAAACATCCTCAAGAATGTATCAATAAAATTTCTCTCTGCTTGATCGACGAATTCATGATTTTTTTTTTTTTTTTCATTTTTCCAGGAGTGTAGATCGAAGGGCTGCACCTCAGGCAATATGAGGTTCAAAGCGCCGTTTGGAGGTACCCCATTACTTTTGTCAATACTGTGTAATACACACTAGACCAAAAAAAAAAGTTCAAATGTTTGTAGAGCTTATGGGACTTAACTACGGGGTCATCAGTCCCTAAACTTACAAACTAATTATGATCTACCTAATACTAAGGACGGCACAAACATCCATGCCCGAAGGGGGATTCGAACGCCCGACCACAATGGACCGAGTTCTGGGTTCGAGCTAGTGACTTTCTAAACATGTTAGTATTGCTATCGGGACATTGGTGCAGGACTGCATCTTGAGGATGCTCGAGAGAACCGCCCCGCAGAGCTCTGGGAAGCGGCGGAAGGGGGATTCGAACGCCCGACCACAATGGACCGAGTTCTGGGTTCGAGCTAGTGACTTTCTAAACATGTTAGTATTGCTATCGGGACATTGGTGCAGGACTGCATCTTGAGGATGCTCGAGAGAACCGCCCCGCAGAGCTCTGGGAAGCGGCGATCGCGGCCGCATCCGAAGTTAATTACAGCAAGTGGCCATGTGAGGGCAGGCGGGGCTGCTCGGCGTGCCGCGGGCGCAGCGGCTCACAATGGCAGCGCGGGCAGGCCGCATTGTGCGGCACGACAAAGCAGCGGCCAGCTAACGTGATTAATCTCGATATGGCCGCCTCCGACTGCGGCGCGCCTGCGCCTCTCAAGACCGCACCACACCGCACCGCGCCACCAACCGGGCTCTTTTTTTATTTGTGGAAAGCCAGTTGCTGTAAAAAGCAACTCTCTCTCTCTCTCTCTCTCTCACTCACTGCTTCTGTGTGTAGTACTACTCGTTGGTGAGGGTTGACCGAGAGACCAAATGACTGACCCGCGTCGTGATGTCGATATCGCAATTTCCTTTGGAATGTCCGTCGGGGTGACAAAGTGATTAGTATCGCAGCCTGACATCTGCACTGGCACCACAAAAGTCAACGTAGTTGCTTCTCAAGGGGAACATGGTAAGGAACCAGACAGTTCGCATCAGTGAGGTGGCTGTCATTCGGAAAGGACACGTGCGATACGTGGCAGTTATCCTCGATGAGCGATGGAACATCGCGGCCCGTGTAGATGCGGTGGTCATTGGTGGCGTTACATCGGTTGGCTGGGATTGGACATCGGAGGTTCCACCTCCCACCCAATCTCTACAAGCTTTACCATAACAGCGTTATCTACGAGGCCGGAAGCTGGGCGTCCGCCTTGGCTGTGAGGAGAGTACAACAAAGCAACTTGTTACACTCGGTAGGGGCTTACAGAACCACGCCAGTTGGAGCTCTCCTTGACCTGATGGGTTTCTGCTCCCTGGATATCAAGAGAGCAGGCCGCATGGTACAGGGCTAAAAACGGGAATCAAGATAAGGTCAACGAAATCTTGGGAACCACTCTAGGGGACTGTGTGTGTGTGTGTGTGTGTGTGTGTGTGTGTGTGTGTGTGTGTGTGTGTGTGTGTGTGTGTGTTTTAGAGAGAGAGAGAGAGAGAGAGAGAGAGAGAGAGAGAGAGAGAGAGATGTTCAAATGTTTGTTAAGCTTATGGGACTTAACTACGGGGTCATCAGTCCCTAAACTTACAAACTACTTATCGACTACCTTATACTAAGGACGGCACAAATATCCATGCCCGAGGGGGGATTCGAACCCCCAACCGTAGTGGCCGCCCAGACCGTGACTGGAGCGCCTCAGTCTCCTCGGCCACCGCGGCCGGCAGAGAGAGAGAGAGAGAGAGAGAGAGAGAGAGAGAGAGAGACAGACAGACAGACAGAGAGGGGAGGGGGGAGGGGAGTGAGTGATCAAATTATCAAACGATTTGTATATTATGCGAAGTAAAATAAAACGATGTGACTGAGACCGACTGAAGTTTTCCTTTGTTCTATTCATTCGCATTTCTTGTTACTAAATCAGAGGTCGCGGGTTCGAGTCATAGTGGAAAATTCTAATTCTGTTGTCATTTTAAAAACTAGTACGAATTTTAGAGCAGTAAAACGTATTCTTACTTTAGTATTTATTATTTATTTACATTGACCTGCCGTCTGGATTCTAAGACCGCTCGGATTTTTCATTCTGATATTTCTGAGTCACAGAATAATGTCGTAAAAATATATAGCTTAAATAAGTGATTGAATAAATCTAAATAACTTTAGTATATAACACACACACACACACACACAAGTCACATTGATGTTCATGGTAGAGGGTTCGTAACCACTTTTATGATATTTTTCTATAGTTCCATACTCTAATAGTTCGAGGGAAAAAGCAACACCTAAATCTTTCTGTTTTGGATCTGATTGAACTTATTTTATTATGTTGACCTTGTAGGCGGGTGCTAACAATATAAGTTCGCATTCGGAAGAGAGAGTTGGTGAAAGAAATTCCGCAAATAGATCACACCGCAACGAATAACGCCTTTCTTTTAATGATTTCCACCTCCGTTCATGCATCATTTCCGTGACACACTGTCCGCTAATTCGCGATAATACAAAATGAGCTGCCATTCTCTGAACTTTCTCTAAATCGTCCGTCAGTCCCACCTGGTGTGGACCCCACAATGCGCAGCATTAATCTGAAAGAAGACGCACAAGTGTAGTGTTTGCAGTTTCTTTAGTACAACTGTTGCATCTTCTTAGTGTACTGCCGATGAAACGTCGTCTTTGGTTCGCTTTCCCTACAATATTTTCCATGTGTTAGAAGCACAGGCTTTTTTAATTCTTAGAAACCCTGCCTAAAACTAGTACGTGCAGTATATAAGACATGTGCAGCCAGTACGTAGGCGATAACAAAATTTTAGGGTTTCTCGCAGAGTAGTTTTCTGTCATTACAAAAGTAATACTAGATCGTAAAAGATAAAGAAAGAAGGTACGTAACAGATGAGGAAATTTGACCTGAGGTCTGAATATCGTTAGACACTCCAGTTCGTGATCGTTCCATAAACTAGCCAATTGTCCAAATCGTCACAGATACTGAATCCATTAACGACTAGTCGCACACAGATTATTCCGAGAACGAGGTTGTCGACAGTGGCAAGGGTTGTACGAAAAACCCCCAAAATCAGGCGCCGTTCTGTTACACGGCAACCGAAATAAAAACGGAGAACACTTGTCCGATCGTTTGTTGCACCGTGGCTGCCCGGTAGTCTCCTCAAATTTTCCTGTTTGCCGACCGCACCGCTGCCAAGGGAGGAAAAAAGAGCCGTTGTTTATTATCAGCCCGGTTGCTTGCGCTGAACCAGTTATTACTCGCTTGATTAATATTTTCCGGCGATCCCGCCGGATCTATACTTAACTTGTCCCCCACAATCGCGGCGCTCATCTAAAAAGAAAAGGCGGTAGCTAAATGACTAACTGCGGCGTGTAAAACACATTACGACTACGGTAGGCAGGCGTCTAATGGCGGGGGTGACACACGAGGCTAAACAGTCCGAGGAGCCGGCAGTTCGAATGAGGTCCGCTCCGAGCTGGCAGCGGAAACGCAGAGGCTATTTAACTGAATTACTGCAGTCGCTCATTCTGTTTCTTCAGCTATATGACTCATTTTATGTTGCATGCAACCGGTAAAATGACTGTTACTCTCATTTCCGCAAAGGATGTTTTTCATTATTTACGATCTCTGTGCACCTAACGTCTCAATATAAAGCAATGACCTTGGAATGTCCTCCAGTACTTCACTTAGCAGCAAGTTGCTTAGGACGTATAACGTCGTTGACAACGTGTGACAGAAGATGTTAGTCACAAGTTGTTGTGGCGCTGTTATTGGCCACAACGTAGGCGGTCTACCCAAGTCGCGTGGAGCTACAAGAAGAGGCAATAAGTCGCCCCACAGTACTTCGGCCGCTGGGGGCGCCCGCAGTATCGTTACCTCTTTGCCTACTTCGCGCGCCGGCCTATAGGACGAAGGAAGGAAGCTTGAAATTTAACGTCCCGTCGACAGCATGGTCAATAGAGACGGAGCGTACACTCTGAGTATTTGGGTAAGGATGTGGAAGGAAATCGGCCGTGCCCTTTCAAAGGAACCATCCCGGCATTTGCCTGGAGTGATTTAGGGAAATCACGGAAAACCTAAATCTGGATGGTCGGAGGTGTATTTGAACCACCATCCTTCCGAATGCGAGTCCAGTGTGTTACCACTGCGCCACCTAGGAGGAAGGGGCTCCTCAGCCACGACAGCCAGTATGGAGGAGTACGGAAGTTCCAGTCAGTACGAGGCAGCCCCAGAAGTTCATTATACAAGAGCCTTCTGTCTATGTACAAGCTGGCACAGCACAGTACAAGAAGTTTGTTAAATATTGATTTCTTCTGTCAATAAATCCGTTGAGGACTAATCACTTCTTAACAGTTTCAAACCTTTACCTTTGCTAGCCTGGCCCACCACAGCATCCTAAGGACATAACACATGTTTTCTTCAATTGAAGTTTAAAAAGTAAATCTTGTTTACTTTCTATGTCTTTGTCTACAAATAGCAAATCAGTGTTCGAGGCGAATCCAGAAACCTCTATTGGAAACAAATACAGGAAAGTTTGAACTATTTTTTGACAGTCACTAAAACAGTTGAGACGTTTGTAATATTGTGGGATCAATTTTTATATTCTTGTGCCATAGAGGTCTGCCAGCTATGAATGGAATCAGCGTGTGACATTCATATTCGAGTCGTCGTCGTTGTCAAAACGCTGCAGCAGTCGAGCGCTCTAAGGCGTCTTGCTGAAGAGCGCGTGGTTACTCTCTTGGCCAAGCGTTCTATAGTGCCCAGCTGTGTAGCGCACCGCTGCTCGTCGTCGGGGGTTCGAGTCCTCCCTCGGGCATGGGTGTATTTGTTGTCCTTAGCAAAAGTTAAAGTGGTTTGTTAGCCAAGGTACTGACAACTTAAGTCACAAATATTTACAAACCCTTGAACCTTATCAAATCAACGGTGTCCGTAGGACGTGCTATTGAGAACAAGAGACAAGGAATGCTCCACAACAATGGTCGCCCTCACATGGCTCGGCGCACAGCATCTGTTTTCAGAGAACTAAGGCTGATCATTCACCATACAAAGCTAACCTTGTTCTCAGCACCTCAAATTCCTGTCCTCCGGCCAGAGAAAAATAAAAGAAATTTGGACTGGTATCGGCTCCTGTTTTTATGGTCCTCGCCCAAAATGTTGGTTGGCCTCAGTACAATCACTTTGCAGTTCGCTTAAAATGCCGACCGTCCAAATTTTCTTAATAGTTTTTTCTCGTAAAGAAAGCCGTCTTCCATCCGGGGAATCCCACTTGAGTTCCCGAAAGCATAGGTCTTACATGATTGAGGCTTCTCCGGCGTATTTGTTACATCAATGGCTCCCGGGTGTAATGTCGGATCGAAGTGTAGGAAGTCTACCACGTAATGACGACGAAACTGATATTCGACGAAATATCTAGAACTTTCAACAATTGGATTCGGCAGTACACCGAGAACCGTGTATACTTAGAACGTTCTCCTCTGGAAATGTTTTCCTGTCTTCCACTGGGCGATTACATCATTCAGGATGGTGCAGTGTATTAACACAAGTATGCATCTATTCTTGGGGACCACGTCCACTACTACGAGCAGTTCATCTTCTATGGCAATTTCCAGCAGGACAATGCAACATGCCATACTTGTCACAGTGTATGTCCTTAGTTAGAACAGCTTCATGATGAGTTTTCCACACCCCATTGGCCTCCAAACTCCCCGAATTAAAACCCAGCACAGAATCTGTGAGTCTACATCGATCAGGCTGTTAGCGCCATGGATCCCCAATTTATGACTAGTGCATATGGCCGCGGCGCTTGTGTTGGCACGGTACCGCATCCTTTACAGATTCCCATCACGCACGACTTTCAACGGTCCAAGCGTTTGACAGGTGGCCGCATTAATATGACCGGACAGTGTAGTTATCCCCGTTAACACTGTTTTCAAACTTAGGTAGCGGTCAGCTGCAACGTAGAGCTAACGACAGGGGTCGGGCAGGCAGCAGTCTGGGTGGAGCCTTTGTGGCGTCTTTGGCGGGCGATATTAAGGGCCGGACTCTCGATATTGGCGGCGTCCTCCACGGGACAGCAGCCACTTGCCGAACGTCAAATTAAAGCCGGGGAGCAGAGCACAGCGGCGCCATCCGCCATATGGTCGCCGCACAACACGGCGCCCAGCCCCAGAGAACTAGCATCACAAGCTGCAAGCTGTGGCACTCCGCTGTTTCACGTCACACGGATACGGTAAATGGCTCCTTCTGTCATGGTTCGAAGTGTGTGTCATTTTATACAGAGCAAGATGACATATTTATAAAGAACTAGCTGGTACCTGGCGCGTTGCTGCAGCGGAAGAAATAATTGTGCAAATAACATTATAAATTTGAAAGTGTTAGCTTGTTGGTCTTCCTGTCTCTTTATCTATTTCCCCCTCCCCCGCCCTATGTTCATGTGCATTCGCCTGTCTGTCACCGTCTCCCCTCTTTCTGTCCGTCTCCTACCTCGCCTTTTTCTCTACCGTTTCGCGATTCCCACCCCCTTCCCAAACCACAATACAAGTATTTGTGTAATTTCAAAGGCAACGAATTCAATTTTCCTCTGTTGATACAACTTTATTGAAAAAAAGTAAAATAAAATAAACTATAAAAAATTAAGCAATGTCCCACGGTATAGTCATTTTGTAAACTATCGAATTTCTCAATATTATTTATTGTGTCTTATAAATTTGGCTATCGCGCCTGTTACATGAAAACAGTTTCCAAGCTTTTTGTTTATTCATTGTTAACATGGTGCATTTATTATAAAACAATCTTTATTCTATTCAACTTAACTGATGATCAACAACGAATTGCGTGATTTTAATATAAAATATATTTCAAAGCTATTAATGCTAAATTAAAATTTGTGATACGTTCGGGAATTACCAGGCAGACGTCTTACCGCTAGACCACCGCATCACTAGCGATTAAGGCGCCTCGGAATAGTCTAAGCACGTCACACTATATTTACATTCAAATATACTTCACTTTTTAAGGCATATGTTTTGCATTACGTAACACCTGGTACTAAGGCATGCTCCTAGCTGATTGTCGTTTGGTGCATCTACTTCTTCCACTGACGGTGATTCCCCGAGCAAGACTTAGCGAGTCCCCTAGAACTTCTGAATTATATTATTACGGGTCTTCACTTTCTTTTTTTTTTTTTTTTTTTTTTTTTTTGGCGAGCTTAAGTCGGAAATTCAGGGACCTATCGAGTGTTATTTCGAGGTATTTCGGTGTGCTGCAGTACTGCGAGGTATGTCCTTGTTTGAGTTGTTTGAGTCATAACTCTGAATCGTTAATCGGATAACAAAGTATTTTGTTTTTCACAGTATGTGAAAACTGGGAGGGTTCCTGAAGTATTCGTGTTGCCGCAACTCTCTCGTCTTGGGCGTCGGCCTGTGACCGTGGCAGTGGCCTAAAAGAGCGGGTGGCAGCGACCACTTCGCAGAGGATCCGCTGGCGAGACATGGCCCTCCGCCCCCGCCGCCCGCATTACGTATGCACAAAAAGAAGTGCCGCCCTCTGCTGCTGACTGCACCGCCGCGTCAGCAGTCCAGGAGTCGGACCACTCGTCCCGGCTGCCGCAGTCCCTCGAATTTCCAGTACCGATTCAGGTCGGTAGAGTTCTTGCTTCGTTCTGCCTAGAGGACAGCGGTTCAAACCCGCCTCCGGGAAACCTGATTTAGCTTTTCTGCGATTTCCCTAAACAACTCCAGGTAAATGCCGGATTGGTTCCTTTAAAAGGGGGCGACCAGTTTCCTCCCCATCCCTAGTAAAACTCAATCCGAGCGTGTGTTACGTCTCAGATGTCAACGGGACATTAAATCCTAATCTTCCTTCCTCTTCTCTCTATAAGAGGAGCTGAAAAGTTTCAAATGTTCAAATGTTTGTATAGCTTATGGGACTTAACTACGGGGTCATAGGTCCCTAAACTTACAAACTACTTATGAACTACTTACGAACTAGGACGGCACAAATATCCATTCCCGAGGGGGGATTCGAACCCCCGACCGTAGTGGCCGTGCAGACCGTGACTGGAGCGCCTCAGACCCCTCGGCCACCGCGGTCGGCCATATATAACTTATATAAATGCAGATGACGCAATGATCCTTTCTTCAGTGCGGAGGCACTCATAGGTCCTTACTCTTAAGGGAATTAGTTTACGATACCAACGAGTTTAAGTTCTAGTGGGCGTACTTGAGTGGTTCAAATGTTCAAATGTTTGTTTAGCTTAAGAGACTTAACTACGGGGTCATCAGTCCCTAAACTTACAAACTACTTATGAACTACTTACAACTAAGGACGGCACAAATATCCATGCCCGAGGGGGGATTCGAACCCCCGACCGTAGTGGCTGTGCTGACCGTGACTGGAGCGCCTCAGTCACCTCGGCCACCGCGGCCGGCACTTGAGTGGTGATCGCTGTGGTTTAGACGAGGGGAAAATAATTAAAAACCTTGAGTGGGGTCCAGCAGCGTACTTTTCTTATCTTATTTTTCAATATTTTTAATGCCTGCCAAGAAAAGGCTGTTTTATTTTGATGAAATTAAAATAATTAAATGAACTAACGAATGCATACACCCCAAAGATCACTCCCCCCTCCACATAAAAAATAAAAAAAATAAAGAAAAGCAAAAATAAGTGGTATAGGGGTCCGGGCAACTGCCTAGAAAGCAGGATACCCGGGTTCACATCTTCAAATATACCCATTCGCAGTTAATGTCTTTTAGTATCTCGAAAACTTTTACGATAGTATCATAAAAAATTGTGTATAAAATTTAGAATTTTTTTTTAAAGGAACGCCATTTTTCCGTTTGGGAGTCGCCGAACGCTCTAATGCGTCTTGCTGTGGAGTGCGCGTCTGCCTCCGTCGGATGTTCGACTCCTCCCTCGGGCGTATTTGAAAGGCCCTGGATGGATCAGAACGTTCTTTTCGCGAAGTACTTTTGAAAAAAATCTAGAGAATCGGCATTTTCAGTACCGCGAGAACTTGAGTAATTAAGGCTTTAAGAAAGATATGTCTATAGTTGTTTTTGGCTCACTCCATTCGTGGCTGAAAAGAAGTACGAGCAACGGTATGAGGTTCCCTGTGTTATACACCTAGTGACAGCTTGAAGACTACGTACATTGATGTAAAAGCTTAAGACTGTATATCGGTCGATTACAGACTGTGTGTCTGAACACACAGGTTTATAAATAAAAACTAACAATTAAACCTATGGAAGTGTCACTCTCCGATTTTTCTGAAATTTAGATTTGTTATAATAAATGAAAAACTAACGGCCACGTATTTTTTTTAGCGGCGGTAAAACATATTTACTGGGTGAAACGGTCCATCCATAATGGGGAATAAACTGGAAAAAATTGCGATAACTTATAAATTACTGAAAGGATTTTAATTATATTTGTTAAAAAAACATTTTTTTTATAAAATACGAAAATCGGCATAGGTATAATGGAAGGGAGTGAAAATTAGGGAGCCACATACCCGAAAGAGACCAAGTTGTTACTAGCAAAATTAGATACATATATGGATTGCTGTAATTTCACGTTTCATAAGTATGCCGTGGAGAAAAATAAAAAAAGCAGAAAGTGTAAAAGCCGATATTGCATACCATAGTTTAACCTTCAGCACATTAATTGAATTTATACTCGTGAACACTTAATCCCGCTTTTGCTTACAGTCCGTGTGCTTAGCCGAAAACGACATGCCGAAAATGTGCTCGTTGAATTCCGTGTGAAGAACTGTCAATTGCCCTTATCTTTTTGGTTTCTTTGAGGGTATCGCTTAAACCCCAATGTACAGACGCAGACTGTGTCTAGCAATGAATAGCTGTACAAGGAGTATTTTACATCTTAGCTACCAGAATTCACCTAGTTACATAACTAACGAAGAGATGACCGTAATCACTACCATAACGCGCTACATTTTTCGTCTCCGCATTTGCCTCGATGAACAGCTGATATTAACTTCAGTAGCTTACCAGTTAGGTCACCGAACTTTCACAATGAGTGGTGTTCATACTTTCGTTCAATGACTACATGAGATTGTTGATAGTTTCCTTCAATGATTTCAGGAAAAAAAAATAAAAAACAGAATGGTTCCACGAAATGAAACACGAACGACTACTTCCTCATATTTTCTAACTCACCTAGGGCGTCGTTTACTCGTCTTAAAGCGACATCAACGAATTTTTAGCCTCTACCTCTTATAATTCGTCTTTTTTTTCTGTCTTTGATCGTCCTCCTTTCTACTCCACAAATGTCTCAAACCAACCTTAGATTTAACACTATGCCAACTGTGTTGTCACGTGCATGTCCTATATTTCTTCAGGCATGGAGCTACCATTCTCTACAAATCACCGGAGCTATTGATGAAGTGTGACGAAACTTCCGTGAAACATGTTGAACGATATTTGTGCACCTAACGGAACTGTAGTAGCGCTTATACTGTAACAGTTATCGTCCCTCAACCCCCCTGGGCTGACCGCTTGACGTGTACTGAACTCTGAATACCAGTGTAGAGAGGACGTCAGCCTAACGGTAATGTCATTAGCTCTTTTGTCCTGAGTAGGTATAAGTGTACCCTACCTGCCATTCCAGATATTGCCCTAGACAAGCGTTGGGTAGATGTGGTAAAGAATGAATATACACTGAGAATTTACATAGTCCAACCTTCATTCCAATCATTCAGTTACGCGCTGTGCATGCTGATAACATTAAAGAATATCACTGGCTCTAGACAGTGTCAAAAGCCAGAATTGCCAGCAGATGTTTCAGTAAAGCCTACGAAACGGACCAGAAAAAAGTAAAGAGCATAGGAATTTTATTATTGTTCTGTCAATCGCATGGTCTAAGGCTTCATGCTACCGTCTGTGCACCGTTCCCGCCGGAGGTTCGAGTCCTTATTTTGTTTTCATGATCATGTCTTCCTATGTAGGTGAGTGCTAACAAAATATATCCGCATTCGGAAGAGAAAGTTTGTGAGAAAATTTCGCAAATAGATCTCGTCGCAACAAATAACGCCTTTTTTATTATTAATTTCCACCCCAACTCGTGAATGCTTTCTGTGACACTCTCCCCCACTGCATCTCGAAAATACAAAACGAGCTGCTCTTCTCTGAATTTTCTCTAAATCTTTTGTCAGTCCCACTTGGTTAAGATCCCACATTGGCAACACTACTCCAAAATAGGACGCACAAGTTTGGTGTAGGCAGTTTCTTTAGTAGAACTGATGCATCTTCTAAGTGTTCTGCCAATGAAACGTAGTCTGTGGTTCGCTTTGTCGGTCGCGGTGGCCGAGGGGACTGAGGCGCTCCAGTCACGGTCTGCACGGCCACTACGGTCGGGGGTTCGAATCCCCCCTCGGGCATGGACATTTGTGCCGTCCTTAGTTCTAAGTAGTTCATATGTAGTTTGTAAGTTTAGGGACTGATGACCCCGTAGTTAAGTCCCATAGACTCTACAAACATTTGAACATATGATTTTGGTTCGCTTTCCCTACACTATTTTCTGTGTGTTCTTTCCAATTAGATGTGTTTGTAATTGTTACTTCTAGTTATTTAGTTGAATTTACGGCCTGTAGTTTAGACTGATTTATCGTGTAAATGAAGTTCAAAAGATTAATTTTAGTGGTCATATGGATGACTTTACACTTTTTATTAAGGGTCAATTGCCGTTTTTGTGACCCTATAGATATCTAAATGATTTTGCAGTTGCTTTTGATCTTCTGGTGACTTTACTAACAGATAAATGACAGCATCATCCGCGAACAGTTTTAAAGAGCTACACAGATTGTCTCCTAAATCGTTTATAAAAATAAGGAACAGACTTTTTTATTTTTTTTTTTTTGGGGGGGGGGGCTAATAACACTTCCCTGGGGAATGCCAGGTATCACTTTTGTTCTACTCGATGACTTTCCGTAAATTACAACGTACTGCGTCCTGTCTGACAGGAAATCACGAATCCAATCGCACAATTGTGACGGTATTCCACAAGCACGCAGTTTGATCAGAAGACGCTTGTGAGGTACAATGTCGAAAGCCAACCGGCAATCTAGAAAAACTGATTCTATTTGACATCGCTTGTCGATAGCACTGATCACATCACGCATCCGTTTCCTCCCGCATCCAACAATTACAGATTCGCATCACAACTGGTAGGTTTCGTCCGACAAGAACACAGATTTCTGTTAAGGGATATTCCACAGTCCAATTCCTGTTCGATCGATTTCCGAAATGAGTTCGTAAGACGCTCTCTGCCTCGTACGAAGTATAATGAAACTACTTACACAAAGCAATCGCACGAAAGTCGAGTCCGTCCATAAGGCCGTCGGTTCCCTACTTATTTAGCAGTGGCGCAGCAAGGATTGGGTTCTGGGGGGGGGGGGGGGTAATTTTTAAAAATAAAGTCTATTGAATTTATTACTCTAAGACTTATTTTTACACTTTTTATAGTTTCACAACAATACTACGAAAACTACTGGACAAAAAATGAAATTAGTAATCTCGCATTAATTTGAAAGTGGAAGAGGAGCAACCTGGTGGAAATGTAGTATATATAATCAGCTCGTAAAATGCAGAATGCTGCGGAGTGGGCGCTGATATGAAATTTCCTGGCAGTTTGAAATCGTGTGCCGGAACCGAGACTCGAACCTGGGATCTTTGCCTTTCACGGGCAAGCGCTCTACCGACTGAACTATCCCGACACGACTCACGATGCCGCCTTACAACTTTACTTCCGCCAGTACCTCGCCTCCTACTTTCCAAACTTTACAGAAGCTCTCCTGCGAAACATGCAAGACTAGCACTCGTGGAAGAAAGGATATGGTGGAGACAGGGCTTAGCCACAGCCTAAGGGATGTTTCTTCCAGAAGTGCAAGTTTTGCAGGAGTACTTCTGTGAAGTTTGGAAAGTAGGAGGCGAGGTACTGGCGGAAGTAAAGTTGTGAGGCGGCATCGTGAGTCGTGTCGGAATAACTCAGTCGGTAGAGCGCTTCCCCGCGAAAGGCAAAGGTCCCAGGTTTGAGTCTCGGTTCCGGCACACAATATTAATCTGCCAGGAAGTTTCAGCTCGTAAAATAATTAAGCAGCTACTATGTAACTGCCCAAAGAGACAGGTCTTTACAGTTCAATTAACATCAGACTCGATGTGTAAAAGTAGAACTAAAATAACTCTATTGTTATTCATAAGATTCCACTCGGTGGCGCCGCTAACCTGCTAAGCAGCGGGTCGCAGCATATGAACAGTCGGCTCGTAACTTCAGCATAGCAGTAACAATAGCGGCAACATCAAAGCTAGTCGCGGCGGCATTGAAACCGCTCGCCGCGGTGGAGTAGCCGAGCGGTCTAAGGCGCCTCGCTGCGGACCGCGCGGTTGCTCTCCGTCGGAGGTTCGAGTCCTCCCTGGGCCATGGGTGTGTGTGTGTGTGTGTGTGTGTGTGTGTGTGTTGTCCTTAGGTTAGTTTACCTTAGTTTAAATAGTTTGTAAGCTACAGACTGATGACCACGCAGTTTGACCCGATAGATTTACAAACATTTTTTTAACCGCTCACAGTAACAGCAGCACACTTTCTCAGTGCCGGCATCACATTGGCGACCCGTTTTCACGTGCACTTGTGTTTGGCGAATTACAGTTATGTTGTGATTTATTACACGTGTACTATTTCCGTTGCCGATCTGTTCAAAAATAAAAAAAAGTAAAATAAAAAAAATGAAAACAATAAAATTAAAAATCGTCGCGAGGTGCTGGGAGGGCTTTAACCCCATTTAGTCCCCCCTCCCCCAACTTGTCTGTGCCGCTGTTTTTCAGTGATTGCAAGTGACGTCACTGACGCGCTGTGCGCCTCTGCTGTGTTGTTGGTCATGAACATCTCTCGTCGAGGCAAACGCATGCTACGTATGTTACAAATGTTCAAATGTTTGTATAGCTTATGGGACTTAACTACGGGGTCATCAGTCCCTAAACTTACAAACTACTTATGAACTAACTAATAATAAGGACGGCACAAATATCCATGCCCGAGGGGGGATTCGAACCCCCGACCGTAGTGGCCGTGCAGACTTTGACAGGCGCGCCGCAGACGGCTCGGCCACCGCGGCCGGCAATAGATTTTCACTCCTAATGTTTGGTACCAGATCATTTCGACATCAATGAAGAAAATCTCTTTCATGTGACTTATGTCTAACAGTGAGTTTTTGTCTGTTGAGTATCAAAGAAACAAACAAAGGAAGAAAGGCAGTGAGGGATGTTCTGTGCCATGGTTAAACATGCAATAGATTCAGTATCAAAAGAATGAATCGTTCTTAATTGTTTTCAAGGACAGCCTTTCCGAGGACACGCCGTTTCCTAAGTTAAACTTCACGTCAGAATCTAAATGAGGGCGACCTGTTAGAGTTCGTAACATCCATTAAGAGAATCTCTACAGAGGTCTACGCTCTGCCACAAAGGAAGAGGGCATGATGGACCTTATGCTGTACATCCCTCCAGTTCAGAACCATTACTACAAGAGCCTTGTGGGAATGCTGTTGACTTCGGCCCTTTACCAAATTCCAATGAATGTAGTGATTATGAGTGGAAACTAACGTTATCAAGTGTATTTAAATTATTAATACAGTACTGGAGGACTCTGGCGCGCCTCAGTCCCCTCGGCCAGCGCGGCCGGCACGGCCGGCACGTATGTTACCTGCTCTCCAAGTTCCCTTTAAGAGTTGTATTTTCGGTAATCTCCAGCTCACGCATTGAAAGAAAATAGCCACGCACGGTTACGACTATCGTAACTTTATGGGTTAAGGGGTGGACTGCAGACAGAAGGTGGAGAGAGAGAGAGAGAGAGAGAGAGAGAGAGAGAGAGAGAGAGAAGGCTGGGGGGAGGGGGCAGTGGTGAGCAGCGACGCGTGCAATACTCCGGCCGTGATTGATATGTAGGGGCCGGGCCCTCCGCCTCCTATAGCCGTCGCGATATTGCCGGACCCTCGATGGCCCCAATCACTCCGGGTCCCGCCGACAGATGGCGGCGCTGTTTGCGGACCAAGCACCAGTCTTGAAGTCTTGGTGCCGGTCACGGGGGCAGCGGGCTCGCCTACGGTTCACGACCGGGCCGAATATCGCACTCCATTTTTTGTAAAACTGGAACACGTTCAGTGTTTACTCGTCACCTGATGCGACAGAGCTCTATGAGCAGTACTGTAATTCTCAACTTTCAAAAATTTTTGTAGATCTGTCGGATTCAACTGCGAGGTTATTCAAATCAAATGTTCAAATGTTTGTATAGCTTATGGGACCTAACTGCGGGGTCATTAGGCCCTAAACTTACAAACTACTTGTTGTTGTTATGGTCTTCAGTCCGGGGACTGGTTTGATGCAGCTCTCCACCCTACTCTATCATGAGCAAGCCTTTTCATCTCCTCGTAAGAACGGCAACCCACATCCATTTGAATCTGCTTACTATACGCGTCTCTCGGTCTCCCTCTGCGATTTTTACCCCACACACTTCCCTCCAATGCTAACTTTACGATTCCCCGATGTCTAAGAATGTGTCCTACAAAGCGATCCCTTCTTTTAGACAGGGTATGCCAAAAATTCCTTTTCTCACCAATTCTGTTCAGTACCTCTTCATTAGTTATGCGATCTACCCACCTAATATTCAGCATTCTTCTGTAGCACCACATTTCAAAAGCCTCTATTCTCTTCCTGTCCACACTGCTTATCGTCCATGTTTCATTCTCGTACAAGGCAACACTGCACACAAATGCCTTTAGAAAAGACTTCCTTACACTTAAATTAATATTCGATGTTTGCAAATTTCTACTTATGAACTAGTTAATCCTAAGGACGGCACAAATATCCATGCCCGAGGGGGGATTCGAACCCCCGACCGCAGTGGCCGTGCAGGCCGTGACTGGAGCGCCTCGCCCCAGTGAGCAGTGCTAATCCGCCGCAAAATTTCATTCGGTGATCGCATGGAGCAATCGCGGAAAGTAAACATTCCACATTGCATCTACTAGAATTCTACGTACGCTTGTACACATAACCCCCGTTTCACGAGCACGTTGCGTAGCAGACTTCTGTGGAGAAGTAACAAACATTTCCAACACGAGAACCGACGAAGAAGCCGCGGTGGCCGAGGGCACTGAGGCCCTTCAGTCACGGTCTGCACGGCCACTACGGTCGGGGGTTCGAATCCCCCCTCGGTCATGGATATTTGTGCCGTCCTTAGAATTAGTTAGTTGATAAGTAGTTTGTAAGTTTAGGGACTGATGACCCCGTAGTTAAGTCCCATAAGCTTCACAAACATTTGAACATTTTTGAACCGACGAAGAAGGATTTGTGGCTGTACTCTCTCTTCCTTTGTCAATATCACAAATCGTTCCATGCAATTCAAACTTGTCAATAATGCGTTTAATTGTTAGGAGGGTTTGCGGTTCTGTTTCAAACTCCCGCCTCCACTGACGTTGCACTTAAACGGCATTATCAAACTTGAATAACCACTTCACAATACATTTTCTTTGCGTAAATGTCAAGCGTGCTCCAGCCATCGTGTTTTCCAAATATCGAGATGAAAGTACCGACATCTGCTGAGCCAAAGACTACACGGCCGCGGCGGAGCGGCCGAGCGCAGTTAGGCGCTATGCTACGATGCGCCGTTCCCCGTCGGGGGTTCGAATCCCCCCTCGGGCATGGATGTTTGTGTCGTCTTTAATATAAGGTAGTTCATAAGTAGTTTATAAGTTTAGGGACTGATGATCCCGCAATTAAGTCCCTTAAGCTCTACAAACATTTGAAACACCACACTACAACGTACACTTAATGATTTTATTTTGGTAAGACTACATAAGAAACGAATTTGGTTGTTCCCTGGATCTGGTGTACGATTTAGCGCAGCTAATTAGACCGTATGGCAGTAGTACACTGAGGCCAGCGAACACCTAATTAGTTTTCCACGATACCATGGTGGTAGTGATTCCGTACCTACTTTCGTAAAACAATATCGCAACGATACCGTGTTATGAGAGCAGCTACCGAATGAAAAACGAAAGGTCAGGAGAAAACAGATAGCATAGGGGCGTCCTTACATACACGACGTAGCTAGCCACTCGAGGGCTCGTATACTGTTTGGCCGCATTTTCTTTCCTGGTTCAAGTGGCCAGCTAGTCGATAGCATCTGAGCATTTCTCGCCCAGTTGGCAGCTGTGCGAAAAGGCGGACCCCGATGCAATCTCCTCGCACCAGTACAACACCGCAACTTGCACGCAATGTCTTATACTGGCTAGCTGCAAAGAAATCTGCGCCATATGATACAGCATACGCTGCCCAGTACGCCAAATCTGTCGAAACTAACAGCCCTTACCCGTTGATGAAACACACTTTTACGAAACAATCTTTGAATTTATCAACGATTACGTTTATACGTTGCAAGAACCAGCGTACTAAAATGAAGTATTTAGATTGGAAGGGGGGGAGCGATAATTATTCTTCAAATTGCATTTGAAACAAAGAAACATGTTATGCCCAAATATGTACAGAATTATCTCAAAACAATCCTGAAGTATGTGGAGTTGTAGAAGTGATTACATCTCAGAAGGCGGATTGCTGACAAGATGATTAGCATGTACCTCAACATGATTCTAAATACAATAACTATGGTCGATTTTTATTAATGTTTTTACAGATAGATTTCGATCACATAGTGATCATCCTCAACGCACCAGTCATCGTAATATCAGCTACGCATAATCATATGCCAAATTAGCTGAATGTAACAGATTTTTTAACGTATCAATGTAGTGTCCAGCCATGCACCATACAGTAGCAGATTTCAGAGGGTAGAAAACTGCTCCACTAAAACACACAGTCGCGGTGAAGTGGCCGAACGTTCTAAGGCGCATTGCTGACCTTGGAAATAGGTGTTTGTGTTGTCCTTAGCATAAGTTACTTTAAGTTAGTTTTAGTAGTTTGAAAGCCTAGGGACTGATGACCAACGTAGTTAAGTTCCTGAGATTTACAAACATTTGAACATTTGAAAACACACACGTGCCAAGTTTCATGGTGATCGGTAGAACGATGACGAAATCTACGGATCAGTCAAGTGGGGCTTAACTCTATTTCAAGATACCCGCTGCCATGCACCATATTGTGAGTTACGAAGCATGAAACATTTCTCATGAAAAAAATGCATAAAAATGCCAAATTTGATGGTGATAGGCCAAACCAAACTAGTAGTTCCAAATAAATTTGGCTGTGATTCTCCTGTCATTGGTATTGCTTTTGGACAGCTAGTTTAATACATAAAAATTAACGTTTGTTTGTCTTTATGTTCGTGTCTTATGCCAGGCCATACCGTACATCCGACTGCGGCATAACTTTGTCAACTCATTCTTGCACTCGCGTGAAGGTTATAGACATACTAAAATTAACTTCGTATTGTGCATGGCGGAGGGTGCTTTACAATTAGTTAATTCGTTTCTTGCCGGCCGCGGTGGCGCTCCAGTCACGGTCTGCACGGCCACTACGGTCGGGGGTTCGATCCCCCCTCGGGCATGGATATTTGTGCCGTCCTAGTTCGTAAGTAGTTCATAAGTAGTTTGTAAGTTTAGGGACTGATGACCCTGTAGTTAACATTTGAACATTTAATTCGTTTCTTACGCCTTCACGCTGAAATGGCTGAACAGATGTGAAGAAATTTGGAACAGAGGTAGCTTTTACACTGATTAATACATGGGCTACGTTGCGTAAGCCATCGTATGGTGCTTGGCGGAGGTTACCTTACAGTGTGTTAATATGTTTGCTACTCCCTCATGGTGAAAAGGATGGACAAATTTTAATGAATTTTGGAATGGAGGTAGCTTATACCCTGGTTAATACATGGGTTACCTTGCGTAATTTGGTGCATATATATATATGTCTTCATATATAAGAGGGAGATGAGTATGTTGAGGAGGAGAAGGACAGAAAGGGCAGGGAGGAGATAGACAGAGAGATGGGAGAGATGGTGACAGACAGGAGAAAGGAGATGAACAGACGGAGGGGGAGGAGGAAATGGACAGTGAATGGGGCAGGAAGAGACGGGGAGGAGCTGGTGAACAGAGAGAAGGGAAAAGAAAAGATGGACTAATAGAAGATTGGAAACATATATGTTCGTATTTTATGCGCTGCAATAACGTTCATCTGATTGCGATAAAAGCTTCGTCAACTTACTTCTCGCTATTACGCGAAGGTTATGGACATAGCACAGTTGACTTACAGTAGGTGACGCTCGTGTCGTACCGGGAAATGTATTTGAAGCGCCACTGAAGTAATGATATGTTTGTATGTAACACTTTCAAATTGCAAACGTTATTTGCACAATTATTTCTTCTGCGGCAGCGACGCGCCGGGTACCAGCTAGTAGTATAACTGACTTCGTTGTGATGCTCCGCGCTCTTTTTCTGTGATCCTGAGAGTACTTTCCGTACTGCGTCACGTGGTGGGCAGTGATTTTATTCTTCTTCTTAAGAGCCGAATCTTACCCTTATAGGTACAAGTGGCATTTGAAATGGTCATGAGCATTACTGAATAATCCCTACGCGTCACTTTGAAGCTTCGCGCTGCCGAGCGGTCTAAGGCTCCTCGCTGCGGAGCGCTCGGTTGCTCGCCGTCGGAGTTTCGACTTCTCCCTGGGGGCATTGGTGTGTGTGTGTGTGTGTGTGTGTGTGTGTGTGTGTGTGTGTGTGTGTTACCCTTAGGTTATTAACTTAGTTTAAGTAGTTTGTAAGCTACGGAATGATGATCACGCAGTTTGGTCCGATAGATTTACAAACCTGTGAACATTTGCTTCGTGCTCGCGGGACGTTCGCGCGCGACGCTGCCACCGGCCGACTGCTCGCATGCACCCAGAACCGATGTGCCCCATATTTCAAGCCCTCCCTGCACCACAATCAACCCCTCAACCTCCCACCCCACACCCTCCTGACGCCTCGTCACGCTGAGGTTCGTAGATACTTTATCTTGTCTGGCGGCGTCATTTCCAAAAGATGGAGAATGGCTTAGCGGCTAGGAAGGGTGAATGGGGGCGGCGCAGAGCGGGCGTTAAGAGTGCCTCACCTTGTGGGGTGAGGGAGTGGCTGGCGTGACGGAGGGCGCAGCAGATAGTGGTGTCAGGCGGCGGCCGACCAAAGTGTCGGCGGGACCGGCTTAAGGAGGATCACGTGAGCTCCCGAGCGGGCGGCTGGCAAACACGCCGACATCGATGAGGCTGTATAATGCCAGCCACACTGATGCACTCCTATACAGTGACCTGCTCTCTTTGTCCTGCCGTTACTGATTTGTACCAAGACGATGGAACATCGCAGAACTAAAATAAATCTATATCTATAAATGTGAATGTCTGTTCGGTGCACGTTGATCACGTCTGAACCATAAGATATAAAGAGCTAAAATTAGTACAGTTACTAATGTCTAGCCGGGGAAGGCTTTAGGCACGGTTTTATGGCTATCGAATAGCTATTTCTCTCTCTCTCTCTCTCTCTCTCTCTCTCTCTCTCTCTCTCTCTCTCTCTATATATATATATATATATATATATATATATATTAATGTGAATGTGTGTTCGGTGTACGCTTATCGTGTCCGAACGACAAGACGCAGATACTTAAATATTTTTACAGTTACTAATTTATACCTGAGGAAAGTTTTGGGCACGGTTTTATAGCGATCTGACAGATATTTGGTAATTTGAAGAATATAACGCGAAATGCGGAACAATAATTACTCTTTGAAAATTATATTTACTCTTTGAAAATGGTTTTATTGGTTGCATGAGGGCTGATAATGATAAAAGGGTGGACTATATTGGGATGGAAAATTATCGATGTATATAAAATTCTACGTGTGTGGGTGTTAATATTTCGCTCTGCAGCAAAAACTACAGAACGCAAACGAATGGTCTGTGTGTAATTGTTGTCCGAAATCTCCCATTGTACACCATAGCAGTTCCATGACGATAGATATAAGGGGGTGGAACATATGGTGGTTGAAAGTTGTCTGATTATAAAAAAAAAATTCGGAATGAAGGCCAGCGATGACGTTTGCGACTCTATAGCAAGGAGGTTACATACAGCGAAACGTGATGTCACACACCATATCTTTGGTCTATGCGTGCTACAATGTCTTCAGCTCTTTCTCTGTAAGGATAAGCATACGAATAAGGAAATATAAGAATAAATAAATAAAGCAGTAAAAAAGAAATTTCATTTAATACATCTGCCAGCCGCGGTGGCCGAGGGGACTGAGGCCTCTAGTCACGGTCTATACGGCCACTACGGTCGGGGGTTCGAATCCCCCCTCGGGCATGGATATTTGTGCCGTCCTTATTATTAGTTAGTTCATAAGTAGTTTGTAAGTGTAGGGACTGATGACCCCGTAGTTAAATCCCATAAGCTATACAAACATTTGAACATTTGATTTAATACATCTCTTTTAAAAAATCGATTTGACGTTTCGCGCATTATCTGTCATAATCAACAAACACGCGAGCGGAGCCGCGGGTTAAAGCTAGTAAATACATAAAAATAGAAGACTTGCTACGCAGTGTTCGTCTATAACATCACTAATTATTTATATTCTCAACCACTGTGCATTCAGATATATGCTCTGCACCCCGATCAAAGAATACTGTCATTCTGTATATGCTTTGGAAGCTTCCCTATGCTTAGTTTTATATACATTTAAAAAAGGAAGGAGTACTATACTAGAATTCGATGATGTAGAATATCTTGAGCTGATACATAGCTAACTTGCTTTTTCTGAATTATGTGAAAGGATTTGAAGAGTTGCAAGACCGTGAACTGGAATAATTACATCTGTTGAAAAGGTATGCATTTCTCTATAGTACTTTGCACCTATCAATCATTTTGGAGGGATCATTGTATGTGCCAGAAAATCGCAGAGGCAGACTTAAGGATCAAAACTGTAAGTAGATTGAAAATGACGTAGGTTGACGTTCTTATTCGGCGATGAAGAGGCTTGCACAGGATAGGGTAGCGTGTACAGTTGCATCAAACCAGTATTTCAACTGAAGGACACAACAGCATGAAAAAATTTTCTTGTGTCATTTCCATTCGAAACGCTGCAATCTACCACAAGTCACGTTTTAAGAGAGAAATTAACAAAAGATCAGTATTACAGGAAGTACTTCCATGAAGTGAGTGACTCACTACTATTTTCAATAATCTGTGTCAAAAACCCTCTTTTTAAACTAATAGTAATAAGTCGAAACACACGTGTCCTCCGCATCTTATAGCGCTTACATTAGTCTTTTAAGTGCAGTTGCTGATTTAGATGAAGCGGTTAAAGTGGAGATCACAATGTACACTCCAAACAAAAGTCTCGTTTTTACATTCAAGTAATCCAATACCAAAAGCCACATTAACAACATTTTCAAATGACAATACGTGTGTATCAGTGTAATACTGCAACATAAGGTTAAATTTTAGTGCAGAAAACTGATCGTAAATTACAGAGAGGAGTTTCATGATAAAATAACGATCATGTATACTTCCACTTTTTTAAAACACTTTTTGAAATCCCACATCTGTACTTCAAAAATTCAAATGTTAGTCTAGTCTATGGGACTTAACTACGGGGTCATCAGTCCCTAAACTACTTATGAACTAACTAATACTAAGGACGGCATAAATATCCATGCCCGAGGGGGGATTCGAACCCCCGACCGTAGTAGCCGTGCAGACCGTGACTGGAGCGCCTCAGTCTCCTCGGCCACCGCGGCCGGCATCTCTACTTCGATGATTAGCAGGTGTATAGCACTGCGCTATTATAATGATTTTAAGCGAAGAGAATTTTGGTACTGTTGGTTGGAAATGTACTGATGTGACTGAATGAATTATAATTTCTTTCCTACCGTAATGATATCTAGTGAATTTTCTTCTTTCCATTAATATGCCCGTGGTGGTAGAATGCAATGTTTTGCATGGAAGTGTCACAGTTCACTTTTTTCCTTTCTTTTACGATGGAATAAATAATCTAATCATTGTTCGAGCGTTCAAAATCAATGTTGTCCATTGTTAGATGTCTCCACGTTGAACGTCAACATTGCATTTCTTTTTTATTATTGTAGGATACCGGATACTTTTGATTAGACAATGTACGTAAATACCGTTCCTTGTTTTGTTGTTCCACTTCATCTCTGAGTAACATACTAGTTATTCTTCATGCTGTAACAGTGGTTATCATGAAAACGAAGAACACTAACGAGTGGCCAACGAATTAATCCCATGTCTTCTTTTTTCTGTTTTTTTTTTTTTTTTTTTTTTTT